>CM066036.1:26871231-27471231 GCA_033557465.1 Ichthyophis bannanicus | reverse complement strand
TGTGAATAGCATAATGATCTTTGACAACATGGCTGTCCCAGAGGCAGAGAAAACAGCAATATTTTGTAAATCCATCTTGCATGAAAATCAGCATGTCAATAACCTTAAGAACCCCGCAAATCTTCCACTCGTAATTGTCATAGGGGGTCATTCTGAGCAGTGTTTATCTGGGATGTACATCCTGGTTTGGGCATACATTCCCACTAAACTCTTGGCCCTGATGCCAGATTCAGAGCTCCCCGCATATACAGAGGAGATGTCCAGGGAGCTGGGGGTGGGAGGGGAAGGGCCGGGAAGCAGCGCGGGCAAGGTGGAGGCAGGACCCTGACCCTGGACGTAGAGAGCCAATTCTGGTCATGGTCCTGTACATCCAGGGTGCTGGCTTAGATGGGGGACTTATTCTACCTCTGAGGTGGAATAAGTCCCTCTGATGCTGAAGGACAGCATAGTGGGACCACCACCGTAGAGGTAGGCAGGCCAGCAGGATCCCGTCGACTGATCCCAGCCCTGGCAGGCCCAATCAGGAGTCGGGTGGTGAGGAAAAGGAAAAGTGAAAGGCTTGTGGGCAATTGAGGCTCCTGAGAGGCATCCCGGTGCCATGGCGATGGGATGCCCCAAAACTAGGCTCCATGCAGGGGCCCTGGGAGGCTTAGATGGGGAGGGCAGCAAAAGTGCAGCATGCCTGAATTGGGGCACATTCTGCTCCCACAGGAACGTCTCATAGAGCATAGATCGGAGCAGTATCTACAGGTCTCCTTGAGGTGGACAGAGTGTGCAATTGGAATAGATGCTTTACATTGCCGCTATGAATAAGAATGGTTTTAAGGCTTTTTGTTGAAGAATCAATGAATAGGAGCCATTCTGACAGTCTGTGTACCTGTGAGAAGGCTCCAAAGCTCCGTCAATATTGTTGCAATAACAAATTGGACCATCTACTTTAAAGAACATTGCTAAATTATGATTGTGCATGTGATAGTGGCAAATGAGAACATTCTTTTGAAGTAACTTCTTTTCCTTCAGCCTTGAAGCAAAGAATTCCACTTTATCTTTTGAGAGTGCCAAGTCTCGTATAAGATCACTAAGCTTTTGATTGAATTTCTTTGGGTTGCCATTGCTTTCATCTGGCATATAGTCTGAACCTTCTGACTCTTTAGGTTGGCCGCCACTTGCACCTTCATCTAACTCCATTTCGTTTGGTACAGAAGACTGTTTCGTTATGTGGGACTGGTTGCATTGCAGACATAAGATTTGGATACACAATGCTGTGCTTGTTCTTCACGGAGAAATCTGTGATTTAACCAGACAAAAATAGCAGTCGTCATGATGGTTTCTCTTCTCCCTCCATATCATCAGTACAGCAAATGGCATCGCTGTTTTCCTTCCATTTAACCAATTGCGTAGTCCATTTGCACAGGCAGTACAAATGATGCGAGGCGCCCATGGCTTATCCTGGTCACTCAGCGGGCATCCACAATATAACTTGTACATTTTGCGAAGATCTAACGTTATGGTATGATGTTGAGATACAGTAGCAAATGAACCACAAACATAACAAAAAACATCGGAATGATTTCTACACTGTCTTTGGCATGATTATTTTACTTCTGATGATTTCTTCAGTGTTTTTATTACCAAATACATAATCAAAAATAATTAACCTGAATAGCAAAATAAATTCCAATCAATATTGGTAGCGTAATCGCTGGCACAGTTTATGTCAATTTGGCTAGTATAGCAAAACTTCGGACACTATCTTCTTTCAATCCTGACATAATACCACAAAAACAAAACCGGTTTTGAAAACTGTTCATCATAGGTTATCTAATACACATGAAATTTTTTGTGATGATTTTTTCATGTTGACCTGTGTTTTCGGGATTGTCCCCGATTTTAGAGCTGTGTCCTTGACTCCCACCTGTTTGCCAGCCTCTTGTCCCCAATTCCAACACTGGCAAAAGAAAGGGTTAAAAAATTATTTTCAATTTAGTGATCAGAATATGTCAGTTTTAAGAATTTATATTCATTATCTTTATATTTTGCACAGTATAGGGGAAATGCATCACTGTTTCTATGTTTCTGTTGATTTATCTGCTTGGAAGTGATACAGGTGCTGACATAGGATGGATAGGGAGGGGGGCAAGGTAATGATTCCTCTGACCCCTTCAGGTCTTGTTGCTCAAATTTGGAACTAAGTTGTCCCTTCCTCCCACCCCTACTCCTATCTCTTTAGATACATAGCCCTGATTTGCCTACAAACATTCTGGTAACCTTAGCTCTGGCGATTTTGAAGGTGGCATTTTTTATAGGTAAATACCTGTCTACTCACAGAAATCCCTTTGAAAATAGATCTATTAAAGTGTAAGGGCATGGAATTTCTTTCCTTGCTGCCTCTACACAATCCATGTTTGTCATTAATCGCTTCTCTGGTCTGACCGGTCATAAGAGTTCTGTGGACTCTGTACACACCACACAAAATAAATTACAGAGAGACAGAATGTTCCTCAATTTCAGTCTGATCGAGGTTGTGAGGACTGTTCATTTTTAATGTCATTCCAATAAGTTCTATTTTAGAGTATCATTTTAAATTGTTGTAAGATTAAAAGCAGCATCATAAAAGGCTTTTGTAAAAGTACTGTGCTTCTACCGTGCATGTGCCCTTAAGGCTACATAAAAATGACTTTATTGTTCTTGGCAAGTGCTCTTCCATAGCACAAGCTCTCAAGTGGTATTATTCTATAAATATGAAGTGGATAAAATGGATAGTTTTTCTCATTATACTTAATGCAGTGTGAGTATTAACCGCACTACTGATCTGCTTTCAGCACACTTGGCTTCCAGAACCATACCTGGATGAACACAGACCAGTGTGACGGAAGGCAGCGATATTAACAGCCTAAGCATTTCTGGGCAAACACAGAAATTTAGAAGACTGCTTCGCTTGAAGGGCTTCAGTTAACGTCTTATATAGCAATAAGCAGGGTAAATAAAACACTATAAGGCAGATAGATTCTGGCGCTTAGCAGAGTGGTCCAAAGACCCATTGCGCTGTACATTCAAGATGCAGGAAAGCTTCAGGGTTATTCAGGGCTGTGACCGTTTTATCCTCCATAAGCAGAGACTACACTAGTCCAATGCTCCAGGGTATGACTGACACAGGGACAAGCGCTATTAACAGTTCATCAAAGCACTAATTCTAATTACAGCACAATTATGAGATCTATTTTCAAATGAGTTTTGACAGAAGCTTTTTCAAAAATAGAAACTTGGGTCTATAATACACCTTTCTTTTTTTTTTACAGCAAATGCCATCCTCTCGTCCCTTCTCTGCCTGCCCTTCCCCCCTCCCCCCACCTCAGTCAGATCATCTTGGCAGGTTAGTTCTTGCAACTAAGGTATTAAAAAGGAGAAAAAAATGTTTGGGTAATAGTGTGAAAGTACATCTCCATTTCCCATGAAGTGTTTGCAGGGCTGAAATGTTTTTCTTCCGATTCGTTTTTGGACGGCAATTTAGGAATTCGGATTCGCTGCATGATCCCCGAGGCAAAAAGTGTTGCATAGGTGGTGGTATTCCAATAGCTGAACATTTTGCTTAGAATCTTTAGAGACAGTACGGAGACACTAATTAGACGGCACATTAATTTCACTGAGCTATCCTGCATAGTAGGATACAGCAATAATAATCTATATAGTTATTCTTATTGGAAAAACATGCCCCCTGGACACAGAATTCTTCATAGTATATTAAACACATGTGGTTTATTCTGTTTTGTACCATCCCTACCAATTAACGTTCCCTCTGGAAGGATTATGTTTGACCTACTCGTAGAATCCAGCTAAAACCTGCAGTGCACTATTTAAGAAACTGTATTACTTTTGCCGTGATAAAGATTTTCCTTGTGGGGTACCAGAGAAGTAAGAATCCCACAGCAATTGTGAGACTGAAAAGGATACATTAAGGTGGAAAGGGAAATGCTTCTCCTCCTACAAGACAAGAAAGGGGAACCATGTTCAGTAAATGTTGAAGCTGATTTTTCTTCCTCACGTAGAAGCACAGTAACATGACGGCAGAAAAGGACCATATGGCTTATCTAGTCTGTCCTTCCATATCTACTACAATAGTCCCCTTTTTCCCTTTAGAGATCCTCTATGTTTGTCGTATGCTTTTTTTGAATTCATATACTGTCCTCATCTCTTCCACCTCCACTAGGAGACTATTTCATGCATCTACCACTCTTTCCATAAAGAAATCTTTCTGCATATTACTCCTGAGTCTATCCCCTTTCACACTCATCCCATGTCCCCTCATAGCAATCGAAAGACTCTTCCTGTGCATTTATGCCACAGAGGTAGTTAAACATCTCTATCATATCTCCCATATCCCGTCTTTCATCTAAACTATACATATTAAGATCTTTAAGACTGTCCTTGTATGCTTTATAACAAAGACCAATAAACATTTTAGTAGCCACTCTCTCCACCAACCTGTTTATATCCCTTTGAAGGTGCGGTCTCCAGAATTGCACACAATACTCCAAATGAGGTTGCACCAAAAACTTAGACAGAGGCACTATCACCTCCTTTCTTCTGCTGGCCATTCCTCTCCCTATGCACCCAAGCAACCTTCTGGCTTTTGCTGTCGCCTTTTCTACCTGTTTAGCTACTTTAAGATCAGACAAAATCATGCTGAGGTCCCACTCTTCTTGTGTGGACAGAAGTACTTCACCTCATACACTGTACCGCTCCCTTGGATTTTTGTTGCCCAAATGCATAACCCTGCATTTTTTAGCATTAAATCTCAGCTGCCAAATTCTAAACCGAGCTTAATTAGATCCCTCTTCATGTTATCTACTCTTTCCTGGGTGTCTATTCTGTTGCAGATACTGGTATCATCCGCAAACAGACAAACCTTATCTGACAGCCCTTCCGCAATATCACTAACAAAGATGTTAAAAAGAATCAGACTAAGGACAGATCCCGGGGGTACGACACTGGTAAAACCCTTCTCCTCAGAGAGAATTTCATTTACCTGTACCCTTTGCCACCTCCCACTCAATCAATTTCTAACCCAATCAGTTAACGTCAGTGTGCTCAGTTTGTTTATCAGTCGCCTGTGAGGATTGGTGTCAAAGGCTTTACTGAAATCTAAGTACACCACATCTAGGGCTCTCCCTTGGTCCAACTCCCTGGTCACCCAGTCAAAAAAATCAATCAGATTTCTCTGACAAGACCTGCCTCTGGTAAAACCATGCTGCCTTTGATCCTACAATCCATTGGACTCTCTTTTAGCAGCATTCCCAATAATTTACTCCCCACAATATATTTGCTAAAATTAGTAAGAAAAGATGAACTTGCTGAGGGTTTGTGGATGGGAAATGCTATGGAGAAGCCTGCCTGAGTCAGTGCGCCATGCTCCCTCTCTGGTTCTATTCATATCTAGACTAAAGACACCCCCCCCCCCTTGTACTTAGCTCCATTGCTCTGAGCTCTACAGCCAGTTATGGCTATTCCAGATCACCCCTCTCTATTCTGAAGTGGCCAGATACTACTTTCCTGTAGGTTGGGCCGGGGAATATTTCTTACTGTCTGCAGTGGTTCTGTAACTCACTGCTGCCCTACTAACGCATTTGTAGCTTACAATTGCAAGACACGCATTGAGAGCTCATTCGCTGTGTTCAGGCACTATGGCCAAGCATTAGCAATTATCTCTGCCACGCCTCCCACATCTACTATGGCCACTAGGCCCTACCACAGTAAAAACGCATGCTAACTACACATTTGCCCCGCTCTACTCGCAGTACTTAGCAAACATTCCCCAAAGTGTTCTATTCTGGCTTAATGTTCTGTCTCAGTAACCCATTGATCTCTTATATTTCAGGAAAGATCCTCTGTTCCTTTCAGCAAAACAGGCTAGTTATACCCTCTATTGCCAGGTCATGACTAAACGTAATATGACAGGCTGCTTTTCATTATTTAGCGCCAGTATTTTGGAAGGCCTTGCCTAAGGAAATTAGATTGGAATCTTCCTGCTCTAAATTTAAAGCAGTTTTAAAAACTCATCATTTTGTACAAGTTCATCAAGACTACAATGGTTAATTGGGTTGCTTCCTTGTGCTTTAATAGAGAAGGACCATGCCAAACCTCTCTTTTTTTCTGGGACTCTACTCCCAAGGACAGTGTAACCTTACCTTTAATTTTATTTCTGTTTCTAGTTTTTATTCCTGTTTGAGTTCCAGTTTTACTATTTTATGAGCTTATTGTAAACTGCATGGATGTGCATACAAAGAGTCCTATAACAAATTTTAAATAACCATAAAGGGAATTGGATTTAGCACATGCTTTTTCTCAGAAGTTCAAGACAATTTAAATTTAGGTACAGTAGGTGTTTCCCTGTCCTTGGAAGGCTTACAATCTAAGTTTGTACCTGTGGGTTAAGTGGCTTGCCCAAGATTGTAAACAGCAGTAGGAGTCAAATCCTGGCTTCCCTGGTTCTAACCTGTTGCTCTAACCATTAGGCTACTGATCCATATAAACACAAACTTCCTGGAACATCCCTCATTGCACATACTACAGTGCATTTGTATTGTTTTCTGAGACCTCTTTTGAATCGTGTTATATGCCAGAGATTCAACATGACTGAGGATAACACTCCGTGTGGGCAAACGTCCAACAAACACAGAACTACATGCATATTTCAAATCTTGCCTGAGGGAAACATCTAATTTTCACTCTATGAGGCATTTGTGCATATTCTAGGACTTAATTTGCGCAAAAAGATATTCAAAAAGAAAAATAACACACAGTTTCAGGACAGCAAGCTATGTTGCTATACTCTGCCGTCCACTCTTTTACCCCTACTGGTAGTAAAATAATTATATCTGGTACAAAGCTGGTCCTAAACGTCTGGTTTATCTGAGGGTTGGGGTATTTTGTGGTATTTCTCATTGGGCCGTCTAGATAATAGGCAAGCCAGATTTCTCCTGAGGAAGTCACTGCCTACAAAATCTTAGTGTAATTTTACAGTTGGTCAGGTAAAGGATATAAAAACTTGAAAAGACGATATAGAAGAAAAGGAACATGAAGAAAATGTCTTGCTATGTACAAAATGAGAACTGGGGTATACTGCCTCTGCTTCAATCAAGGGCAATTTTGTGGCTCTTAATACAAATTCTCTGCCTGAGAGTTCTTAAGAAAGGAGGCTAATTTTATTATTATTTTTTAATGCTGTTTAGGCTATTGATTAATTGTTGTAGCTGTAGTCTTCATTTGTAATATTGTGTGCAAATCCGGAGAGCACACCTTCAAAAGGATATAGACTTCCGGTATGAGCGTAAGCTGAGAGGAAGCAGGAAAAAGGCACTCTATGCCCACTACCCTCCTGAAAAATGAATTAAGCTGGTTTGCTTGCTCATAAATTGACACTGAAAAACAGTGTCTGAGTGCATTAATGACCTGATAAGGGAGATTACCTTGAATTACGGTAAGAAGTGCTCCATGTCAAGCAAACTGCCATGCATCAGCAGCAAGTGGCAATAGAGTTAGGAGGCTAGTATGGCGCTGTATGGAAGTCAACAGATACTGCTTGTGTTGGGTGATATGGTGCAGGAGATCGCTTGGAATGTTATCGCAGCAATAGAAGCTAAATTAAACAAACCGCATTCTACATTTGACGAGATCCGAGATACCTTTGAAAATCAGATGGGGCCATTTACAGAAGCAGAGCAAAGGATATTTCTACTACTACTTATCCTTTGAATAGCACTACAAAACATATGCGGCACTATACACAGTCCCTACTCAATAAAGCTTGCAATCTATTCACAACGGAAAGACAAACAAAATGAACAGGGGACTAGAGTAAAACTAAGGGGAGAAGATTATAACACACATGGTTGTAAACAGGAGAATAAAGGATTCTCATCACATATGAACTTGGATCACACAGACCTCAATGAACTAACAAGTAGATGGAACACAGGCATACAAAGTACATCGAACCCAACATCAAAAACCTCAGAAAAGCCAAGCAAGCCCATCTCAGAACCCTGGTACACAGAAGCTCTAACTAGAGCGAAGAGAGAGCTTCGCAGAACAGAGAGAAAATGGAGGCAAACCAAAACCTCTGAACTCAAATCCAAATACATGACTCTTCTTGCAAAATACAAAGATGACGTCAACGCTGCAAAGAGAAAGCATCACACTAACATACTGAACAAAGCTATCAATAGACCACGTGAGTTATTTGAACTCGTCAAATCGTTAACCAAAACATCTCAAACCGACAACCAAAACAACGAAATCAAGGCTCAAACCCTGGCAAACCACTACGCGAGCAAACTAACGGCCACAAATCCGTTGCTCCGCCCA
Source organism: Ichthyophis bannanicus (assembly GCA_033557465.1). Lineage (NCBI taxonomy): Eukaryota > Metazoa > Chordata > Amphibia > Gymnophiona > Ichthyophiidae > Ichthyophis > Ichthyophis bannanicus. The sequence goes on along the minus strand of CM066036.1, from coordinate 27,462,867 downwards.
GGCAATACGCTACCTGCACCCACACTCAACACTGAGTCCCACTCATCCCATGACCAGGTATGGAACAATTTCCACAAAATCGGAAACCAGCAAATTGTTACCATAATCACAAGCATAAACACCACATCCCCCCTCGATCAATGCCCAGCAGCCTGGGTCAAGGCAGTGAAACAAGACATAGCCCAATATATCTCCCACATAGTAAACCTATCACTGCAACAACGAATCATGCCTGCCGAACTAAAAAAATCTATTATAAGACCGATCCTGAAAAACAACACACTCAACAGAGAAGACCCAGCATCCTACCGCCCAATATCGAGCATATCATTCCTAGCAAAAATTATAGAACTCCAAGACCACCTGAACGACAATGCCTCCCTTGATGCCCATCAATACGGATTTAGGCAACATCATGGGGTTGAAACCCTATTACTAGTTCTGCTTAACAACTTACTCAAAGGCCTAGAAAACAAAAAGAAAATGTACATACTCCTATTCATCGACATCTCAGCTGCCTTCGATACAGTTAACCATGGAACCCTTATAGACAGGATCAAGTCAATAGGAATATCAGGAACCCCCCTAAAATGGTTCACATCATACATCTCAAACAGAGTGCAACAGGTCCAGTTCAATGGTGAAAAAGCCGAAGCATTCAACCAAACACAAGGTATACCGCAAGGCTCTGCACTTTCAGCACTCCTCTTTAACGTATATATGCAACCACTATGCAAAATCTTCACTCAGCACAAAATCAACTACCACATATATGCCGATGATATTATGCTGTACACACAACTTGACACTAACAACCCGGACTACAGCCCCCTTGAAGCATGCCTTACGGAGATGCAACACTGGCTAAAACAAAGCAGCATGACCATCAACCACAAGAAAACTGAAGTGATGTATATGTCCAGGAAAGCAAACTTTGACCCCCCAACCACAATAACCTTATGCAACAATACCTACCAAACGAAGAAATAAATAAAATACCTTGGAGTAACTTTCGACTGCGACCTAAAAATGGAAAAACACCTCCGCAAAACAAACAGGGCAGTTTTCCACAAACTGAGAGTCCTACAACCTATACGGAACATCATTGACCCCCACGATTTCAGGTCCGTCACTCAAGCACTCATCATGCCACATTTCGACTACTGCAATGCTATTCTGCAAGGACTACCTAAAAAAACACTCAACATCCTGCAAATGGCACAGAATGTAGCTGCCAGGATCATCATGAGGAAAAACCTTACCGACCACATCACACCAGTACTAATCGAATTGCACTGGCTCCCAATTACAGCTCGCTCAAAGTACAAAATACTGACAACCACATTCAAACTTATCCACGGCATTGCTCCATCCTTCCTCTCCACTCTAATTGCCTTGCAACCCCCCAACAGAAGCAGAAGAACCATTAACTCCAATACCCTTCACACCCCTGCAGATATCAGATCTGCCAAAGTCACCACCACCAATAGGGCATTCGCACACACAGCACCTACACTATGGAACCAACTACCGCCCACACTAAGAGCCAGCAAAAATCTAGCGGAATTTAGAAAAAAACTCAAGACGCACCTATTTCAAACTCATTTCAACCTGCTCTAATTCCACTTGAGGGAAACCATCTATCCAAAGACCCAGAGAGCATTTCATGTAAAAATGTATATATGTAATCCTTTTCCCCTTAGACTAGAAATGGATACTTTCCTGTGTGTCATCAATTATGAATATACCTTTAAATTTGCTGTATACCATCCTTTCCTCCCGAATCAACTATGTATATACCATATAAAGTTTACTGTCTTGATCTGACAGCTCTCTCTTGTAATCATACCCGCTTCTGATCGTTGGAAGGAGCGGTATACAAATACCTGTTTAAATAAATAAAATAAAATAAAATTCAGGATCCAAGAGCAACCTTGAAGACCAATGCAGGAGGACCACGTAGCCAGATGCAAGATCAACTCATGGCCTTACAGCATGAACCAGCAAGGTTGCACATCCACATTGAAAACCAATAAAACTAGGCCACTGAAACAATACATGGTTGATTGTCATGCCCAAAACAGTAAAAGATATGGAACTGCCAACGCTGATTGAGTAACATTTGGATTAGCAGTGGGGGAGGTCACTGTTTTGAAATACGAGAGAGCGCACTGAATAGGACCGCCGAGGGAACAAGCCATGTGTCCATGCCCAGTGATAGCGCACATCCTAAAATGCACTGACAAGGAATGGTTAATGAAGACCTGCAGATGTAACAGGGCCTTGAATTACCAAGGGGCCTTTGTTATGCTATTTCATGACTACTTGGTGGAAGCAGCAGCCAATCAAAGAAAGTGTGTGGATCTACATAACAAAGATATCCTCTTTACGGTGCTCTTCCCAGCTAAACTTCGGGTCCAGCATGAAGGTCAAGTTAATTTCTTTCTGGCCTTAGAGGATGCATGGCACTTCATGGACATGCTGGCCAACCAGTTTTGATAAGGATTTATGAGGGGTCGGTGGTCCTGAAGGGATGGTTGAGTTGGAAAGAGTGATTATGGGGGTTGCAATGAGACGACCGAGAGGGATACCCCCTTTTTTCAATTGAGTACTGTGGGGACTTTATCTATTTCACTGGAGACCAGCCTTTTATTCTTAGTGGCTATGAACAGCTCAGCAATTGGTTATTTGACAGTGACCATACATGAGTAGCATAGGGTCCCTTGGCCTAGGTGGTGAGCAATGTGCAGAGGAGTTTAGTACTGCAGAGATGATACCATGCAGAGCTGCTGTCTTATAGAATGGAAAGATTGGTCTCAGTGCAGCATCTCACACACTCAACATATAGCCAATTGTGATAACATGTCACTGGATGTACGGAGTGGGTAGAGGCCTGAAGAACAGGAGGTATGTTGGATATCTCAGGCCTGAGAACTGGTATCACTTGCTCATACGATATAAATACTTTCTCTGTTGAACATACTCTTTAGGGGACCATCCTGCACTATGCAGCGGCACTGTTGCGGCATAAAAGATGGAAAATATTCAGAATGATCCTGCATGATAGAATGCGTGTTTGGCTTGTGCTACCTTAATGGACAATGTACTGTATTAGGGCAGACCTACCATAGGAATTAAAAAATGAATCAATGGAGAGCTGAGTAAAGGGATGAGTGTTTGCATGCATTGCATATGGATATGAATAAGGTAAAAGGGAAAATGTTATGGCTGGCGTGATGCATGAATGTTGAGCAGGATGGATGGAATAGAATAGGGTGGTATACAAAGAGGGAAGGATGATGCTGACTTTGAGAGCTTTGTGGGATTGGGGGCAGGGAGGAGAGAGGCAGGGTATTAAGAGGGAGGAAAGGGGAAGTTGACACCAAACATGTAAATTGGAAGGTAATCTCATTGCAGTACAGATAAGGAAGAACTTGTTGGATATTGTGGGAAGGGTGCCCTGGCTGGGAGGGGTGTCTGTCATGTTGAAGATGGGAAAGATTTTCCTGCATAATCATTTAATACAGAGGTTTGTAAAGTGAAAGTTAAATTGGTCACATTAAATGTGGCAGGGGTGCATTATCCCATAAAAAGGAAAAAACTATTTGATATGTTTAAGCCCATGGGTGCAGATATCATGCTCTACAAGAAACACATCTGGATGATAAAGAACATGTAATGCTCCACTGGGAATGGATTGGGCAATGGGTTTTTGTCATTTAATACTCAGAAGTAGGGAGTGGCTATCTTCATCCATAAAAAGTTCCCTTTAGAAGTAGAGATCATTAGAAAGGATGAGGAGGGCCAATATGTCTTTGTAGCAGAGACTTTATATGAGTGGAAGCTTCTGTTGGGTTGTGTATATGGCCCAACTACCTATGACATTCTTTGAGAAACTTGTTACTGAAGTGTTGAAATTTCCTGAGCGCGAGGTGATTCTTGGTGGGGATTTTAATATAGTGGCAGACAAGGCATTGGATTGTAAGCCAGTCAGAACACCTGCCCCTAGAGATATGGCCTATGGGATTAATTTGTTGATGCAGCAATTAGATCTATTGGATATATGGCATGTCCTACATCCAATGGAGGTTGATTTTACCTTTTATTCATGACTGCATGACTGGTATTCCTGTCATGACTTTTTGCTTTTGTAAGGTCTTTCAAGATTGGGCCCATCACCTTTTCTGACTACGCCTCTGATGAGATAGAACTAGAGTAGGGTTCCACAGCCAGGGGAGCATTTGGGTGGTAGCTGGACCCGGTTCTCTACCAGAATGAAAAATGCAAAAAGTATATGCAAGAAAAGTGGCAGAAGTATTTAGGATATACTATTAACCCTGAGACTACTCCCTTAATGTTGTGATTGGTGAGGAAGTTGGTAATGCGCAGTCATGTCATAGCCTATGTGGCAGGCAGGTGAAGATACCAAGATGCAAAAATCCTTCGGTTAATTCAGATGCTCCAACAAGCCAAATGCTGATATTTATTTATTTATTTATCCAGTTTTCTATACTGCCTTATCTTTCAATCAAAGCGGTTTACATTATGTAATCACTACAAACAGGTACTGGATACATTCCCTTGTCCCCAAAGGGCTCACAATCTATATGTACCTGAGACAATGGAGGGTTAAGTGGCTTGCCCAAGGCCACAATGAGTGCCTATAGGACTAGAACCCCTAGTCCCTCCGGCCTGAGATTGCTGTCCCCAGGTGTGAATTAGACCCCCGGCACTCCGGCCTGAGGTACTGTGTCCCAACCACTAAGCCACTCCTCCCTGATATATGGGTTATATGACTGCTCAAACCGAGAAGATATGAAACATGCAAAAGAAAACCTGCATAATTTGCTACACCAAAGGACAGTAAAATCCTCCCTATATTACCCGTATCAGCTTTGCAGGCATGACAATAAAGCAGGAAGGCTAATGTTGAAACTAGTACAAGCAACCCTATATAGCCTCTGTTAGAGGGTAATCGAAGGAACTTATGAATACAATGCAAGAGAAAGCTCAACAGTTTGTAGACTTTTACCAAAATCTGTATAAAAAAGTCTCCTATTGACCAAGATCTTATGCAAGTTTTTGTTTAACCTTAGAGTAGGTCATGCTAATGGAGGAACAAAGAAAAAGAATTTAATGCCCCTTATTCGCGCAGCAGAAATTTATGGAGCCAGAAGAGGGTTAAAATTGGGTAAAGCTGTCAGATTGGATGTACTGGGCTCTGAGTTTTACAAAATCCTGTGTTCTCAGTAGTCAAACCTCTGTAGAAACTCTATAACCATGCTTATGAAGCAGGATGGGACCACACAGATATGGGACAAATCCTTATAGTAGTGTTGCCCAAAAAGAATCGTGACTCTGTAAAGGTTGGGTCTTATTAGCCCATATCCCTCATTAACATGGATATAAATATTTTAACATTAATATTGGACAGTCGTTTGGGATCTGGTGAGTACCCCAGGGATCTGTACTGAGTCTGCTGCTTTTTTTTTTTTTTTAAACTTTTATTTTCATTTTGCAACAAACAAAAGAAACAACACACCAAAGGAGACAAAACAAGTATACAATAAAGAAAAGTAAACCCAATTACCCCCCACCCCCACGCTTCTTCTCTAGCTGATTATGTCAGCATGTGAGCGCTTCCAAACAACAGTGATTATACATCAAAACAATCAAAAGAGTATCTGCGATACAGAATAATCATGGGACAAAGATATATACAAATTTAGACAGTCAGATGAGAGCATTGAGCAGAATGTACATAGTCATTGAGCATCTTCCATTTAGACCGATGATGAGGAGTCTGAATGGGGGAAGCAAACATACGAGGTATTTGTTCATATTTACTGTAGAGACAGACATGATTCCACCATTCATTGGGGCTCAGCTGAGAGCTATTTTTCCAGTATTTCGTAATTAGGGAAATAGCAATGCCAAGCATAAAGTCCAAAAGGAAGTAAGCCGTTTTTGGAAGAGAGGGGATCCCCGCAGCTGAGCGAAGTCCCACTATCCTCCAAGAAAGGGGCTCTTGAAAGTGCAAAATAGACTGGATACGACCCCAGACCCGACGCCAGTAATACTGTAGTGCGGGGCATTCATACATAACATGAGGTAGTGAACCAATGGCCGCATGGCATGTCCAACAACTATTGCCCTGAGTAGTGTTCCATTTGGCTAATCTGTCAGGAGTGTAAAAACACCGGTGGGCTAGAAAGAAGAGTGTCTGAGTGAGTGAGGCGGATCGGGAGACCCGTGTCACTCTACTCCAGACAAGGCTCCATTGCTCCGGGGTCAAAGTCACATGCAATTCTCTCTCCCATGCTGTCTGCGCTATAGGGGCATCTCTAATTATAGCATTACATAAGGTTTTGTAAAAATTGGATGCTACACCCGGTGAACTACCGATAGATCGGATAGTCTCCAACCAACCTTGTGTAGGGGAGGCCGATGGCGGGAGCACCTTAGCACTCCGAAGGCAATGCTGAAGTTGCACCAACTGAAAATAGTGTTTCGCTGGGAGACCAAATTCAATTTGCAATTCACTAAAAGTTTTCCAGCGACCTTCATGGAACAACTGACTAGGAATCCAAATGCCCCTAGTGTACCAGGGGCTCCACGCCATCGGCTTATTTTGTATTCGAAATCGAGTGTTATACCAAAGTGGGAGCTTGTCTAACGGACAGAGTCGGGAGTCTAAAGAGTGCATAAGACTATTAAAGGCACCTAAGGTGTCTAAAAGCATTGGTGGAAAGTGGGAGTCTGATGGGAGAGTCATACCAGGGAGAAAAGTAAGAGGAATCGGTTTGCAAAGGTCCTCTTCTATGTCTAGCCACACAGGTCTACTCGGTACTGGATCTTCCAGCCAGCGAGCGCCTTGTTTGAGAAGAAAAGATTGATGATACTTCAGGAAATCAGGGAATCTGACACCCCCATTTTCCTTATCTGCTTGCAGCTTATGTTTCGCTATCCTAGGTGTCTTGTTTTGCCACAAGTATCTAGTCAGAAGGCCCTCTATATCTTTATATATACGTCGAGGGAAGAGACAGGGCAACATTTCTAAGATATAATTCACTTTCGGAACAATCATCATTTTTATGTGTTCTAATCGACCCCACCAGGTAAGTGTTAAAGGAGTCCAGCGGTGAGTAAGCGCCCGGACTTTAGAGGTTAAGTCTTTGGCATTGAAGGAGATAGTGTCTTCCAAAGGAGAACAATAGTGCACCCCAAGGTATTTGACCATGCGAGGTTGCCATAAAAAGGGGAAGGGTTGCATATCTGCCTGATGAAGCAAAGGATTTAATGGAAAGGCTACCGACTTGGTCCAATTTATCTTATAACCGGACAGTTGTGAGTATTTACCAATTTGCTCTAGGACAGCCGGTACTGAGTCTATAGAGACAAAAAGCATAAGGTCATCAGCATACGCTGAAATTTTGATTTCCCTATGGGTGAAGGGGACTCCATGAATCTCCTCCGATTGCCGGATTAGTAAAGCCAAGGGTTCAAGTGCAAGATCGAAGAGAAGTGGAGACAGTGGGCATCCCTGGCGAGTGCCGCGTTGAAGGGGAAAAGGCTGAGACTTTAAAGCATTGGCACATATACTGGCTGTAGGCTGTGCGTACATGGTGCGAAGACAACGGAGAAAACCTTCCCCGAATCCGTACCAGCGGAGGACTGCAAACAGGAAGGGCCACTCTAAGCGATCAAAGGCCTTCTCAGCATCAAGTGAGAGGCCAACAAATGGGCGATCAAGATTAACTGCGGTAGTCAGTACATGGCATAGAGTCCGAGCATTGTCAGCAGTTGATCTACCAGGAATGAAACCGCATTGATCTGGGTGTATTAAGGTAGGCATCCTATCCGAGAGCCGGGTAGAGAGAATGGTGGCAAATATTTTATAGTCCGCGTTTAGGAGGGAAATTGGACGATAATTAGCTGTTAGTTGCGGGTCTCTCCCCTCTTTCTCAAAAACTACTACATTTGCCATTGAAAAGGACCCAGAAGGAGAACCCTCCTCGGCCAGAGCAGAAAAATAAATTTTCAAAACTGGAGCTAAGTCAGCGTGAAAAGTTTTGTAGAATTCAGCAGGGAGACCGTCTGGGCCTGCGGCTCGACCTGAGGCACATTTCTTGATAGCAGAATGAATTTCTGAGACAGTAAATGGTGTGTCCAAGGCCACTCTATCTTCGTCAGATAGGGTCGGTCTTTGTACCCCTGAAAGTAAGCGTTCAAATACATCTGGCTCAAAATCACATTCAGATTGATAAAGCCGAGTATAAAAATCACGAAAGAGTTCTAAGATTTCGGTATCTTTAGTGACCAAGCCCCCCCCCGACGGATTACGGAGGGCGGTAACACGCTTGGCTTCCTTTTGACCTTTTAGGGCATTTGCTAATAATTTGCCAGCACGATTATTTTCCCGATAATATAGCCCTTGTTGTGATTCGATATTTTTAACAGCAGCAGTGTACAAAAGCTGATTGTATTGAAAACGCAAGCGTTGTAAACGGAGTAAAATACATGGGTCAGTACGGGACGTGAGGAGACGCTCCCCAGCTTGTATCTGCTGCTCTAGAATCAGTAAATGCTGCTTTCTTTGTTTCCCCTGCCGAATTTGATAGCTAGTTATAGTGGCGCGGATAGATGCTTTAAAACCCTCCCACCACGCCCAGCTCGCTGTGTCATGGGGTGAGTTAAAATGAAAATAATCTTGGATAGCGGCCTTTATATCAACCTGAAAATCTTTTTGACCCAGTAGGGATCTATCAAAAAACCAAGCTCGGGGAGAATCGTCCCGCGCAGTGACACGTAATGATAAAGATATGGCAGCATGATCTGAAATATGGAGAGGATGAGTCCTAGTCGTGTCTACTTGAGAAATCAGTGCTTTGGAAATGAGAAAGAAATCTATTCTAGATTGGGAGTGATGGGGGGCAGAAAAGAAAGTGAACTCTAAGTCGGAGGGGTGAAGTAGCCTCCATATATCTACCAGCGCAAGATCTTGCATCAGAGCTGTAAGGGTAGCAAGACTCTTGGGTGGACTACTCGTTCTAGGCGGCTGTCTATCTATCAGAGGGTCTAACACTTGATTAAAATCACCACCAAGTATTAATGGAGTATTGGCAGAGGCCTGTGCCAACTGCGCAATACTTGCATAGTAATCAGGGTTGTCCACATTCGGGGCATAAATACAAATACATGTAAATTCACTATCTCCAACCTTAAGATGTACGCGGGCCCATCTACCCTCCTTGTCAGCGCTAGTATCAATTACAGTAGCTTGCAGAGATTTCTTAACCAGAATGGCTACCCCGCACCGTTTGGAAACGGCGGGAGAATAGGCAGCCACCATGTAAGGCTTAACATTGAGTTTCAGTGTTTCAGCAGAGTTTAAGTGCGTTTCCTGAAGAAACGCTAAATCAGCATGCTCATGGCTAAGATAGCTAAGGATTTTCTTTCTCTTGATTGGACTATTAATGCCCTTTACGTTGAGTGATAAGATTTTACATAAAGCCATTCAGACAAGTTAAAAATTCTGAGCATGATAGCGCACATAATTTCACAATGTCCCTCATATTGACTGTATCTGGCTGTACATATGGCATAAAAGAAAATAAGCTTAGATAATACAATGAAGCGCCCCACATGAAAAAAGAAAAACCGCAGCGCGGTAGAGAAGAAGCAGAACCCCAAAAATTACTGGCGACCATGTAGTGGAGGAGTAGCCTAGTGGTTAGAACACTGGCTTGGTAACCAAGCAACCAGGGTTCAATTCCCACTAGCACTCCTTGTGGCCTTGGGCAAGTCACTTAACCCTCCACTGCCTCGGAAGAAAGGCCTGGCAATCTACTTCCGGTGACACTGCCAAGAAAACCCAGGAGCTTCTGGGTCGCCAGGAGTCAGGACTGACTCAGAAGGCACACATTGCATTGTTTGCATGTGTCTGCGGGGAGAAGCCCCAGAGAAGGCCGAAATTGAAAAAACACATAACCTGTAGGACTGTGCGTGCTCCGAATCCGACCGAGGCACACATCATGGAGGGATAGGAGACCACATAACAAAAGTCATAGAAAGAAAGAAAGAAAGTCCAGGCAGTCTCTGTACTGAACTATGACCGCCGCATCGGGCCCTTCAAAATGGCGGACAGAGCCGGCAAATAAAAGTCCAAGTCGTTGGATTAGCGCATCTGCTCTGCTTCTTTGGAGTCTAAAAATGTTGATAGTAGATCAGGATCTTCGAATGTCCTGGTTTGGTTGTGGAGAGTCACTCGGAGCTTCGCGGGATACAACAGGCCAAAGCGAGCCTGTAGCTGTTGAAGTCGAGGGCGAAAAGCAAGGAGTTTCTTCCGTCGGTCGACTGTAGGCTTTGCCAGATCAGGGAAGAAGGAGACTTTGTGACCTTCAAATTCCAAATGATGGTTCGCCCGGGCAGCATTTAAAATTTGTTCCACTTGTTGATATCGTAGCAAGCGAAAGATAATAGGCCGGGGGGTCGTTCGGTTGAGCGCCATGTGGGTAGGAACACGGTGTGCTCGATCGATTTCCAGTTCTTTATGAAAGGTGATCTTCAGCAAGGAGGGAAGAGTTTTGAGCAGGAATTCTCTCATATCTCCCGCTTCCACCCCCTCCGGTATTCCAATGAGCCTCACATTGTTGCGACGGGCTCGATTATTGCTATCTTCTAACTCCTTTTGAAGATTCTGTATCTGGCGCTCAGCCTTGTCCAGTGTGCCCAAGCGCACCGCGTGCGAGTCGAGGACCCCCGCCATATTGTCCTGCCGCAATGAGAGACCTTCAAGTCGGTCCTGGAGCACTCCAAAGTCTTCTCGCATGGCTCTAAGCGCTTCTCCATTGGACTGCACCAATTCCTTCACGCCGCGTATTTCCTCTAAAATCTCCAGGTGCATTTCGGGGTTCTCCCGAAATGGAACCATCTTCTGTGGGGAGGACACCTCTCTTTTGGAGCGTTTTCCGTGAGAAGAAGAAGGAGACCCGAAGTCCAAGCGCGCTGGTTTATGGGCCGCCATCCCCCCCCGAGGTACCCCGGTCAGCCCGGAGCGAAATAGTAAGTTTGTATAGGTATTATGTCAGGATTCTAAGTAGGCCTCTCGGGAGCTTCAGCGCGAAGCGTCTTACCCGCTGGACATCAGGCTCCGCCCCCCGAGTCCGCTGCTTTTTAACTTATTCATAAATGACCTGGATATGGGAATAACGAGTGAGGTTATCAAATTTGCAGATGAGACAAAACTATTCAAAGTTGTTAAAACCCATGAGGATTGTGGAAAACTGCTAGAGGATCTTGATAAATTGGAAGACTGGGCATCCAAATGGCAGATGAAATTTAATGCGGACAAGTGGAAAATTATGCACCTAGGAAAGAAAAACACAAACTATGCTTACACGATTTAAGGTTCCACATTAGGAACCACCACCCAGGAAAAAGATTTAGGTGTCATTGTGGATAACATGTTAAAACCCTCGGCCCAGTGTGCAGCAGCGGCCAAGAGAGCAAATAGAATGCTAGGTATCATAAGGAAAGGAATGGAGAATAAAACAAAGGATATTATAATGCCTCTGAATTGTTCCATGGTGAGACCGCACCTTAAATATTGTATGCAATTCTGGTCGCCGTATCTAAGAAAAGGATATAGCGTTATTAGAAAAGGTACAGAGAAGAGCCATCAAAATGGTAAAGGGGATTGAAGGATACCACTATGAAGAGAGGCTAAAAAGGTTAGGGCTCTTCAACCTAGAAAAAAGACGTCTGAGGAGAGATATGATAGAGGTCTATAAATTAATGAATGGAGTGGAATGGGTATACGTAGATCAATTGTTCACGCCATCAAAATATAGAAAGACTAGGGGGCATGCAATGAAGCTACAGGGTAACCTATTTAAGACTAATAAGAGAAAATATTTTTTCACTCAATGTGTAATCAAACTCTGGAATTCATTACCGGAGGATGTAGTAAAAGCTGTTAGTGTAGTTGGGCTTAAAAAAGGGTTGGACAAGTTCCTGGAGGAAAGGTCCATAAACCATTATTAAAGGGGACCCGGGAAATCCCCTGCTTGCCCCAATACAAGCATTGTGGAATCTGTGTATTTTGGGGAAATTGCTAGGTACTTCTGACCTAGATTGGCCACTGTTGGAAACAGGATCCTGGCTTGATGGACCTTGGTCTGACCCAGTATGGCATATCTTATTTTCTTATGTTCTTATGGTGGCCAATGATCAAGTGGGTTTTATTAGAGAGTGAAGGACAGTCATGAACATCCACAAACCTTTAGCAGCTTTGGCGGGAGAGTAGGGATTAGTTTTAAATTTAGAGGCATAAAAAGCCTTTGATAAGGTAACATGGGACTATCTGTTTTGGGCACTAGATGAGTGGGGATTGGAGGAATTGCTGTTGAACTGGATTAAACTTTTATATAGTGGCCTTAGCACTAGAGTTCTCATAAATGGAATGGTTACAGAATGCGTTTGGCTTGAGGGAGGCATGTAACCGGGCTTCCCTCTTTCACCCCCTTGATTTATTTTGTCACTGGAGCCATTAGTGGCATTCGTAACTAAAGAAAGAGGGGGTTGGGAATCCCAGATTTCCACATTTACATGATGGCCTGCCAAACATGCTATTTGTAAGGGAATATAAACTATGCACCACAAGACTAGTTGGGGTTGATGTTTCCCCAAAGTCAGGACCGTACCTAGCCCTGTGCGAGCGGTGCGGCTGCACAGGGCACAAAGGCTTAAGGGGCGCATTTCGGCTGTCTGCCGTTGCCTGCTGCCGCCACTTTTTCTTCACTCAGTGGTGGCAGGCAACAGCAGACATCTGAAATGCGCCCCTTAAGTCTTCTCGCAGCATGCTAAGCAGATCTGTCCCTCCCTGCTCTGACGCGACATCAGAGAAGGTAGGGGCAGATCTGCTTAGCGCGCCGGCAACTTACACAGCGGGCACGCCTCTTCTCTCCTGCCGTAGTGGGGGGCATGCGCCCATTGTGCAAATTGCACAGGGTGCGATTCAACCTCGGTACGGCCCTGTCCAAAGTCCCCTTTCCCTTATCCATCAAACTATGCAGAGCATGGATTCCAAGGTAAAAGGTCAATGGGTACTTTGGCAAAGGTAGTAGCAGCAGTGTGATGCTAGTTCAGAAGGTTACATGAGCATAAAGTTAAGAAGTCAGAGCTGATTCCTCTCTGGGGTAATGGGGATTTCCTGCTGGGATTAAGTGTGGTTGGTGCTGGAGATAAAAAAGAGTGCAGTTGGTAAAAGACCTTATTGCAGAGGAAAAGATGATTACACAGGTACACTACCAAAAAACTGCCTCCAGTTTTGCAACTGATTCCTATAGATTTTGGGGTGCTGAATCCAGGAAAAATAGCCAAAATGTTCCATCACGTCACGTTTTCTTGCAAAATTAGATTTCTTACCCATATAAGGAATGTTCATATAATTTCTTTTTAGCCGACTGCAGTTTATTTTCTTGGCCCAAAATAGAGGTTGTAATGGTTAACTAACTAGAAACACTCCCTCATGATATTTTAGAGTGTTTTGTATTCATTTTATACATTAACAGGACAATTGGGAGGCAGGGGGCTAAATCCAGTACTCGCGCTAGCGCATGTTCTTTCCTGTTCGCCTCGCCTCGTTCGCTCGCTCAAACACGGTGGTTGCGACATGAACGTTCCTGTCAAATTTCAGTTTCTTGCAAGTTCATTATTACCTTTTGTTTGCTCAGTCGTAATCCAGCTTTATTCCGAAGTGGTTCACTACAGTTGTAGTTTGCAGTGCTGTGTATTTGTGATGGCTCACAGAGCCAGAGGTTGCGTCAACTCTCTGGACAGTTTTTGTTTTATTTGTGGGGAATATACCGTGAAAAAGCGGCAGAGGAACATTTCTGCATTTATTAAAAAAGTATATTTCGCCTATTTCGGTTTGAAGTTAGACGATCAAGACAAACCGTGGGCTCCTCACAAAGTGTGCAAGACATGTGAGGAAGATCTACGCTTATGGATGAAAGGTAAAAAACAAGCATTTCGTTTCGGAATACCTATGATGTGGCATGAACAAAGAGACCACAGCAGTGACTGCTATTTTTGCTCTTGCATTGTGAAGGGATACAACTTAAAAAATAAGAACGTAATAAGTTACCCCAACCTTCCCTCAGCAATTAGGCCTATGCCTCATAGCAACGAAGTACCTGTGCCTGAACCACCAAAATCTTTGAATCATATTTGTGTGGACGGTTCTGATCATGATGAGACTCATCAGATGGCTTTTCCCGATGAGTCCAGTACTTCCGAGTTTGAAACTGAACCAGATCCGAAACCTGAACTTTTCTCTCAAGCTGAATTGAATGATTTAGTCCGGGATTTAGGACTCCCAAAAGATGCTGCCCAACTGCTAGGTTCTCGGCTTAAACAGAAAAATCTATTATCACCAGGAACAACTTTTTATTGGTACCGCAACCGCGAGACATAATTTTTGAAGTATTTCAGCAAAGAGGAAGATTTGGTATTTTGCAACGATATATACGGAGTGATGGAAAAGTTTAAACTCAAGTATGATCCTGCTGAATGGCGGCTGTTCATTGATTCGTCAAAAGACAGCATAAAAGGTGTTCTTCTTTATAATGGCAACACATTCGCTTCAGTTCCTATTGCTCACTCAGTTATTCTCCAAGAAAAATACGAGAATTTGGCCCTGATTCTTCAGAAGATTCGTTATGATGAGCATAAGTGGATGATTTGTGGAGACTTTAAAATTCTATCCATGCTATTAGGGCAGCAATCCGGTTTCACCAAATATCCCTGCTTCCTTTGCTTGTGGGATAGCCGGGCCCGCGACCTACACTGGGGGAAAAAAGACTGGTCAATTCGGGAGTATTTGAGACCCGGTGAGAAAAATGTTCTTCATGAGAGCTTGGTACCTCGTGATAAAATTCTATTACCACCTCTCCACATTAAGTTGGGTCTCATTAAGCAATTCATCAAGTCCCTTCCAAAAGATGGTGAGTGCTTTCGGTACCTTTGCTCAAAGTTCCCCCGACTTTCTGAAGCAAAGCTAAAGGAAGGAGTGTTTGTTGGCCCTGATATAAGGAAACTCATTTCAGATGGAGCATTCGCTGAAACGATGTCTGAGAAGGAAAAAGAAGCCTGGGATTCCTTCAAGGATGTTGTTCTCAAATTCTTGGGGAACAGGCGGGATGAGAACTATAAGGATATTGTTGCCAGGATGCTCAATTCCTTCAAAGAACAAGGCTGTAACATGAGCCTGAAAGTCCATTTCTTGCACTCCCATGTGAACTACTTTCCCGAAAACTTGGGGGCGTACAGTGAAGAACAAGGTGAAAGGTTTCACCAGGACATCAAGGACGCAGAGAGAAGGTACCAAGGAAGATGGAACACCACTATGATGGCTGATTTCTGCTGGTTGCTGCTGCGGGAAACCCCAGATGAAAAATACGCCAAGCAGCGCACCAAGAGAAGCATTCGGGGGAAGAAGAAACGGGCCCACCAGGAGATTGATTGACCCAAGAATGACTTTAAAATCTAAACTGTGTTGACAAATATCGTGTTTTTACTAAACTTTGAAATAAAAATTTGCTAGTTATTACCACAGTGTCGGATCTCATTTATTAGAATTTTATTTTCACACCATCGGGTGTTTGTCTTCATGTATTGCAATGGTGCGGTTTGCGTTTTCTATTCTTACATACATACCTGTACACCATTTTTTGCACATTTCTTTGCTTTGCTTTGTGTCTAACCTCGCTCTTATATGCTCAATGTTTGTGCACATGTATGTGGCTGTTTTAAGTGCAGACAATTTTGCTACCATCACAGTGTGTTTTGTTGACATTACTCTATTCTTATGTGCTGCCTTGTTACAATTTTCTTTATTCTTATTTGAATAACTACTAAACAATTAGTATAAAGAATTCATCCAAGAAACTTTTATCTCGATCGCACTCAATCTGAAATGTTCACCTCAAACTGCTAACCCAATGTAGCAAAAAATCTGTACGTGATGGAGCAAATTGGTTACCAGATTTGGATTCAGCGCACCAAAAAACGTAAAAATCAATCGAAACATTAGAGGCAGTTTAAAAAAAAATTTTTTTAGTGTACCTGTGTTATGTATTCCTCTGAATAGTTGAAGGTCAGATAAGGATTGGAGCAAAGGCATTTCTTTGCCTGTTTACAAGCCCGTCACTATGTTATGTCATGGACATGGAGATGAGGAAATGTGGGAAGCAGAATGGGACATGATGTAAAATATGCAACCGATTCTAAAGCAAGGAAATTGCATTACACATTGGCAATTGAAAGTGATACAGACTGGCCTAAATACCTGGTGCTTCAGACTATACCTCAATACTGGGGGAAAGTGTTAGGTAGCAGGAGGTTTGCCTCTGTTTTTTGGCTAAGACAAAGGAATGCTACGATATAGCTTTGACAGAAATTCGGTTTAAGGTATTGCATCACTGCGACATTGATAAAGTATCATAAAATGAAGCTGGTAGGTTTGTATATGTTTAATGGGTGTCAAGTGACATCAGCAGCTTATATTTCCATCTTTATCTTTTGTCCAGAATTAGAAGGGTTTTGTCTTTTATATGATTGTTAGAGAATTGTGTACATGGAAGTGACTGTCAATCAAAGCCATCTAGTAGCACGGAAATGTGTTTTGACTAATTGGATTGAAGTTCTCCCTCCCAGAATAGGACAATGGATGCAGGGCCGCACCTGTCCACTAGGCAAACTAGGTGGATGACTAGGGTAGCAGACCCTGGTGGGCAGCACAGTGATCCCGTCCTCTCCGAAGTGAAAGCGTAGTTACTCACCTGTAACATGTGTTCTCCGGGGACAGCAGAAATCAGTCCTCACATATATGTGACGTCGGCACCAACGGAGCCCTCATGGAAGCATCCCCTCAGCTTTCAAAGAAAGCCTTTGGGAGATGCCACCACGCATGTGCGGTCTCCTTCCTGCCCAAGGGTGCCATCTTGCTCAGTCAGATAACATAGCTAAAGAAGGCAAAAATAAAGATGGTACAGTAGCAACTTCAAGGGGAGGAGGGAGGTTTGAGGACTGATTCCTTCTGTCCTCAGAGAACACCTGTTACAGGTGAGTAACTACGCTTTCTCCGGGAACAAGCAGGAAGTCAGTCCTCACATATGGGACTCCCCAGCTATAGGCTACCGAAAACCCATAGCAAAAACAGGGCTCCCACGAGGTGAGCCACAAGCAGCAGAAATTTGAGTCCGTGCACACAGACCACAGTAGGATCCCTGTATCCGATGAAACTAGCGCTCTGGTAGCCTGAATACTGAAAGGTCGGAGGGTAGAAGTTGCCTAGACCCCGAAAGGTTTACAGAGCACAGCCTGGCCAAAGGCACTGTCCCATCGGGACTCTCTCTCTCTGGGCAGCAATGAACTGCGAAAGTATGGACTGAAGACCAGGTGGCAGCCCGGTAGATGTCCACTACTGGGTCAAAGTGCAAGTTTGCCACTGAAGCCACCATGGTCTGGACACAGTGCACCGTTATGCAGCCTTCTAGTGGGAGCCTCACCTGCCCATAAGTAAAGGTGATACAGTTTGCCACCCAGGTGGACAGCGTACGCTTGGTTACCGCCTCCCCCCAGCCTACTGGGGTGGTAGGAGATGAAAAGCTGAGAAGCTCTATGGTGGCCTTGGGTGCGTTGGATGTAGAAGGATAAGGCCCTCTTACATTCCAATGAGTGAAGGGCCATCTCCGCCCGACTGGAGTGAAGTCTTGGGCAGAAGGTAGGAAGAACCACTTCCTGATTAAGGTGGAAGGGCAACACTACCTTTGGCAAGAATTTGGGGTATGTGCGAAGCACCACCCTGTTCTTGTAGAACCTGGTATAGGGTGCCTCTACCACAAGGGCCTGGAGCTCGCTAACTCTGCAAACGGAGGTGAGCGCAACCAGCAAAACCACCTTCCAAGAGAGGTAGCGAAGGTAGCAAGTCACCAGAGGCTTGAAGGGCAGGTGAGTGAGCTGCCCCAACACCACATTGAGGTCCCATTTGGTCGCCGGAGGGCAAACCAGGGTTCTTGACAGGAGCAAGCCCCGAAGGAAGTGGATCACCAAGGGTTGGACCGAAAGGGGCTTACCATCCATTGGGGGGTGGTGCGCCGCCAGGGCACTAAGGTGCACTTGGACGGAGTTAGACTTGAGACCAGATTGGGAGAGGTGGAGAAGGTACTGCAACACCAAAGCTACCGGGCAGGAGAAGGGATCAGTCCCATGATCGGTACACCAAACAGAAAACCTGCGCCATTTGAGGGCGTACGCCTTCCTAGTAGAGGCCTTGCGAGAGGCCAGCAGAATGTCTTCGACCTCAACCGGAAGGTTGAGGGGGGCGAGAGTCACCCTCTCAGCAGCCACGCTGCCAATGAGAGGGACCCCAGGTTGGAAGAGAGCCCCTCTCCTGAGATAGGAGTCCCGGGGCAGTGCCCAAGGGGATGGGGGCCTCCACTGCCAACTGCAGAAGAAGCGGGAACCACAGCTGACTGAGCCACCTGGGAGCTATCAGGATGAGCGAGGCCCTGTCGTGGAGGATCCTGAACAAGGTCTTGGTGATCAGCGGCATCGGAGGGAAGGCGTACATGAGGCCTTTCAGCCACGAGACTAGAAACGCATCTGCTGTCACCCTGGAGGGGTGGGACTTCCAGGAGCAGAAGTGGGGCAACTGAAAGTTGTCCGGACTGATGAACAAGTCCATCACGGGTTCCCCCCAGAGCCGGAAAAACCGACTGGCTATCCTGGGGTCCAGCTGCCACTCATGTGGCTGGAGAACCCTGCTAAGCCTGTCGGCCAGCAGGTTGTCCTGGCCTGGCAGGTACACTACCCTCAGGAGGATACCCTATTGGATTGCATATGAACAGAGACCCAGTGCCTCCTGACAAAGGGTACGAGACCTCGTGCTCCCCTGTTTGTTCACGTAGAACATTGCCATTTGGTTGTCCGTCTGGACCAGGACTGGCTGGTGGCACAGGTGGTGACAAACTACTCTCAGAGTGAGGTGTATCACTCGGAGCTCCAGGAGATTGACCTGTTGGGTGCTCTCATCTGGCGACCAGGTGCCCTGAGTGTGGAGGGCTCCACAGTGGGCTCCCCAGCTGAGCAGGGAGGTGTCCGGGGTGAGGACCCTCGAGTGGCTGGGAGTTTGGAAGGCATTGCCTGCTTCTAGGTGTTGGGATGACTGCCACCAGACCAAGGAATCTGCCAACTGGTGGGTCACTGCAACCTTGTCTCGGAGGCAGCCTGTGGCCTGAGACCACTGGTCCCAGAGATACCACTGCGCCGCCCTCATGTGGAGGTGAGTATCTGGGGTGACATGGACTGTGAAGACCATGTGCCCAAGGAGACGCAGAAAGTGCCGGGCAGGCACCGAGGGATGATGTTGTATGTCTCGAGCCAGAGATCTGAGACAATCGGCCTGGGCCTTGGGCAGGAAGGACTTTGCCTGGAGGGTGTTGAGCTTTGACCTGATGAACTCCAGGCATTGTGCTGGGAGGAGGTGAGCCTCTGGGCATAGAGGGCCAGACATTCCCCTGTGGGCTGCTGACCTCATTGGGGTAGAGAGGCTATGCTCAAGGAGTCAAAAGCTCCCCCCTGGCTGGGCTGGGGCTGGTGCCTGGGGTTTTGGAGTCTTCTGCTTATGCGGGCCATGCCCATGTCCCTTGGCCTGCTGATACTGATGGGGAGCTGGGAAGGCCTGATAGGGTGGGTAGTTTCGGTAAGCAGCCCCCTTCCTTGGGTAAAAGGGCTTTTTACCTGAGCCCTTCCATCGGGAAGGGGCAATGGTCTTCTTGGCGAGCCTGGTCCTTGTCATGAACTCGGTCTCCAGTTTGGCAGCCTTGTTGGTCATGGGTTTGTCGAAGAGGTCCCTTGTCGAAAAGGTCGGACGACTAAAGCCAAGCCTGGCAGCGGGCACCGATGCCTGCCGCTAACTTGAACCTGTCACAGGCTTCTCGAGACATGGAGCACTCATGGATGGCCTTGGACAGGCTCTTGAGCTGCTGCAAAGGTTCCTCAGAGAGACCAGCCAAGAACACGGCGAGTTCCTTTGCCAGGTCTCTCAAGTACATGCCCATGTACAGCTGGTAGGCCTGGACCCGGCAGATGAGCATTGAACTCTGGTAGCACTTCCTGCCAAGTGCATCCAAGATATGGGCCTTCCTGCCTGGGGGCACGAGGAGTGCATCTTCTGGCTTTTCAGCCGAGGCATGGCCGACTCTACCACCATGGAGTTGTGTGGCAGTTGTGACTTCTGGAAGCCCAGACTCCGGCAGACCAGATACATCGAGTCGAGCTATTTGCTCACCACTGGCACTGACGCCAGTGTCTCCTACTTGCGGAGCATGAGCCATTCCAGGATGGGAGGAATGGGCAATGTGAGCGATTCCTAAGGAGAGGCCTCGTACTGGATAATCTCCAGCTCGTCTGCCCGAGGGTCCTCCTCCGATTCGGTCAGGAATGGCAGGGTCTTGGACATGTCCAAGTCCAAGAAGCTCATGTTCTCTGGCGGGGACCGCCTCCGATGTTCTGAGTGGGGAATCGGAAGGGACATCACAGTAGCGACAGGTATCAGGAGACTCCACATCCTCCGTCTCCCATTCGGAGTACTCTGAGGATGACTCTTAGGTGGGCTGCTCCGTGGACTTCGAGGCCCTTGAAGCCCTGCGGTTGACACCTGATAGACTGGCCGGGGATGACCGAGCTCCCATTGAGCGGGATGCTGCACGTGAGCTCGGCCGAGAATCGACTTGGCTTACGGGGATGTCTTGGACATCGAAACCCCAGTGGTCGGGGCGGATGAACCAGACATACTGGACAACAGTGCCCACTGCTGGCCGATGAAGGCAGACAAACTGCACTCCAGGGCTGCCATTTTGGACTCCAGGCCAGAAGGTTCTGCAGCCTTCGGCATGGGCACCGAGGGACTTGGACCTGACATCGGCTCCCCCGAAGGGGAATCCTCGACGAGGATATTGTCTGGGGACCGAGCCCGGTCTATGGCCAGGTCCTTTCGGGGGACCTTGACAGGTCTCTACTTTTCTGACATCTCAGACGAGCGCCTCAGACTGCGGGACCGGGCCCAGGAGGTTCCCGGCTGGTCGGAACTATCCAAGGACGTCACCTTCAAGGGCTTCTTCCTGTGTTCCCTCGAGGGAGATCCCCTCTCCGAAGACACATGACAACGCTCGGGTGCGGAGATCTCCTTCCAAGATGTCGGGGCCTCAGACGAGCCCTGGCCTTCGGAGGCATCGGGGATTCAGGGAAGAATTTATCATGCTGCTGCTGGCGGCTCTTCAGGGTCTTGCTGGACATCCTTTTTAAGAGACTGAAGGCTGCCGGGTCGTTGTCTAGCTCGAGGCAATGGAGGCAGCAGTCGTGTGTGTTGGCTAAGGACATTATTTTAGAGCACCAATCACACTTCTTAAAGCCACTGGTAGCCATGGGGGAAAAAAGTACCCCTGCAAGGTCAAAGACTCTCTGGGCTGCGAGCCGGGATAAAAGGCGTGAAGGCACCAGAAAATAAAAAGAATGAAGACTATAAAAATGGACTGAACTCGACACCGAGGATGGTAGGTGGGAAGAGTACCGGTGCAAGACCGGAGTCGAGTTGAAAACTGAGGCACAAAAAAATCAACTTTTTCCAGGGGAAAGTCAGACAGAGTCTGAAGGGCTCCATGGAAAAGGAGACTGAGCAAGATGGCACCCTTGGGTGGGTGAGGGGACCGCGCATGCATGGTGGCATCTCCCAAAGGCTTTCTTTGAAAGCTGGGGAGATGCTTCCGCAAGGGCTCCGTCGGTGCCGACGTCAACTATATTTGAGGACTGACTTCCTGCTTGTTCCTGGAGAAGGCTCAGACACCACTTCAGTGCCACAGCGGCCCTTAAAGAATCCACAGATGTGTGCAGGCAGGCAGGTCATGACCTCCAACAGGAAGTTGCATCAGAGGGGGCAGGAACAGCATGCACTTTAAGATCTGTTGTGGTGCTGAAGCAGCAGCTCTACCGCTGCTTCAAAGAAGTGATCGCTGTGATGCCCATCTCTTCCAGGCACGAGACTAGAAGCTGGAGGCAGTACAGCAGCCACAGCATGGGGGAAGCACGTCGGGCCTGCCTAAGGCAGCAGAAATCCTTGGCCTAGCCCTGAATAAATGGAAAGGCTGAAAGAATGAATGCAAATGGAAAGGTTGAGTATATTATATGCAGTGATGCTTGGTGGTGTCTTTACCAAAAGTTCAATTTGAAGTAGCAACAACTGTGGAAGCAAGAATCAGGGTCAAGGGTTGGGTAGGATGGGCAGGAAGGGGCTGGGTGGCAAGGAAGGTGGGGTTGGAGGGACAAGCAGCTAGCCGATGCTGCTGAACTTTAAACTTGGATATTCAATGCCACAGTCATCGGCTTGAATATCCTGGTTGGCTGGATAGCACTGCAGTTAACCAGGCAATGGCGATGTTTAGCCGCTGTCCGGTTAGTGCCTAACTTTCACCACCATGAGATAACTGGCTAGTGGCTCAATATCACTGCTAGCTGGTTACCCTCAGCTGCCACTTCTACTCCACCCCTAGAATTCCCAGATGCTGGACAGCTATCGTCCGGGTATTCAGTGGCACTAACCCGGGAAATCCACTGTTTACCCTGGGACAAGCATTATGGAACTTGTGTATATTTTTGGGAATCTGCCAGGTACTTGTGACGTAGGATTGGCCACTGTTGGAAACAGGATACTGGGCTTGATGGACCTTGGTCTGACTCAGTATGGCATATCTTATGTTCTTGACTATCCATCGATTCCAAGGCCCATCAAGGGTAAACATGTGGGAAAGGGTTGCAGCTAACAAGCTTTATAATTCGAATCATCATATGATTTGGAAGTCAGTGGATGTATATAATTATTTTTTGTAATCATATGGAACTTTTCTTCCCAAATATGTTGAATATTTATTGATTAAAATACTAATAGTGGTCCTCAACATATATCAATTGTGAAGAATGAACACTATAGAAAGCTATGTCTCCTTTCCAATGATGTCCATAATCAATTCATTTTTTGTTGCATTTCAAATGCAAATACCCATAGCAGTTTAAACCTAACTAAGGGGATGTTATAAGTTCTTTTTATCATATAACCTTTTATCACTTCGATGTATAGATCCAAAAAATATCACTCATTTTATTCCAAATATTCCTCTTTTATTTGTGTGCCTTCCCTGTGATATTTTAGTTGCTTCCATATCTAATTATAGCTCCAACACCCTCGGCTGTTTTCACAACTTTGAATAATTTAGTGTCATCCACAAATTTGATCACCTCACTTGTCACGCCTATCTCCAGATCATCTATGAATGTATACAGCAGAAATCCCTATACAGACCTTGGGGACTCCATTAGTGACCCTTTTCGAAGTGGATAATTAGCCGTTCATTCGTACTTTTTGCTTCCTGTCTTTTAGAAGGCCTCCTATCCCATGACTCTTTCCTAAGGTTTTCAATTTCTTGCAAAAGTCACAATAGTGAGTCTCTGATTGAATGCCCCTAGGCACATCTTTCCACACTCGTGGGTCCATATATTAAAGGGCTATTTGCCATGACCCCTCCAGCCTAAACACTGATAGGAGTGGCAATAAAGAAGTCTCTGTTGTGAAGATCTCAGCAATCTTGATGGTGTATAGACTGTCAAACAACTTGCAAATAAGATGGTGCCATGGCTTTTAAAACTCTTAAATGCTAGCCAAAATAACATGTTTTCTAAAGCGAGTTACCATGTAATACGGGGTTTAGTGAGCAGTTTGGGTGCCATGCTAAAAGGTAGCATAGGACCACATGCTAAAAACCCCATGCTACTAGGTAAACTAACTGTGTTAATCCCTTTCAATATAGGGTCCTTAGAATCTTGCTGTCTGAAAATCTAGGAGTCATATGTCTGATGAAGCTATGCCCCCTCATATTTGCTGTTTATAGCTGATATGGAATATTCTATTGCATGGGTTATGCTGCTTCTTTTTATTTATTTATTTATTTTTATTTAAAAGCATTTCTATACCGCCTTCTCCTTCAATCAAGGCGGTCTCCACAGCAAACAATCATAAGAGTGCTTCAAGTGTGTTCATGCAGTGATACATATTGTGTGTTTGTGGTGGTGTGTATTGGATTCTTGTTGAGCTATTTACACCATGCACTATTATACATTCTTATGTACAAGGGTCAGGGGAGGGGGGGTGGTCTTTTGTTCTTGCTTGGTGAGCGGATCATGTGACGTGACCATAGTGTTCAATGAATAGTGTTGTCTTAAGTTGCTTCCGAAAGTCTTTGAGGTCTGTTGTTAGTCTTAGTTCGTCTGGGAGGGTGTTCCAAATTGCTGGTGCAGCCAGGGAAAAGGCTCGTTCCGCGGTGTCCTTGCGGACCTTGGTGAGGTCTTTTGTGGTGTTAATACGATTGGAAGTGCCTCTCCTCCTTGGTCGTGTGTTTCTGTCAGGTTGTATGAGTGTTTGTAGGCTGAGGGCTGATGACTGTTGTTTCATCTTGAAGATGTTTATGACTGTCTTATATTTGATGCGTGAGGTGATTGGGAGCCAGTGTAGATCTTTCAGTATGGGTGTGATGTGTTCATGGCTTGTTGTGCCAGATATTATGCGGGCCGCTGTGTTTTGTGCCAATTGCAGCGGTCTGAGTGTTTGTTTTGATAGACCAAGGTAGATTGGGTTGCAGAAGTCCAGTAGTGGGGTTATTAGTGCCTGGCAGACTGTACGGAAGTGCTCTGAGGCGAGGAGGGGCTTGAGGCGTCGGATGAGTCTCATCCTGTGGTATGCGCTATTGGTGGTTCTGCTTATGTGTGATTGTAGATTCAGTTCCTTGTCCAGGTTTACTCCGAGGTACTTTACATCCGGTTTTATGGGTATGGTTGTGTCTTTTATCTTGATGTTTGGTGGAGGGACAGTCAGTGTTTCGAGTGATGATTTTGCATTGCTTATTTCGTATTATATTGTTTGCATTTTAGAAATAAACACACAAAAGATGGCAAAGATCCTACATAATGATTGTAGCTCCCCAGGAATATTCTTCTTCCTTTAGAGATAAGGATACAGGGACAGAATTGAAAAATGCTATTTGTAACTCAGTGTAGTATATTTTCCCTATGGCTGGCCATCTGCCTTCTCTGGTACATAACATTTTCAGCCTGATTAATAAAAATAAAATATTAAACTGCCTAGCCATAAACAGCCTGCATTCTGTAGGGAACAAAAGTTGCGCAGCATCAGAGCCAATTGCTCAGATACACGAGAAACAAAACTTTTCCATCAGCGGCAATGACTCAACTGACAATGAGTCTGAATGAGAGATTGCTCTGACGGCTCAGGCTCCCTTTTTCTGCACGAGGAAGAGATGACAGCTTTTATGTTCGGTATTTGCTTGGCTCCTGCCCAAAGACGCATGTAAAATCAAACCATTTTCAATAGGATTAGCAAAGTGATGGGCCAAGAATTTACCACCCGATCAATACCATGCCCTCAGCAGCAGCGACGCAAGTGAACATTTTTGTGCAGTACACATCTGTCAAAACTTCACCGAGAGCCACAGAGGAGAGAGAACGCACATTGTAATGCCAATGACACGGAGCTCCTTCAGTAACAGAGTGAGCAGCTAGTTGCAAAAATCTGCTTTTCTGCATTTAAGCAACACAACTGGCTTATGGTGAACCAGCTTATTAATATAAATTAAATGTAATACATGCCTGTATTTTCCAGAAAAAAAAAGAAATCTACTCAAAGCAGATTTCACAGGAATCAATAACACATTTTTAAAGTATATTTATTTTAATTTTTTTTTCATTCCATTAATATTTGGCCTGTTTTAGAGTAAGGCACAAGGCGGATGTACTCCCACTGGGTGTGCATATGTAATAGTGGTGTTTAGAGCCCAAGGCATGTCCCATTCAATTGCACAGCACAGGGCTCTCTTCCATTCAACAGCAGGTTTCTCTTCTCCTGCTCTTGCATCCCCCCCACCCCCGGCTACCATCTGCCATCTCTCTCCCAGTTGAATTTTACGTTCTGCCATGAAACCAGATGAAATTCAAACTGGGACAAGAAAGAGCTCCCAAATTACCCATAGATGTTACATCTTATGAGCTCCAGGAGACCTTTTTTGGCATGATGCAAGTAATATTCCGAGTGTTAATAGCAAATTTGAGAGTGGATCACATTCCACTGTCATGTTATGTGCAAAACCAACCCATTGGGAGAAATTGCTCCCGATTAGGCCATTTGTCGATCAATCCAGGACACACGAATGGTTAAGGAGAAGCAAATTATGGTGGCTTCTAAACTGTGGAATGCTTTACCAGCCCCTTTGAGGGTTATGTCAGACACGTTTTTATTTTGCAAGCATTTGCAGATGCGGTATAGCATAAATTGTACAGCAGGCAGTGTTAAGCCATTTGTTAATGAAGAAATGTTTGGTAGGACTGTATTGTATCCATGTAGGTATTTTTATGTGTTTTATTATGCATAATATTTTATGGTATGGATTGATTATTTAACTTATTTATATCCCGCCTTCTCTCAAAGTCAAAGTGTGTTATAGGGAACATGCAACATGATTCTAACATTGGAGTATTACGTTAAGATTTACATTGAACAATGCAATAAACATAATATAGTGAACATGACATAGTGGAACTTGTTAACATAATATTGAAAACAATAAAACTGTTCTTAACATTTATATTAACTGGATCATTAGGTAAATGAGTAGGGGGAGTGGGGATGGGGATGGTTGAGGGGAGGGGAGGGGAGGGCAGAATCGGTGTGTGATGTGGTATTAGGTCCCAAAGTATTCCCTGAATAGATGAGTTTTTATCTTCTTGTGGAATATACTGAGCTGCTGTGTGATACAAATGTCATGACGGAGTTTGTTCCATAAATCTGGTGTGAAGAGCGAGAAGGCTCTGTTCAATGCTGCCTGTGTACTTGTCCTATAGGAAGTGCGGACAGTGAGGTAGATTGCATGTTTTTCTTTTTGGTCTATTGTTTGGCACTTTATGGATTAGTGATATGACTGTATACTTTGAAAATGGTGAGTCTGACATTGTATTTTGTGCGTACCACAATAGGAAGCCAGTGTAGAGCTTTGAGCAGTGGGGTTATTTGCTCATGTCTGGGTGCACTATATAGTATCCATACAGCAGTGTTCTCAGCTAGCTGCAGAGGGTGAATCATATAGTCTGGTAGGTCCTGGAGGAAGATTTATTTAACAGTTCTTTTATATTACTTTATCATTTCAGTCAAAGTAGTTTACATTGTAATTTAAAGTTGGTAATATACATTAAACAGGGACATTGATAACTTGGACATTTTTCTAAGGAAATGGAGGGTTAAGTGACTTGCCCAAGATGTGCTAGTGGGAATTGAACCCTGGTCGCTTGGTGTTCCAAGCCAGTGCTCTCACCATTAGGCTACTCCTCCACTCCTTTGCAGAAATCTATGTGAGAAAATACCAGAGCTTGGATGACGGTCCAGAAGTCATGTGAACTTAGTAGGGTACGTAGGTGCTGGGCTATCTTTATCTTTTGCTAAGTAAGTCTGATGGTGTTGTTGATATGAGCTTGAAGTGTTAGGCATTGGCCCAAGATTATCCCCATGTAGCGAACTTCTGTTTTAACCTGAAGATGTGCATTAGCCACTTTAATATGTGTTGGCGGAAGGAAGTCGGTGTCTCTGGCGATGTCTGTTTTGCTAAAGTTCACAGTTAGGTTATGGTCGGTGAGCCTTTGTGCGATTGCTGTAAAATAAGTTGTCAGGGATGTGTAGATGAGTTGCAATATGGTGAAGAGCATGTAGAGCATAATATCATCTGCGTATATGTGATATAGCACATTGTGTGCCTGTCTTATTGAGCATAAATATAGGTTTTATGAAGATGTTGAAGAGGAGAGCTGATAGTGAAGATCCTTGTGAAATGCCTGGATTAAGCTGAAAAGAGATTGAGGTGGGTCCTACGGATCTTACTTGCTGTATTTCTGTCTGTTAAGTAGGATGTAAATCATTTTTGAGTTGTGCTGTAGATTATTGTCTTTGTAGGCGGCGGAGTAGAGCATCATGGGGGATTGAGTCAAATGCTGATTTTACATCTAGGAACATGAGTATAAAACCTTGCTTTGGCTTCTAGATACCTTGTATAAGTCTGTCCATTAGGGCTGTTAGGAGCGTCTCCAAATCGTGATGAGGACAAAAGCCGTGTTGTTGATGGTCAAAGGGGGCATGCTGGTTGATATGTTCTTGAAGTTGAAGTTGCACCATCTTTTCGATAATTTTGCTAGGAATGGTTTGCTAGGAATGGTAAGCCAGAAATAGGACGATGTGAGCTGGATGCAGTAGTGTCCAATTTAGGGTTTTTTATTATTGGACATATAGAAGCTTGTTCAAGGCTGGTTGGCATGTAGCCTTGTGTAAGGGAGAGCTGGGGGATTCTGAGGATGGTGGGGATTAGGACAAAGCGGGCTAGTTTGATCCAACTTACTGGGTATGGATCAAGGCTAGCGATAATATTCTCTAGATGTTCTGTGGAGGTATCTTAGAAGATGTGCCAGGAAGGGGGCGAAGAGCAAAATGTGTGGATAGCAAGCACAGATGATGTTGAAGTGTTTCTGTTTATCCTGGTTTGTACATAGTTCACATATAATTGAAAAGATTATACAAATCCAGCTTCAAGACCATATTGACTTACATGCTCCTCTAGACATGCAGCAATATGGATTCAGACCAAAATATGGTTTTGAGACACTATTACTAGTTCTTTTTGACAAGATCATAAAAGGAATAGAAAATTCCAAACAGAAAGAAACTATCGAGGATTGCACCGAGCCGCCTGAGGGTGTTGAGGATACCGGGGGCTTCGATGTAGTTTGCTTCCTCTTCTTCCCCATGAGCACGGCGTCTAACTCGCAGCCTCTCCGCACACCGACAGCCAGCGTCTACTCATCCGCCATCTTGGAACCTCCGCGTGGTTTGGAGGAGCTGAGCAGCGACGGAGTGGATCTTAGTCCAGTTCAGCTGTGGCCGCCGCAACCTAGTGGGGGTCGGGAGGAGGGTGCAGACGCGGGAGTGCCTCCGGGTCAGGAGGATGAGGCCGTGTCTGGGGGCTCCTCCTCTCTAAGGGCGCCGAGTTTCTGGCAATCAGTTCATTGGAGTGGTGGAGAAGGTGCACTCCAACGAGGAAGTTTCGGGAGGTGCCCGACGGAAAATCATTTTGCCAGGATCGAGTGAGCCGCGGGTGATTTGCAGCTTGAAGAAACCAGCAAAGGTGACTTTGGACTGCTTATGGGAGGCGATCTCATCTCTTCAAATGTCTCTTGCACCAGTGGTGGGTGCTTTATCGCAAGAATTTCCTGTGGTTAAAGGACGCTGTATTGCTGTGGAAGCAAAGTGTGATGAGCAGGCTGAAAAGTTGGCAATTCTGGAGACAAAAGTGGAAGATTTGCGTATTGTGGGCGAGACTGTTTCCAAGGAACGTTTGATTGCATTACGGAGGTTAGAATTTATGGACAATTCCTTAAGGAGGAATAATTTGCGGTTTTTAAATTTTCCAAGGTCGCCATTGTTAGAACCCCTGGTTCTTGTTCGTAAATACCTCACTGAGGTTCTCCTGATGTCAACAGATAATTTACCACCTATTGTTAGGGTTCAATATGTTGCTGTTGTTCCAGGATGTATGGCTGAGGGGGGCCCAGGGGGGAGGGATGGACAGGGACAGATGGAATTGTCTGAATTTTTAGAGTCTTCCTTGGAAGTTGTGACCTCTAGGGCAACTTTGTTAGTCAGCTTTGCCTTTGAATCCGATCGCAATACGGTCCTTAGGCTTTATTTCCGAAGAATATCTCTTTCTTTGTTTATGGGTTCAAAAATTTTATTATTTCCTGATTTGTCGAGGGATACCCAGAAGAGGCGAAAAGAATTTCTGGCTTTACGCCAGAGAGTCACCGCCCTGGGTGCCCAATTTAAATTGAGGTATCCATGTAAGTGTGTGTATTGTTATATCAACTAAACATTTCCTTTTTTTTGAACCTGTGCAACTTGTGAAATTTCTTCAGGCAAGGGAACAGGGGGGTGAGGGTTAGCCCCTGTATTGGCTGCCATGTGAATTATTCTATGCTCATAAGATGATTTAGGTTTATCCTGATTGCTTTCTGTATATTTCTCTGATGGAACCATATTGAGGTTGTCCTATAGAGGACTAGATGTATAATAGGGGATATGGTTTTGTTTATGGTTGAGTTTCTTTTTTCTATTTGGATTTCTGTTTTCCCCTGCTCTGTACTTGCATGGAATTGCATATATTTGTTTGTGAATATTATGTAAATTGCATAAAATTTAAATAAAAAAAAAAAAAAGAAAATTCCAAACAAGCATTCATGCTTATATTTCTAGATACTGCATCAGCCTTTGACATTATTAATCACAACATTCTCCTAGAGAGGCTACAGCAGGTTGGAATTTATGGCACCACCTTCTATGGTTTCAGTCTTACCTGTTTGACAGCACTCAACAAGTGAAAATTGGTCAAATATCATCTAACTCAGACAACAGCAAGGTATACTGCAAGGTTCAGCCCTCTCAATGCTATTGTTTAACATCTATCTACAGCCCATCTGTAGTGTCTTCCAAAAATTCAAAGTAGGTTATCACACCTATGCAAACAATACAATGTTATACCTACCTTTTGACATTTCAAAACCTAACATCAAGCAGATAACATCATGTTTCAGCGAAGCCTCACAATGTTTAATTTCACATAACCTAAAGATTAACATTAAAAAACTGAGGTTCTATATGTCACCAGGAAGCAAGACTTTATTCCACCTCCCAATTTACGTGTCAAGGATTCTCTTCTAGAGGTAAAGACTGAAGTCAGATATCTAGGGGTTACCCTAGAACAAATTCTGCTTAGCCACACACATAAAATTAACCACCAGTACAATATAAAATAAGTTGAGGATGATCCAACAGTTGAGATCTCTACTATCAAGCTTTGATGTCTGATCTGTAAGGCAGGCGATGATTTGCCCTCACTTTGTCTATTGCAATAGCATATTTCAGGGTCTTTTGAAACAAGCATTAAGGGCCCGATTCTGTAAAGTGGATAGTGGGGCTGTACATCCCGGCGGAATGTCCAGCTCCACTAGCCGCCTGCACCGTATACCACCTCCTGGCCCCCTGTATAGAGCCGCTGTGCATGCTGTGAGGGATGGGGGCAGCATGGGGTGGAGGGGGGTGGAGCGTGTGCAGAACCGGCACCCGGATGTACAGAGCGAATTCAGGTCATGGCTCTGTATGTCCGGGAAGCACCAGGAGGATGGCTAGCTTATTCCACCATCGTTGGTACCTAGGACTATCTCAGGGGGCCTCTCCCAGATGAGACAGTAGGTCAGCTTTCAGTACTTAATGTCTACATATCAAATCGTACATCCAAATTATTCAGACTGGATGTATACCCAAAGACCAGTCTCAAATGCAAGAGTCTGGAAGGTGGAATAAGCGCTGGCTACCCCTCTGGATCGGCTGGCCAGCCCCCCAAGTAGCAACAGCGGCAGACCAGGTGAGTCCCTGCCACCCAATCCGGGCCCTGGCTGCTCCTGCCAAGGTTGGGTGGTGGGGAAACTGGGATCTCCACAGCAGCGGGCTGGATGTGCCGTGGGGAGGATGTCCCTGCGGCGATGCAGAGATGCCGTCTCTCAGTGCCCGATCCTGCACCCGCGGGAACGTCTTACTCCCACGGTGAAGAATTTGGTGCTGATGGGCTCATCCATTTGCAATCAGGCTCCATGTCAACTTCAGAGGGCTCAACACACGGCTGCACGTATAAATCTTAAGGCTCACATTACTGATCACATCACTCCCATTTTATACAGTCTGCATTGGTTGCCTATCCAAGGCAGAATTAAATACAAATCTCTTGCGACCACATTCAAGCTGCTGCATAACATATTTCCATCATACCTAAGCTCTCTAATTAACAAAATTCCCAATGAATGATTAAGAATTGGATAAACACAGACTTCCGAAAATTTAATTGAACTACGAGCAATAGAGCATTTACAAGGTAAATTAAGATAAATTAAGATGCTTAAATAACCTCTCCACCTTTCAAAAAGAAATTAAAATACACCTATTTACATAGTATTTTGGAAATCAACGGAACCCAGTTAAAATTTATCCAACTTAACCCTCCTCATGGGTCATTCCTTATCCTAGGCCTTAAACATGCTCATTCATCCATATTTCAGTACATGAATTTGTCTCTTTAGTAATCTCTATGGGGTCTATTTGCCCCCTTACCGTCCCCAACTAAGCCTTCCCGTATGAATAAGGAGTTTGTTCGGGGAGGCTTAGACGGGGGCGGCAGTGTGGAGGTGGAGTTAGGGTGGGCAGTGGGTGGTCCACCGTCCCGAATGTACAGGGCTGATTCTGAAGTGGGCCCTGTACATCCGGGGCTGGCAGACTGGACAGGGGACTTAGTCCATCCCAGAAGTGAAATAAGTCCCCCCTGGGAGGCCAGATCAGGGATCAGGCTGCGGCAAAAGGAGAAAGTGGATGGCGGTCGGGGATCGCAGCTCCTGAATGGAGCCGCAGTGCCATGGCAACCAGACGCCATGGTGCCGCGGCTCCATTCAGGAGTCTGACTGAGTTAGCTGGGCAGGGGCCTGTATGTGCAGATTGATGGGACTTGGATCCTAGCCTGCACATGTAGGCCCAGAAGCAATTCTAATCCCACGGGGGCTAAACGTGCTCCGCGGGATCAGAATCGCATCTACCTCTTTGTGTTTGGTTCTGACCGGACGCAGAGAGGCCGGGATGCATACAATGGAATGTGCTTCCACATAAATAAATTAATGTCATAAGTTCATTACTACTTCATGCACCTTGTATTTTATTTATAATGCTTTCCTTGCTCTCTGTATAAGTTATACTATAACACTGTTAACTATGTTTGATGTAACTCTGACGTTCATTGTAAACTGCTTTGATTACATGAGAAGACAATATAAAAAAATCTTAAATAAATAACTTAAGGTTTTATAGTTTAATGTTTATTTGTTTGGTTGGGGTTCCTGAGTAGAGATTTTGCTAAGTTTAATAGTTCTCTAGGGCAGTTTATGGTAGTTATGTTTGGAGTGGTAATCCCTTTTTGCATTGGTCAAATATGTCACGTGGTCCTGAGTGGAGCGAACGTAATTGTGCTCATATTCAGCTCACCTTCTGAAGTTGTGTTGGTAGTGTGGAACTGTAGGTGCTTCTTTGCTAATATGAAAACTCCTCCTCCTCTGTTGCTAAATCTAGGCAGGTTGAAGAGGTTGTAATTTGATGGTAGTAGTTGGTTCATTAGTAACATCGTCTGGGTGTGTCAACCAAGATTCGGTTACAAACATTATGTCAAGGCCATGGTAATGGAGATAGTCTAAGAGGAGTGCAGTTTTGTTACGTGTGGAGTGCGCATTGAGTAGGGCACATTTAGTTGAGAGTGTATTTTTGAGGGTTGATGGAAATTAGCTCTGTAGGATGATGCATCTTAATTCTGATGACTGCACATAAGCCTCTATTCTTTGATTTATATGTTGTTTCTCTGACAGGATAGTGCTGGTAGTGGTCTATGATTGGGATGATGTTTGCTGGGGAGGTGAGAGAGGAGGTGCTTGCAATTAGTGCAAAGATGTAGGCACATCCCAATAGGAGGGGTAATAGAGTCATTAGGACTGTTTGTGCCTGGTAAAGGTGCTGTGTTAGTGCTGAAGGCTGGGTTGAGCACACTAGATAAGACTGAGTGCTCAGGCTGTGTGTCTGTGGTTATACTTTCTGAGCAGAACATTTCCAAGTAGGGAGCAATTGGCTTAGGTTCTGCCATATGCTGGAGAGTTGCCCGAGGGTTGATGCTTACGTAATCATTTGGGAACCACGTACCTTGGCCTGGTGCAGAGGTGTGGGTTATATACGATGCAGGGATTCTTCTTTGAATGCATTTCGAGTGCCACTCTTAAGGGCCACGCCTGAGTGCTTTGGTGTGGCTCTTAGGCGTGGGCATGCCTGAGATGGCTGCTTAATATGGAGGGGGCAGATGATGCTGCTGCTGGTAGGAGGAGCTAACCTCCATGCAGCCGGGCTTCCCTCAGCGGTTTATGTGTGTATTCTTGTAATCCACCTAGACTAGGCTTGGATAATGCGGATAATACATTCTTTTAAATAAATAAATAAACTGAAACCTAAGCAGAAGAGATTGATAGTTGTGGCTCAGGTCAGTGGATTGTAAATGAGATGGTTCACAGATAGCATAAAGAAAACTGGTAAAACAAACATCCAGATTTTGTAAGAAAGATCTGGAAATGGTTCCGCACCTTGTAGCTGGTTTTAAAGTTCTGATGACAGAAAATGTCTATACAGAAAGAGCTAGAGAAGGTGGCATGCCTCATCCATTGGGAACTTTAAGCACTACACAGGGACGGCTCAAGGCAATCTGCTGCCTGAAGCGAAGTATGAAAAGGCGCCCTCCCACCACCTTAGAGGGGGGCGGGGCTTTTAAGAAATCCAATCAGAGACTGAACCAAACCAAAAAGCTGATTATATGGAGGAAATGCAAGATGTTTGCACACAGAGCCATATCGAGCTGCAATCACACCCTGTGAGACTTGCAGTTCAGGCACACGCCCCCCCTCTCCCTCCATACCTCCGCGAACAGCGCTGCCTGCTCTTTCCCTGCTGCTGCTGCTGCCCTCTGTTTTTTTCACAGAGGCGCCAGCAGGAGGGAAAGAGCAGGCAGCGCTGGATGGAGGTATAGGGAGGAGAAGGGGGGCATGCGCTCGATCTGAAAGGCACCGGCACTTTAAGCAGATCTGTCCCTCCTTGACATCGAGTCGGAGGAGGGAGGGACCAAACCTGCTTAAAGTGCTGTGAAAAGGCTTGGGGAGCGCATTTTGGCTGCCTGCTATTGTCCTGCCAGCGGCAGCAGGGCAACAGGAGACAGCTGAAATACGCCTCCCAAGCCTTTCCGCCCTGTGGGGCTGCACTGCTTGCACAGGGCTAGGTACGGTCCCATTTGCACACCAAGGAACTAAAATACAGCAAGAACTAACAGCACAGATTATAAAACTAAATTATAACTCATTTTTATTTTGTTATTATAAACTGCATTATGGTTCTTGCGTTTTCTTTTTCAACATATATTTTGCATCCACAGTAGGTGCAGAGCAGCAGCAGGACATTCACCCACAGAACTGAATATTTAAAAAAAAAATCTGATTCTGATCATCTCACTAACAACAACAACAACAACCACCACTATTCTCCAGTACCAGGCATATTGTGAACTAATACAAAACCCTACAACAAAGAACAAACATAAAATACCATACTATACCATACCATATCAGCACAAACTTCCAAAACTCACGTAAGGAGCCCATCCAAAAAAAGCATCACTGTAAATACTACAGTGGGCCCTGGAACATCCATACACCTATTTGAAAAGCTGAACAAGTCAAATTACTACAGTACAGTCACACACTTGCAACATTGACCCTCACCAAGTACAGAATAAGTAACCACAATCTAAAGTAAAAATAATATTGTATGTAGACTAAATTTAAATTGAAACCCCAAGAAGCCAGAGTCCACATGCAGTGCAATATCAGATAAATAAGAGATGCAGTTCCCCAATACTGTGTAAAATATAAAAATAGCACAAAGTCAAATCACTAAAATTAAATAAAATTATTTTTTCTACCTTTGTTGTCTGACCATTCTATTCTCTGATCATGCTGGTCCCGAACTGAGGCTTCTACTTTCCTGTCTTCTCTTAGCTCTCTTTCTGTGGTCTATGGTCCATCTGCCATTTCTTATCTCTTCTTTTGTTTTCTTCACTTCCTTCCATCAGCCCATTTCCAGTTCCAGTAACCCTCCCCAGTATCAGCCCCCTTTCCAGTCCTTCCCTCCCAGTACCTTCCAATATCAACTGCCTTGCATTCCCACGACTGCAACTGGTGTCCATTCCCTTCCATTCCCCCTCCTTCCCCACTGTCCAGCCCCTTCTAGTCCAAATACCATCCCAGATATTAGCTCACGTCCACTCTCAGTGCCACCCTCCAGGTCAGCTCCCTTCCAGTCACCCTACCCTCTGTCCATCCCCCTTCCAGTGCCATTTGCATGTCAGCACCCTTCCAGCCTTCTCCCCATTACCCAACCACCTACCACTCCCATCCCCAAGTGTCAGCTCTCTTCCAGTCCCCCTTCAGTACATCCCAGGTGTCAGCTCCTTTGCAGCCCCCTCCTTCCCTGTGTCAGTTCCCTTCATGCCCCCTCCTTCCCCGGCAGACCCTCCCATTATCTGCTCCATTCCAGTCCCATTCTACCATCCTTCCGCATCAGCCCATTTGTAGCCCTAGCCCCTAATTTTCTTCCAGGGCCAGCAGCACTCTCCTCCCCTCCCCCATTAGCCCATTTCCAGTCCCAGCCCATTTCCAGTCCTAAACACCCCCCATCAGCCCACCTCCAGTCCTACACCCCCATCAGCCCACATCCAGTCCTAAACCCCCCATCACCCATTACAAGTCCTAAATCTCCCATCAGCCCATTTCCAGTCCTAGCCCTCATCAGCCCACTTCCAGTCCTAGCCCCCCATAAGCCCATTACCAGTCCTAGCTCCCCATAGCCCATTACCAGTCCTAGCTCCCCATCAGCCAACTTTCAGTCCTAGCCCCCCATCAGCCCATTACCAGTCCTAGCCCCCCATCAGCCAACTTCCAGTCCTAGCCCCCCATCAGCCCATTTCCAGTCCTAGCCCCCCACCAGTCATACCCCCATCAGCCCATTTCCAGTCCTAGCCCCCCATAGCCCATTACCAGTCCTAAACACCCGCCCAATCAGCCCACCTCCAGTCCTAACCCCCCATCAGCCCATTACAAGTCCTAACCCCCCTCCCGGGAAATAAAAAAGAAAGAACCTGGCTGCTGAAGCTGCTGCCGCCCCAGCAGAGCCCTCCTGTCTCCCTCAGCGTGGCTTACAGAGCCGTGAAGGGAGAATTTCCCATCTGCCTTCACGGCTCTGTAAAGCCGAACTGAGGGAGACAGGAGGGCTCTGCGGGGCGGCCGCGGGGCACTTCTTGCTGCTGCAGCGGCTCCTCTCCTCTGGTTTGTTATTTTTTGTTGTTTCTTTTTGAAGGCCGTCAGCGGCAAACTCACTCTCCTTTTCCAGGCAGCCGCGGCTCCCTGCCTCTTAGAGAACCGCGGCTGTGCTGTGACTGCAGTTTTAAACAAAAACAAAACTGGTGTGGAGCCTTCCCGCATCTGCGAAAGACCCCGACCCCGTGCAGCTTTGTCCCGCCCCCAAAGGAAGTTACATGTAACTTTAAATTGTTACATGTAACTTCCTTTGGAGGCGGGACAAATCTGCACGGGGTCTTTCATGGAGGCGAGAAGGCTCCGCACCAGTTTTGTTTCTATTTAAAACTGCGGTCACAGCACAGCTGCGGTTCTCTAAGAGGCAGGGAGCCGTGGCTGCCTGGAAAAGGAGGGCGAGTTGCCGCTGCCAAGAAGCAGACTCGGCAGCAACTTGCGCACTTCTTTTTTTGGGATTTTTTTTTAAACTTTTGAAGGCAAAGTGAAGCAGCTGTTTTGGGGGCATTTTTTGCCGTCCTCAAGACTTTGCCGCCTGAGGCAGCTGCCTCACTTGCCTCATTATAGAGCTGCCCCTGGCACTACAATATCGCTGTATCAAAACAGCACTGGGATCACAACCCTAAGAGAATTACAAAGTATGAAGAAGTTATGATAATTTGGGACATTCCCATTCTGACAGATCAGAAGCCGGATGCGAGAAAACCAACATGGTGGTAAAGGAGAAAAACATCAGAAGAACATTGATAATAGAGGTGTTGGTTCCAAGTGATTATTATCATGTGGAGATGAAGAAGATCCTGAAGTACCAAGCAATGCAGTCAGAGATGTGGCAGAAAGATACAGAAATATTTCCCATCGCACTGGGTGCCACAGGCCTGATTACCTGCAACAATATACCCTGTGGAATAAAAGAGAGTCAGAGCTTATCCCATAACAGAGGTACCAAACATGAGAATGAGCTCAGATACCGCCCCAATGATGAAATGGGCAAATTCAAGCCGAAGTATAACAATAGCTTATCACATCAACAAACCTACCCAAAACATGACACACTACTAAATACAGACCTCCGAAAAGAGGTCATGACAGTAAATAATAAGATCAAGTAAAGACAGACAATATTTTAGGGCATGATATTTAAAAAGTAGCTACCCAGATAACATCATCTGCTAACTGGATAAGTGCCACTGGCAGGGTCTATCCAGCAATTTTCAGTGGCACTGTACATATAGTGCTACATAGAAACATGATGGTAGATAAAGATCATAGGCCTATCCAGTCTGCCCTTCTATACCAGCTACTAAGCTCCTGCTGAAACTCTTACTGACTGCTCCGGCACTGTCTGTAGAATACTGGGGTGGTGTGTGAGTGGAATTCAGTGCCGTATTGCTTTGCCAACAGGAAGCTGGCATCGGGCAGTCTGAGGGGATGGAAGCAAACAGCCTCGTGGCACCAAGGTTTCAAGGTAAGCACCGTGGAGCTGTTTGTGGCCTTTGCTGCTCCTCTACATCCAGGAGAGGGGTGGCAACAGCAGCAGTGTGCATCAGAAGGGGGGGGGGGGTGGGGGTGTGTGCAAGGGATGAGGTTTACCTAAGGTGCCTCATCTCCTTGTGCCGGCCCTGAGTAAGATTGACTGATTCTATTTTCCATTGCATAAATCTCTGCTAAATGCCTAATGAGAGAAAATTCTGAATGCAGCAAAAAAACACTAGATGGTCAGAGTCTCCATTTTGACCCTAGGTGCCTGATGGGGCAGGAGCGACTGAGGATTGCTTCTACACTACCTGACAGATACCAGGGAGGTCCTGTAAGTGCTGTGTGTGGTGGGGTGGGGGGAGGGATGTTGTGCTGGGGGGACCAGGGGTAGGGGTGGGAATATCTAGGCTGAAGGGGATCACGGTCGGGGGAGATTGCTTTATGTACTGTCCCTTTTAACTAGTCAATTCAATTTCAAAGGAGACCCAAGTTGGCTTTTGTTGACTCAATCTGAATCAAATTATTTGCCAGTCTGACCCTGGATTTGATCCTTATCAAAGAAAATTCTCACAATGTTAGTTGGGCTCCTTGTGTAATAATTATCTTTGAGATAAAACTGTGTGAAAGCGCATCCGACAATGGTCTGGACACATTGACAATAACAAACGATACAATAACCATACTCCTTATCTACAGATCCCCAAATGCTAACCACGAACAACTGGACACAATCCTAGAGATTATCTGCAACAAGAACTCAAACAAAAACTGCCTCATGCTACTAGGTGACCTCAACCTTGCCTCCACATTATCAAGCAAAGCAAAAGATCTTCCTAGATGCCATGGAATCCCTGAACTACACCAAAAGCATCAATTAAGCCACCCACATCAAAGGAAACACCCCTCAACATGATCTTCCTGCCACAAAACATACTACAAGATGATCTCAATAAACATACCACTCGATGTGAACATATTCAAACAATGCATCTCGGAACACACCATACGCAGGTTTCACAAACTGGAAAAAGAAGAATTTCTAGCAAACATACTTCCAAAACTCCAAGACACCCCTGGAGACATTAACACCATAATACAAAACTGGAATAAAACCATCGCAGATGCTGCAATGAAACCACCTACATCCAATCAATGCACTAGACACAGAACAGCAATCTGGTACACAATGCTACTGAAGGACATGAAGCAAAACCTACGGATCACAGAGAGAAAATGGAGGAGCACCAGATCAAGTGCCAGCCTAAACACTTACAAGCACAAACTACAGGCATATCAAGCAGTCGCATCCCAAGCAAAAAAAGACTACTACACAAAGATAATCCAAAGCTCTCTCAATCGCCAACAAGAGCTCTTCGATATAGTGAAATCACTAAATAAAGACACAACACACCAAACTGAAAAAAACAACCTCACTCCACAAATAATGGTGATAACGCTAATAGCACCAACACACTTGCAACTACAGCAGATCAACAAGAAACCACTTACCTGAGCACATGGAGCTCATTCAATAGAATCACACCTGACTACCTAGAGAAAATCATCGCAAGCATCAACATGACCACCTTACCACTCGATCCTTGACCAGTCAGCTGGATCAAGCTAGCAAAATAACAGCTCATTCCAATAATACTGAAAATCATCCAGCTATCACTGCAAAAAGACTAAGAACCTCCGAACTCAAAACCACTTCCATCCACCCTGTAAGGAAAGTGACTCCTAACAACATCAACCAACCAACCTCTTACAGGCCCATAGCCAGCTTGCCCTACTAGACAATCTGATCAAGAGCACCAACAAACCCAAAACTAGCTTCATACTCATCTTTCTAGACATAAAAGCAGCATTTGACTCCATCCCGCACAAACTAAAAATCCAGCGACTGCAAAATGTCAAACTATCTGATACACCCCCTCTCCTGGTTCAAGTCCTATCTAACAGACTGAAAGCTACAAGTAAGATCAGGCCTTACAAAATCCACCACATTCACCTAGTCTCAAAGAGTCCCACGATGTTCCACCCTCTCTTCATTAATATTCAACATATTTCTATACCAATCTGCACTGTAATAAAGGCATTCAACATTGTATACCACATCTAGGCTGACGATGTAATGATCTACGCACCTATCAACACATCAAATCCGGATATCACACCCATAACAAACTGCTTCTCTTCAGTCAGCAATTGGCTCAAAAGACATAAGGCCGTGTTCATCACCAGAGACAATAACTTCAAAACATTAAGCTCCATAACTATCGATGGGACC
Source organism: Ichthyophis bannanicus (assembly GCA_033557465.1). Taxonomy (NCBI): domain Eukaryota; kingdom Metazoa; phylum Chordata; class Amphibia; order Gymnophiona; family Ichthyophiidae; genus Ichthyophis; species Ichthyophis bannanicus. Next base: position 27,421,898 of record CM066036.1, on the reverse strand, counting down.
CAAATCCAAGTGAAAGGGGATATATGATACCTTGGAGTTAAACTGGATCAACACTTCACCTTCACAGCACACATATAGAACATTACAAGGAACATTTATTTCAAACTCAAAACAATCAAGCATCTCAAACCTCTTCTAACAAACTATGACTTTCGCTCAGTCCTCCAAGCAACCATCTTCCCACATTTTGGCTACTATAATATCATCTTTCAAGGCCTACCAAAAGCAGTTATTCACCTGCTCCAATTCACACTCAATACAGCAGCATGAACCCTCTAACTCACAAAAAACAGAACATACTGTATAACACCCAAACAACTTCACTGGCTACTAATGATAGAACACATAAAATTCAAATCCATTCTCACAACCTTTAAGATTCTCAACAACTCATCGTCAATCCCTACTTCAGGTCACACCTGACAACAGAAGATGATGAATAAGCTCAAGGAAAATGCTATACATGCCACCACTATTTACAAAAACCAGCTCTACCACCTCAAAGAGAGCCTTTTCTCTCTAAGCTCTATACTTATGGAACTCTAGCCCTGATAAAACTAAGGGCCATAATGGATACATTAACATTTAAAAAAGCCCTAAAGACACACATATTCAAAGATTGCTTCTCGGACAACATAACTTAACCAGCCACCAATCACCTACTCAATTCGCCCTCCCCCAACCCGCCGCCCTTCCAAGTCCCCCCCATATCCCATCCTCCCCTGTCCACTAGATAACATTAATGATACCCTAGACTTACTCTCCAAATTGATTTCCCTGTTTAATGTAATATTCTGTAGCAAAGGAAACCGCTTTGACCATAGGATAAGGATAAAGCAGTATAGAAAAACTGTTAAATAAATAAATTACAATCTGCTAAAGTTTAAGAAATATTAATGCTGCCTTATTTATGCATTAGACAATTAAGGGGGCTAGTTCCTAATGTGCATTGTCACTGGGTTCAAAATGGCACCCATGACCTCTAGCCAATGTGTAACAATTTTGAAAATAGTTTTTAGAGAGATTCCACTTAACAACGCAACTGTTGAAATCCTTGCAGTACTGCAGTGGAATCTCTTAAAAACTATTTTCAAAATTGTTACACATTGGGTGTTTGAGAAAAAATTAAAAAGGGAACTGTGGACATCGGGGGGTTGAGCGATTGCCTACTCTTTCCCCGGTCTACTGGACCCGACATTCCTTTTATAAATAAATGGAGACTTTTTTGGTGTTATTGAAACCTAGGACTTTGTCTGCCATACGAGCGATCTTGGACTTGTGGAGTGCATTATAGTGATCGCTTTATTCTGTGGGGGTTACTGTTTGTTTCCTTATAATGGAGCAAGTCAGGCTACAGGCTACATACAGTAGAAATAATTTAGACTGCCTGTAGTATATTATACACATACTCTTGCAACAAAGGTTTAAGCATTTTCTTGACACCTCTCTAAACTTTCATTGAATGGTCAACATTTTCTACTTTCTGGAAAATACGTTTGGCCCATAAACACCAAAAAATGAGCAATCAGAATGGCCTATATTTCATGCATTCTTCTACATTGGTCACATAGCTAAAAAGAGATTCAGTACTGCATATTCAACACCTGGTGTAACCAATTTGTATTGCCAGTCCCGGATGGAATGCAAACTCATTCCTTTAAACTGCTTTGGCAGTCAGCTCTACCATTATAGATGAGAAGCAGAAAATTGATTTGCATGTAATAACAGTGGCAATAAACCTTTCTAGCTCTATGGATTATTTTCCCCAAACATCAGCAGAGTAGAGATTGAGGATGTCATTCCATGACAGGGACTCACCCAACTGGACATCCATAACACTTGGCTTGTTCTCCACAGGGAACAATGGCTTCGGAGGTTTATTGGTGAGTAAAGCTAAACAAAACATACCAAAAACAAAACAAGAAAACAAGAAACTGTAATGTCAACAAGTGAGACATATTGCAAGATGAGAAAGATTAAGCTAGAGGATTATTAAAATCAATATAGAATTTAGATATTCTAAAGAACAAATATAAGTCATTAAAGAGTTCTTGCATTGCATTATTCATGTTCAATACATGGCAGAAATCTAATGCCAGTATGCATATATTTACAGATACTTGAGAGGTTTCTTTTACCCGATTTCAGAAATCTTAAGATAATACAAGTGGTGTAACGGGTGCTATTGGAAATATGATATTGCAGTTAAGGGATAGTTACTTAAGGGAATGATGCACAATATTTGCCTCTTAACTTGCATTAAAAACAAAAATCATGCACTATTTTAGCAGAATGAACATTAGTTTAAGGCAATATGTATCACATAATAATGAGATGAAAGCATGTGAAAGTATGCAAAGCACTCCATTAGGATGCAAATTGGATAACATAGCTTGTGTTGAATGTCGCAAGGTCTGTTATTCGTGGAAAACTAATAGCAGCTTTGAGCTAGTGTTTGCATTCCTCCCTGGAGCACTGGGCTCTAACACATGACTTGATTCTCTGGAGAGGCTTCTTAAAGGCACATGGACCCTCTGGCAAAGACCCTCCCCCCATCCCCCAGACACCCCTTACCTCCTCCAGTCAAGTCCTCCACCTCCAAATAGCCTCCCTGGGATGTACAAGGATTCCCTGGTGTCTAGGGGCTGGAGCAGGAACAATCCCCAGTTGTTCCTGCTCCATCCAGAGCTGGGTTCAAAATAGTACCCGTTGAACCCTAGTGGTAGTCTCACAGTACTACCACCAGGAGTCAAGATGTTTTGCTTTTTATTTAAAGGTAAGATTTTTCCTTTTTAATTGTTTTAGCATACATAAATATCAAATAACTCTGAATCTTGATATCAAAGAACTCTGAATCTTTCTGTGCCCCATTGGAATTTTTAATTAATTTATTTAAAAAGTGTTCTATACTGCCTTAACATAGATTCAAAGTGGTTTACATTAAACAACTGGAACTTATCAAACAGGGAAGATTAACTTGGAAGCTTGAACAGGGCACATTAGTGGTAATACAGGTATTAGAGTATAACAGTGTTAAAAATAAGAGTTGTAACATACAGCAGAGGATTGCTTTTCGATGGGGACGGAGGGCAAGAGAAGGGAGGGAATAGAGGGAAAGTAGGGGGAACACATGATCGGCCAAGACAGAACAGAGGGTGGAAGAAACATATGGGGGCATGTCAAGGTGAAATGTGTCATGGATTTGGACCATAGTGTTCGGAAAAGAGGAAGGTTTTTATGGTTTGCCTATGTCTTTGATGACTCTTACGCTCTCAGGGAATACATTCCAAAGGGAAGGCACATATAATGGAAAAGCCCTGTTATATGCTACTTTTCGGCTTTTGTTTTGGCATTAGAGATGAGAACTAAGTTTTTGTTGGAGGTTCATCAAGTTCTCTTCGCAGGGTCCTTACTGATCAGTAGCTGAAGTATGTCAGGGGATAGTTGGTGGATGATTTTAAAAATGGTGAGCGATGCTTTGAATTTGGGGTGGGTAAGTACAGGTAGCTAGGGCAGCTGCTTCAGTGTTGGAGTTTTGTGACTGTTTCTTGTAGTTCCTGAAATTATTCATGCGACTGTGTTCTGGACTAATTATAGTGGATAGATGGTGTTTCAGGAGGCCTTGTTATATTGCATTACAGTAGTCCAGTATGGGCATAACCATGGCTTGGCAGACTGTCCAAAAATTCCTTTCATTGAGTTTTTGAATTATTCTTAATTTGTGATAAGCTGATTTCATTGTTTTGTTTATATGTGACTGGAAATTTAGATTCTAAGTATTCTACTTCACTTCACGTTTGACTTCTATGTCATTAAGGAGAATTGTCAGGGTCTTTGGTGAGATGAAAGATGCGTTCCTAGTTATGAAGAAAGCCTTAGATTTTCTATAGTTCATAGAAAGATTTTGTTTGTACAGCCAGTTTGCCATAACCTCCAGGAATGTTATTAACTTTGAGTATTCAGGTTGAACAGTGCTGACATGGACCATGACATCATCAGCGTATATTTTGTACTGGATATTATATTCATTAATTTTGTTACATAGTGGTTGCAGTTATATATTGAAGCGTAATGCAGAAAAGGCTGATCCTTGAGGGATTCCTTGAGGTTGGTCAATTGGCCTTGACTAGTGTACTCCAGATCTTACCTGCCATTTTCCATGTGTTAGGTAGGAGGTACACAATTGCAAGGTGGTTCCATGGAGACCTATTTCCTGGTGTTGCTTGTGGCCTGGAAATTCATGTGTTTCTAGTTGTGGCAATACAGTATGTGATGAAAGGAAGGCACTTTTTATCTATTTATGGAACAGGGGAGTGGACAAGAAACACAGGAGCTTTAACTTATCCAGTGGATTACCCAGAGCTGGTGCAACCATTAGGCAAACTAGATGGTTGCCTAGAGCGCCAATGGTCCAAGGGAAGCCCATTGCTGCCACCCCTGTCTGGGACCTGCAGAAGTAGCAATGGATTCAAACAGGCCCACAGTGCTATGAGGCTGCTTGTGCTTGTGCCCCCATGCAAAGAGGAACTTGGCATTGGGCATCAGAGTGGGTGGGAAGCACAAATAGCCTCACAGCTCCAGAGGTTTGCCCACTTCCTCTCCATACTCTCAACGAGATGTGACAATGAGGGGAAAGAGTCAAATCCATTGTCAGGATGGAACTTGAACAAATTGCACACTGTCTTTGTTGCAGTAGAACACAGAGCTTGATTTCTGCCCTTCTTATTTAACAGTCTATCCCAGAGCTCTTTATTCAGAACGTACATACGCTTTTATTTAAGTGTGGTCATGTTTGCAGTTATCACATGGTAATTTCCCAAATTACGGCACAGTCACTGCAAAGCCTCTGCATTAACTGTTGGGCAGGGTCATTCCCAGCATCTGCTGTCGCAGTTAATTCCGAGAAAATATAGCGCCTCGTGAAAGTATTCATCCCCTCTGTGTTTGTCCTGTTTTGTCACATGACAACCTGGAATTAAAATAGAGTTTTGGGGGTTAGTGCCATGTGATTTACACAACATGCCTACCACTTTGAAAGCTGCAACATATCCTTTATTGTGACACAAACAATAATTAAGAAAAAAAACAAAACAAAACAGAAATCAGGAGTATTCCCCCCACCAAAGCCAATACTTTATAGAGCCACCTTTTGCTGCAATTACAGCTGCAAGTCTCTTGGGGTATGTCTCTATTTGATTAGCACATCTAGCCACTGGGATTGTCACCCATTCCTCAAGGCAAAACTGCTCCAACTCCTTCAAGTTAGATGGGTTGTGTTGGTGTACAGCAATTTTCAAGTCATGCCACAGATTCTCAATTAGATCGAGGTCTGGGCTTTGACTAGGCCATTCCAAGACATTTAAATGTTTCCCTTTAAACCATTTAGTATAGCTTTAGCAATATGTTTAGAGTCATTGTCCTACTGGAAGGTCTCATATCTCTGGCAGACTGAAACAGGTTTTCCTCAAGAATTACCCTGCATTTAGTGCCATCCATCGTTCCTTAAATCCTGCCCAGTTTTCATATCCCTGCCAATGAAAAACATCCCCACAGCATGATGCTGCCACCACCATATTTCACTCTGTGAATGGTGTTCTCGGGGTGATGGGAAGTGTTGGGTTTGTGCTACACATGGCGTTTCCCATGATGACCAGAAAGTTCAATTTTTGGCTCATCTGACCAGAGAACCTTCTTCCATGTGTTTGGGGGTCCGCCACATGCTGTTGTGCAAACTCCAAACATGTTTTCTTATTTCTTTATTTAAGCAATGGCTTTGTTTCTGGCCACTCTTCCATAAAGCCCTGCTCTGTGGAGTGTATGGCTTAAAGTGGTCCTAAGGACAGATACTCCCATCTCCGCTGTGGATCTTTGCAGCTCCTTCAGTGTTATCCTTTGTGTCTTTGTAGCATCTCTGATTAATGCCCTCCTTGCCCGGTCTATGAGTTTTGCTGGGCGGCCTTCTTTTGTCAGGTTTGTAGTGGTGCCATATTATTTCCATTTTGTTATAATGGATTTAATGGTGCTCCGTGGGATATTCAGAATTTGGGATATGTTTTTTATAACCCAACCTTGATCTATACTTCTTCACAACTTTGTCTCTGATCTGTTTGGAGTGCTCCTTGGTCTTCATGTTGCTTGCTTAGTGGTATTATAGAGTCAGGGGCCTTTCAGAACAGGTATACAGGCATCATGTGACAGATCATGTGACACTGCACACAGGTGGACCCTAATCAACTAATTATGTGACTTCTGAGACTAATTTGTTGGACCAGATCTTATTTAGGGGTCTTATAGTAAAAGGGATGAATACATATACACTCACAACATTTCAGTTTTTACTTTTATTTAAAAATATATACAAGGTATTTTATTGTCATTCCACTGCAGCAATTTGGACTATATTGTTAGGTCCATTGCCTAACATCCAAATGAACCTCCATTTTCATTCCAGGTTGTAATGCGACAAAACAGGACAAAAACAGAGGGGATGAATACCTTCACAAGACACTGCACATTTAGCATGTGCTAACTGCACCGCAGATTATCCAGATGGACTGACTGATGTGGCCTTAAACATTCAGTGTGGGTAGCTTACTGAGTGCTAACTGCAAGGTGCAGTCCATGCCCATTCCCCCCATTCCCTGCTTTGCAGTTAGCATGGGAATTAGCACGTGTTAAGTGTCTAGCTGCCATATTAACCAGTATTGCAGCCATGTGCTAAGCATTAGCATGTGCTAATTCCTCTGTTGACTGCTTAATGCATTTATGGTTTATTAAAATTTTTAATATACTGCTCTTCAAAACATCGTATCAGGGCGAGTTACAATAATAAAACATTAGAAAAAGAAAATAACTGCAATTAAAATGAAGAAAAGTAGCAAGGTTGGGTTAGCATAGGAAGGAAGGGAAGCAGGGGGAAATGCGGGTATTGGGAGTTCTTATTTATTTATTTATTTTTTCTTTTTTTATATACCGCCCTTCTGTCGATCAGGGGAGGTTTACGTTGAACAATAACTCTAAAAATTTGGTTACAGAGAACATATCAAAACTATGGTACACCAGACTATTTACATGTCAGTTAAACACCAATACAGAGGTATCGTGGTAGCTGAGTATGAACTATTTACAGGATATAAAGACAGAAAAACAGGTTACAAGGGTGTATTCTTGCCAAGTGGGGGAGGGGGGTCGTGGTATGAGGTAGGGGAAGATGGGATAGTAGAAGTAGTGGAATTATAATATTCAGTGAAAAGTAGAGTTTTTAATTCTTTTTGAAAAGTCTTTAGATCTTTAATTGATCTGATAGAGACAGGGAGAGAGTTCCAAAGGGCAGGAGCTGAGTACCTAAAAGCTCTCTTGCTGGTAGTTTGCTTGGCTTTTTGAATTGAGGGGGTTATGGCTAGGAGATCCTTTGTACTTTTAGTTCTGAGATTGGCTTGTGGATAGACAGATAGGGGAGATGCTGTTGTGTAATTTAAATGTTGTAAATATCATCTTGTATCTTACTCTGGCAGCAATGGGAAGCCAATGGAGGTTATAGAGTATTGAGGTGATGTGTTCGGTAAGGCTTGCTTTCGAGATGATCCTAGCAGTTATGTTTTGTGCAAGTTGAAGTGTCTTTTTAGGAAGGCCCTGTAAGCACTGTTCCCTCTAAGCTGTGCGCGTGTGCGCGCGCACACACCTCACCGAGCGAGCGCACATACTTTACAACAGAGCGCACAAAAATTACGGCTCTGATTCTGATAGAAAACAACACAGACGTCTTAAAATTTAAAAGTTATGATTGTAATTACTAGAAATTTCCCGCTTCATTTAGTAATAGTCTATTTTCATTTAATTTGATTAAAATCAATGTGGTGTACATACTGTATTCTGACGTGTAGTCAAGTTTTAAAGTATATAACTCTGAGTGTCATTATGTGGCGCACAAAAATTTAACCTTCCTTCAAAAGCTGCACACAGCTGATATTTTATGCGCACACAGCCTACAGAAAATTAGAGGGAACATTGCCTGTAAGAGACTGTTACAGTAGTCCATGTGAGGGGTAATCAAAGCATGGACTACTGTTCTAAAGTTGTGTGTTTCCAGGATTGGCCTAAGTTGCTGTACCATTTTTAATTTAAAGGATATTGTTCTAGCGGTGTTGGGGGCAAAGTGTTACTTGATAAATTACTAATTGGTGAAAGACCCCGTAATTTCCCTCCAGAGCCTTACAGTTTGCACAGTTTAAGTATCTTTATTCAGCTCCCAATCATCAAAGTTGCCAAGCACATCATCTTAATTCCCAGCAGCCCCTTTAGTAGTCCTAATGACCAATCTGGTTCTTCAGCCAGCAGGTTCCTTTGCTAGCAGGAATTCTTAGTTATTTCTGCCACTGTCCACTGGCTTAAGCAATAGTCTCTGGTCCCCAGAGAGGTCACGTTTTAAGGCACTTTTGAACCTTTCTATGCCCTTACATTACTTTGGGAAAGAATACACCTTTGCCTGAAATGCTTCTTATGAACCAAAGTTCACTATGAAAACCAACCCATGAAAAAGGTAGTACGCTAGACCTCATATTCACTATTAAGGATATGCTGGAACAAAATATACTTCCTCCACCCCAATTGAACCTAGTACCATGGTCCAACCACAGCATAATCAATTTTCAAGTATGACACACAGAAACCACAATCAACAAAGAACACAGAATAATAATAAACCAACGATTTAGACAGTTCAACAAGCAAACATTTCTAAATGAAGTACTCCCCCAAATGAACTCAGAAACTGGAACAAAATAATAGAAGATACAGCTTTAGTGACACCAACAGCCCAAAATACAAAGAAACAACAAAGGACTGCATGGCACACCAAGGAACTAAGAGACACCAAAGGGCAACTTAGGAACACAGAAACATGATGACAGAAAAAGACCACATGGCCTATCTAGTCTACACTTCCATATCAACTACTACAATAGTTCCCTTTTTTCTTTTAGAGATACTCTGTGTTTGTTCCATGCTTTTTGAAGTCAGAAACTGTCCTTATCTCTACCACCTCCACTGGGAGACTATTCCACGGATCCACCACTCTTTCGGTAAAGAAATATTTCCGTATATTACTACTGAGTCTATCCCCTTTCACCCTCATCCTATGTCCCCTCATAGCAGAACTTGCTTTCAATAGAAAGAGGCTCTCTTGTGCATTTATGCCATGGAGGTATTTAAACATCTCAAGTCATATCACCTCTATCCCGCCTTTCCTCCAAAGTATACATATTAAGATCCTTAAGTCTGCCCTCATTTGCTTTATAACAATGACCACTAAGCATTTTAGTAGCCACCCTCTGCACTGACTCCATCCTGTTTATATCCTTTTGAAGGTGCGGTCTCCAGAATTGCACACAATACTCCAAATAAGGTCACACCAAAGACTTATACAGAGGCATTATCACCTCCTTTTTTCTACTGGTCATTCCCTATGCACCCAAGCATCCTTCTAGCTTTTGCTGTCACCTTTTCTACCTGTTTAGCTACTTTAAGATTGTCAGACACAATCATGCCTAGCTTCTGCTCTTCTTTTGTGGACAGAAGTACTTCACCCCCTACACTGTACTGCTTCCTTGGAATTTTGTAGCCAAATGCATGACTCTTCATTTTTTAGCATTAAATCCCAGTTGTCAAATACCATTCTTCAAATTTAGCTAAATCCCTCTTCATGTTATCTACTCCTTCCTGGTTGTCTACTCTATTGCAGATTTTGCTGTCATCTGCAAAGAGGCAAACCTTACCCGACAGCCCTTCCATAATATCACTAACAAAAATGTTAAAAAGAATCAGACCAAGGACAGATCCCTGCTGCATACCACTGGTAACATCCCTCTCCTCAGATTGAGCTCCATTTATCTGTACCCCTTGTCGCCTCCCCCTCAACAAAATTTCTAACCCAATCAGTAATTTTAGTTTGCATCCCTAGGGTGCTTAGTTTGTTGATAAGTTGCCTGTGTGGAACGGTGTCAAAGGCTTTATTGAAATCCAAGTACAGCACATCTAGGGCTCTCCCTTGATCTAACTCCCTGCTCACCCAGTCAAAGAAATCAATCAAATTTGTCTGACAAGACCTGCCTTTGGTAAATCCATGCTGCCTCCAATTCTGTAATCCATTGGACTCCATAAACCTCACTATTTTCTCTTTGAGCAGCATTTCCAATAATTTACTCACCACAGAGGTAAGAATAACTGGCCTGTAGCTCTCAATGTTATCCTTACTTCCTCTTTTGTGTAAAGGGACTGCATGTACCTTTCTCCAGTCCTCTGGCACCACTCTTGACTTCAAAGAGGCATTGAAAAGATCAGTCAGTGGTGCCGCTAGAACATCCCTAAGTTCCTTCAGTATTCTCAGATGTATCCTATCTGGTCCCATCGCTTTGTCTACTTTATTTTAGCTAGTTCCACACAAACACAGTCTTCTGAAATTCGTTCAAGATCCCCTTCACTTCTGTTCCTATTTGTGGGTGTTTTCTGAGGTCCTGCTCCTGGCCTTTCATCTGTGAACACAGAACAGAAATATTTGTTAAACAATTCCACTTTATCCTCATCAGCTTCTACATATTCCTCCTCTTCACCCTTGAGTCTGACAATAACACTATTGCCCTGCCTCCTCTCACTAACATATGTAAAAAATGTCTTATCCACCCATTTTATTGCATTGGCTATTTCTTCTTTTAGCATCATTCCTTTTCTGACTACTTTGCTAGCTTCTTTAATATTTTTTATATTTTTTATATTAGGTGACTATTACCCTCTACAATATAAGACCTATTTCTTGTGATAACACACGACTCATGGAAGGTCAATTGGCTTGGAAGGAGGTACTTAGTTATCAGGAGTCTCACATAGCCACACTATGTAAGGAAACTACTCCATTTTCTATGGACACAGCTGATGAGGCAGAAGATCAAGCAGCCTCTTGGGAAACATTATTGAATTTACAGCGACGCAAGGTTCGGATGGAACTGCACAGGTTGTCACTTATTGAGTACATTCGTAGGCAACATATTCCCAGAGGTTTACGTATATAAAGAACCAAAATTGTTTGCCACTGATTCTGATTTCATGGAAAAATGAGTTCGTATTCTAAATAAATGTTCCTTGGACCTAATGGTCCTTATTGCTGACACCACAACTAGGGTAACAGAAACTTTAGGACAAGAAATTGATACGATGCTTAAAGATTTAAAGGAAGTACAGAAAGATAAATTACAACATTACGACAATAAGGTGGCAAATTTAACAAAGCAAGTACAAGTTTTTTTATGACGAAACAAAACAAATGAAAGCAAAAAAATTGAAAAGCGATTATACCGATTATACTGTGGGGTATGTATACCCCTGGCAAAATCCAAAAAGAAGACCTAAAAAAACTCGAAAACATGTGGAGTTTGATTCATTGTCCGAGGAAGCCGATTCTTCAGATTCGGGTAAGAAGTATCAAGGGGATTTTCCAAACGAAGAGGAGGGCAAAATAAAAAAGAAAGAAAGAAGGAAGTCATGGAAAACAACGCACCAGACGACAACGAAATTGAATCCTCCCACGAAGTATAAAGGACAAGAATTTCAGAACAATTTAGTTATCAATATTTCATCGGTTCCCCTATCTGAAACTCAATTAAAGGTTTTAAATACAGGACTGTCTTTTGTCCCGGAGATTCGCTTTGATAGTTTTCAATTCCGAATCGATATGGAGAATTTAATGAGGAAACTTCATTTGAAAGTATTTTTTGCAAATAAAGCGATTGAAAATCCATAAGGCATTAATCCTGTCGATATTTCTAGGAATGTGCTTCCAATTAAGTCAACTTCGATGCCACCTGGTCCACCACATCCCACTTTAATTCTTTTTCGGGATTTAGTTTTGAAGGATGTTGATAAACTTGAGCAATCTTCTAACCTAATTTCAAGTACCTTTACATCGGCAGAAACTACGGCTCTGCGAGAACTTCAAAATCATCTCACACTTGTCATTCGTCGGGCGGACAAAGGAGGAGCTATAGTGGTGATGGACAGATGTTAATATTTTTTAGAAGCAGAATGGCAACTTTCCCAAGAAGAGACGTATCAAAAATTTATCATCTGACCCTACAGCATCACTCAAACAACAAATTAATCAGGTTACTTCATCTGCTTTAGATCGTCATCTAATTTCTTGAAAAGAAATGAAATTTTTGAATGAACCTTTTCCATCTATAGCCCGATTTTATCTTGTTCCCAAGATACATAAAGATGTCCGTTGTCCCCCGGGTCGACCGATAGTTTCAACGAAAGGTACACTATTGGAGCCTTTATCCATATATATTGACTCCTATTTGCGACCTAAAATGAAAGAAATAACATCATATATCAAGGACACGCCTCATTTTCTGAATATGTTATCAGAATGTTCTGATTGGGCTTCTATTCCGGATGTTTTGATGGTCACTCCGGATGTGTCCGCGTTATATACCAACATTCCTCAAGTAGCCGCTTATGACGTCATTTTGTCTTCTTTAAGAGCACGGCGGGACCTCTCGGATGAGCATCTGGATTTTTTATCTCAACTGGTGACCCTCACCATCTATAATAATTACTTCGAATTTGAGGGAGTGATTTATAAACAAACGTCAGGGGTTGCCATGGGAGCCACATGTGCTCCTTCTGTGGCCAATTTGTATATGGCTACATATGAAACACATTGGCTCCCTTTATCATCGTATAAACAACATTTGTTGTGGTGGAAGAGATTTATAGATGATGTATTTATGCTTTGGAGGGGGTCCGATGTTCAATTGCAAGAATTTGTAACCTGGTTGAATGGTGTTACTCCACACATTAAATTCACGTACAATGTCCATGCTCATCGCATAGTGTTTTTGGATGTGACTGTCCAGAAAAGTTTACATGGATGGATAACGTCCGTCCATAAGAAGCCTACTGACAGGAACACATTTCTTCACTATCACAGCAAACATCCAAAACAACTCCAAGACAGTTTGCTGTTTTCACAATTTCGTAGATATAGAAGAAATTGTTCACATGTGGATGATTAAAAGGAACAGGCGAAGAGTTTAATGAAAGAGTTTCAACAACGAGGGTACCCCCCACAAAACTGCTTATCGATTCTTTTAACATCTTTGTTAGTGATATAGCGGAAGGGCTGTCGTGTAAGTTTTGCCTCTTTGAGGATGATACCAAAATCTGCAATAGAGTAGACAACCAGGAAGGTGTAGATAACATGAGGAGGGATCTAGCTAAGCTTGAAAAATGGTCTAAAATTTGGCAGCTGAGATTTAATGTTAAAAAAATGCAAGGTCATACATTTGGGCTGCAGCAATCCAAGGGAGCAATATAGTATAGGGAGTGAAGTACTTTTTTGTACTAAAGAAGAGCGGGACCTAGGCGTGATTGTGTCTGATCTTAAAGTAGCTAAACAGGTAGAAAAGGTGACAGTGAAATCTAGAAGGATGCTTGAGTGCATAGGGAGAGGAATGGCCAGCAGAAGAAAGGAGGTGATAGTGCCTCTGTATAAGTCTTTGGTGCGACCTCATTTGGAGTATCGTGTGCAATTCTGGAGACCGTGCCTTCAAGAGCATATAAACAGTCTGGAGTCAGTACAGAGGGTGACTACTAAAATGGTTAGTGGTCTTCATTATAAAGCATATGAGGAGAGACTTAAGGATCTTAATATGTACACCTTAAAGGAAAGGCGGGATAGAGGTGATATGATTGAGATGTTTAAATACCTCCATGACATAAATACACAGGAGAGCCTCTTTCAAAAGCAAAAAAAAGGACTATTGTAGTGGTTGATATAGAAGGGCAGACTAGATAGGCCTTGTGGTCTTTTTCTGTTGTCATGTTTCTATGTTTCTATTACTGGCTGAAAGCGAAGACGATCTGAAAGAATTGCTTCTCAAGATCTAGGAACATAATCTTAAAATATGCCTTCACCTTAACGTTAAGAAGACAAAGATCCTGACAACTGGCAAAATCAATAAGTTCATCATTGGTGGAGAAAAAATTGAAACAGTGGATAAGTTTAACCTACTTGGATCAACAATCAATAAAGAAAGGACAATCAGTCAAGGAATTCGATGACATATTGGCTATGAAGGACCTAAACAAGATTCTCAAGAGCAGAGATGTCTCTCTCCATACAAAACTTTGACTTGTTCAGGCCATGGTATTTTCAATAACATCATATGGATGTGATAGTTGGACTGTGAAAAAGATAGACAGGAAGAAAATGGATGCCTTTGAATTATGGTGCTGGTGGCGAATACTGTGTATCTCATGGACTGCCCGAAGAACAAACCAGTCAGTACTACAGAAGATCAAACCTAAACTTTGTTTAGAAGCTCAGATGACAAGACTTTGACTTTCATACTTTGAACACATCATGTGAAAAGAGAGATTGTTGGAGAAAGACATGGAAGCACATTCTGAGATGTTCAGACATCCGGAAAGCCTGGAAATGCACCTGATTCTGCTCCCGTGGGGGCTAGATATCCCCATGGGAGCTGAATCACAGCATAGTGGCTGGATGTCTGGTACATGCCCCCCTATTCAGGCACCCCAGATGTCCAGCCACTTATCCACTATTCAGCCGCTGCCAAAAAGTTTCATTCCTTGGAGTTGGACCTCCGATCCAGCCTCCCATGGCCAGGGCCTGGCTGCGGAGAGCTTACTGCACACCTAACTACCTTTTTCCCCCTAGCCTCCACTGAAACACTGCGTCCAAGGTCACTTATTCTACCCCGTCTACCTGGCCAAACCCGGACGTACAGGGCTGACCTCTGAATCGGCTCTGTACATCCGGGGAGATGACCCGCTCTCACTCCACCCTCTTTCTGCCCCTGTCTAAGGCCCTCCATACGACTCATCTGTATGTATGGGGAGCCTCGTGCTGGCAGCCGCATTTGCACGAATAGTGGGGATATACATCCAGGCAGGACATACATCCCCACTATTTGCAGTTGTGAATGACCCCCATAATGCTTGGCAAGGTAGAAGGTCAGCGCAAAAGAGGAAGGCCAGCAATGAGATGGATTTATACAATAACAGCAACTATGTGTGCCACCCTATCAACAATGAGCCGCCTGACTGAAGACCCAACACAGTTTAGGTCAACTATCCAGAGGGTCACCATGAATCAACACTGACTCGACGGCACTTAACAACAGCCACAATCTCAGTTTTCTTAATTTTGCCAAATGTTTTTTGATTTTATTGATTGATTTGGTTTGAAGTAAGCTTTGCTGTCTATCATTAAGGCTCAATATCTATCGTTGAGGAAATTAGAAGTAGGCCTCTCTGTAGAGATGATATTGAAGTTTCCTTGTAAATATTTTCTTTTCTGGAGGGAGGGGGCAAGCAATTCTTGTTCTTTGAAACAAATCAACCCAAGGGCTTTTTGTCTGCCCAGAAGGATAATGTGCTGATAATGCCTGCTGCAATGGTGATACTCTCGGATTTTTCTTTCTTCTCTTATGGTTCCATTTTTATTTTATATTGTGGTCTATGTATTTGGTTTTGTAGTTTACTTTCTTTTTCTTATTCTTTTATATCACCAAGGAGCGCGTGCCGAAAACGTCCACACTACCCACGATGTGGATGCTCCACCAAAGAACCATCCAGTCTCTGCCCCAACCTGTGCTATTTGAGTAGTGTGAGATTTTAGGGCGGCTGCATTTCAGTGTGTGATACTTTTTACCACGCACACTTGACGCATGCTGAACTCCACTCTGCCCGGTAGTGCACTTTATTTATTTATTTAGCTGTATTTATATCCCGCTTTTCACCAGGTCAAAGTGGTCAATTGGGGTATACATTTAACACGTGGGGATATGAGACACATACACTAATACTTACAGGGAACATGGGCAATGGAGGGTTAAGTGGCTTGCCCAAGACCACAAGGGGTGCCTATAGGACTAGAAATCCCAGTCCCTCCGGCCTGAGATTGCTGTCCCCAGGTGGGACTTGAACTCCCAGCCCTCCAGCCTGAAGTACCTTGTCCTAACCACTAGACCACTCCTCCTTAGTAAACACTTTAGTAAACATTACTACTACTACAACTACTACTATTTATCATTTATAAGGCATTACAAGGCGCACACAGCACTGTACAAATACAACCCCACAGAGGCCTGTGTGACTATTTTAATAAGCCTCTTACAAAAGGGAATCACTAGTTCACATGCATGTCAGAAAAATATAGGAGTCTTTTTTTTCTCCTTTCCAGGGATTTGGATTTTTAGGGATGCTGGTTTATAGTTTCACTTTGTGACTGTGGCGTTTCAATATTGACCTGAAGGTCTATAACTGAAATTCAGAAAATAATAGGAACATTATGCACTATACATCTTGTTTCTCAAATCAGCTAATGTTTTTCTGATGGAATTGAAGCTTAGGCATGCCCTTCAGAAAGTTAAAAATGTGTGGAAATATTTCCTGCTGCTAGTCAGTGAGGGCGAGAATGACAATGTCTTTATTTATGCACCCAGAAGCATATCATATCCTCTGGCAAGCTCTGGGCTATACTGCTTATGGTGGGCCTACTAAAAAAACTTCACACTGCCATTCTAGAGACCATGTGTTAATTTAAATACACTTTTGTTAGGTACACTGTAGGCAACATGACTTATTTTAATAATTGCATTTTGCATTATATTCCATGAATACATTATGTTATTTCAACCTAAAAATAACTCTGAATGACTTATTTTAAAGTTTAATTTATACAAATGAAGCCTTGGCAAATGTATTTTAATGGTATTTTGGACACATGGGATTTTATTTTTCACCAGTCGCAACAATTTCTGCCAACAGCAGTATATTCAGTGCCCCAGGCAGCACCAGGGGCAGAAGTCAAAGTCATAGAGAGCAGATGGCAGACTCTGAAATTTATTCTGGTCTCATCAGTACTTGATGTTGTGCCTAGTGCCAAGATCAGGTCAGTGGAACTATCTTGGGACTACCCAAGCCAAATGGATGTGGGGATTCTGGGAATTCCCTTGCCTCACAGATGCATCTCAGTCACGAACGGTACAGAGGAAGACATTTATTCCAGTAAGTTTATGAATAAATTCCTGATGATTTGATTGTATTTATGCAAGCTGCAGTCGAGAGGCTGTATATATGTGAAGGCAACTTTTGGATGGCAGGTGGAGATCGGAATTGCGATGTCGAGGTTGGGATATGCCGGCGGTGTTTTAGTTTGAGCCTTTGGAACGTGGAGGATATGTAGGAGCACATAGGTATTTCATAGGTATTTGCAGACATGTAGAGCTGGAAGAGCCCTTTATATGTGGGAACAATCAACTAACACATGCAAGTTCATAAATTATACATACACATGTACTGTAATTTATGCGTGAATTATCTGTGCCATTTTATGGCATTAAATACAATCCACTAAAGGACTGCTCTTTTTAGCATATGTGTATTTTTTATTTATTTATTTATTTATTTATTTCGCTGTACTTATATACCACCTTTCTCCGGGTCAAAGCGGTTTACAAAAGCAGGGGTGAAATACAATGAAACAAGGTAATAATATAATTATAAGAAAGGGGGGGGGTACCATCACAAGGGGGGGGGGTCCATATGTCTGAGCATCAACACGGAAGGGGGGGGGAGGTTCACAACAATATACATTTCCATTAAGCCGAGATGATATTTACAGATTCAAGATTTGATTAGAGTCTAGGCAGGGGAAGAGTCTAGAGTCAGTTGGTGTTTGTCCATTCCTGCCCTAAGTGGATGGCAAAGAGGCGAGTTTTTAGTTGTTTCCAGAAAGAGGAGAGTTCCTTTTACCACGAATGTTGGTCGGGAGGGTGTTCCATAATGTGGGGGCATATAAGTCAAAAGCACGGTTGCAGGATTGTTGGTTAAATTTCGCTTTTTTGTGCGGTACTATCAGTAGGTCGGTTGTGGATTGTCATGTTGGTCTACTGGAGCCCAGCCATGTTAATAGGTTGCTCATATGTGTGGTTTGCTGTTGGTGAATCAGTACCAATGTTTTGTATTTGATTCATGCCTCTAATGGGAGAAAGTGGAGGTCTCTTAGTATTAGGGTGATGTGATTGTATCGACTCTCCTTTTGTATAATCCTCACTGTTTTGTTGAGGGCTCTCTGTACAGAGTTGAGACTATTGGTAGGGTGTCCTTGGTAAATATATCTATAGTCATGAAGTTCCCGTACAGCCCGATTCCCGTAGGGGCACATCCAGGCCATCCGGATGGGATCAGGCAAGATGGGCCTGTTTGGACTCGATTCTGGACTGTGGGAACGAAACGTTCCTGCGGTAGCCAGAATTGGGCCAGAGTACAGCCCAGAGTGCCCTTGGATGACCTGGTGTGTCCCTGCAGCCTACAGGGATGGCCCCCACTTCCAGCATTTCTGGCCCCCATTATCCCCACTGCCTGACCCAAGGCTGGTGTCATGGCCTGGATCGGGCAGCTGGGACTCCCGCACCCTGCCCTGCGGTGGGGGGGACCCTGGGCCTGATCGCAGCAAAAATGCTGCTTATTCCACCTTTGAGGTGGAATAAGCAGTGCATCCCCACAGGCCTGGCAGCACATACAGGGCCGTGACCTAAATCAGCCCTGTATGTGCTGCCGGGCTGGACCTCCCTCTGTCTGCCCCAATCCCATCCCCTCTGGGCTCTCCCCGTCCTAAGCATTGGGATGTACGGGGGGACTCGGAGGGGGAATTGGGCCCATATGGATTGCAAAGCTGCATGTCCCACCGGGACATGCAGCCCTGTAACCTACATTTCTGAATGACCTCCTTAATATCATACAAAGAATGTTATTTATTTATTTAGCACGTTTTTATATACCGCCACTTCCAGAGATCAGGGGCGGTTTACATTGAACAACTGTGTTATAGTTGTTATAGCTGAAACGTAGAACACAGCAAAATGTTAAAGAATGACAGAGCACAGAGCAGGCTTTATAAAAATCAGACCTTTTGCGGGCAAGTTTACACAGATTGCACTTTAGTGAACTACTGGATGCAAATGCCAAGTGGCTCAATAATGTTCCATTCTGTGAAAATGGGCACATGAAAAAAAGGTTTCATTATTTTTGACATAACTGGAGAAAGAGAACTTTTTTTTTCCATTTTCCAATCTTTATTAAATTTTCTCACCATTTACATTCCAGAAAAATCTTAACAAGTGCACTTTGTACCGCACAAAACTGGATAACAATTTTCAGTTACAACACACAAATCTAAAATAATATTGCTTCCTATCTCTTCTATTCCCCTTTAACCCTCCCAACCCCCTCCCACCCCTTTCTTACCATTTATTTTGTTTCACAGCTATTGCTAAAACGCATATACTCTTACCCTATTTGGTGTATTCATCAAAATTCCCCTTCTTATGCCCTTCTTTATTATTCCTACTCATTTCCATTTCTTCCTCTATTTCTTAACCACTTCCAGACCCCCTTCCATTGGCGCTCTAGCTCTTCCTCTTTTCCCTTTTTTAAACCCGTCAATCTATGCATCAAATGCAGGTCCGCTAGATGCCTTGCACACGCATCTATTGGCGGCATGTGCATTCTATTCCAATGTGAAGCAATTTCACATCATGCAGCCACAATACAATCTCTCGCTATTACCCAGTCCCCCCTCGACTCTGTTTCCCCCCTTTTGGAGCATGAATATCTCAGGGGCCCGAGGCAGTTCACTACCTATGATCTTTTCAATTATAGTTATAATCTGCTCCCAATAGTGGTGGACTATTGGGCACATCCACCACATATGTAGCCAGGTTCCCTTAATCCCACAATTCCTCCAGCAATTGTCCAGTGCCCTCATCCGTGCCTTGTACATTTGTTCTGGGGTTAAGTACCATCTGCTTAGCATTTTATAGCCATTTTCTCATATGTAAGTGGCTACTGAAAACTTGGCTAACTCTTGCACAATCACCTCCCATTTAGTAATATCCCATATCACCCCTAAATCTTTTTCCAAGCTGGCAAGGGGCTCTCCTCCTCCTCTCTATCTGACCTCATCCAACCACTTGCACCGAATAGACCAAGAAGAACCGCAGAGTCAAACATGCTAGCAATACCAAAAGAAACAACAAGATGCACCAAAACAGCAGCTAACAGAGCCTTCCAACTCTGTGCCCCAAGTCTATGGAATACCTTACCTGCACATATCAGAGCAATCCCCAACTTGAGCCAGTTCAGAAAGGCCCTTAAACACTTCCTCTTCATCAAATATCTCACTGACAGCTCCGAACCTCAGTCCCACTCAAATAGCGAGCACCTCAACAATAGTAGTAGTCGGGGGGGGGGCGGAGCCCGATGTCCAGCGGGATGGTCGCATAACGCTGAGGCTCCCGAGAGGCCTACTCAGAATCCTGAATTAACACCGGACAAACTTGAATTTCTGCTCTGATCTTGCCGGGGCATATTGGTGAGATGGCGGGGACCAAACCCACGCGCCTGGAATTTGGATCTCCAGCGGCTTCTCACGGTAAACGCTCCAAAACTGAACCCCCGTCCCCGCAGAAGGGGCTGGCTTTCCGCGAGGGCCCCGAAATGCAGCAGGAAATCCTCGCAGAAATTAGAGGGGTTAAGGACCTCGTGCAGTCAAACGGTGAAGCACTTCGAGCGCTGAGGGAAGATCTTGGTGTACTGCAAGGCAAGTTAGAGGGGCTCTCTTCGCGTCAGGACAAAATGGAGAGTATATTAGACTCCCATGCGGTCCGGCTGTCCAAACTCGACAAAGTTGAACGTCAGGTAGGGCCTTGCAGAAAGAAGTGGAAGATGGCAATAATAGAGCGCGCCGCAACAACCTACGACTCGTGGGCATACCGGAGGGAGCGGAATTGGGAGACATGAAGAGTTTTTAAGTAAAATCCTCCCTTCCCTGCTCCAAATCACCTTTGCCAAAGAATTGGAGATCGATCGCGCTCATCGTGTACCCACAAACATAACGCTCAACAGGAAGACCCGCGGCCTATCATCTTTCGACTTTTGAGATATCAACATGTGGAACAAATTCTCAGTGCCTCCCGGGCAAAGGGCCATATGGAGTTTGAGAGCCACAAGGTCTCCTTCTATCCTGACTTGGCTAAACCCACGGTCGACCGCCGAAAGCGCTTTCTGGAATTTCGGCCGAGGCTTCAACAACTACAAGCACGCTATGGCCTGATGTACCCGGCCAAGCTCCGAGTCACGCTTCACAATCAGACAAGAACATTTGAGGACCCTGATCTACTAGCGGAGTTTTTGGACTCTAAAGAAGCCGACTTGATGCGCTGACTTCCAGAATCTTCCTGCCAGTACTCTCACGTCCGCTGTACCTGCCATGTTGGATTTACCGCAGCGCAGTGAAGAGTCTGTCGAGGGCGGTTTGTTGCATTATTAAGAAGATATATGGGACCCGACTCCATCTACCCATAGCAGCCTCGAAGAGTAACAGAGACAGTGTTTCTTATGGACTCTGGTGTTTCTTTTTTTATTATGTCAATCTCGTCCTCTCTAGGGCCTCCTCCCGCAGACATCTGGTCGCCATATTCATTGGGGGTTTTGCTTCTTCTCTGAGTTACTTTGGTACATACTTTCAATATGGGTGTATTGGCCAGCATACTTGGTGTTTATGTCATTAGTGTACAGATTCTGATTATGTTGTAAGTTTTCAAGCGCTCTTACCTATTATGTCTATTATCGATTGATGGCACCATGTCAGATTTTCTCATTGAACGTACAAGGATTCAATAATCCGATAAAACGGAGGAAACTCCTAAGCTATCTAAGTCATGAAGCTGCGGACCTGATTTTCCTCCAAGAAACACATTTCAATTCGAAGGAAACTCTCAACCTCAATATTAAACCTTACATGGTGGCCACCTATTCCCCAGCCGTTTCTAGGAAATGTGGGGTTGCCATATTGGATAGGAAATCTCGGCATGCTACTATTGTTGCGACTTGCTTAGATACAGCGGGTAGATGGCCCAGAGTTCACTTCAAGATAGGTAACTTTAAAGCTACATGTATATGCCTTCATGCTCCTAATGTGGATGACCCTGCCCTTTTGCTATTATTGCTCAGGTTACGCAGGCCTCTGCTAATACTTCCTTGATATCGGGGGGGATTCCAATTTAGTTCTTGATCCCCTGATAGACCAATAGCCGCCTAGGACAAGTGGTCCCCCCAAGAGTCACATCGCGCTTTGTAGTTTCCATGCTGCCTCAAAAGTGCTCCAATCATGCCGCCTTCTGTCTTTATTAAGGATGGGCTATTAGAACTATTTCACTCTATTAGTAGTACACATGGGATAGCCTCTAACTTTTCAAACTATTATGTCAGGGTACAGATGCAGTCACCTGCAGAGTCCAACCAGCCTGGGATCGCTAACCGCAAACCACTTTAAATCCCTGTGCATTGGAGCGTTTTCTGGAGTAAAAGAGTGCGGGTCTCCCGCTCTGCCTCAGTTACCCAAACTCAACTCTTGTCTTTTGCACATAGCTGTTCTTATATTCCAGGAAAATAGCTAAATGGAACACAACTACCAGGGACCAGTGTAGGTCTTGCCATACTGATGTGGGAACCCTTGCTCATGTTCTTTATGAATGTTCTTAATCACAGGTTTCTGGGGGCGGGTCTGGGGTCGTATTTCACTTATCTTACACCTTCACGAGCCTCTTCTTGGAAGACTGTGAGACTCCGCTTAGTGGCGGAGGTCCCCTCTCTTCCTACGAAGGGTCGCTCTCTCCTGATTTCATACTGGGTATAGCCATATGTCTAATCCCGAGGACTTGGAAGGATAGCTCTCGACTTACTGTCAATGAATAGTGAACCTTGTCTGCTTATGTAGCAAATATGAGCAGATATTTCGGAGAGCTATTTTCCATGCCCAAATTCATTCTTGCTTGTCTAAATGGCAGATGCTCAATGATCATGTATAATCTGTTTATTGCTTCGACATGTCTGTTTAATGTACATTCATCATGTTTCAGATCGCTGTTAGGTTTTGTAACTCAATATGTCAGTATACGCCCGCTCCGAGAATGATTCAGTTTCCTAGCGCAGAAGCGGGGGGGCGGGGGGTGGCCGGGGTTTACTTTGGTGTATGTATCACATTCCATGTATGTATTGTCTTTTAGTTGTATGTCTTCCTTCCTTTGTTGTTGTAAAACGAAAATAAAGAATTAAAAAAAAACAACAATAGTAGTAGTCAAACAGGCAAGCCCTCGCAACAGGCGTCCCCTACAATGTAAAACACCAAACAGTATCCTTTCTCATTAGACTTCCTATGTATATAGTTTACCCTGTTCTCCAAGTTCCATTTCCTGTTAAATGTAATGACGAGACATATGTAAGTTGTCGGATGTTTCTGTTCCATGTAAAACGCGCTGATGGCAAATAGTGCGGTATATAAGAAATGTTAATAAATAAAATAAATAAAATAAAATAAATTTAATCATGTAGCTCAGTTTTTCCGAGCTCTTCATAATTAGACCTCTATACAGACATGATAAAACCTCCTTCCTACCCAGTGAGCCTAAGTAACTACTCTCAAACCAGCCTGCCTCCTTCCACATGCCTTTCCACTGTTTATGGTGTCGTAGGAAGGTACCAACTTGTAAATAAGGGAACCTATCCTTTTCTGTTAAATAATACAGATCTCTAATTCCTTCAAAGTCCCTCGCTCCCTCCCTTTGAACTATCTGAGATACCTGACTTAGATCCCTCTCTGCCCACTTGCGCAGCACTAATCTTCCGGGCCCTGCGCCCTCACCAAAGCACGCCTTCTAGTGACATTATAGGCGAACATCGCTTGCCCTCTAGCAACTGTCTTCGTTGCTGTTGCCATAAACTCAGGGTGTGCCTCATGAAAGGATTCCTTCCCCTCCCTCCTCCCCCCCTCCATACCAGCCTTTTCAAGGCTGCTGGCAAAAGATCTGACCCTTCCATGACTATCCAATGTTTGTGTTTCTCTCTAAGCCAGGAATAAACCACCCTCAACTGGGCTGCTATATAATATTTAGAAAGGTTGGGACTCCCAACCCCCCCTCCATTCGGGTCCCCTGAATTATCCACAAGGCTACCTTTGGAGCTTTATTCTGCCATACATACCAGTCAACCTGTTTCTGCAGGCGCAGCAAAGTCTTTGTCGGGATGGGTATTGATAATACCTGAAAATAAAAGAGGAAACGGGGGACGAAAAGTATCTTTATTGCTGCAATACATCCAAACCATGAGATATGGCCCCTACCCCTACTCCTTAGCTGCACCTCCACTGATCCAAATAGTTTCTTATAATTCAGATCATACAGGTCTTCTATATTTCCCCAGGTTGTACCCCTAGATAGCGGATTGAACGTTTTGCCCACCTAAACGGATAGCATCTCTGTAACCGGGCTCACTGTTCTTCATCCATAGTTAGATTTAGTATCTCTGAGTTGGACCAATTAATGCGGAAGCCTGCTAGTCTTCCATACTTCTTAAGTTCCCACATCAGAAATAGCAGGGACTTCTGGGGGTAGGTGATCATTAGTAAAATATCATCTGCAAAGAGTGACATCCAATATTCCCTCTGCCCTATTTGGACTCCTTGTATATCCAGACTCATCCTTATCTGGGTAGCCAAAGGCTCTATATACAATGCAAATAGAAGCGGTGAGAGTGGATACCCTTGGTGAGCACCCCTACCCTGTGGAAAAAGACTCAAGTATCCCCCATTATCTCTCACATAAGCTTTTGGTTTAAAGTAAAGAGCTCTTATCTAGCTAATAAACCCCGCTCCAAACTCCATACTATCTAGCACTGAAAATAGGAAGTTCCAGGACACTTGGTCAAATGCCTTTTCGGCATCAAGTGAGAGGAGTATAGCTGGGTCTCATTTTTGTTTCACTGCCCAGATCACATTAAATATTTTCCGGATGTTATCGGCCATCTGTCAGCCAGGGATACAGCCCGCCTGATCTTCATGGACCAATTTTCCCAGTACGCCATTAAGACGGTCAGCCAATATTTTGGTCAACAGCTTAACGTCTAAATTAAGGAGGGAGATAGGTCTGTAGGATGCGCACTCCTAGGGATCCTTTCCCTCCATGTGTATTAACAAAATGCTTGCCCATCCCATTGTTTCCACCAACTGGCCACCCTCTCATGGCCCAACCAGGGTCCCTTTAAACTTTTTATAAAAGATAGCCATTAGTCCATCCAGGCCTGGGGTCTTTCCTAATTTAAGCGTTTTTATCGCCTGCTCAACTTCCTTCTCTTCAATCTGTCTATCGAGGTTCACACATTCTATTTCCTCCAGGTAAGGTAGCGATACTGATCCTAGATAACTCCTGGTGTCTTCTTCCTGGTGGACTCCCCTGAGGGAGTGGTTAACATGAGGAAAGATCTACAAAAGCTGGAAGAATGATCTAACGCTTGGTAATTAAGATTTAATGTGAAGAAGTGCAGTGTCATGCACTTGGGAAGCGGAAATCCAAGGGAAATGTACGCGATAAGGGGCGAGAGGTTGGTGTGCATGGATCAGGAAAAGGATCTTGGTGTGATTATTTCTGAGGATCTCAAAACAGTGTGACAAGGCGGTGGCAAAATCCAGGAGGATGTTGGGCTGCATACAAAGAGGAATTACCAGCAGAAAGGAAGAGGTACTAATGCCACTGTATAAGTCAGTGGTGAGGCCTCACTTGGAATACTGTGTTCAGTTTTGGACACCATATCTTGCAAAGGATGTAAAAAGACTGGAAACTGTTCAGAGGAAGGCAACCAAAATGATTTGGAGCCTGCGTCAGAAGCCTTATGAGAAGAGCCTTGAAGACCTAAATATGTACACTCTGGAGGAGAGGAGGGATAGAGGAGACCTTTAAATACTTAAAGAGAAATAATGAACAAACAAACCTCTTCCAAAGACGGGGAAGGTGTAAAACTAGAGGGCATAACATGAAGCTGCAAAGGAGGAAACTGAAAGGCAATGTCAGGAAATACTTTTTCACTGAATGGGTGGTGGATGCTTGGAATGCCCTCCCGATGGAAGTGGTGAGAACAAATACGGTGACAGAATTCAAGATGGCATGGGACAAACGCAGTGGATCCCTTTACAGCAACATGATAAAATCAAAATAAACTTAACCATCTAATTTCCCAACAAATAGGGGTGTCCTGTACAAAGACATGGGGAGGGGTGGCCTGTACAGAGCAGCAGGTACACCTGCTCTTGCCATTTTACTGGGCAGACTAGATGGATCATACTGGTCTTTATCTGCCCTCATTTACTATGTTACTATGTATTTATGTTATTTCACTATTCTCATGATGTTAATTTACTTTGGGGGTCATTCCGGAACAGGAATAAGCCCTTGGATGTGCGGTATAGACGTTTTTCTAGTGAAACATAGAAACATGACGGCAGAAAAAGACCACATGGCCTATCTAGTCTGCCCTTCCATATCATCAATTATAACAGTCCCCTTTTTCTCTTTAGAGATCCTCTGTGTTTGTCCCATGCTTTTTTGAATTCAGATACTGTCCTCATCTCTACCACCTCCACTGGGAGACTATTCCATGCATCTATCATTCTTTCTGTAAGGAAATATTTCCGCATATCACTCCTGAATCTATCCGCTTTCACCCTCATCCTATGTCCCTCGTAGCAGAGCTTGCTTTCAATTGAAAGAGACTCTCCTGTACATTTATTTAAGGTATTTAAATGTCTCAATCATATCACCTCAACCCACCTTTCCTCTAAAGTATACGTATTAAGAGCTTTAAATATGTCCTCATATGCTTTATAATGAAGATCACTAACCATTTTAGTAGCCACCCTCTGTAGCGACTCCAATCTGTTTATATCCTTTTGAAGGTGCGTTATCCAGAATTGCACACTATACTCCAAATGAGGTCGCACCAAAGACTTATAAGGAGGCACTATCACTTCCTTTCTTCTGCTGGTTATTCCTCTCCCTATGCACTCAAGCATCCTTCTAGCTTTCACCGTCGCCTTTTCTACCTGTTTAGCTACTTTAAGATCATCAGACATAATCACGCATATAAATGGACATTTATGTGCATAAATGACACGACTACTAATCTGAAAGCACACATGCTGGCCCAATGATATGTACTTTCACTGATGGCAGAGCATGGGTGGGGCGCAGATGTAAATTTTAAAATGCTATAAGTTATGCATGCTCATTACAAATCTAGGTGTGGCCATTTATACACCTGTTCTAGGCTGGCAGAAGTGATCGAGCCTTAGATTAACACGTAGATTTGGCCACTGACACTAGCATTCTATGAAGAAAAGCAGAAACATAGGCCTGCATGTCTAAAGAGTAAGTAATCTCTGCTCGGCAGCAGATGTAGATATACTGTACATGTGCACTTTACAAAAAGGAAAGCATGCAATTATATTTCAAACTTCACCACAGGAACTCCCTTTTGTTCATATGCATAAACGTATATGTGAATTCAAATCCTACATACCCATTTGTGGGTGTGGGAGGCATTTTCTGCATGTATAACCCCCATTATAGACAGTGAAATCACGTATACAGTTACCTCCATTATCCAGGATTGGTTATTTCACGGCACTCCTTCTGGACTCCTATTGTTAAGCAATAGTCAGACCGTGAATTTGCACATATTTATTTTATTTATTTACATTCTCTTATATACCGCACTATTCGGCATCAGCGCGGTTCACATAGAACAAAAAGTCTCAGTACAATAACATGCATGAGTTTACAGATAACAAGGGAAGGAACTTGGATAACAGGGGAAACTATTTACAGTCTATTTACAGATATAATACTACAGCATGGCTACAAGTTATTAGGAAACAGGTGCTAATAATATGTTCAATAAACAAAGCGATTCGTCCTATTTCTGTTATTGAGATACCATGGAACTGACTAGCTGGGAGGAATCACTGAAGTCGATGGGTGTAAATGGCTCAATAAGATGTTTGTTAAAGAGGTGGAATTTGAGGGCTTTCCTGAATTGTGTTAAGCTGTCAATGGCCCGTATGCCAGGAGGTAGTGTATTCCAGCACCTAGGGGCACAGAGGGTAAAGGCTCTATTGGCTGTGGAAGAAGAGCAGCTTGTAAGGGCCTTTTGGGAGTTTTAAGGAGTTGATGGCTGATGATCTTCTTGCTCTGGTTGGTGAAGTGGTATGGATAAGGTCAGATAAGGAAGGAGCAGAGAGCTTATTGAGTGCTTTGAACGTGAGAAGTAGCGTTTTGAAGATAATTCTGGCCTGAACGGGTAGCCAATGTAATTGAATCAGCAAAGGAGTGACATGGTCAGTCCTGGCTGCCCCCTGGAGTATCCTTGCTGCGGCATTCATAGCCAGCTGTAAGGGTTTAAAAGTGGATTGAGGAGACCTTGGAGAATGGACATTGGCGTAATCGAAGTGTGGTATTATCAGTGCCTGGTATATAGTCCTGAAATCTTTTGGTTCTAGCATGGAGCGTAGGTGTCTCAGGGAACGGATCTTGTAATATATTGTTCTGACTGTGTTTCCTATGTGGGACTTCATATCCAGGCGTTGATCAAGAGTCAGTGACACCTAGATAGCGTATTGAGGGTTTGGATTGCAGTTCCGCTTCCTTAGTTCTGATAGATTGTGGTGGGGTGAAGTTGGGGTTCCTTGTGATAAAGAGAACTTCCGTTTTCTTATGTTGAATACGAAGGTTTTGAGAGAGCAACCACTCAGAAACTGCGTTGAAGCAGTTTATTAGGGGGGAGAGATCCAAGCGATCAGTGGAGATGGGAGTGTAAAGTAGAACATCATCGGCATACAGCATACAGTCGACATTAAATGACCGTATGATCTTACAGATTGGTTGCATGTAGACGTTAAATAGAAGGGCAGAGAGTGAAGAACCTTGAGGGACTCCGTGATCTAGGCGGAAGGGTTCTGAGGTTCTGCCTCCTGAGCGGACATGCTGCCATCTTCCGGATAAGTAGGACCTGCACCATTCAAGCGCTGTTCCAGTGATGCCCTTCTCAGTTAACCTCATTAAGAGGATTACATGATTCACTGAATCAAACGCTGCTGCGATGTCCAGAAAGATGAGGGCAAATCCTTGGCGGATGTTGTCTATGCCAGTGATTATCTTGCTGAGGAGTATGGTGAGGAGAGTTTCGACTCCGTGATATTCCCTGAAGCCATGTTGGTGGCAGGGGTCAAGCGGAGCAGTGGTGTCATATGGTCCTGTAACTGTCGTTGGACCTCCTTTTCGATGATCTTAGCAAGTAGAGGTATGCTAGAGAAAGGCCTATAGGACTCGACCTTTAGGGGGTCGAGTTTGCAGTTTTTCAACAGGGGTCTAATTGAAGTGTGTTTAAGGGCTGAAGGGAAAGATCCTGTGAAAAGGAGAGGTTCATTATGGAGGCAATAACTGGGCTGAAGTGGCTGCGGAGCTCCTTGATCCAGAAGGCAGGGCATGGATCAGACTGAGATGTAGTGATGTTGAGTGCAGTAATGGTGTCTTCGATTCCTTTCTTAGAAGGAATAGAGAATGTAGAAAGAGCTCCAGGGGTGACCTGCCCAAGGGTGGTTAGTTGTTGTAGTGGTTCTGTTAATAAGGCACATCTTAGATTGTAAGTGTGCTGCAAAATCTTGAGGGTGTATTTCAACTTGCGGCCCGGAGGATGGTTCCTTAGATAGGGACTTAACTAGGTCAAAAAGGTCGTGTGGCTTATTGAGTGATCTCATCAAGGTGTCCGAGTGGGTTCGTTTCATTGCCTCAGAAATTGCTTACGGTGAGCAGTAAGTGGTTATTGAATGCTGTCAGGTCCACCATAGCATGGGAGCGGCGCCAGCGTTTTTTCAAGTATACTTAATAGGATGAGGGAATCTCTAATGTCCGCATAGTACCAGGGTGCATACACACATTTCCTTGAATACTATTTTGCAGGGGGACGCACGTCAATAGCACTGAGAATATAGTTCAAGAGAGAGATTAGGTCCACAACATCTGTAATAGTGGTATTTATGAGTTGCTGAGTTTCCTCGATGATGAGCTCTTTGTTAAATGGCTTAAAAGATCTAGTGGATGGTTCTTGCTGCGTTAGCTGGCGTATTGAAGATTTTGGAGAAGGTTTTGCTAGAAGGAATCTGAAGGATGATCAATTTGTGATCGGACCAGGGAACAGGGGTAATGGATGTAATAGGATCAAGAGATGTATTAAGGGATGACTGTGGGGCGAATATCAGATCTAGGGTGTTGCCCTTAGTGTGCGTGGGGGCTTTCACTAGTTGCGTGAAGCCGAGGTTTTCAAGGGCTTCTAGGAATGGGACCGCTTGATTATCTTGTAAAGTTGCTAGGTTGAAGTCACCTAGGATCCACATTGGGGAATGTGGGCTATGGGAGTTGGAGGCGAGCTCGATGATAGAGGCGAGCTCATCCGGTGACGTGGAGGGAGCTCTGTAGAGCAAGCTGATGGAGCAGCGTCTATTGGAGATGGTAATGGTTTCCATGTGACTTGTGCTGGTGGAGTGCTTTGTCTGGAACTGGAGGTCTGATCTAGAGAGGATGAGGACACCACCACCTCTTTTACTGAAGGAAACTAAGGAGGCTGTAGATCATTAAGAATACAGCCACAAAATTGATGCTGGATAGGTGAGGAAGAGATCATGTGACCCCCTCCAGCTCCATTGGTTTCCAGCGCTATTTGGAGAAATGTAACTTAAGGTGTTACATGACAGAATTCCACATTATCAAGCTATAAGGCTGCCTGAATTGGAGTGGAGGAGTAGCCTAGTGGTTAAAGCGAAAGCCTAGTAACCAAGAAACCAGCATTCAATTCCCACTGGCACTCCTTGGGACAGTCACTTTACCCTGCATTGCCTCAAAAGAAAAGGTCTGGTCATACCTTGCCAAGAAAACCCAGGGGCTGCTGGGTTGCCAGGAGTGACTTGACAACACTTAAAAATGCAAAAGCCAACTGATATCAACCTAGCAGAACTTTGTGATCTTCCCAGAAGGCTTTGTTGCAGACCACTGGCCCTTCCAAAATTTGGCAGATCCCAACTAGAAAGGACACCTTTAGCTATATGGTCCCCATATCTTTGGGCACTTTAGCATTGGAACTCTGATTTAAAGTCAATTACCTGTCTTTACATTAAAAAATTAAGGGTTGGTCGATTCATTTGTCATTTCTGTAATGTTGATGGAGCTTATGGTTCAAAGAAGAAATGGGAGGAGGAGGGGCCCACCCAGGGTAGTAATTTTTTATATACATGATTGTGTTTTAATGTTTGTTTTATTATTAAATTATTATAATGCTTTTATCATAAACCGCACTGATAGTTCTGAAAAATTGTAACACCAATTTTTAAAAAGGGTTCCAGGGGTGATCCGGGAAACTACAGACCGGTGAGCCTGACGTCAGTACCAGGAAAAATGGTAGAAACCATCATAAAGAATAAAATTACTCAGCCTGTAGATAGTCACAACCTAATGAGAGACAGCCAACATGGCTTTAGACAAGGAAGATCTTGTCTTACTAATCTGTTATGTTTTTTGAAGGAGTGAATAAACAGGTGGACAAAGGTGAGTCGGTTGATATTGTGTATCTGGACTTTCAGAAAGCCTTTGACAAGGTCCCTCATCAGAGACTTTTGGCAAAACTAAAGAGTCATGGGATAGGAGGCAGTGTACTATTGTGGATCAGGAACTGGTTAAAAGATAGAAAGCAGAGGGTAGGGCTAAATGGCCAATTTTCCCAATGGAGAAAGGTGAATAGTGGTGTACCCCAGGGATCTGTGCTGGGTCCGCTGCTTTGTGACATATTCATAAATGACCTGGAAAGTGGAATAACGAGTGAGGTTATCAAATTTGCAGATGACACAAAACTATTTAAAGTTGTTAAAACCCAAGAGGATTGTGAAAATTTGCAAGAGGATCTTGATAAATTGGAAGACTGGGCATCAAAATGGCAGATGAAATTTAATGTGGACAAATGCAAGGTTATGCACCTAGGGAAAGAACAACCCAAACTATGGTTACACGATGCAAGGTTCCACATTAGGAACCACCACCCAGGAAAAAAGATTTAGGCGTCATTGTGGATACCATGTTAAAACCCTCGGCCCAGTGTGCAGCGGCGGCCAAGAGAGCAAATAGAATGCTAGGTATCATAAGGAAAGGAATGGAAAATAAAACAAAAGATATTATAATGCCTCTATATCGTTCCATGGTGAGACCGCACCTTGAATATTGTGTGCAATTCTGGTCGCCGTATCTTAAAAAGGATATAGCGATTTTATAAAAGGTACAGAGAAGAGCCACCAAAATGGTAAAGGGGATGGAAGGATACTCCTATGAAGAAAGGCTAAAAAGGTTAGGGCTCTTTAACCTGGAAAAGAGACGGCTGAGGGGAGATATGATAGAAGTCTATAAATTAATGAACGGAGTGGAACGGGTAAACGTAGATCGATTGTTTACCTTATCAGAATATAGAAAGACTAGGGGACATGCAATGAAGCTACAGGGTAAACTATTTAAGACTAATAAAAGAAAATATTTTTTCACTCAACGTGTAATCAAACTCTGGAATTTGTTACCGGAGGATGTAGTAAAGGCTGTTAGTGTAGCTGGGTTTAAAAAAGTTTTGGACAAGTTCCTGGAGGAAAGGTCCATAAACCATTATTAAGAAGTGACCGAAGATATCAATGCTTGACCCAGTACAAGCATTGTGGAACTTGTGTCTCTTGGGGAAACTGCTAGGTACATATGACCTAAATTGGCCACTGTTGGAAACAGAATACTGGGCTTGATGGACCTTGATCTGACCCAGTATGGCATATCTTATGTTCTTAGAGTGGGGTAGCAAATTAGAATTAGAAAAAAGGAAAGACACCATGGGGCTTGCACAATAAATGTGTGATATGAAAGTTTGATTGTATACTTTTAACACTTTTAAATACATGTTAAAATAGGATAACATGCTATTCAACAAACGTTTACATGGCATACTAAAATTTGATGTTGGTACCATGGTCTTGGTACTTACATGGATATTATGACAAAACAAGAATTCAACAATTATTTGCTTTTTAGAAAAGCTTAAAAACTTGGCTATTTATGCAGAATTCTGAACTTACAGTATAACAGTTTTTGGTTGGCTGTAGATCTTAGCTGTGCTCCTAGTGCACAGGACATAAGATATGCCATACTTTGAATTTGAGTTTTAAGATCCCACCCTTCCAACCTGCTGATATGGTAAATAGAGCTTGGAGGCAGAAGCCCATGTGTCTTGGAGTAGACCCTGTGAGGGGCAGCCTGGGGATATTCTGGTATTTCTACCATTACTAACTGAGCATTTAAAATCCACTGCTCTCACACAGGGTCAAGACGTCTTTGACATTCACTGACTTTTCTACGGACCAGCTGCTCCGTTCACTGTTCACGATGAGAGATTTAGTGAACTAGAGTTACAGTTTGAGAACCCTCAAGTATCTACATTGCAATCCACTTAACTACTTCTGTAAAAGATGGTTTCATAATTCAAGAGCTAGAGATTTTGGAGACTGCATCTAGAGACAGAAATTTGAACTTTTTAAATTTTCCTTGCTCCTATGATATTGTTTAGAAAATATTTGAAGAAAGTTTTGTCCTATCCTGATGTAAAAGCTTTTAGAGTGGCTAATACGGTATTTTTTATTTGCCTAGGGGAGGCCAGAGTGTGGGATGCTGAAGGCGATCATATTGTTTCTAAGGATACTCTTGCTATTTTGGCCTTAATAGAATCCTCTCTGGATGAAATCTCAACGCGTTCAACTTCATTGGTTACTTTTAATTTTCTGGCTAAGAAGAAGGCTATTTTTTTAATTTTATTTTTATTTTCAGTTTGAACAATTTACAAGTATATTACCTGACAACTAAAACATTCT
The DNA here is from genome assembly GCA_033557465.1 of Ichthyophis bannanicus. Classification (NCBI taxonomy): domain Eukaryota; kingdom Metazoa; phylum Chordata; class Amphibia; order Gymnophiona; family Ichthyophiidae; genus Ichthyophis; species Ichthyophis bannanicus. The sequence continues at coordinate 27,387,991 of CM066036.1, read as the reverse complement.
TAGGCCTGAACTTAAAAAGGAAATATATGATAAAGAAAAAACAAACGTTAAGTCAGACCTCAATTATGGGGAAGCAGAATTCTGGAAGGAAACAAAAAGGTTAAATTATAACTCAGGTAAATAGAGAAAGAGGGAGTCAGGCACACACAGGCCTCAGCAGGGTCCTCAAATCTAGGAAAAAAACCCCCCTAAGCTGTGAGGTTTAAAACCCCCGAAATACTTCACATTATTTATCCAAAGCAAACATTTACAAGGATACGTAAAATGGCTTTGAATATTCGCCCCCTTTCCCCCAGAATGTTTATGAACAGCCTTTCCAGAGTCTGGGTCCCTTTACTGAATGAAGGAAAGTGTCAGTGGCCTTTAGAAAAGAGGGGTCAAAGGGCACACTGCAATTCCAATTCTTCATTAACTTTTGCAGAACTCACAAGATGTAAGCAGGTATTTCTTGCACTGGCTTGAAAGAAAATGGGGAGGCTATAATATGGCTGTACCACTAGGGGATAATTACAGAAGCAAATTGAGTGGGTAGAACAGCATTTTCCATGCTCAAGTAGGTGGTTATAGCATCGCTCAGGGGTATATGCACCTCATTTGTGCAACAAATCCATAGGAATTCCCATGGGCGGACTGGGATAATATTGGCACGTATAGATATAGCGCCCGATATTCGAAAGGCATTTACACATATGGAAAGCAGTGTGTATAAATACCCATAGCATGGGAAATAAGATCCCTGATGTTGAAGCTTTGGTGGGAGTGGCCGACTTGGATTTCGTAGCAGTTACAGAAACATGGTTCACAGAAAACCATGACTGGGATGTAATTATACCTGGCTATACCTTATTCAGAAAGGACAGGGTAGGAAGAAGGGGAGAAGGAGTGGCACTATATGTAAAAAATACTATTAAAGCTTTGGAATTACAGAACTTAAAAGGGAGAGAGGAGGCATTGTGGGTTAAACTAGAAAGAGGGAAAGAGAAATCTATTTGCATTGGCGTAATATGCAGACCTCCCTCACAAGAGGAAGAGGTGGACAGAGAGTTAATTGAAGACATACACAGCATTGCTAGGAAAGGGGAAGTGCTACTGATAGGGGATTTCAATATGCCAGATGTTGATTGGCACATTCCTGCTGCAGTATCATCTAGAAGTAAAGAGATCCTGGATTCTCTACAGGGAGAACTATTCAGGCAATTGGTAACAGACCCCACACGTGAAGGGGCCATACTGGACTTGGTGCTTACTAATGGTGAAAGTGTTTCTGATGTTATAGTGGGAGATGATTTTGCATCCAGTGATCACCAGATGGTGTGGTTCAGTATTAGGACTAGGGCTGTTAGAATCCATTCAAAGGTGAGGGTCTTAGACTTTAGGAAAGCTAATTTTTTCCAAGATGGGCCTATACCTCAGGCAGTCGTTAGCGGGATGGGGACAGCTGAGGGATGTAGAAAAACAGTGGGAAAAACTGAAAGGGGATATTTTAAGGGCAACCAAACTTTTTGTTAAAATGGTAAATAAAGGTAAAAGGAAAAGGAGACCGCTATGGCTTTCAAAAGAGGTATCTGAAAAGGAGAAGAAAAAAGGGAGGCCTTCATGAAATACAAGAGATCACAGAAAGAGGAAGACAGGCATCTATATTTGGAAAAACTTAGAGAAGCTAGCAAAGTAGTCAGGAAAGCAAAGATTCAAAAAGAGGAGGAAATAGCCAATGCAATAAAATGGGGGGATAAGACATTTTTCAGATATGTTAGTGAGAAGAGGAAGGGCAAAAGTGGTATTGCCAGACTCAAGGGTGAAGGGGAGGAATATGCAGAAACTGATGAGGATAAAGCGGAATTGCTTAACAAATATTTCTGTTCTGTGCTCACAGATGAAGAACCAGCAGCAGGACCTCAGAAAACATCCACAAACGGGAACAGAAGCAAGGGACATCTTGAACAATTTACAGAAGACTGTTAGTGAGACACTAGCTCAACTTAAAGTAGACAAAGCGATGGGACCGGATGTGATACACCCTAGAATACTAAGGGCATTTGGGGACATTCTAGCAGCTCGACTGACTGACCTTTTCAATGCCTCGTTGGAGGCGGGAGTGGTGCTAAAGGACTGGAGAGAGGATCATGTGGTGCCTTTACACAAAAGCGGAAGTAAGGATGTGGTTGAAAACTACAGGCCGGTTAGTTTAACTTCGGTGGTGAGTAAATTATTGGAAACGCTGCTGAAAGAGAAAATAGTGAGGTTTCTGGAGTCCAGCGGATTACAGGATCCAAAGCAGCATGGATTCACCAGAGGCAGGTCTTGTCAGACAAATCTGATTGATTTCTTTTACTGGGTGACCAGGGAGTTGGACCGAGGGAGAGCCCTAGAAGTGGTATATTTAGATTTCAGTAAAGCCTTTAAAACATTTCCTCGCAGGCGACTTATAAACAAATTGAGCACCCTAGGGATGGACCTTATGTTACTACTTGGGCTAGAAATTGGTTGAGGGTGAGGCGACAAAGAGTACAGGTAAATGGAGCTCACTCTGAGGAGAAGGATGTTCTCAGTGGTGTGCCCCAGGGATCTGTCCTTGGTCCAATTCTTTTTAACATCTTTGTTAGTGATATAGCAGAAGGGCTGTCGGGTAAGGTTTTCCTCTTTGCGGTTGATACCAAAATCTGCAATAGAGTAGACAACCAGGAAGGTGTAGATAATATGAGGAGGGATCTAGTTAAGCTTGAAGAATGGTCTAGAATTTGGCAGCTGGGATTTAATGTTAAAAAATGTAAGGTCATGCATTTTTATTTATTTATTATACTGTGCTCTTTAGAATCAGTGTGGTTTACATGTATACTAATAGGTACTTTTTATTCCCTTGTCCTTGAAGGGCTCACAATCTAAGTGTACCTGAGGCAATGGAGGGTTAAGTGGCTTGCCCAAGGTCACAAGGCGTGGCCATGGGACTGGAGACCCCAGTCCCTCTGGCCTGAGGTTGCTTGTCCCCATGTGTGAATTGAACCCCCAGCCTTCTGGCTTGAGGTAACCTGTCCCAACCACTGAGCCACTCCTCCCTTTGGGCTGCAGCAATCCAAGGGAGCAATATAGTATAGGAGGTGAAGTACTTTTGTCCACTAAAGAAGAGCGGGACCTGGGCGTGGTTGTGTCTGATGATCTTAAAGTAGCTAAACAGGTAGAAAAGGCGACAGCAAAAGTTAGAAGGATGCTTGGGTGTATACGGAGAGGAATGACTAGCAGAAAAAAGGAGGTGATAATGCCTCTGTAGAAGTCTTTGGTGCGACCTCATTTGGAATATAGTGTGCAATTCTGGAGACCACACCTTCAAAAGGATATAAACAGGATGGAGTCGGTACAGAGGGTAGCTATAAAATGGTCAGTGGTCTTCATTATAAAGCATATGAGGACAGACTTAAGGATCTTAATCTGTACACCTTAGAGGAAAGGCGGGATAGAGGTGATATGATTGAGATGTTTGAATACCTCCGTGGCATAAATGTTCAGGGGGAGAGCCTCTTTCAATTGAAAGCAAGTTCTGCTACGAGGGGACATGGGATGAGGGTGAAAGGGGATAGATTGAGGAGTGATATGTGGAAATATTTCTTTACGGAAAGAGTGGTGGAACTGTGGAATAGTCTCCCAATGGAGGTGATAGAGATGAGGACAGCAACTGAATTCAAAAAAGCTTGAGACAAACATAGAGGATCCTTAAAGGAAAAAAAGGGGACTGTTGTAGTGATTGATATGGACGGACAGACTAGATAGGCCATGTGGTCTTTCTCTGTCGTCATATTTCTATGTTTCTACATGGTTTACAGCCTTGTAAACCATATAAATGCTGCTCAGCGTGATATTCAACGACACTAACACAGTTAGTGTTGTTCAATATCTCTGATCTCCCCTACACGCCCTGATGCTAACTGCTTAGCATCGGGATGTGTCATGGACATTCTGTGGAGGAACGGAGGTGGCGACAGTCAATAAGTGGGCAGCAACGATATTACATGCTGCCCGGTTAGTGACCTCCGGCTAAAAGATAGGTGTAGCAAAAGCTCGCCTATCTTTTAGTTGCATGCGGCTGGGAGACTGTGCGGCAAACCCGGATATTTAATGCCAGGGGCGCATATGATCCCGGCATTGAATAGCCGGGTTTAAGAGTCGGTGCAGATGCCTATGTGCCATAGTGGCACACAGCCATCATAAAGACATGCATAGGCACAGATTCTTAAAGGTACATATACCACAAACATACCCCTCCCTCTGAGCAACTGCAATTTGTGCAGGTGATCCGGGGGCAACAGTGAAATCTTCTTTTTTTTGCAACATTCAATATACCACAATTATTTGTTCATATAAATTGACAATTTTCATCTATATCTCTACAGAGCATGTGCTATTCATGTATAACTAAACCATTGCGGATGCCAGTTAACCATCTGTAAAACACGGACTGTCATTCCGAAGTTTCAGTTTCAATGGCATTATAAGTGGCTGCCAAACTTTTAGAAAATGTATCCGTTTAACCATATTGGCTTTGAGAGCAAACAGCTGTTCCATTCTTAATAGATTGTGCATTTGTGCTCTCCAACAGGCCACTGTAGAAAAGTTTTTATCAATTTACTTTAATAGGATACACCGTTTAATGATGAAACAGGCTTGCCTCAGAGGAAGTGCCCAGAGTCCGATTATCAACCTACCATATCTAACAAAAAGACTTCTTTCTGCAATGGCACATTTGCCCCTAAAGGTTCTGATAGCTGAGAAAATGCTCCCACTCAGAACACCGCTATACATAGGCACATCCTCCCCACACTGGTCTGCCTTCGTTTCCCCCTCCCTCTCGTCCTCTTGCCTCTCTTGGCCTTTCCTCCTTTCTGCCCTAATCTGTCTCTTCTGTCCTGTCAATTGCTGGCGTTCCTTTTCTGACTTTGTTTCCCGCAGCCTTCTTTTCTGTATTGTACACCGCCCTAATGCTTCGGCCTGGGCGGTTAATCAAATATTGTTAATAAAGATAAAGATAAAGATCCTCCAAGGAGGCTGTTTCAGAAAGGCGCATAAACGCATAGGTTTTCTTTATAAAATAGGCGCACAATGGTCCCAGAGTTGGTTCACCCTAGGCAAACCTTAAGCCTTATGCAGCCCCTGGCTCTCAAAATCTATCGCTTAGCTTTGAATGCCTTGTTCTTTGTCGTCCCCCAGAAGCTTCTGCTCTAGGTGACTGCCTAATTTGCCTAGTGGTTGGGCTGGCCCTGACTATATGTGCCTATGTCCATGGTTCCCGAACCTGTCCTGGGGGCTCCCCATCCAGTAGGGTTTCAGGATATCCACAGTGCATATGCAGGAGGTAGATTTGCATGCAGTAGAGGCAGTGTATGTAAATATCTCTCATGAATATTCATAGTGGATATCCTGAAGTCCCGACTGGCTGGTGAGTCCCCAGGAGAAGTGTGGGAGTCTCTGGCTTATGTGCTTGGGCCACAATTACTCTCCCTGTTTATTGTTTGAAACTCACCTAGTGCATCCAGGAGATCTGACGAGGAAGAAATTTAATAAATGGAATGAATGAAACAAGAAGCTACTAGTTATGAATTATAGCGAGTCCCTGCAGAGAGAACGACAGTACTGCTGGTCTTATGGCGGGCTGGAGACTTCACCAAGTGCAATTTGTTTCAAGTTTGCTGAAAACCAAAATAAACTATACTGCTTGGCAGATACCCCCCTCCCCTCCCTGAAAAACAAAGGAAAGGGGAAAGTAACGCACATTGTCACAGGTTCCGACCAAGCAAGGAGCAGGCAGACCTACTGGACAGAGTGGATGGGCTATGCTGGCTCTTGTCTACCATCATTTATGATGTAACGCTGATTTCTAGCAGCTTTACCTTAAGGATAAAATATAAATACAGGTTTGAGACAAGCCGAGTGTTTTCAGTACTGGCCCCAGGGTGTTTAAACTTCAAGTCGCAGGATCCAGAGTGAATAGGTTTAGAACAAATAACAGTTCACAACAACAGCAAAAATAAATTCTCCTTCCCCTTAGAATCCATTCCCTGGCCATCCGGAAAATTCATAGTTACAGAGGCAAAATGTAGCTGAAGATTGAAGAGTGGCCTAGGCTTTAAGAAGAACTCCAGGGATGATTCAGGAAACTACAGACCGGTGAGCCTGATGTTAGTTCCATGCAGAATGGTAGAAACCATTATAAAGAGCGAAATTAATGAACATATAGTCATGCTTTAATGGGGCAAAGCCAACATGGGTTTACCCAAGGAGAGTCTTGTCTCACTAATGTGCTATTTTTCTGAAGGTATGAATAAACAGGTAGATGAATATGAGCTGGTGGCTATAGGGTATCTGGATATTCAGAAAACCTTTAACAAGGTCCCTCATGAGAGACTCATGAGGAAATTAAAAGTCACGGGATAGGAGTTAGTGTCCTATTATGGACTGGGAATTGGTTAAAAGATAGAAAGCAGAGGGTAGGACTAAATGGAGAATTTTCTCAATGGAGAAAGGTGAATAGTGGAGTACCCCAGGGATCTGTGCTGGGTCCGCTGCTTTTTTACATATTCATAAATGACCTGGAAATGGGAATAACGAGTGAGGTGATCAAATTTGCAGATGACACAAAATGTGTTAAATAAGAAGAGGATTGTGTAAAATTGCAAGAGGACCTTCAAAAATTGGGAGACTGGGTATCCAAATGACAGATGAAATTTAATGTGGACAAGTGTAAAATTATGTACCTAGGAAAGAACAACCCAAACTACAGCTACATGATGCAAGGTTCCACACAAGGAATTACCACCCAGGAAAAGGATCTAGCATGCAATAACTGTCAGTGTTGTAGTTAGTCGACTCAGTGGGTGGTGGTAAATGCACCCGCTTTAATCATGGTTGTAGGTTTAGTGTTTTCCACTGCACTAACTGCATAGGGAACTTTCCAGGAACGCCCCCAATAGCGTGGGTTGTCCAAATCTTTCACACTAATTTTTGGCACTATATACATGCTAAGATGCAGGGCTGTACCAAGGGCTGTGTGAGCGGTGTGGCTGCTCAGGACGCAAGCATAGAAAGGGGCGCTGACATCATCACTGGGCTTCCAGGATTCTCCAAAAGAGTGAGTTATTGTACGTGGCTGGGAGGGGCACCGGATTTGTTAGCTGCACAGGGCGCATTTTGAGCTTGGTGTGGTCCTGCTAAGATGCCGATGATTCTTAGACCAGTTTGGTTGACATGCCTCATAGTTCTATGGGTTTAGTTCAGGCCTTTTCATTCATAGCTCAAGGCAAGTTATAATCAGCTGCAGTGGGTATTTCCCTTGTTTCCAAGGGCTTATATTCTAAGAACTAGATTTACTAGCCTCCGTTGATGTTTTAATCTATGTTAATATGAGTTATCCACTTTGGGGAAAATTTATAAAGCATTTTGCACACATTAAGCAGGTTTTACATCAGGAAAATGGCTATTACAAAATGGTGCGGTGAGAGGCATAAGTATCCGCGTCAAGAAGAGTATGTGAATATTTAGACTGTCAGCACGCAGGCTTTCTCGAGAGGCGGAGTTTCAGCAGAGCTGGATGGAGTTGTGAAATATACACTACACAGGCAAAGCGTGCATGCATACTCACACACCTTCTTTGAAGTAGATGTAAATTTGCTTGAGAGAATATGTGCATTATTAGGGTCAGTTCAGAGAGCCTATTTGATAAAGGCACATAGGCCCTTATATTATCTTACTTAAAAGCATCTCACTCAGGTGCCATTATGAAATTACCCTTTAGCTAGTAAATAGGTTCCACTGGAGAATAAAGGAACCCATCGAGCCAATATTCAGCTTCTTTTTAAACACCATCTGTTCTCGGTAAAATAATTTGGCTATTCAGTGCCAGCATCTGGACAGTGATGCACACCGAGTGTCTGGATTCCGTGCTGGCTGCCTTTCCAGAGAGCAGTGATATTCAGCCCACTAATCACATGGAGGCCTATTCCATTCAGGCCATCCAGCCCCCTGTGCGGCCAATCAGAAGCTGGCAGAGGTAGACCCGATTCTGATGCCGAGGGAGCTAGACGTGCCCGTCGGATCAGAATCTGGCCTACGGCCTGAATGTGCAGGCCGGGCCCCGATTCTGATCGGCCTGTATGCCCAGGCACATGGCTGGCTACCTCAGACAGGTTCCTGAAAGGAGCCACAGTGCCATGGCGTCCCGTCACCATGGCACCATTCAGGAGCTGCGGTCCCCTGCCGCAGAAAACAAACCTCTTTCCCCACAGCTAGACCCCCAATCTGGCCTTCCATGGCCAGGGTCAGGATGCGGGGAACTCCCTGCGCCCCCTCACCTGCTTCCAGCGGCCCGGCTCAGGGATCCCACGAGGTCCAGGGGGACTTATTCTACCTTTGGGGTGGAATAAGTCCCCCGTCTAGATCCAAGGCCCCAGACATACAGGGCCAACCTCTGAATTGGCCCTGTACATCTGGAGTCACAGCCCACCCATGCCCTGCCCTCGCCCCACTTCTAGAACACCACCTCCTGCCCCTATCTAGGCCTCCCCAAACAAACCTGCTGTTCATATAGGGAGGCTTTTGCTGGGCCATGGGACAGAATGACCCCCAGAGCTACTGTATTTGCATAGCACTTAGGACAGCTTTTGTGGATAGCTATCTGGATAATGGCACTGAAAATCACCACATCTGGATAATTTCCTCCTCTGTCGTGGCTCTGCCCATGGACCTCCCTAGCACCATCTGGATAGTGCCAAGATGGTCTGTGGCAATGTGCAGTGACACATCAAGAACATGTATTAACTTGCTAACACAGGTTAGTAAATGCAGAGATAAGTTTGTACCTGAGGTAATGCAGTGTGAAGTGACTTACTCATGGTCAAAAGAAGCACCAGCAAGATCTGAACCTGGGATTCCCTGGTTCGCAGTATGCTTCCCTAACCACTAATCTAGTCCTGCGCGCTGAAACAAGTACTGGAAACAGAACATCAATAAAAACAATCTCTTAATGTACTCATGAAATATCACCATTGCTTAAAGGTACAGCTACTCTTTCTACCTCTACTGCTTAGTACATTAGAGATTAAGGATCAACTCTGAAAAGAGGTTAGGATCACAACCATTCAGAATTAAGGTCAGATTTTTGGAACCAGGGTTATATTAGTTTGAGGCAATGGACAAAATCAGAAAAAAATGCCTAGCTGGAGAAAAAGGGCTAGCTAAGCCCAGAAGAAGAGGCAGGCGGACACATCGAGATGCTTAACTGGTCTGTGGCATCTGCCACACTGACGTTTGCATTTCTTCAGTGACTGCGAAATACAGTAGTGACCATTATACAGATCTCTTTTCTACTCAGGCACATGGCTGGAATCAATGCTCCTATTGCACCCAACTGTTCATAAATCACAGGGGCTGCTGATTCTTAAAATGGGGATCATTCATGATCTGACTGAAGAGAAAATGTCATTGTAATCGCCAGAGTATAGTGCTATCCAGTGCCGCTTTTACGCCTCTTTTGGAGGACTCGTCATTCTACACATGTCATAAGCTCTGATGAAGCTTTTCTCAGAAACACAGTACTGTGCTATCCTTGTTCTGCAGCTCTGAAAAGAAGCAGTATCGTAGGGATGATCCTGATTTGGATTGTACATGCAGCCCATGCAAAAAGCAGTGATTTATGATGCACAGACCCACGTGGAATATAAGATGTTCCTCCCTTTGCGGCTGGGAATCTAGCCTTGTAGTCATGATGGGCACATATAGCTATTAGCTCAGCATGGGGTAAAGTCAAGATGAAACACTGTACTGTAATATTACATACATGCAAAATCTCATTTCTGTATGCCGTGGAAACTTTTCAAAGCATAGCATTAAGCACGGAAGAATGAACTATGCACTGAAGTCAAGCATAACCATTTCTGTTTGTTCATGATTCATTCAGCGGTTGTGAGTGCAAAAATGTGGAAACTTTGTGCTTGCCAAAAGTTAAATCATAAAGTTAATATCTCACACTATAAAAACAGTCCTCGCGATTACAGGCATGATCTACACACATTAAAAACATAATTAATACAAAAGCAAGCATATTAAATGAATCAAGCATCCTTTGACGCATCAGATCCACTTGATATACACAGTGGCATGGCATAATTTATCTTTGCTGTAAATATATGCCGTTATTATTTAAGAAGGGAAGTGAATGATGCTTGAAGTTACCCTTCATTTCAAGGAGACCCGCAGCATGCATTTTATGACATTTTTATCTTTCAGCTTTCTTAATTTTTTTCCCCTCTTTTCATCTTATAAAAAAGTAAAGAAGAAGTGACGGATGAAGCGGAATCCTATCATCCATCTTGAAAGGACAGCTGGAGCTTTTGCATGCAAATGAAAGCTATCATTCTTGTCGACTTGAAGCCAAAGCACCAAAGACTGCAGTCCATAGCTAATTAATATTCCATGAGCAATCAGACCACTGATGCAGGGCACAGTGCACTTCCTCACTGCAGTGCAATCCCAGTGGCAAGAGTTCTTGGTCGCAGGGGTCATTGTGTTTCATAGATTTTCACAAAATTTAAGCCAATCTTTTATTCACGCTAATGGCTTAGGCTTCAAAGGAAAACATAGTGCTGAGATGCAGATGGACAAAGGCTATCTTGACTAAAAAACCGAATTCTTTTTTAAGAAACTACACAAACATGTTGATTTTAAGGTGCCTATGGTGGTATAACAAATACAGAAGAAATCAATCAATCAATGCGTGGACACCTCTTTGTTTTACAACTGGATTGAGAGATCTCCAATCAAAAATTTAATACAATGAGCTAACTAATATGTTTCAAGGTCAATATTCAGAATGATTTATGCAGTTAATTTCAAAGTTAATTGCATAAATCTTTGAGGCTGAAATTTTTAGGCTAGCGAGCTGAGATAATTGTAATGGACAGGTGAGGTGTCTAATTAAAATTTAGCCACAAAAGATTTGGGTGGAGTGAGGAATGTTCCAGGGGCAGGCTTCAAAGCTGAACGCAAATGTGTTGATATGGAGTGTTATCCGGTTAACTTTAGCCAGACAGGAGGACTGCAGAAATAGTTCTAACAGATTTAGGAACATATGTTCTGACTTAACTGGATAATTTGGTTGACAATCTGCTTAGAATTAAGTGGAAAGTAATCAGCTTAATTCTAAGCAAATTTAGCTTTGGTGAATATGGATCCTCTTACTGTAAGTAAGATTTGATTTAAATTTAATTACTGAAACCCACTAGAAGCAAGAGGTTTTAGAAAAGATGTCCAGGTGCAATCTGGGATGTCCAGAGCAAAACGTCTGAGAAAACCCCAGAGATGTTTACATTTTGGCCTGTGGAAATGGATGGCCACAGAAACAGCTTCTTGGACATCCCATCCAGCGTTTTCCAGAAGGGGTGTGTCCATGTTCAGTGACACTGTTGATATTCAGACATGTCGTGGCGGGATGGTAATCTGTTTGAGGTTCATATTTACATGCAGGTTTCTTTGCTAAGAAAATATCGACAGTAGCAATGACAGCACATTGTGCTCTTACCCCTTGTAGCATTTGCTACTATGAAATGAGCACGTTTTTGCTCCTTATTCATGGTCAGGAGCAGGTATAGGCATGGATGCCTCAACCACCAGGGCCAGATCCGCTTGTGCCATTTTGGAATCACACCACAATGTTGCTCCGCCGAGGTCATTTCTCCGGCCCGCCTCTATTCTACCTGGACATCCGGGAGCTAGGGCTGGTTTCTAAAATAGCTCCAGTGATGCCTTTGCAAATTGGGTGTCTGTGCACCGGTTTTCAGACGTCCAAAACACGAATTGGGATTCTAAAGTAACTCCCTGTATTTTACAGTACAGTACTTATGAAGTAGTGTCCCATCAGATGCAGTATACTTAAAGATAAGAGATGCGACTGGAGAAAAACCACGATGGTGCCAGAGACAGATCTCCAGCGAGGTCTGCCATCTGTGGCCGAGTAAGAGTGTTGCGCCACTGCTTACTCAAGATTTCACAACAGTCAACCTATGTGTGAAGGCCAAGAAGGTGCCTATTTTGGGACTATTTTATAAAGACACAGCCTAGAAGCAAAGCACCTCAATTGAAGCAGTGGACCTTTATGCCTGCTCAGAGCAGGAATAAATACTCACATGTAAAGTATGCACATTGATGCCTATTCTACAAACAGCATACGTAAATCATGCCTCTCCCTGTGCTCTGCACAGACTCCGCCTATGAACATGCCTATGCTTGGGTCATGGAAAAGAATACGCCTTCTTATTACCACATGTACTTTTACATATGTAACCCCCGGGGTACTTTTATCAAAGCCCTTTACATGCATAAAATCCTTAGTGGCTGTCAATAAATGGATAAGTTCCCTATCTGTAAATTTTCAGTGCCCTTGAAAATTCCCTGTAAATGCTCTGGCGTTCTGTATAGTGACAGGGAGGAGCAATGGTATTCCGCCTAACTATATGTATAGTGACGATATTCAGCCACTGTCCATATAGTTAAGTGCTTAATTTAAGTGGCCATAAGGTTGCCCTAAAGTGCTCAGCTATACATTTAATAGTACATTTTAGAAATGATGTCCATGTTCAGTTGGGGACATCCATGTGAAAATGTACCGGAAAAGACTGGTCATAGCCTGGTCTGGGCACAATTTCAGAAATGTGGATGCACCTGAAATGGATGCAAGACCATCAGGCAAACTAGGTGACCACCTAGAGTGCCAGTGGTCCATGGGCAGACCATTGCCACCCCTCTCCAGGATTGGCAGCAGTGACAATGGTCTGAAACAGCTCTCCCAGTGCTTACCTTACACCTCTGGCGATGCAAGACTGTTTGACTCCTGGCCCCGACGAGGTCCAATGCCAACTTCCTGTTTGCAAATTTGCCTGGCAAAAATTTAACCCGTAAAAGAAATAGGGGAGGAGAGAGGAATGGAATAATTTAAAAACTTTGAGGTTTGTATGGCTAACTCCAAAAGTTAGCCAGAGAAACCCTTTAAACAGTGACTTCACATTGGCACCACAGCACCTCAGACTCAACCGGAGCAAAGTCTTTTGTGCCTGCTCTCTGGATAAGTGCAGCTCATTGGGATATTTTTATTTATTTATTTATTTAGACAGATTTGTATGCCACCTTATCCTTCAATCAAGGTGGTCACGTCACATCACAATTGGAGGGTTACATTTAACATTAGGGTACTTGTAAACATTTAGACAGTACAATTGAAGGGTAACATTTAACGTGAGGGTATTTAATAATGTAGTACAATAAACTTGTATGTGTACATAGGATGAGTGCGTGTCTAGTTGGCAGAGGTAGTTGTATTTCTGTTTGGATAGGGACTGTTGTCTGAGTGTTCATATGTTTCTATAAATAAGTGTTTTGAGGTCTTTGCGGAAGTCTGTGATGTCATCCAGTGCCCTCAGGCTTGTTGGGAGGGAGTTCCATAGTGTGGATGCCAGTAGTGATAGAGCTCTTTTTGAAGTTGTTTGTTTGGTTTTATCATAGCCTGCAGGTGTGTCGATCTTGTTGTCATTATTGGCTCTTCTTGGTCTATTGGTGATATCCCTTGTTATAACGTCTTGGAGTACGTCTGCTGAGAGATGGTGAATCATTTTGAAGATGATCATGATTGTTATGTATTTGGCTCTTGCCATCATAGGGAGCCAGTGTAGTTGTTGTAGGACAGGGGTGATGTGCTCGGTCCTTGGAGTGTCTGTAATGATGCGTGCTGTGGTGTTTTGCACCATCTGTAGTGGATGTAGTGTCTGCTGAGGGAGGCCTTGATATAGTGAGTTTCCGTAATCAAGCAGTGGTGTGATGAGTGATTGGCACACTGTGCAGAAGTGGTCCTGAAGGAGTATTGGTTTGATTTGTTTGATGGTCCTCAAATGTTGATGGGCCTTGTTTGCGGTTTTGGTGATGTGGGATTTCAGGTTCAGAGCTCTGTCCAATGTGATGCCCAGATACTTTACTTCTTCTTTGACTACTATATGTTTGTCTAGGATGCTGATAGTTTGTGGAGGTATGAAGGTGGGGTTCCTGGTGACGAACATTGCCTCAGTTTTATAGTAGTTGACCGTTAAGTTGTTGGCTGTGAGCCAGTCATTCATGTCTTCGAGGCATTTGGTTATTGTTGTAGTGTTTAATGCTAGTAGGTTGATTGGAGCATACACCATAATGTCGTCAGCATAAATGTGGTAGTGGAGTTTGTGGTGCTTGATGATGTTGCATATGGGCTGGATGTAGATGTTAAAGAGCATTAATGATAGGGCTGAGCCTTGTGGTGTTCCCTGCATGATGGGGAACTGCAGTGATTTCTTTTTGTCGCATTTGACTTGTTGTGTTCTCCCTTCCAAGTATGATGTAAACCATTTCATGGTATTCTTGCATAGTCCTATTTGTTGTAAGTGTTGCAGTAGCTTAGTATGGGACACAGTGTCGAAGGCCGCCGAAATGTCCATGAACACTAGCAGGAAGCTGTTTTTTATGTTATCCATGCATCTTAAGAGATTGTCAAAGAGGGAGAGGAGTAGTGTTTTCACGACGTGTTGGGGCTTAAATCCATGCTGATGGATGTCCAGTGGGGCATTTATGTCAATATGGTCCTGAAGTTGCCTTTGCACTGCCTTTTCCACGATTTTAGCAAGGAATGGCAGGCTGGAGATGGGACGGTATGATTTTGGTTCTGAGGGGCTCAGATTGCTACTTTTGAGTATTGGTCGTATCATTGCGTGCTTTAGGGGTTGCGGCATGTATCCTTGTTGGAGTGAATCTTTGACAATTTTTTGAATGTGATGAGAGAGCTGTCTTTTTGTGGCTTTGAGCCACGCCACTGGGCATGGGTCTGATGGTGAAGTTGTTGGGTTTAGTCCAGATATAATGCCTTCTAGTTGCCGCTTTGTTGGTATGCTGAAGCTCTCCCATGTTTGATGCTGCTTTTTTATCTTGAAGTGCTGTATGGATAGTTCTACTGAATATTCTTTGCAGACACTTGGGTACCATCTGGAGTGGTCTGTGGGTGGGGTGATATTCAGATAAGTATCTGCATAATTTAGGACAGCAAAAGGCTGTCATAAGCTGTCTGATTAGCTACCTCAATAATGGTGCCGAGTATCGCGGCTATGAGGGGGGGGGGGCTGATAAGTCTCTGGCCTTGTAACAAAACAGAATGCTATGGGCACACTTCAGTTCCCGAGATCCGAATAATCTCTCTGCAGTTTTGTTTTAATTGGTACCGAATAAAATGAAACTGCAGAGAGATCATTCAGACCTCTGGAACCGAAGTGTGCCCATAGCTTATTGTTTCATTACAAGGCCAGAGACTTATCAACTCCCCCTCATATATGAATAGTGCCAGCATTGCCGTCTTTATCTAGATATTCAGCGACAGACACTCTGCAGATACCACAGCTCAATGTCTGGATTTTTTTCTGAGGTAGCTCTATATTGTCCTGAAATGTTTTTTAGACATGTCAAGCTGTGCTCAAGAGAAGAAAAATCAAGGCTTCACAAATCTGTTCTGAGGACCTCACAACTGGATATCCACAATTGATACAAGTGAGGTATATTTGCAATTAGGCCTGCAATTCGGTTATCCTCCAAACCTGACAGACTCTGGGATCAGCAGGTTAGGGAGTCCTGAGCTAAATATTTGAAAGTGGAACAAGTGCTCTAAATTAGAAATAAACCACAGAATTAAAGGGGCAAAAGCAAGTGAAACTTGTAGTGTACCTCTATATCAGTTTCCAAACTAAGCAGGTCAAGATCTATAGATACAAATTTGATAGCAATAGCTCAAGGCAAGTTTATTTAGATATATTTTCTCAGTTAATAACAAACAGACTATTTGATTTGCTTTTCCATTTATTAGTATTAGTTATACCACTCCTGGGCAACAAGCCGTCCTGTTATTTTACCTTGTCCTCCAGGAGCTTCTGGGTCGGCAGGAGTCAGGACTGACTCGAAGGCACACATTGCATTGCATTGCATTGCATAATACAACTGGAAGTTCCATATATATATCCATAAGGGCAACATTGGAATTTACACTTGAGGTCCTTTGACTAAAAAGTGCTGTGGTGTTGCACATAACGTGCCCTTAACATGTAAATCCATGGTGCATTAAGACAACACTACAGCGTTAACTGCCAAGAACATGGAACGCATGGTGCACTCAAGGTTAGGAAAGAGACGGCTGAGGGGAGATATGAATGGAGTGGAATGGGTACACCAGGGGTCATGCAATGAAGCTACAATGTAGCACCTTTAAGACTAATCAGAGAAAATATGTGTAATCAAACTCTGGAATTCGTTGCCGGAGGATATAGTAAAAGCTGTTAATGTAGCTGGGTTTAAAAGACATTTGGATGAGTTCCTGGAGGAAAAGTCCATACACCATTGTTAAACTGAACTGGGGAAATCTACTGCTTACTTGTGGCTTGGACTGGCAACTGTTGGAAACAGGATACTTTGCTGGATGGACCTTTGGTCTGACCCAGTCTGGCATATTTTATGTTCTTATACTCTCAACTCCACCTACGGCAGGTAGCAAGGGTGTGCTGCCTACGCGTTACTCACTTCAACCACTCATCATCCCTTATGCGCTATGGACAGCATCAAAATCTGGAAGCGTTGACATGGCCTTGCGCCAGCTGTCAATGTGCATCAACATGTGCCTTTAGCCACTGTTCCCTCTAAGCTGTGCGCGTGTGCGCGCGCACACACCTCGCCGAGCGAGCGCACATACTTTACAACAGAGCGCACAAAAATTACGGTTCTGGTTCTGATAGAAAACAACACAGATGTCTTAAAATTTAAAAGTTGTTATGTATTTACGGTTTTCACAAGTAATACAATGTTTTCTAGTGCAATCAATGTGGTGTACATACTGCATTCTGATGTGTAGTCAACTTTAAAGTATATAACTCAGAGTGTCATTATGTGGTGCACAAAAATTTAATCTTCCTTCAAAAGCTGCACAGCTGATATTTTATGCGCACACAGCCTACAGAAAATTAGAGGGAATATTGCCTTTAGCGCATGCCAGACCCATGCTGACAGCTACAGCCCTTTAGTAAAAGACCCCCTCAGACTATATTCTAAAAATCATGGTGCACCGAGCAGGAAAGATATCAGCCACAGTCCTAATTAATTCACGGTTACAACTAGCCATTGAAAGTAGGGGGTGCATTTGTTGTGGCGTCTTTGGTTTATTTGGATGCTTACAAATTTTCTGCATGCACATTACTTTTGTGTATGTATATTTAAGAATAAAGATATGCAGAATTGATTTGTGTGCGCACCAATGTTATTGCATGCATACAATGTGTGCAAAAAACAAAAATATGTGAAAAAACATAAAATAACCCACACGAATATCATAAACATTTTGGGATCAAAATTCAAAAGGGTTTAGCTGGTTAGCAGGATCTTCTAATTGGCTAAACCCCACTCAGCCAGATATTCAGCATTATTAATTGGTCAGAGCTGCTGAATATTCCCACAGACCACCATGCACTTTGTTTCGGGGTGGTCTGAGGGCAGAGCTGGAGGAGTTAGGACTCTGGTTTATAACTTTTTTACTCAGTACAGCTCTCCAGTTACAGTAGCAGTGATATTCAGCTGCTAACTGGATAGGTAAACCACAAAATTAGGACAGGTTCATGGCTGTTCTACGTTTATGTGGTTTTAGCTCACTGGCTAGCTAAGCAGATAGCAAATGTGTGGCCAGTGAAAGCAGATATTCAGCACTGGATGCCGGATAGACTCCGGGCTGAATATCCAGTTTTAGTTTCAGTAGTGGCAGTCAGGTATTTTAGAAACACTGACCACCGTCACTGAATATCAAGCCCTTTCTTAAAACAAAGACTAGCCAAACATTTTTTTGGCTATGTGCACCCCTAATAGAAAGCTATCTCCTGGATGCTAATTTTAAATGGGCTGAGAAGCACCCGGTAAATTCTGTACTTCACCAAAGGAAAAGGCTGGAATTAATTTATGAGTAAATGAAGCAAAAGAAAAATAAATTCTCCAAAAACAGATACCAAAGCAGAAGAATGTGTCTCCAACATGAACAGAAGGCCACCAGTAGCACACATTAACTAAGATGCTCTGTCAAACTGTTGTGATGGCGTTTTTGAGAAGTGAATTAGTGTCACTGGAAACCATTACTCCCCACAGTATAGTCAAATGTCATCCACTGGGATAACACAAATTAGTTCAACAGCAATAATGTGCCGCACATTGACTCACTCTGTGACTTGCTGGAATTTCTATAGCAAAATATCATGCATTGTATCATATTACCGTGGTTAGTAATGCAAGCCCATTAGTTTAGCCTAAGGCAACATCTCACAGGATACTGGGAAGCCTAGCTTATTTGTCTGAGATTAATGCATGCTATTGTAGAACCTCTCCCATAAAAAATATGTTTGTAAATACATTTCCTCTGCACACATATTGACTCATTAATGGACTTTTTGGAATTAGAAATGCACAGGAATAAATGAGCTTGGAGTGTATTTTTCTACCGACACAATCTACCGCGTGAAAGCATCTTTGTCCTTTTGAGCTCTGGTTAAGAACACAATCATTGTATTTCCACGTGAAATTTAACATTAAAATATTTTCTCTATAGAAGAATGGTCCTATGTAGTACAGTGCGTATGCTATAGAGGAAAGTGTACTCAGTGTTTGACCTTTAGATGCAAACAGCAGCAATAGCTTTTGGTAAGAGCGATTAAGTAGCTTGACTGCCTAGGGCCTTGTTATGAAGAATTGCCTGCTATAAAGAAAATTCACAGACTTGTCACAAAGTCTAGTCTGCCCTTAAATTTTCTACAAGATGTTTTAAAATTCAGTTTCCCTAATAGTTATCAGTTTAATGATAAATGAGCATGAACCGGAGTATGACTTTTCCACAATATTAAAACTCATGAACATAAAAGGAGCCCGGTTAGATAATCAAACATTTAGCAATAAATTAAACAAAGTAAAATGTTTTCATGTGTAAATCCCGATCATTCGGGACAGTTGTCAACCTAAGGCTTGTTATCTAAGTAACTAGCAATGACCTCACCTCCGTAACTAACTGCCTGGACGAGATGACCACATGGCTTACCAACAACAACCTGTCGGTAAACTATAACAAGATGGAAGCCATGTTCATTACCAGAACTACCACCTTCAACCCACTATCCACAATCTGCATCCGAGACAAATACCTCGGAATCACCCTAGACAGCAAGCTAAACCTCCATTCACACATTAACAAAACTGCTGCCAAGGCATACTACAAGCTAAAACTCATTAGGAGACTCAAACCAATCCTAAGCCAAGATCACTTCAGAACGGTATGTCATGCAATCATCACGCCTATAATAGACTACGGTAACTCATTATATCAGGGACTCCCTAAACAGACCACCCACCCTCTCCATTTGGTGCAAAACACAGCAGCCAGGATCATCAAAAACACAGCAAGAAATGATCACATCACACCAGTGCTCCAGCACCTCGCTGGTTGCCCATTCATGCATGCACAAGATACAAAGCAACTTTAAACATTTTCAAAATCAGTAACAACATTTCAGCCAATGCCCTTCAGAAATTAGTAACCAGACACACCAGCACGAGACCATGGAGAACCAGTATGGATAACAAGATCGCCACCCCCCCCCCCCCCCAGAATACCACAGAACAAATCAGGTAACATCCAGAAGGGCACCATCCCTCTATATACCCAAACTATGGAACACTCTGTCCGACGTCATGAGAGCCACGAGCGATATAAAGGACTTCAGATAGATGCTCAAGACCATACTCTTTATAGAATAATATGGGACCCTCCCAGAGCCCACAAGCCTAGCTATGGACATGATCACAAACAGCCCGCAATGGTCTCAATCAATCAATTGTAAATAGTTATGGATGCATATAACCCCCCTTCAGTACCCACTCCCGCCCCAACCTCATAAATGTACCCAACCTAGTTATTTGTAAAGCACTTTGATTGAAGAAAAAGGTAGTATATACAACTGGTTAAATAAATAAATAAATGACTTAGAAGCCCTTTGTTTGCCTGGGGGGTGGGGGGGTCAATAACCCGGGCTCCTTTTGCATCACCAGTGTGAAGCCTGGACCCCTGGGTATCAACCCTCCTACAGGGCAGGGCAGGGCACAAAAAGGACCATCTCTCTGTGAGTTTGCAATTTACACTGACAAAAGGTTTCCCCAGAATTTTGGGGTGAGGGGCTGGCAGTAGAAGAAATGGGTAAGGTTAATGCAAGGGAGAGAAAGTAGTAGTGGAAATCACCAGACAGATATGAGGTGTTTAACAAAAATGGTGTTTGTTGAGGTGAGCTAGGTGAATATTGCTTTAAAACACATAAAAGTAATACAATAGGGTATCCAGATATTTGGAGAGCAAATTTGGGACACCTGGGCAAGGCTGAGCTGGACTGAGAGGGGCAGGAGTCCTCCCTCCCTCCTCGGGCATCTTTTCCCCATATATTTTGCAATGACCAGTCTAGGTAGCATTCAGTAATTTCAAAACTTTAAAAAAGACAGTAGCAGCCGTTCTCGAGTTATAAATGCACATACATATATTTATTTATTTATTTATTTAACTAACAGCTTTTCTATCCACTTTATGCTGTGGTCATAGCGGTTTACATTAGAACAGAACAGTATACATTTAACAAGGTGGCCAACTTGGAGAGATATTACAACATGGGGGTTTAAGTAACAAGTGGGTAGAGGGTGTTTAAGGGTCAATCAAGGGGAAAAAGCAATCTGTAAGGGTAGACAGAAACAAGCATGCAGTCCCAGAATCAGCCAAAACTTATGAAGAATTTTAATATCCTCCGAAGATCCCCGCATATATGGCAAAATTGCCGTAATCTTATCCGATGATGATGATTACGGCAATTTTGCCATATATGCGGTGATTTTCGGAGGTTATTAAAATTCTTCATAAGTTTTGGCCGATTCTGGGACTGCATGCTTGTTTCCGTCTATCCTTACAGATTGCTTTTTTCCGTAGAGCAAACCTACGGGATCTTCTAGTGAAGACTACGGTTAAGGAAGATCGCCCACTTTCTGGCCATCCCGACCCGGGTCATTATCCTTGTGATACTTGTCATTTTTGTCCCCAGACTATCTCGGGTTCAGAATGGGTGGACTCGCGGACCAATAAGCATTATACGACTCGGAGGCATACCACCTGTATCTCTGATTATGTTGTGTATCTGATTATCTGTCCCTGTGATTTGTACTATATTGGACGCACTTCTCGCCCTTTCAAAACACGTTTGGGTGAACATGCCTCGCGATTGCGGACTCGTACACTCTCAGCTCCGTTGGTTGAGCACTGCCTATCTCATTCGCATACCTTTGAGGATCTTCACTGGCGTGTACTTGACCATGTACCGATCAATCCCCGGAGCGGTGACAGAATCCAACATTTACAAAATTCAGAGCAAAAGTGGATTTTCACTCTCAACTCAGTCCACCCCTTTGGCCTTAATTCCCAACTGGACTGGCACACCATTCGTTAACCAATCATTGGATGGGTCGGC
Source organism: Ichthyophis bannanicus (assembly GCA_033557465.1). NCBI lineage: Eukaryota > Metazoa > Chordata > Amphibia > Gymnophiona > Ichthyophiidae > Ichthyophis > Ichthyophis bannanicus. The sequence continues at coordinate 27,366,386 of CM066036.1, read as the reverse complement.
CTGGTTATGTGGCTCCTCCCATTAGAGCTTTGACTGGCTTCCTCAGTTTCATTCTTCTCCTGAGATTGGAGATTTTGTTCAATATCGTAGTGATCTACGTCATTATAAGGACTGTCTCTTGGCGTTCTTGTTCGAGGCGGGCATTTTAATCCACGGCAATTTGATCCACAGTGACTTGACCTGAAGCAGGGGAGAAATTGGATCCCCGAAACGTGACACGTTGTCAATTTTGCTTGGTGGATGACTCTTTACATCAGCCTTTTCAGTTAAGTGCTAATCCATCTACGATTTAATATTTTGTCCCTCATCATAGGGCTCTTATATAAAATAAAATGGATGGGCTGCGGTGGTGAGAGGTGACGTCCTCTGCACTGTGACGGCTTCTCCAACAAAAAAAGTGAGATTTTTCCAAGGTGGTCTTTACATTACCGGGTTCTCTTTTTGTTTTGTTGCATGGACTTGTGGACCTGGTTGGGTATTTTTGTATCTTAGTTGAATCAAGGGGAAGTCAACTTGAAGAGATCAAGGGTGGGAGGGGGGAGAGGGGACAGAGGGGGATGCATGTTGGCTAATTATGTTTTGTCCCCTGAGAATTAGTCTATGAAAAAGTGAGTCTTGAGGGCCTTTCTGAAAGTTACGATGTCCTTTGTGGCTCATAGCTTTTAGGGGATAGAGTTCCAGAGGGTTGGTGTGAACACAGAGAAGGCTTTCTTGGAGGTCATGGTGCTGGTTCTGGTGTATAGGGATGGTGTGTGTAGACTATTTTGAGAGCAAATTTGTCTTTTTCTGTTGTCTGGTGTCTCTTGTAGGAGAAATTGAAGGTAGGTCGATGTTAGGCCATTGATAGCTTTGAAAATTGTGACGGTGGCTTTGTATTTTATGCATTCAGTTATGGGTAACCAGTGTAGCTGTCTGAGCAGGGGAGTTATGTGTTCTGTTTTGTGTGCATTGCAGAGGATGTGGGCTGCTGTGTTAAGAGCACATTGGAATGGGTGGATTGTTGCTTTTGGTAGGCCTTGGAAGATGGTATTTCAGTAGTCGATATGTGGGAAGACCAGAGCCTGAAGAACAGTGCAAAAGTCATGGTGGGTTGGAGGGATTTAAAGTGTTGGGCTGTTTTGAGTTTGTAGTAGATGCTCCTAGTGATGTTCTTTATGTGATAGGTATTGATCAAGAGTGATTCCTAACTAACAGATTTCTTGCTTTACTTGTAGCTGGGTACCATTGAGATTTACGGTGTTTGGCGGGGTGAAATTGTTGCCTCTGGTGATATAAAGGGCCTCTGCTTTCTTAAGGTTTATGGTCATATTATGATTTGCAAGCCATTCCTTGATGGAGGTGAAGCATTTTGCTATGTTGATAGGAGCATAAATCATGACATTGTCAGCATATATGTGATATAGGATGTTTTATGCTTGTATAACTGCAGATCATATGAAGGAAGATGTTAGTGAAGAGAGGGCAGAGCCTTGAGGAACTCCTTTGGTCTGGGTGTATGGGGATGATTTGGTGAGGCCTATCTCAACTTGAAGTTGTCAGTTTGATAGGTAAGACTTGAACTATTTCAGAGATGTATATTGATTAGTCCATTTGCTTGTACATGCTGAATGATGAGGTTGTGTGGTATTGAGTTGAATGCTGCTTTTATATCCAGGAAGATGGGCATGAGTCCCATGTCAGGGTTTTAGTGCCTTTCATTAGATTGTCCATAGTGCAGTCATGAAGGATTCTATTCCTGGTTAAGGTCTAAATCTGCATTGCTGGATATCAAGGGGGGGGGGGGGGAATGTGCGTCTATGTGATCCTGGAGCTGCTGCAGAGTGATTTTTTCTAGCATGAATGGTAGGCTGGCTATAGGCCTGTATAAGGTTGTTTGGTTGATGTCGTTGGTTGTTCCTTTTCTTACTGAGAGGATGGAGGCCCTTTTGGGTTCTGGGGGTATGTATCCTTGTTGTAGTGATAGTTGGATGACTTTAAGTATTGTTGGTATAAGTTCTTGTCTGGCAGCCTTGATCCAGCTGATTGGGCATAGGCCAAGTGGGGAGGTGGTTGTATTGATGCAGAAGATAATTCTTTCTAGGTGGTCTGAAGTGACTGTGTTTTGAGGCTTTGTCCATTGTGGGTCTGTTGTGTTGGCAAGGGTGCTCTTGTTATTGCTGGGAAGTTGTTAGGGTCTGGAAGTAGCTTGCCATCATTTCTGAGGATACATTTTTTTTTCTGCTTGCTGGGTTATGTCTTTGGTTAAGGATTTGACTACTTCAAAAAGTTCTCTGGGGTGACTGAGTAAGTCTTGGATCAGTTTTGCGTAGTACTTCTTTTTTGCTTAATGTGTGGCTGATTGGTATTCCTGTGGCTTGGTTCTATAGGTGTTTAGGCTATCAGTTGATCTGGTACTTCTACACTTATTTTCAGTGATTCTGATTTTGCGCTTCATTTCCTTTAATTGAGGTGTATCACGTTGCTGCTTTATGCCTTTTGTGTGTCTAGATGTGTATGGTTTTGTTGTTACTTCGGAAAAGGTTTTATTCTAATTTTGTATGAGAGAATTAATGTCTTCTATAGTTTTGGAAGAATTTTTGCAAGGAAGTCTTTCTTGTCTAAATTGTGGAACCTGTGTGAATAAGGCTCAGTCGTGTGATGTTTCTAATCACACGTGTGGTGTGTTGATTGAGATCATTTTATGAACAGACCAGGGGATGTCAGTAGTAGTGGGAGGTATGATTAGGTGGGCTTTGAGGATATTTTGTGGTAGGAAGATCATATCCAGGGTGTTTCCTTTGTGGTGTGTAGGCGTATTGATGAGTTATGCATAGTCCAGGGTTTCTGTTGCTTCAAGGAAGGCTTTTGAGTGGTTAGGAGCTGTGGATGCAAAATGTAGCTCTCCAAGGAGCATAAGGTAGTTGTTTTGTTATCTGTGGTTGCGTAGCATTTCCAGTGGTGTGTCTAGCTGTTCCAGGTTTGCACTTGGGGATCTGTAGGCAAGGAGGATGGTAGTGTAGCCATTTGTTATTATTATTGTGTCCATTCCTTTGGCTGAAGTTTTGGTGAGGATGCGGAAGTTGAGGAGCCTCATCGATTTGTCCTTAGGGAACTGAAAAGGTGGTAGTCATATGGTGTCAGTTGGTTCAGCAGGACATGGTCTGTCTCAGTGAACCATGATTCCATGACATAAAGGATGTCTATGTTATTGTCATGTAGGAGGTCTGTTATGAGTTAGATTTTATTTCTTGCTGATCGAGGGTTGGTTAGGGTGCATTTTAGGTGCGAGGTGTTGTTTGTGTGTTTCTGTAAAAGTGATATAGTAGGGAGTGTAAGGCTGAGTGGATTTGAGTGAATGATTGGTATGTAGGCAGGGGTGTGGGTGAGTGCTGTGGTGGGTGTGAGAAGAATAGTGAGGCAGAGGATAAGGAGGATGCCTGGAGAAGCCATTGATGTGGATGGAGCCTTATGTGTGCTATTGTTTAGGCAGTGGAGATGATACGTATTGTCTAGGGTGTAAAGTAGGGGTTTACTGGCCTTTGGAACTGGTGTTGTGTGGAGCAGGGATGGCTCTAGGATTTCTCGTGTCTAGGTGCACATCGGCTGGAGTGCTGTGTCTGTTTCTTTTTTGTGGTGCTCTCGGGCGTTGCTTTCAGTTGGTCCGAACCTAAGGCCACACCAAAGGGCCCTCTGGCGAGGTCCTCAGTTGCAGGCCCACCAGGCGTGGGCGTGCTGAAGTGCGCTGCTTTTTAAAGCTGGTGTAGGCTTATATATGCTTAAACTTCATTTTATACATATAGATAAATATTCTATACATTTCTAAAATTCCCATTCTTTTTTCAGAACAGAAGTTAATTTTACAGAAGATCCCCTTCATCAGAAGGTCTACAGGAGAAGCAAAGTCCTTTGCCTCTGTCTTCACTGAAATCAGGGAGAGGAGGTAGCTATAGACCGTGGAGTCTGGGACGCTATTTCAAAATCAAGGATAATCCCTGAAAATCGGGAACATCTGGTAACCTTAAATACAAGCAAATGCAGTTCATCTCAGTCAGTTTGAGACAACATTACTTTATCTGCAACCAATTTTATATTTTGTCTTTGATTTGTCTGTCTTCCTTCTGCTGAGTTGAACTTTCTTCTTTGAATCCCAGCATTTTCCTGCTTTATGGTCCTCTCATTTACTCTTTGGCCATCTTTCTCTCTCTGAGGAGGGAAGGTGAAGTATGCTTTATCTTGCTTCAACTCAGCTCCTCCCAGTCCATAGTAACATAATATATGACGGCATATAAAACCAGCATGATTCATCTAGTCTGCCCAGCAGGGCAGCAAGAGTAGGTGCACCTGCCGCTCCATGCAGGTCACACCTCCCCATGCCTTTGTTTAGGGGTGTACTCACCGCTCTGTGTAGGTCACCCCTATTTGTTCAGATAAAAGAAATAGTTATGTTTATTTTGATTTTATCCTGTTGCTATAAAGGGATCCACTGTGCCTGTCCCATGTCATTTTGAATTCTGTCACTGTATTTGCCCCCACCACTTCCATCAGAAGGGCATTCCAAACATCCACCACCCTTTCTGTGAAGAAGTATTTCCTGACGCTGCCTTTCATTTTACCCCCTTGTAGCTTCATGTTATTCCCTCTATTTTTACAGCTTCCTCCTCTTTGAAGAGGTTTGTTTATTCATTATTACTCTTTAAATATTTAAAGGTCTGAATCATATCTCCCCTGTCTCTCCTCTCCTCCAGAGTGTACATATTTAGGTCTTCAAGTCTCTTCTCATAAGGCTTCTGACACAGGTTCCAAATCATCCTGGTCGCCTTCCTCTGCACTTCTTCCAGTCTTTTTATATCCTTTGCGAGATATGGTCTCCAAAACTGAACACAATATTCCAAGTGTGGCCTCACCAGCGGCTTGTACAGTGGCATTAGTACCTCTTCCATTCTGCTGGTAATTCCTCTCTGTATGCATCCCAGCATCCTTCTGGCTTTTGTCACTGCCTTGTCACACTGTTTTGCCACATCGAGATCCTCAGAAAGAATCACTCCAAGGTCCTTCTCCTGGTCCGTGAACACCAAACTCTCGCCCCCAATCGCATACAATTCCCTTGGATTTCTACTTCCCAAGTGCATGACATTGCACTTATTCACATTAAATCTTAATTGCCAAGCATTAGACCATTCTTCCAGCTTTTGTAAATCTTTCCTCAAGTTCTTCACTCCCTCAGGGGAATCCACTCTATTGCAAATTTTCGTGTCATCTGCAAAAAGACAGATTTTTCCATTCAGTCCTTCAGCAATATCATTCACAAATATATTAAACAGTACCAGTCCCAGGAATGAACCCTGGGGAACACCGCTAATCACCTTCCTTTCATCCGAGTGAGTTCCATTTACCATCATCTTCTGTCGCCTGTTAGTCAACCAATTTCTGTTGAGTTTATTGATAAGCATCCTCTGAAGAACAGTATTAAAGGCTTTGCTGAAATCTCAGTAGATCACATCCATTGCATACCCTTGATCTAGTTCTCTGGTCACCCAGTCAAAGAACTCAATCAAATTTGTTTGGCAAGATCGTCCTTTGATAAAACCATGTTGCCTCAGATCATGCAACCTGTTGATTTCGAGGAAGTCCACTATTCGCTCTTTCAGGAGCGCCTCCATTACTTTTCTCACCACCGAGGTAAGGCTTACTGGTCTGCAGTTTGTCACTTCTTCCCAACTACCACTTCGGTGACGAGGTACCACATCAGCCCTTCTCCAGTGCTGTGGAACTTCCCCTGTCTCCAAGGATCTATTAAAAACATTCTTTAAAGGCCCTGCAAGAACCTCTCTGAGCTCTTTCAGTATCCTGGGATGTATTCCATCTGGTACCATAGCCTTGTCCACTTTCAGTTTTGCAAGTTGTTCTAGCACATCATCTTTTATATATTTGTCAATCACAGGTGGTCATTCTCCAGGATTTTCTTTAGTAAAACCAGAATAGAAGTATTTGTTTAGCTTTTTCGCTTTTTCAATGTCACTTTCCATGAATCCGTTCCCAGCATTTTTGAATCCTGCAATTCTACCTCTGATTTTCCTCCTCTCCCAAATACACCTGAAAAAGGTTTTGTCACCACACTTCACATCTTTAGCCATCTTTTCTTCTGCCTTTGATTTTGCTATCCTTATTTCTCTTTTTGTCTCTTTTAGTTTGATCTTATATTCTTTTCTGTGTTCCTCTGCAAGCTTCTGAATTTTGTGAAAGCTGTGGTTTTTGCCTTTATTTGTGCAGCCACTTCTTTGGAGAACCAAATAGGTTTCCTTTTTCTCTTGTTTTTATTTGCTTTCCTTACATATGTATCTGTTGCACCTTTTATTGCCTCCTTTAGTTTAGCCCATTGCAATTCCACTTGCCTAATCCCCTCCCACCCTGAAAACTTCTCCTTCAGGTACGTGGCCATTTTACAGAAGTCAGTGTTTTTGAAGTCTTGGACTTTGAGCTTGCTGTGATTGGATTCTACCTTGGCATTTATCTCAACCCACACTGGGCACTCACTTAGATATTCAATACGCTATCTCCGTTGGTGAGCACTAAATCTAGCACCAAACTCTCTCTGGTCAGTTCCATCACCATTTGTTTAAGTAGTACATCTTGGAAGGCATTGTCTTTTGTCTTCACAACACATTGGCTCTTTGATCCAGGGTTTTGACTCCATTGGATTACTACAATTCATTGTTTTTTTGGTTTGCTTGTGTGTGTTTACACATCACATCAGCATTATTTTCTCTTTATTGCCAAGTTACTTGGCAAGTTAAATTCAAGGTATTCATTTTAGTTTTTAAAGTGCTACAGCTGGGTGTCTTTTTACCAACTTATTTCCCCATGACATTTAGTTCCCCTTTGTGTAATTTCTTGTCATGTGACCAGGCATCTCTGTTGATTTATGCATTGTTCCGATTCCAGGATGTTCAAGTCATTGAGAGAGTATTCTGTCTTTCAGTGCCGGTTTTATGGAATCATTTACCTGTCAAGGATTTGTTCAATTTTAGGAGGGAGATAAAAGGTGGTTTGTCTAGTCAGGCTTGATTTTTTAGTCTATTTTGATTCTGAATTAGAAGTTTTTCTTTTTTAAATCATGTGTTTTTGTTTTTGTTTTTTATTTTATTTGCTGGACGTATGCTTTTAGATTTGTATTTTGTTTTCTGTATATTTTATTTCTGATATGGTCTTATAATCCATCAAGAATTTATTAGATCATCAGACTATATATTTATGTAAATAAATAACTAAATAACATGAGCAACTAATCACAGTGTTGCCAGAAGTTGGCATTGACTCAATACTGATAAATGTAAAAACTGAGCTGAAATACTTTGGCATCACTATTGACCAGCAACTATCCTTCAAAACCCAAACAACAATGACAGCAAGGACAATCTACTTCAAAACAAAGACCCTGCAATGACTCCATCCCCTTATTGAACCAACAGATTTCAGATCTGCACTGCAATCTCTCACCCTCCCCCATGCAGACTTCTATAACAGTATCTACCAAGGTCTACTCCAATCAACACTCCTCCCCCTACAAACTGCATTACACACTGCTGCATGTACCATACAAGGTGAAAATAAATACAATCACATCACCCCCATCTTAAAGCAATCACACTGACTCAGGGCCGTACCGAGACTGACATGCGCCCTGTGCGACTTGCACATCGGGTGCGCGCCCCCCCCCCCGCACCTCCATTTAGACATTTTATGGGGGTGCAGAGGGGGCGCGCGCCCTATCTGCAAGTCGCCGGCACGCTAAGCAGGTCTGGTCCCTCCAAGAGAGACCAGACCTGCTTAGTGTGCCGGCGCGAAGACATAAGGGGCGCATTTAGTCTCTCTGCTGCTGCTTGCCACCGAAAAAGTGGCGGTGGCAGGCAACGGCAGAGAGCCGAAATGCGCCCTTTAAGTCTTTGCACCCTGTGCGGCCTCACCGCTCGCACAGGGCTTGGTACAGTCCTGCACTGACTGCCCCTTACCAATAGAATAAATTACAAATGCATCCTCCTCACACAAAAATCACTTCATTCCCAACAGGAAACTTGCCTCAGATCCCTACTACAGAAATCACAAAGTTCCAGGCCACAAAGACAAACTCAACACACCACAAGCCAAACATAAATACAACCAACAAACATGCCGCAAAGTATTCAAGCTCCTTCCATATGGAACTCCCTCCCTTACACACTAAGAAATATCATCAGTTTCCCTATATTCCGCAAACACCTGAAAACCCACCTATTCACTGATCACTTTGGTCCCTCCACCTAACCCCCTCCATCAACATAACTCAACCAAAACAAATTCACACTTGTAAATAGTTGTTAATATCATTTAAAATGTTCTATTAACAAAATGTTGAATTATGTCAAATGTTTAATTGTTAACCTGTTCCTTGTACAACACATGTTCACTGTAAAATGTTCTGTTTGCTGGAAACCACTTTGACCTGGTGAAAAGCAGCATATAAACCTAGCTAAATGCATAAATAAACACACAACAGCAACAACAACAACAATATGGTGGCTATCACCATTGAGCTTCTTACTGAAAACTTTCCTCATACATTTCCAGAAACCCCAAACCTTAAAAGAATCAGTTTCCTAGGAGGTAATACCAAATTTGGTCATAACACCCTTCTTGTCCACAGCTACCTTTTAGCCTTTGAAGGATGGTGGTAAGGCCAGTGGGAAGAGCGAGAGTGTGTTCTTCCAGCTTAACCATGCCAAATTCAAAATAGTAATGGGACAACCTGAAGCTTCATGCTTTAGATATGTGAGGTTGGTTAGCACATTTTGAGTTTGGCACAGTTAGCTTATGAGGGACCTACTGTTGCTCCTGCTAGAGACCTTCCACTCAGACCAGACCAAAGGGTGTATCGTTAAGCACTGAAACTCTAGGGGCAGTGATGTCACTACCTTGAATACTTTTATGTCATTTGCAAATTTGTTCAATTTACCCAGTGCTCTCTTTTTCAGATTGTTAATAAAGATGTTAAACACCATCGATCCCAGAACAAGTCTCTAGGGCACTCCATTCTTTATGCCTAACACTGATCCTCAAATAGGCAGGTCTCACATTATACTTGGGCTGTTCAAACTGCAGAACTTGTCACATGATCTCACAGCTGGTTCTTTTCGACCCATAGTGACTAGAGTTGGAGGGATGGATCAAAACGCTTTCTCCAGATACTTACATTAGCACCTTGAAGCCCTGCACAGACGAAGTGGGATGTTAGTTTATTTAATATCTCAATCAGAGGCAACAATGGCAGGATCTAAACTGATATTCCTGTCATAACTGGCCTAACAGAAATGATGGATGGATAATTTAGGAACAGGCAATATCCTGACCATTCAGAGATAATTTTATAAGGCGCCAACCTAGATATAGGCAGCAGAAAAGCTCCAGATCTCAGTATTTTAGTCATTTACATGCCTAATAATGTCCACGGGTATTTCAAAATGAAATCCTTCCATATAGTTTGCCTCGCCTGCCTCTTTTCTCACAGCGTCAATGTTTTAGCCGTGGAGGAGATACAGTTTCAGCCTCAGGTAACTCTTTAGAAAATTCTCCTCCCCTTCGCGAAGCTGTATTAATATTTCAGGCTCCTGGAAATGTATATAAATCCCTTGACTTTAATTGGTTTCCCAGTTTTAATAACCTGCATTTATTCCTGTGTGTATCGTTCATTAACTTTGTATTATTGCTACAATGAACATTTTTAATATACGGCATATCTACTTTGATTATGTCATGTCAAACCTTATTTTTTTCCATTATGTGTGCTTTCTCTTCTTGGATCTTTGCCTGAACCTGCATTATCTATTTCTTCAAAAGTTGTTCCTGTTTCTTGCTTTATGTAAATAAATTACACTGTTATGCGCTATGGTGGCTAAAAGCTGATAGATTTCAAAGAAAGAAAATGCTGATCAGCCCCTTATAATAATGCCCTTTTTGTGACACGAATCATTGCAGAAGTACCATGAAATGAAACTATACACTAAACATTGTGCTAGGCAACCTTTTGATGCCAAGATGTTTATAGGATCCAAAGGAAGAAGATTTCAGGAGCCTTGACTTTCAGAGTAGAACAATTTGCTCAATTCTATTATTCATGCTACAATTAGCATATATATTCCTGTTTTCCAACTAAGCATCTTTTGCTTTTTCTGCTCAAAACTGGTTTGGGCTCTATGAGGTTGATATTCAAAAGAAGCAAGCTGCCTAGTACTGGAGTCAAGTATCTGGACCATACATTTGGAAAAATCTCACTAGGAGAGTGGATAAATATAACTATTTTCTCTTAGTGACTATATGTGACCTTTGCTACAGCAGGTTCTCCTAGGAATATTTTTTGGGGAGAGAAGAAAAGTTAGATAAATACAGTAAATTTTTATAGGGATGTGCAAGGAAAAAAAAATTCAGTTTGATGTAGGGTCATTTTCAGACTTTTGACCCAATTTTTGGATTTTTTTTTAAACTTTTTTTCTTGAAAAAGATTTTGTTATTTTTAGGTGCTGTCAGGTTGATGTTCACGTCTGGCAACTCTGTGCACACTCATTCATGTGGTGATTATCCCCTGGGTTTTCTTCATTCAATTGTAAGCTCTGATGAGCAGGGACTATGTTTTACATCTATTTGTACAGCGCTACGTATACCTTGTATCGCTATACAAATGATTAGTAGTAGTGGTTGTAGTAGTAGTAGAAGGTGTGACTGGAAATAGAGAGCCACGCCTGTCTTCTGTGCAGTAAGTCTTCCAAGGTGATCCCTTGTCCAATTACTAACTGGGTCTGACCCTACTTGGTTTTTGAGATCAGGCCAGATTGGGTACACTGAAAGTGGCATGGCCATAATAAAAGAAATGTAAACATTCAGAAATCAATTTTATGAATGTTAATTTGTAGGCTAGTGTTCATTGGGGCCATGTTTACTAAAGGTTTACATGTGGTAACAGCCATTAGTGAGTGCTAGGTGCCACACTCAACACATGTTAATGGGCATCAATGTGCATTAAGCTTTAGTAAACACATCCCTAAAACAATGGTTATCACGGGGTTTAGCATGCACTAATGACTGTAGTAACTGCCACAGCACAGTAAGAGCAGCCAGCAAGGTAAAAATCCTGCACTAACTAATCAGCACTTCAGGGCGGGATCAGAGCAGAGTGAGAGCATGCTGGCCGGTGACAGATAGCATGTGGGATGTTACTGTGTGCTAAATATCATGAGTGCTGATAGCACAGCTGCACTTTATGCCACCTCAACTGCTGGTATTAGTTGCACTACTGACAGTCTGGTAGTTTGGCTGCTGTCCAACACTTCAGTGATTGTAGCGGCTGCAGCAGTGCCCCACCATTCCACTTGGAGCACAATCAGCCCTCATTCAACCCCCCCCCCTTTCTATAGCCCCCCAACTCTGATCTCTCTGATCAAATTCCCCTACTACAGTAAAAACCCAAGCCTCCCTTGAAATCCCCCATTCAAGAAACTGCCCCCATCCCCTGGAATGACCAATCATTAGTCAAAGAACCCCCGCTCCCTTTCAAGACCCTAGCACTCATGACACAAACCTGGACCCACTTACTGAGCCCACCCTAGATCTTACCGGGGTCATCTCTAGCGCCTAGTGGACATCGAGATTACTGCTATGGGTGAAGGCCATCATATTGAAAGCCTCACCAACCAGGGCATAAATTGGGGGGGACTGATCCTACCCTAATGTTCACTAGGTACCAGGATAACCCCAGTAAAACCTAAGGTATCTGTGGCTGTTGGGGTTGTGTCATGAATGCAAGAGGGTCTTGAGTGGGGCCAGAGAAGGGTACTTTGATTAATAATTGGCCATCCTGGGGGATGAGTATGGTTTCTTTAATGGGTGGGTTCAGGGGGAGTTTCCAGCGCCCACCCCATTATCTGTCTTTTGCTTTGGGAGAGGGATCAAAGGAAGATCATCAGGTGTGGGATCTTAAGGTGGATCAGAGTTGGGACACCTAAGAGCTATAAACAGTGTTTGCTGCTGGTGCTAGTGTTTGATCTGCAGGAATGAGACAGCATCGGCCCCACGTTACAAGTAACCACAGATTGCATGTGGACACTTATGATATCTGCCGCTTTCTGCTGGCTGATATAATGTATCTGGATTTTCAGAAAGCCTTTGACAAGGTCCCTCATGAGAAACTCTTATGGAAATTAAAAAATCATGGGATAGGAGGCAGTGTACTATTGTAGATTAGGAACTGCTAAAAAATAGTAAGCATACCCTTTGGTTTTCTAAGCTGGGCTAATGGTTTACCCGGCCTCTCTGCATCTAGGTCCTATGTTATTCTAGTTTAACCCAGTTTACTAGACATACTCCAAAGAGTAGGGCTAAATGGACAATTTTCTCAAAGGAGAAAGATGAATAGTGGAGTACGACAGTGATCTGTGTTGGGTCCACTGTTTTTTTAGCATTTTTATAAATGACCTCACTTGGTTTGCAGCTTGTCGTGCTCGGAGGGCTTGTGTGCATCAGTGATGCTGAGAACTAAGCTATTAGTAGCTTAGGTGCTGGCAGGGTCTCCCAAGATAGACAGGTCTCAGCTGAGGTGCCAGACTAAGACAAACCATCCATCTGGGCGGCAGCAGAATGGGACGGTGTTATACGCGGAGGATCATATTTCTGTGACAAATGCAACAACACTGGAATTAACTGCACAAAAGAAAGGCTTGGCAAATCTACATCTGTATCTTGCAATGAAAACCCAATGGATAGTCACAAAACAAATTGCATTATAGTGCTGGAAGATGAGACCCCCAGATTGGAAGGCACTCAAATGGCCACTGGGGATGAGCTGAAGACTTCTCTGAGTAAAGCCGGCATTTATGATGTGGTTGGATCTGCTGATGTAGCTGTGCAGGCTTGAAAAGAGAGTCAGAAGTTGCAAAGATGTGTTACATATTGGGACATGGAACATATGAAGCATGAACCAAGGGAAGTTGGAGGTAGTCAAGAATGAAATGGAATGTGTACAACTCGATCTGTTGGGTGTGAGGGAACTGGAATAGACTGTCTTTGGGAACTTTGCATCTGATGATCATATGGTCTACTATGCTGGAAATGAAAGACAAAGAAGAAATGGTGTTGCATTTATAATTAAGGAGAAACTTGCAAGAACTGTAATGAAATACAATGCAGTCAGTGGATGCTTAATTTCTATTAGTCTACGAGGAAAGCCCATCAACACAACTATAATTCAGGTATATGCCCCAAAAACAACTGCAGAAGAGGAAGACATTGATAATTCTATGAATAAGTAGAAGCTGAAATTAACAGAACATGCAAACAGGATATCCTGATAGTCATGGGTGACTGGAATGCAAAGGCTGGCAACAAAGAAGAAGGCAAAGTGGTTGGAAAATATGGACTTGGCAACAGAAATGAAGCTGGAGAAAGACTGATAGAATTCTGCAAGACCAATGATCTATTCATCTCAAACACTTTCTTCCAGCAACACAAGCATCAACTGTACACGTGGACTTCACCCAATGGATTGAACAGAAATCAAATTGACTACAACTGTGGAAGACAATGATGGAAAAGCTGGCTAACATCAACAAAGATAAAACCTGGAGCTGACTGTGGTACAGATCACCAAATACTAATATGCAAACTCAAGCTAAAGTTAAAAAAAAACAAGCCATTCATGAATGTAGCAAAATAGGACCGTGAGAATATAGCACCGGAATTTAAAGACTGCCTGAAAAATGGATTTGCTGCTTTAGATACAAATGACAAAGTTCTAGAAGAGTTATGGGATGACATCAAGAAGGTTGTATTGGAAGAAAGCAATAAGTCTCTACATAAGGTGAAAAAGCAAAAACAGCCAAAATGGATGACTGAAGAAATTCTGAAAATTGTCCAGAAATGCAGAGAAGCTAAAACCAGAGGAGAAAGAAAGGCAATCACAGAACTTAACAGAGATTTCCAATGTGCAGAAAGACAAGACAACGAGAAGTACTACAATAACACATGCAAGGAAATAGAATGAGAAGCTATTAGAGGAAGAACAAGATCAGCTTTTATAAAGCTAAGAGTTAAAGAAAAAATTCCAGCCTCGAATTGGAATGCTACAAGATGCTCAAGGATCCATGATGAATGATGTTGAGAAGATCAAAAAAAGGTGAAAAGAATATAGGGAGTCATTATACCATAAAGATCAAGTGGATCAACAGCTGTTTCAACCTGTTTCAACAGCTGTTATGATCCAGAACCATTGGTGATGAACGAAGAAGTTGAAGCAGCATTGAAAGCCTTATCAAAGAACAAAGCATTGGGCATTAATGGCATTCCCATTGAAGTACAAGGTGTGACAAAAAAGAACCGAGACGTTGGCAGTCACGCTCATGACTCAATGCTAATTGGCTAGCCTCTTATGTCACCATGTTGTGCAACTTCTCGCCACTATTCTGCTATAATATTTTTCATCTCTCTCACTCTGTTTTTCTTTTTCAGGTTTTTTTGTAGCACACTGCTCCATTGCTTTGTCATGCAACTGGAGGTGGCAGAAATATGGAGCAACTGGAGATGGCAGAATGAACTTGAAATTTCTGGTTAAGATGGAGATGGGTCCAACTGAGTGTCTTCAACTTCTCCAAAAGGCTTATGGAGAAGAGGCAATGTCAAGGCCGTGAGTCTTTGAGTGGCACAAATGCTTCAAGACTGGCTGCGAGGAGGTGGAGGATGATCCCAAGTCAGGATGCCCTTCCACGACAAAAACGGCTGAGAACATTAACAGAGTGAACCAGCTGGTGCAGAGTGATCGCAGATTGATGGTGCAGATGATAGCTGAGGAGCTCAGCCTGAACAGGGAGTCAATGCAGACCATCTTGGTGCAGGAGCTGGGGATGCGGAAGGTTTGTGCCAAGATGGTACCCAGGCTTTTATCGGACGACCAGAAGGAGCACTGGATCAATGTTTGTCGAGACTTGCTAGAGAAGATCAGAGAAAATCCAGAGTTTGTAGGCTGAGTCATCACAGGAGATGAGACTTGGGTCTTCTGGTACAACCCTGAAAGAAAGAGACAGAGCCTGCAGTGGAAGACTCGACTGTCACCCATACCCAAGAAGGTGCGCATGTCCAAATCAAAGATCAAGATCATGCTGATCACATTCTTCAACAAGAAGGGAGTGGTCCATCACGAGTTTGTGCCTGAGGGTCAGACAGTCAACCAGCACTTCTACCAGCAGGTCCTCAATTGCCTCCATGACCGGGTTTGGCACAGCAGGCAGGCTCAGTGGAGAGACAAGTCGTGGCTGCTCCACCATGACAACGCGCCCAGTGTGAGGCAGTTCTTGGCCAACAAACAGATCACAGCTCTAGACCACCCTTCTTATTCCCCAGATCTCACACTGTGTGACTTCTGGCTCTTCACCAGGCTGAAGACTGTGCTCAAAGGAACTCATTTCACCTCTGTAGAAGAGATCAAGGCCACTGTCATGAGGGAGCTGAGGGACCTCAAGGAGGAGGACTTTACCGAGTGCTTCTGTATGTGGCAGAAGTGAATGCAGAAGTGCATTAACTCGGGGGGATTACTTTCAAGGGGACAATGCATAATTTCACTGTAGATTTTGTAATAAAACATTTATGGGACAGTCTCGTTTCTTTTTTGTCATACTCGTATTACAGCAATTGAATGAAGCTGTTACCATATTTACAAGGCTCTGCCAGGAAATTTGGAAGAAAAATTCATGGCCATCTGATTGGAAAAGATCTGTGTTTATACCAATATTGAAGAATGGTTATCCGACTGACCACATGCCAGCAAGATTCTACTCAAGATCATTCAATAGAGACTAAAACCATACCTGGAACGAGAACTGCCTGAGGTGCAAGCAGGGTTCAGGTAAGGGTGAGGGATGAGAGACATTATCGTGGATGTGAGTTGGATCCTTGAAAAGACAAAAAAATAGCAAAGGGATATCCATATGTGTTTTATTGATTACAGCAATGCTTTTGACTGGGTAAACCATGAGAAACTCTGGGCCACATTAAGAAGCATGGGTATACCAGAACACCTGATAGTTCTCTTGCACAACCTTTATATTGATCAAGAAGCAACAATTCGAACGGAACTAGGAGAAACAGAGTGGTTTAAAATCAGCAAAGATGTACAAGGCTGCATATTTTCCCTCTACCTCCTGTGGTGAACAGCGCCCTCCTGAGCCTATGAAGACGGATGAAAATCCTGAGGTTCAGCAGGATTTATGCCTATTTGAGAAACCAAGGAAGAAAGAGAGACTCTATTCCACAGAGCTGAGCATGGAGACCAGCCCAGGGGAAGAGTCCTGCAGTCCTGATTGGGCACACCCTGCCCTTGGAAGGGGCGTGTCCAGGAGAGAACGTGGTTTTAAACC
Organism: Ichthyophis bannanicus; assembly: GCA_033557465.1. Lineage (NCBI taxonomy): Eukaryota > Metazoa > Chordata > Amphibia > Gymnophiona > Ichthyophiidae > Ichthyophis > Ichthyophis bannanicus. The sequence continues at coordinate 27,349,980 of CM066036.1, read as the reverse complement.
AGAGCATGGCTTTGCTAGTCAGAATGAGAATAAGATTGAGAAGAAGGAGGAGAAGGAGAGGAGAAAGAAGGAGAAGAGGAAGAATGATTGGAAGTCCAGAAAACAGTATGCTGATACTTGGGAACCTGGCATTGGAAGGAGACCTGCAAAGTTCTATTCAGAGGCAGTGAGTAGAAGTCCCAAGGAGAGAGGACCTAGCCCTGAATTAGACAACCGTTGGAAGGCACAGCCCTGGAAAAGGAAGCCTTCAAGGCAGGCACAAGAAAGAAAACAATCATTCTGTGAAGTACCGTTTGAGCCAGAGAGCAACAAACATTCTAACAGCTGGAGAACGTTGGAGCCATCTGAAGTCAGAACGGCATGGCAACAAGTAAGTGAATTGCCACAAAGTTTCCAGGCTGAACGTAAAGCTAACTCTCCTGTGTGTGAAACATTAGCAAAAGAGACTAGCAGTTACTCTGACACAATTAATCTAAGAGAGGAGAAAATAAACAGCCTTAAGCCAGAGGGAAGTTGTATAGCTGATAGCAATTCCCTATCTCACAAACAGCAGGTTGAATTGCTCCTACAGAGTTTTAAGCAGTTTTTAGAGTTGCAAGTTAGAAGACAGCCAGTGTTACCAGAAGCCAGTAATTCCATACAGCTTGAAGAGTTAACACAAGATAATACAGACTTACCAGATTGTGAGAGCATGGATTGCACGGTCTGCTGTGTAGAGATGCCAAGCTGAAGGAAACTGCTTTTTACCGTATGTGAGTTGAATGCTACGGAGCTGTTGTATTGCCTTGCTGAGAAAGCTCTAATTATGTGCACCTGATTTTCCCCAGCACTGTGAAGGTAACAGTGGCTGAAAGAGGCTGCAGTGAATCTAACTGACCTCTTGGGGCAAAGTGAGTAATTTGCTGAGAAGTGAAAAGAAGCAGTTATACTTTAAGTTGCCTTTATCCTAAGTTTTTCTGTTAGCATTTTGAAGCACCTATTTTGTTTGCATTTATTTGCCATGTGATGGAACAATATCCTTTACTATAATAAATATACTGGAAACCCCATAACTACAACTCTTTATTTCGGAGCGAGAGGAGCAGGAACTACAATACCCAGCATTCCCTGGATACAGGTTACTCTCCTTCCTCACGAGACATCAGACCGCCGCTCCTGTCTTTAGCCCCAAGGCCGGGCAGGAGCGCCGCACTCCTTAATTTATATGTAGAACAAATCATCAGAGACGTAGGACTGTATGAAGACAACTGAGGTGTGAAGATTGATGGAAGACTCATCAAGAAACTTCACTATGCTGATGATACCAGATTACTGGCTGAAAGTGAAGACAATTCGAAACATTTGCTTCTCAAGATCAAGGAATAAAGTCTTAAATTGGATCTCCACCTTAACATTAAGAAGACAAAGATCCTGACAACTGGCAAAATCAATGTTCATGATTGATGGAGAAAAAACTGAAATAGTTGACAGCTTTAACTTACTTGGATCAACAATCAATAAAGAAAGGACAAGCAGGCAAGAAATCCAATGAAGTTTTGCTTTTGGTAGAATGGCTATGAGGGACCTAGACAAGATCCTCAAGAGCAGAGATGCCTCTCCATACAAACATTCGACTTGTCCAGGCCATGGTATTTTCAATAACGTCTTATGAATGTGAAAGTTGGACAGTGAAAAAGATAGTCAGGAAGAACAGTGATGGCTCTGAATTATGGTGCTGGTGAAGAATACTGAGTATACCATGGACTGCCTGAAGAACAAACCAGTCAGTACTAGAGGAGATCAAACCTAAGCTTGCCTTAGAAGCTCAGATGACAAGACTTTGACTTTCATATTTTGGACATATCATGAAAAGAGAGAGATCGTTGGAGAAAGACATAATGTTTGGCAAGATAGAAAGTCACTGTAAAAGAGGAGGGCCGACAACGAGATGGATCGATAAAGTTACAGCAGCTATGGATACCACTCTATCAACAATGAGCTGCTTGGCTGAAGACCGAACAAAGTTTAGGTCAACTATCCAGAGGGTCGCCATGAGTCGCCACCAAATTGATGGCACTTACAACATAAATGATCTGAGAATGGGAATAACGAATGAGGTGATCAAATTTGCAGATGACACAAAATTATTCAAAGTTGTTAAATATCAAGAGAATTATGGAAAATTGCAAGAAGACCTTGAAAAATTGGGAGACTGAGCATCCAAATGGCAGATGAAATTTGATGTGGACAAGTACAAAGTTTTGCACTTAGGGAAGAACAACCCAAACAACAGTTACACAATGCAAGGTTCCACATTAGGAATTACCACTCTGGAAAAGGAACTGGGCAAAATCATGGATAGTATATTGAAACCCTCAGCTCAGTGTGCAGCCACGGACAAGAAAGTAAATAGAATGCTAGGAATCATAATGAAAGGAATATAAAATAAAACCAAGGATATTATAATGCCTCTGTATTGCTCCATGGTGCAACCACACCTTGAATACTGTGTGCAGTTCTGGTCACCATATCTTAAAAAGGACATAGCAGAATTGGAAAGATTACAGAGAAGAGCAACTGAATGATAAAGGGGATGGAAGGATATTCCTATGAGGAAAGGCTTAAAAAGTTAGGGTTCTTCAAGTTGGAAAAGAGAAGGCTGAGGGAAGATATGATAGAGGTCTGTAAAATAATGAATGGAGTGGAATGGGTAAATGCAGATTGGTTGTTTACTCCTTCAAAAAGTAAAAAGACTAGGGGACATGCAATGAAGGTACAATGTGGTACATTTAAGACTAATCAAAGAAAATATTTTTTTTCACTCAGCAAATAATCAAACTCTGGAATTTATTACCGGAGGATGTAGTAAAATCTGTTAGTGGAGCTGGGTTCAAAACAGATTTGAAATAGTTCTTGCAGGAAAAGTCCATAAACCATTATTAAAGAGGACAGGGGAAATCCACTGCTTACCCCTGGGATGTGTATACCTTTGGGAACCCGACAGGTACTTGAGACCTGGAATGGCCACTGTTGGAAACAGGATGCTGGGCTTCATGGACTCTTGTTCTGATGCAGTATGGCATATCTTATGTTCTTATGTGGTAAGTTTTGCCCTGCATGGAAAATGCAGGGCAGATATTGGGCACACCCTCTGCATTTATCACACAGGCTTTGCACTTACCTCACCTTAATTCTGCCAGTTAAAGGTGTGGTAAGTGCAAACAGTCCATTTTAGTGAAAGGGCCCCCTTAATTGTTTTAAGGCACTTTTGCGAAGCAAACACAAGTTAACAAATGTACATTCCTAAATTGTTATTATTAACTGGTTAAGTTTTGATGCCTGTCTGGAACCACAGTAGAAAAATGGGAGAGATGGTCCCTTCAGTAATTCAAAGATAAAAGTTGAGTGTGGGAAGCCTCAAGGAACTGTCCAACAATGGGTAGCACGTATCCTTGAAAACGTTCCAAGATTTTATTTAAAAAATGTTTTAAATGTAAAAACATTAAAATTAATCCAACATGGCTATGTTTCAGCTAGCTCCCATTATTAGGGATCCAAATAATTCTACTTTAAAATTAAATAAAAACAAAGGGGGGGAATATTCATCAGCAGCAGCTAGTGTCACTGCTTAAACTTAACCCTGGATATTAAACGCTGGGGTCATATCTGGCCACTGGCATTGAATATCGGGGAAGGCTGGATAGTGTAGTAGGTAACGGGGTAGTGGCGATATTCAGCTGCTGCCCGGTTAGCTTCTGCGGTGAACGTTAAGCCAGCCTTTAATGTGCATAACACTGCCGATTTGCGATAATCGTGCAGTGGATCAATATTACCAGAGCCCAGTTATCGCTGGGTGTCGTCCCCGGACGCCCCAATGCAGCAGCGACACCCACGGATATTCAGTGGCAGGTCTGCTAACCATGTTAATCGCTTTGAATATCCCACCAAAAATTTATTGGCCTGATATTCAAAGGGGCACAGGTGGTTTGCTGGACCCACAAACCGTATCAACCCTGCTGGGGCCAGGATTCAGTGCCATTAACGAGCTAGTGCTGCTGAATACCCCACAGACTACCTTGGCAGTAACCACATAGTGCTGCTGAATACCCAAAAGACCGCCTTGGCACTAACCGGATAGTGCTGGGGAAGTCCTGGCACCTGTCTGATTAGCAGCAATGTTCAGCCCACTAGCCAGATAGGTAACCACATAAAGATAGCCATTAACCTGTCCTTTCTTAGCTTTATACAGTTTTGCTATATGATTAGCAGCTGAATACCAGATAGCACAAACTGTCAGCGGGGAAACTGGATATTCAGCGCTGGATGCCGCAGAGGCTTTGGTATTGAATATCTCTCATGAGATGAATAACCCTCAAAAGAATTTGCTCAATGGATTTTGCTGCTGGTTAGTTTGTTGTGGCTTATTATCTTCCAAGTTCACTGAGACCGGCTTCAGTTCCTTTGAATCTGCTCTGCAGAAAGCTTCTTATAGAGAGTGACCAAGCAAGGTATCATCAATTGCATTGTCTAAGGCGGCTTTTTACTAGTGTGCTAAATCATTAACATGGGTTGTTAACACAGGGGCAGGACAGTTACCGTGAGCTAACTGCTATTGACATGTTGGGGTGGATAATGAGTGGATTGGGGTGGCGAGTGAGAACGGTAAGCGCACTGCAGTTAACATGTGGTACATAAGTGGAGATAAGTTCACCCATTGGAACAGCGCCGTGTGTTACTGTGCATATCACATGTTAACTGTTGGCAACATGCTGTTCATGCCCCTGACATTTACTATGGATGTTTTGCATATTCATTTTCATGTTAAATACATGTTAGGTGCAAAACCATAGCCCACCTTAGTAAAAGGACCCCTAAAACCTCATTTGGGAAAGCTTCAATAAAATATAACTGGCGCCAACTAAAACACAAACTTCCTGCCCTTCAATTAGGAATCTCAACTTGGCAAAAAACACAGTGTGCCATTCATACTGGGTATTAGTTGAAACATGGCCATTTTGGGTCAATTCTAATGATTTTACTTTAAGATCCTTTTTAAAATAAAACCTTAGACCATTTTCTGGAAAGTCTGTTACCTCTTTTTGATGGTTCCTTGTGGCTTCCAATGCTGTGTTTGTTTTCACCTTTTATGACCTCAGATACAACACCTAAATGTCATTGGCTAGAAACAAAATTTTAATTGTAAACTAGCTAGCTAGGTTGAGTCTGAAACTCTGCACACACTTGGTGGCTAAGATAGCCAGCTTTCTCCTTAGAAAGCAGGGGACATGCACACACGCTTGATAGTGACGTCCTCCGGACAACTGTAATGGGTGGTGCTCTCCTCTAGCTCGAAGGCTGCCTTTTTTGTCAGCCTCTGAGCGAGCAAGGGAACCAACATCTATCCTGGTACTCTGACATTGCTAAGTCTTTTTTTCTCTGCAGTTAGCACTACACGCAGTTTTCAGTACTCCTCTCCTGAAACCTTTTTCCACGTCAGAAAGAAATCTTTACGTTACTTTTATTACTGGCACTTCTGCATCTTCAGACATTTTTGCTGCTCAAATTTCTACTAGGAAGATTTTTTTCGGAGGCAGTCATGACGTAGCTCTCACAGATTGCAACTTCCTCACAGGATGTCTGTGACTCAGCAAACACTCCTTCCCCTCTGTGTCCTCTCAGGAAACTGCCAGGGGGAGAGGAAAGAAAAAAAATGAAACACATGTGGCTCCAAGAAGGACTGTGCATCTACTACCACCACCCAGGGCCGGATTTACCTTGAGTGAGGCCCTACGCCAACAAAAATTGTGGGCCCCCAGCAGGGGCGGCCCAAGGGGGGTGTGGGCCTCATTTGCATAAGGGGCCTCATTTGCATAAATATTTGCATAATGTTACCATATACTAACTTTTAGTAAACGTGCCTCTTAATGAGTGTATGGATAAAGAAAGACTAAAAGATTTCTACATTACTATAATCCAGTGCCAACTGCCAGACACATTAGGAACTACTACAAACACTGCCCATTTAGAACCCATAGCAAACCCGCCGTATCCTAACAGCACTACCAGGACTCACAAAGCACCATACTCTACCAATCAAAAGGCAACACTGCAAATATTAAACCAATACATTTCAGAGAACAACAATACATGACCTACTGGGGAAAGAGAACAAGTGGCAATGTCAAATAGGAATTATATAAACAGAACACCTCAGCTCAGTTACACATGCAGAACATAGACCATCACCAAACAAGTAATCACATTTTAGAAACAGGAAGACAATAATTAAACTGGGAATCCCAAAAGCCAAACTTGGAATGTACAACACTGTAGAAATAAAACTACACATTAATTTGCTCTTGTACTAAACAAAGCGCAGACGTTAATGATGCACATTTACCAGAGCTGACATATTCCAATTAATAAATTCAAAATAAAGAGATATTTTTCTACCTTTTGTGCATTTTTTTCAGCTGCAATTGCTCCAGCCACTTTCTTCTGGTTTCTTCGTGTCTTCTGCTAACTCTCCATCGTCTGCTGTCCATTTGTCCTTTCTTCTCTCTTCTAGTTTTTTTCCATTCTCTCTCTACATCTGCTTTAACATACTAATCTTTCTCCTTTTGCTCTTTCCTCATTCCTATTTTATCCACTCAAATTTTACCCCTCCATCCTCAATCCCCACTTACTCTCCCAATACCCGGCCAATTGTAGATTTTTTATCCCTCCCACACAAAATATTTTTCCCTTCTCCATTTTACTCTTCCAGCCCCATCCCATTCTAATCCTCCCCCAACATCAGCTCCCTTCTAGTTCCAGCCTCACCCAGCATCCATTCCCTTCTAGTCCCTGCATCAGCCCATTTCCAGTCCTAGCCACCCATCAGCCCATTTCCAGTCCTAGCAACCCCCCAACCCAATACCAGTCCTAGCCCCCCATCAACCCACTTACAGTCCTAACCCCCCATCACCCCATTTTCAGTTTAAGCCCCCCCTATAACCCATTACCAGTCCTAACCCCCCATCAGCCCACTTCCAGTCCTAACCCCATCAACCCATTTCCAGTCATAAGAACATAAGAACATAAGAAATGCCATACTGGGTCAGACCGAGGTCCATCAAGCCCAGTATCCTGTTTCCAACAGTGGCCAATCTAGGTCATACGTACCTAGCAGTTTCCCCAAAAGACACAGGTTCTGCAGTGCTTGTACTAGGTCAAGCATTGATATCCTGGGTCCCTTTTTAATAGTGGTTTATGGACCTTTCCTCCAGGAATTTGTCCAAACCTTTTTTAAACCCAGCTATACTAACAGCCCTTACTACATCCTCCGGTAACAGATTCCAGAGTTTGATTACACGTTGAGTGAAGAAATATTTTCTCTTATTTGTCTTAAATAGTTTACCCTGTAGCTTCATTACATGTCCCCTAGTCCTTCTATATTCTGATAGCGTAAACAATTGATCCACGTTTATCCGTTCCACTCCATTCATTAATTTATAGACCTCTATCATATCTCCCCTCAGCCGTCTCTTTTCCAGGTTAAAGAGCCCTAACCTTTTTAGCCTCTCTTCATAGGAGTAGCCTTCCATCCCCTTCACCAATTTGGTGGCTCTTCTCTGTACTTTTTCTAATAACTCTATGTCCTTTTTAAGATACGGTGACCAGAATTGCACACAATATTCAAGGTGCGGTCGTACCATGGAGCGATACAGAGGCATTATAATATCCTTTGTTTTATTCTCCATCCCTTTCCTTATGATACCTAGCATTCTATTTGCTTTCTTGGCCGCCGCTGCACACTGGGCGGAGGGTTTTAACATGTTATCCACGATGACTCCTAAATCTTTTTCCTGGGTGGTGGTTTCTAATGTGGAGCCTTGCATTGTGTAACTATAGTGTGGGTTGTTCTTTCCTAGGTGCATAACTTTGCACTTGTCCACATTAAATTTCATCTGCCATTTTGATGCCCAGTCTTCCAATTTATCCAGATCCTCCTGCAGTTTTCCACAATCCTCTTGGGTTTTAACAACTTTAAACAGTTTTGTGTCATCTGCAAATTTGATAACCTCACTAGTTATTCCTTTTTCCAGGTCATTTATGAATATGTCAAAAAGTAGGGGACCCAGTACAGATCCCTGGGGTACTCCACTATTCACCTTTTTCCATTGGGAATATTGGCCATTTAGCCCTACCCTCTGCTTTCTATCTTTTAACCAGTTCCCGATCCACAATAGTACACTGCCTCCTATCCCATGACTTTTTAGCTTTGCCAAAAGTCTCTGATGGGGGACCTTGTCAAAAGCTTTCTGAAAGTCCAGATACACTATATCAACCGACTCACTTTTGTCTACCTGTTTATGCACACCTTCAAAAAAACAGATCAGATTAGTAAGACAAGATCTTCCTTGTCTAAAGCCATGTTGGCTGTCTCCCATTAGGCCATGACTATCTACATGCTGTGTAATTTTGTTCTTTATGATGGTTTCTACCATTTTCCCTGGTACTGACGTCAGGCTCACCGGTCTGTAATTTCCCGGGTCACCCCTGGAACCCTTTTTAAAAATTGGTGTTACGTTGGCGACCCTCCAATCTTCAGGTATTACAGATGATTTTTTTTTTTTGAAACTTTTATTTTCATTTTGCAACAAACAAAGAAACAACACACCAAAAGGTACAAAACAAGTATACAATAAGGAAAAGTAAACCCATTACCCCCCACCCCGGTGCTTCTTCTCTACCCGTTTGTATCAGCATGTGAGCGCTTCCAGTTAACAGTGATTATACATCAAACAATCAAAAAATATCCACAATACAGCATGATCATGAGACAGAGATATATACAAAGTTAGACAGTCAGATGAGAGCATTTAACAAAATGTACATATTCATTGAACATCTTCCATTAAGACCAATAAGAAGGAGTCTGAACGGAGGAAGCACACAGACGAGGTATTTGTTCATATTTACTGTAGAGACAGGCATGATTCCACCATTCATTGAGGCTCAGATGGGAACTAATTTCCCAGTATTACTCAATGAGGGAAACAGCAATGCCAAGCATAAAGTTCAAAAGGAGATAAGCCATTTCTTGGGAGAGAGGGGATCCCCGCAACTGGGCGAAGTCCCACTACCCTCCGAGAAAGGGACTCCTGAGAGTGCAATATAGACTAAATACGACCCCAGACCCGACGCCAGTTATACTGTAGTGCGGGATATTCATGCATAACATGAAATGAAGTAATAAACCAATGGCCACAGGACGTGTCCAGCAACCATTACCCTGAGTAGTGTTCCATATGTCTAAACTGTGAGGAGTGTAAAAACACCGGTGGGCTAGAAAGAAGAGGGTCTGAGTGAGTAAGGCGGGTCAGAAACCCGTGTCCCTCTGCTCCAGATAAGGCTCCATTGCTCCGAGGTTAAAGTCACATGCAATTCTCTCTCCCATACTTTCTGCGCTATAGAGGTGTCTCTAGTGATAGCATTACATAAGGTTTAGTAAAATTGGATGCTACACCCGGTAAACTACCGAGAGATCGGAAGTTTCCAATCAACCTTATGCAGAGAGTGCCGATGGCGGGAGTACTCTAGTGCTCCGAATGCAATGCTGAAGTTACACTGACCAGAGTCGGGAGTCGAAAGGTTGCATAGGAATATTAAAGGCACCTAAAGTGTCGAAAAACATTGGTGGATAGTGGGAGTCTAATGGGAGAGTCATACCAGGGAGTAAGGTAAAAGGAATCGGTGAGCAAAGGCCCGCTACTATATCTAGCCACACAGGTCTGCTCGGTACTGGAGCTTCCAACCAACAAGCACCTTGTTTGAGAAGAAAAGATTGAGGGAGCACTTGAATAAAATCGCCACCAAGTATTAATGGAGCATTAGCGGAGGCCGAGGCCAACTGCGCAAAACTTGCATAGTGAGCAGGGTTGTCCACATTCGGGACATAGTGCAAATACACGTGAATTCACTATCTCCAACCTCAAGGTGTACACGGGCACATCTACCCTCCATGTCAGCGCTAATATCAGGTACAGTAGCGTGCAAAACTTCTTGACCAGAATGACTATCCCGTACCATTTGGAAACGGTGGGAGAGTAGGCAGCTACCATGTGAGGCCTAGCATTGAGTTTCAGTGTTTCAGCAGAGTGTAGTGCGTTTCCTGAAGAAACACCTAATCAACGTGCTCGTGGCTAAGATAGCTAAGGATTTTCTTTCTGCTGAGTGGACCAGCAATGCCTTGTACGATGAATAATAAGATTTTACATGAGGCCATTCAGAAAAGTTAAAATTCTGAGCATGATAGCACACATAATTTCACTGTGTCCCTCAAACTGACTGTATCTGGCTGTACACATGACATAGGAAAATAAGCTAATATAATACAATGAAGCGCCCCACATTAACAAAGATAACCGCAGTACGGTAGAGGAGAAGCAAAACCCCAAAATTACTGGCGACCATGTGTCTGCGGGGAGAAACCCCAGAGAAGGCCGGAATTGAAAAAACATATAACCTGTAGAACTGTGCGTGCTCCGAATCCGACCGAGGCACACATCATGAAGGGATAGGAGACCAAAGACAAAAGTCATACAGAGAAGGAAAGAAAGTCCAGGCTATTTCTGTGCTGGGCTATGATCGCCGCATCGGGCCCTTCAAAATGGCGGACAGAGCCGGCAGATAAGAGTCCAAAATTTGGGATTAGCGCATCTGTTCTGCTTCTTTGGAGTCCAAAAATGTTGATAATAGATCAGGATCCTCGAACGTCCTGGTCTGGTTATGGAGAGTCACTCGGAGCTTCGCTGGATACAACAGGCCAAGCGAGCCTGTAGCTGTTGAAGTCGAGGGCGAAGAGCAAGGAGTTTCTTCCGACGGTCAACGGTAGGCTTTGCCAAATCAGGAAAGAAGGAGACCTTACGACCTTCATATTCCAAATGATGATTCGCTCGGGCAGCATGTAAAATTTGTTCCACTTGTTGATATCGTAGCAAGCTAAAGATAATAGGCCGGGGGGTCGTGCGGTTGAGCGCCATGCGGGCAGGAACACGGTGTGCTCGATCGATTTCCAGTTCTCTGTGAAAAGTAATCTTCAGCAAGGAGGGAAGAGTTTTGAGCAAGAATTCTCTTATATCTCCTGCTTCCACTCCCTCCGGCATTCCAAGGAGCCTCACATTGTTGCGACGGGCGCGATTATTGCTATCTTCCTACTCCTTTTGAAGATTCTGTATCTGGCGCTCAGCCTCGTCCAGTTTGCCCAAGCGCACCTCGTGCGAGTCGAGGACCCCCGCCATATTGTCCTGCCGTAATGAAAGACCTTCAAGTCGGTCTTGGAGCACTCCAAAGTCTTCTCGCATGGCTCGAAGCGCTTCTCCATTAGACTGCACCAATTCCTTCACGCCGCGTATTTCCTCCAAAATCTCCAGGTGCATTGCGGGGTTTTTCACGAAATGGAACCATCTTCTGCGGGGAGGATACCTCCGTTTTGGAGCGTTTTCCGTGAGAAGAAGAAGGAGACCCGAAGTCCAAGCGCGCTGGTTTGTGGGCCGCCATCCCCCCCGAGGTGCCCCGGTCAGCTCGGAGCAAAATAGTAAATTTATATAGGTATTAAGTCAGGATTCTGAGTAGGCCTCTCGGGAGCTTCAACGCAAAGCGTCCTACCCGCTGGACATCAGGCTCCGCCCCCATTACAGATGATTTTAATGAAAGTTCACAGATTACCAATAGCAGGTCTGCAATCTCATATTTCAGTTCTTTCAACACTCTGGGATGTATACCATCCGGTCCTGGTGATTTGCTACTATTCAGTTTATCAAATAGTTGTAATATATCTTCCCGGTGTAGCGATATTTCTCTCAATTCCTCTGCAGTATCACCTTTAAATACCACTTCAGTCTTGGGTAACATCCCTACATCTTCCTCAGTAAAGACCGAAGCAAAGAATTCATTCAGTCTCTCTGCTATAGCCTTGTCCCCTCTTACTGCCCCTTTTACCCCTCTATCATCTAATGGTCAATTTGACTCTCTCACAGGCCTTTTGCTACGAATGTACTTGAAAAAGTCTTTATTTCGTGTTTTTGCTTCCATAGCAAGTTTCTTCTCAAATTCCCGCTTTGCCTGCCTTATCAATGCTTTGCATTTAACTTCCCAGTGCTTGTGTTTTTTCCAGTTTTCATCATTTGGCTCTTTTTTCCATGTCCTGAAGGTTGCTCTTTTGGCAGCAACAGCCTCTCTGACCTCACCTTTAAACCATGCTGGCAGTTTTTTGGACTTTCTTCCACTTTTCTTAATGCATGGAATACAGCTGGTCTGGGCTTCGAGGATAGTATTTTTAAATAACACCCAAGCTTGCTGTAAGTCTTTAACCTTTGGAACCGCTCCTTTTAGTTTTTTCCGAACTATATTCCTCATTCTATCATAGTCTCCCTTTTGAAAGTTAAAAGGTAGTACTGTGGATTCCTTTACTATCTGTCCTCCACTGATTAAATCAAACATGATCATACTATGATCAGCCCCCCATAGCCCATTGCCAGTCCTAACCCCCCCCATCAGCCCACTTCCAGTCCTAACCCCATCAACCCATTTCCAGTCAGCACCCCATAGCCCATTGCCAGTCCTAACCCCCCCCCCCTCAGCCCACAGCCCATTACCAGTCCTAACCCCATCAGCCCACCTCCAGTCTTAACCCCCCCAGCCCATTTCCAGTCCTAACCCCCCATAGCCCATTACCAGACAGCCCCCATCAGCCCACAGCCCATTACCAGTCTTAACCCCCCCCAAAGCCCATTACCAGTTCTAAACCCCCCCAACAGCCCATTATCAGTCCTAACCCCATCAGCCCACCTCCAGTCTTAACCCCCCCAGCCCATTTCCAGTCCTAGCCCCCCCATAGCCCATTACCAGACAGCCCCCATCAGCCCACAGCCCATTACCAGTCTTAACCCCCCCCAAAGCCCATTACCAGTTCTAACCCCCCCAACAGCCCACAGCCCATTACCAGTCCTAACCTCATCAGCCCAACTCCAGCACTAATCCACAAACCCATTTCCAGTCCCAGCCCCACCAATCGCCCATTATCAGTACTACCCTCACCCTCCCCCTCCCCCGGCCTAAAGTAAAATTTGATTTAAAAAAAAAAACCTGCTGGCTGCCGCCGCGGGGCCCCCGCTGCTGCCGCGGCAGCAAGGACTGTCCCGCCGGGGCCCCCGCGGCAAGCTCGATCCCGCCGTGCCTCCCTCCGGGCGGGCTGTGGGAGGCACGAAGGAAGACTGTCTCCTTCGCCTCTGTTAAGCCCGCAGGGGCTGATGGGAAATGTCCCATCAGCCCCTGCGGGCTTAACAGAGACGCGAAGGAGACAGTCTGCCTTCGCGTCTCTCACAGGCTGCACGGGAGGGAGGGAGGGAGGGATCGAGCTTGCTGAGGGGGCCCCCGCGGTCAGTCCATGCTGCCGCGGCAGCAGAGGGGGACCCGCGGCGGCAGCCAGCAGGTTTTTTTTTTAATTTTATTTTTAAAAAAAAGCCTAAGTTGTTCCTTTTTTGTGGGCCCTTCCCAGCTGTGGGCCCTACGCCATGGCGTACATGGCGTATACGTAAATCCGGCCCTGCCACCACCACCCCTGTGCATCTCAGCACTAGGGGGCCTGCTGCATTCGAAGAAGCATGCCCAAATTAAACACTTGGCCGTTTCCACCGCACAACATAAACTGCTGCCTTTGGATCGGAACTAAACACAATGGAACTATAGGAAAAAAATCTACTGAAAAAATCAGAAAACTCACCCCAGGAAAACTAACTGCGTAAACATTTTATGTACCAAACCAAAGCCACAAGTGAGGGTGAGATAAAGAGGGGCCTCAGTTAGCGGGCACCAGGCGTAGGCTGCGATACCTTCGTAACCACTCACCTGCCTAATGGTTCTTGCCCATTTTCAATCATTGGCCCCAAAAAGTGTTTTTATTATTTCTAAATGCATTTAAAGATTCAAAAAAACACTTAGCTTTTTAATGACAGTAGATCTCACTTCTCAGACGTGACAAAGCCGAAAGACTCTTAGTCGACTCGAGTTTCGCTCATACATTAAAGGGCTGCTTCAGGGCTGGTCGGTCAGCAAAAATAGAAACTTGCCAGGCACCTTATGGACACCATCGCCATGCTTCAGGCTGCCACAGTGTCACCTGCTGCAAGTCCCACACAGTCCTTGCAGACTTGATTTTGTTTCCTAGCATTCACACTCTTAAATGTCTCAGTACCACATGTATTAGGTTGTCCTCTTTGTGATTCATTTGCTGAAACTTTGCATCAATTTCAATGTCCTCAGTCCTCTGTCTTACTTCCTGATACTGTCAGCTCTATCTGTACCTTGTATGACTGCTGCGTCTCCTGCTTCTGATAATGACCACGATGAAGGGGCTACTTCCTCCTCCAATCTTCTGGGTCCATAAGCCTCTCAGCCTGAATCTCCGGATGACCACCCATACCCTAAATTGCTTTTTAAGTTCACTAAGGGCTTGATATTCAAAAGACATTTACATGGTTAACAACCAGTTAACCGTGTAAATGTCTGTTAACCAGATTTTCAATAGCACATACATAAGTAGTGCCTTTGAATATCCCCGACTAAGTCCCCTATGCACCCTGGGGCATGCCGGGGGCATTCCAGGGGGCGTTGCTGGGGACATCCCCTAGATATCCACCTCACCAGAGACTCCAGGAATGAACCTGCTGCAGCATCCCTCAAGCCAAACCCTTCTTTTTGACTATCTACCCATGGGAGGCAGACTACGTTTCTTCAAAGAAGCTTGGCTGACTATCACTGGGTTGATATCACTTGGCTTGACTATCACTATCACTGATCACTGGGTTCTCAGCATGGTGAACTAGGGATACCACCTGCAGTTCTTGTGTGTTCCTACAACAACACTTCCACAGAGAGTTTGTTCTGAGTGAACCACATTCCATCATCTTTCAGAGAGAGCTCCAAGCCTTGCTAGATGCAAGAGCAGCGGAATCTGTTCCTGTTTCCCAGTGTAGGAAGGGTTTTTATTTGACCTTCTTCCTCATGCCAACCCTATCCTAGATCTCTCCAACAGATAAGAATGTACTTTGCAAAACAAGTTCAAAATAACTATACTGTCTACAATATACTCTTTATCATCAATCAGGGAGCCGGTTAGTTTTCTTAGATCTCAAGGATGTGTATGCCCACTTCCCAATTCATCCTTCTCGTTGGTAGTATTTGTTTCTTTTTATTAATTTATTTAACCAGATTTATATACCGCTTTATCATACAGTCAAAGTGATTTACAATTAACATTGAACCATAACAATTACATTTCAACAATTACATGAGAAATGGGAATCTGAGGGGAGATAGGACTTGGAATGACAGGGGGAGAAGTAATAGCTGTACAGGTGAGGGTGTGGGGGTTATCTGCCACTGTCTGACCCAAAGAAATCAAAGAATGGGTGTGTTTATGGGGTTTTTTTTGTAGCTCAGGTACAGTGACAGAAGAACACAAGTGTTCAGAAAGTGAGTCCCAGATGGTAGGTGCTAAGATGGTGATGGCTCTGCTGCATGTTTGTTGAGTGCTTCTGGTTTTGATAGCTGGGATAAGGAGGAGGCTCTGATTGCAGCATCTTCATGATCTTGAGTCTGGAATTTTGCTTATTATCTTCATTTCACTTTCTAGGAGTGCACTGTTAGTATTGGCTCCTCCCTTTTGATCTTTCCTTTGCTCCCAGGGTCTTCACAAATTCTCTTGCAGTGGTGGCAGTGCATCTTCAAAGAGCGGGTCATTTTGTGTTCCCTTACTTGGACAACTGGCTTGTTTCGGGAAGGAACCCTGCCAAAGTTTCCACAGCACTAAATGCCACAATCAATCTACTTCAATATCTGGGCTTTCTCATCAACAAGATCAAATCCCATATTCACTCAGTCTCTCTGTTTCATTGGAACAGACCTTGAAATCTATTCAGCTACAGTTTATCTCCCTTATGACAAGATTCAAACCATATCACTTGCCCAAGTACTCTCAACAGCTCACAAACCCCCAGCAAGGACCATCCTGTGCCTGTTAGCCAATATGGCAGCTACAGTTCAAGTAGTTAAGCATGCCAGTTGGACCTCACATGGTAGACCATTCCTGCCAACATCTTGGTGGGCTGTCCCTTCCATCCACCACCAGCCCAGATCACTCTTACCCAGATCACTCTTTTGATTCAAAAGGAAGAGGAAATAGCCAATGCAATAAAATGGGGGGATAAGACATTTTTCAGATATATTAGTGAGAAGAGGAAGGGCAAAAGTGGTATTGTCAGACTCAAGGGTGCAGGGGGGGAATATGTAGAAGCTGATAAGGATAAAGCGGAATTGCTTAACAAATATTTTTGTTCTGTGTTCACAGATGAAGAACCAGGAGCAGGACCTCAGAAAACACCCACAAATAGGAACAGAAGCGAGGGACATCTTGAACAATTTTCAAAAGACTGTGTTTGTGAGAAACTAGCTCAACTTAAAGTAGACAAAGCGATGGGACCGGATGGGATACACCCTAGAATACTGAGGGAACTTGGGGACGTTCTAGCAACTCCACTGACTGACCTTTTCAATGCCTCATTGGAGTCGGGAGTGGTGCCAAAGGACTGGAGAGAGGCTCATGTGGTGCCTTTACACAAAAGCGGAAGTAAGGATGGGGTTGAAAACTACAGGCCGATTAGTTTAACTTCGGTGGTGAGTAAATTATTGGAAACGCTGCTGAAAGAGAAAATAGTGAGGTTTCTGGAGTCCGGCGGATTACAGGATCCGAGGCAGCATGGATTCACCAGAGGCAGGTCTTGTCAGACAAATCTGATTGATTTCTTTGACTGAGTGACCAGGGAGTTGGACCGAGGGAGAGCTCTAGATGTGGTGTATTTAGATTTCAGTAAAGCCTTTGACACTGTTCCTCACAGGCGACTTATAAACAAGCTGAGCACCCTAGGGATGGACCCTAAAGTTACTGCTTGGGTTAGAAATTGGTTGGGTGGGAGGCGACAAAGAGTACAAGTAAATGGAGCTCACTCTGAGGAGAAGGATGTTACCAGTGGTGTGCCCCAGGGATCTGTCCTTGGTCCGATTCTTTTTAACATCTTTGTTAGTGATATAGCGGAAGGGCTGTCGGGTAAGGTTTGCCTCTTTGCGGATGATACCAAAATCTGCAATAGAGTAGACACCCAGGAAGGTGTAGATAACATGAGGAGGGATCTAGCTAAGCTTGAAGAATGGTCTAGAATTTGGCAGCTGGGATTTAATGTTAAAAAATGTAAGGTCATGCATTTGGGCTGCAGCAATCCAAGGGAGCAATACAGTATAGGAGGTGAAGTACTTTTGTCCACTAAAGAAGAGCGGGACCTAGGCATGGTTGTGTCTGATGATCTTAAAGTAGCTAAACAGGTAGAAAAGGCGACGGCAAAAGCTAGAAGGATGCTTGGGTGCATATGGAGAGAAATGGCTAGCAGAAAAAAGGAGGTGATAATGCCTCTGTATAAGTCTTTGGTGCGACCTCATTTGGAGTATGGTGTGCAATTCTGGAGACCGCACCTTCAAAAGGATGTGAACAGGATGGAGTCGGTGCAGAGGGTTGCTACTAAAATGATTAATGGGCTTCATTATAAAGCATATGAGGACAGACTTAAGGATCTTAATATTGTGATGAGGTGAGTGCAGCCCAGCTAGGGAAAACTGAAAAAAAGAAGGATTTTTTTTCATTACGGGGGATGGGAGCACAAAATCCTAGGCTCCATACAAGAAGCACTGAAAGAAACCTAGAGGGCAGAGCTAAGGCTAAGCCAATCACAGACCACAGGACAACCCTGCAGAGGAGTAGGAGGTCCAAGTGGGAGGAGCTAGGAAGGGAGTTGCCCAGCTCAACAGTTAACAGAGGAAGAACAAACAAAAGAGAGAGGCACAGTTTGAGTTTGCAGGAGGAGGAAGGAGCTGTGAGCAGAAGGTCCAGGAGGAGTGCAGGAGCAAGCACCAGTGGCAGCTGCAGTTCAAGGCCTAGCCCAGGTTCAAGTCCAATTCCCAGGAGGCACAGACAGGAGAGGTCTGGGGCCAAGCTTTGGAAAACCCTTGCAGCCAAGGAGAGCAGCAAATGGAGGAACCATTACAAAGGCAGCCAAGAAAGGTATGCAGGGAATGAGCAGTGCCACCAGAATAGTTCTTGCTCTGACTCAGAGGAGACTTTCAGACACCTGAAGCCTCAGCACAGCAAGAAGTATCTCGGGAGGGAAGTTAAGCAGGAGAGACACACAAGAGACCGGCTTGGAGGAGCCAAGGCCAGGCAGTGTGAGAGACTGTTTCACATTGTGAAGACTCTTAAGGAAAAGACACCAGAGCACTTTCAGAGAGCACCCAGCTGTAGCTCAATTGAGAGCATGGAGGTAGGCCCTGAAGAAAGTGTTATTGAGTCAGAAGCCTCTGAGATGGAATGTGAGCTGTGCACTAAAATACAATAGTATTGTGAGTTAGAAAACAGTGAGATATCAAAGGAAGCTGTTGCAAGTTAAAGGCAGTTTTCAAGAGTTGAAAGAGAAGAGTAACCCTGAAGACAAGAGGTTAGGAATCTCTCTTAAGAAGTAAAAACTGCAAAACTTCAGTGAAGGCCCAAACAGCCAGAACTGTTTGTATGGGCGTGGCAACAGCGGGTTGGAAGCTGTGAAGAGTTTTACAAATGCTTTTGTTTTGTACTGTCAAGCAATTGCAGTGAAGAATAGAAACTGCTGTGAGTTTTGTTTGGACATTGTGATTTGGAGAAAATTATCCTGTATTTCTTTTGTCTGGAAAAAGTGCTTAAAGAATTTTTATGTTCATCACTTGCCAACTTTGGAAACCGAATAAAAATTTCCTGTGCGCTTTAAATAACCACTTGGCTTTTCTTATTGACACAACTACAACCCTCGAAGGGATACAGATGGCCAGCCGTCCCTACTAGGCAACCGCCTGGTAGGGGCGCGAGCGTCACAATATGTACACCTTAGAGGAAAGGCGGGATAGAGGTGATATGATTGAGATGTTTAAATACCTCCGTGGCATAAATGTTCAGGGAGAGAGCCTCTTTCAATTGAAAGCAAGTTCTGCTACGAGGGGACATGGGATGAGGGTGAAGGGAGATAGATTCAGGAGTGATATGCGGAAACATTTCTTTACGGAAAGAGTAGTGGATCCGTGGAATAGTCTCCCAGTGGAGGTGGTGGAGATGAGGACAGTAACTGAATTCAAAAAAGCATGGGACCAACACAGAGGATCTCTAAAGGTAAAAAGTGGACTGTTGTAGTTGTTGTTATGGAAGGACAGACTAGATGGGCCTTGTGGTCTTTTTCTGTCGTCATGTTTCTATGTTTCTATGTTACCTTCGGTGCTTCCCCTTGGGTCTGGAGAGCTCATCTTGGTTCTCTCTGTACATAAATTCTCTGAAGAAGAATCATTTCCACAACAATCAATCAATTGGAACTTTGAGCAGCTCTATACAGCCTCAGAGCTTTTGCCCCTTAGCTACAGAACATCTGGTTCTTCGCAACAGCTATGAACTGTTCAATTCAAGCAACTTACCTTCCAGGAGACCACAACCATATTGCAGAATCTCTTAGCAGACAATTAGAACCTCACAAATTGTCTGACAGCTCAACTGCAAACCACATTTTAAGAAGGGAAAATGGAAAATAAAACAAAAGATATTATAATGCCTCTATATCGTTCCATGGTGAGACCGCACCTTGAATATTGTGTGCAATTCTGGTCACCGTATCTTAAAAAGGTTCAGAGAAGAGCCACCAAAATGGTAAAGGGGATGGAAGGATACTCCTATGAAGAAAGGCTAAAAAGGTTAGGGCTCTTTAACCTGGAAAAGAGACGGCTGAGGGGAGATATGATAGAAGTCTATAAATTAATGAACGGAGTGGAACGGGTAAACGTAGATCGATTGTTTACCTTATCAGAATATAGAAAGACTAGGGGACATGCAATGAAGCTACAGGGTAAACTAATTAAGACTAATAAAAGAAAATATTTTTTCACTCAACGTGTAATCAAACTCTGGAATTTGTTACCGGAGGATGTAGTAAAGGCTGTTAGTGTAGCTGGGTTTAAAAAAGGTTTGGACAAGTTCCTGGAGGAAAGGTCCATAAACCATTATTAAGAAGGGACCCAGGATACAAGCATTGTGGAACCTGTGTCCCTTGGGGAAACTGCTAGGTACATATGACCTAGATTGGCCACTGTTGGAAACAGAATACTGGGCTTGATGGACCTTGGTCTGACCCAGTATGGCATATCTTATGGTCTTATGATCTTATGTTCTTATGTAAGGTGGGGCTTCCCAATTCTAGATCTTTTTGGCTCTGAAAACAATGCCAATGTCCTTGCTTCTGCTCTCTTAGATCAATGCCATATTACCTTCATCGAGATGCATTTGCCATCTCCTGGGACAATGCTGTGCTATATGTCTTCCCATCAAATCCACTAATTTCCAGAGTCCTCTGGAAAATTCTCGAGGATAGGACAGTAATCCTTTGGAGCCCTTAAATGGCCCCGATGGACTATCCACTACCACTTGGTGCTCACTCCTCCCTACTGACTCAAAAGGAAGGTCAATTGCTCCATCCCAACCTTTGTAGTCTCTCCTTTAATTTTCAGAAGATGTTCATCAGATCATGTCAGCATCTAGGAAAAGCTGAACTAAGAAGTCCTAGCATCTTGAGTGGAACAGTGTTTCACAATGGTGTGTTGGTCGTCAGCTTCAACTCTTCTCCTGTGATCTAGCTGATGACCTTTTTTTTTTACCTTATGCATTTTCTCAGAATCAGGACTACAAACCTCATCTGTGCATATGCACCTTATTGCAATTTCCAACTATCATACAAAGATTGATGGAAAACCTTTCTTCCAACATCCTTGAATACCTAAGTTCATACTGGCTCCACAGATCGACTCCAGCCAGGGACATAAATGTTGCACTATTTGCATTAATGCATCCACCTTTTGACCCTTGGTGGAGGCATCACTTAAGCATCTCTCATGGAAGACCATTTTTCTTATAGCCATTACATCAGCACGCCATATTAGCAAGATAAAGGCCTTGGAGCCCTAACCACCGTACACTCAATTTTTACCAACTAAAGTTGTTCTTCGCACTCATCCCAAATTTTTGATTATGGTAGTAGCCCCTTTTCATTTCAGCCAGTCCATCATCCTCCCAGTGTTCTTTCCCATGTCCTATGCACTGGAGACTGAAACGAACCCACACTTCCATGACTGTCAGAGGGCGCTCTCAACTCTTCCTCACATTTAATCCAAACAACCCTGGACATTCATTGTCAAAGTGAACCCTATTTTCATGGGTATCAGACTGTCAATTTTACATTTCTTTCTGTGGGCCAGTCCAGCCTAGAGAAAGAAACTCTACACCATCTCAGGTTAAAAGCTTCCACAGTTGAACATTTGAGATCAGCGCCACTAAAAGATATCTATAAACCAGCCATGTGGTCCAGAATGCATACTTTTACCAAGCATTACTGCCTCGATGTCTTCTCCTCATCAGAAGGTGCCTTTGGACAAGCTGCGCTACACAACCTTTTTGCCTTGTAATGACAATACTCCACCTCCCAAGGAAATATATTTTTTTTGGGTTGCCTACTGCAGAACTTTTTAATCTCGATACGCTGACCCTCAGCTCTGGATTCACCATCAAGTGTGCCTGCATGTCCCCTGCCTGTCCATGGAGAAAGCATAGTTGCTCACCTCTAACTGACGTTCTTCATAGGCAGCAGGGGAATGCAGTCACACTTTCTCCTCCTGCTAATTCCCCCAATTCTTCACATTTCATCACATTTTTGTTTGGTGCTATGAAAAGCCTGAGCAGTGTCAGAGTGTCAGGACAGGTGTTGGTCACCATACTCGCTCAGGGGCTGAAACACCCCCTTCCCTCCCAGCCTTACTGGTATCCACTGCAATCAACCCACCGACAACCACACTCAGATGAGAACTAAATGTAGATAGTCGGTATGTTTGTTTGTTTGACCCCCTTTTCTGTTAAATGTATCCCTACAATCTGTGTTAACCACTTTGATTGAAGGATAAGGTGGTATACAAAACTGGCTTATTGCTAGAGGAGACTGTATTCCCTCGCTGTCAATGGAGAACTCTCGTTTCTGGTAAGCACCTATGCTATCTTGCCACTCAATGGTGTTCTGAAAATGAATCCCTATCTGTACAAACGTTTCATCAACTATAGCAAGGGATATCAAATTTTACGGATGTTCAAAGCACCAAGGCAATATATTCGAAAAGTTTTATCTGTGGGTGATAAGAAACATTACAGTAAATGGCATCTTTCTGTCATAGTTGCTGGGCTAGAGACTGAATCAATCCATTTGTGAAAATTGTGACTTTGCTTCTGAAGGATTGCAAAAATATGTCACTATGCTTAAGTCTAAATCCATTAACACTGTTAAAATATGCTAGCTTTTCTCAGGAAGAGCAGGGAAGCACTTAAAAGGCTTCCATCAGTCAAAACGAATTCACTAAATATACAATTTAACCAGCAATAGGAAGAGAAAATAATGCCATCTAGCACTACATTGATGATCTTCATTTTCAACAGCAGTTATAACTCAGGATCTTCAAGGCCTGTTCTACTGATGATTCATAACTGAATTTCTTTTCCAGAGGGATTACCCCTTCATTTCTTTGCCACATTTTTTTTCTCTGATGTTTTGTATGCTGAGACACACATTTATTAAAAAGCAACCCCTAGATCAATTTTCCTTTCTTTGACAAGTATCATTCCATACATTTACATTCTGTTGTTCAAGGAAACACTATTTAATCTCATTCCGCAGGAGAAAAAATGGAAATCCCCTTGTAAATAATATAGTGCTTGACAGTTCCCCAGAGCAATGAATGATGATTGAATCTAGAGTTAGAAAAGGGAGTAGATGTTATTGCTAATTCAGGGATATATGGCCAACCGGTCTGGACTACACCATAACTCATAGGCAGCACTGTAAATTGGATTATTCTGTTACAAAAGTATTATTAATCAGATTATAACACATGGGAAATCAAGCTATAGGAAGCTGATTTTTAACATTAATAAGCATGAATCACAACTTTTAAGTGGTTGATAACACCCTGGATCTAAGACTGAAGTAATTGGTATTCACATTAAGATATTTACAATATTGGCATAGTTAGGAGCAGAGCCGTACCTAGGACTGAGTGAGTGGTGCAGCCACACAGGGCGCAAGTAAAAAAGGGCTCTGATATCATCACTGGGCTTCCAGGAAGCTCAAAAATAGTGAGTTAATGCACGTGGCTGGGTGGAGGGGGGGGGGGGGGCGAGGGTGCATTTCTAGCTTGGTACGGTCCCTTTTAGAAAACTACATATAATAACTGGAAGTGTGTCACCGCTGTTAAATTTTCTCCATTCACAATTTGTCTGATGGTTACAAGATGGTCTCCTGTCCCAACTTGGTTGCAAGCTGTACAATTTCAGTAAAATTATGCTGACATTATTATTTGTTATTTTGGTGATATCAGGGCTCCTCGACCAGGGTAGAAATGATGGATAAACGATAAGGATATATTTATTCTCACCTTTAATATTCAAATCCAGCAATTAGTGTATTTTTTTTTAATTGTTGGCCATGACATTTATCAGAATAAACGTGGGGGGTTATTCTATAATATCGGGCATAGGCAAAGCACGATTCCATGTGCACAGTGGGGGTCTGTTTGATAAAGTAAAGCACTCGTGGGTTTAACTTTACAGAATAGGGGCATACGGATGCGCCTTTACCTAGGTGATGTGCTTACACTTGCTCTGGTGTAGGCGCAAATGTCTGTACCTAGATTTGATGCAGTGATACATGTCATTTATAGTATTCTATAACTTATAGATGTAGATATAAGCCCTGCCTATGCTCTGCCCAAGCTCTGTCCCCACGCACATGCCCACTAAAGGTGGCATGATGAGACTTACAAGTGTGATTATTTATTTACAGAAGTTGTGACCATCTTTCTGAACAAAAAAGTTCAATCAAGAAGGTGTACATCAGGGGCAGGAACACATAAAATCAACAGCACCTCCAAGCATCAGAACATGCAAACGCACAACCCCCCCACCCAAAACAATCCACTCCTCACCCCTCAACCCTCAGAAAACAACCAAGTCTTCACAAGCCACCACTCTGAATGCTTTCTCATGGCTAGAGGCCCTACGAGCCACCTTTAATCCCGGCACCACCAACAACCATGCCTAAGATGACCACAGCAGCCGAGATGGATTATACCAATCCAGCAATACCTGCAGATAACAAGCACCAGTAATTTAAACAGTCCATGTTGCCACACCAGCAGACAAAGTAGCTAGACCAAGTAAGGCCATGCATATTCCCGGCATCAGGCTCCCATCAGGAGCTGCGCAGCTGCATTTTGCCCAATGTGTAGGTGCCAGAGGGCTTTAGATGGGAATCCAACATACAAGACATTAGAATAATCAAGCGTACTGGGCACCAAGGTTTGCACAACAAGTCTCAGAGTCGATGTTTCTAGGTATGGTGGCAGATGCTTAGCCAGACAAAGCTTATACCAAGCAGACTTACGCAAATGATCAAGCTGTTCTCCCCAACTCCGATCTGTTCAGATACAATGCCCAGGGAGTGCAGCTCCTCTGTCCAGGGGATCTCAAACCTCAAGATGATTGTCAAATGATGAATGTCCAACCTCGCAGCCATCCCAAAGTGAAAGCACACAGTTTTATCAACATTAAGCACCAGGCCACTGCCAGAGAGCAGTCGTGGATCTGTGCTAGACAATCATTCAGCTGCCCCATGGCTGCCTCCAAACCCCCACTCAAAGGGGCCAGAATCTGGAGGTCATCAGCATAGGCATAAAAGGAAAAACCGAAGGCACATATAACTGCTCCCAGGGGCTGCAAGTAGATATTAAACAACAAATGGTACAAGGGGGAACCTTGTGGTACCCCCCATTCCCAAGTGTATAAAGATGAACCGGATCCCTGACCAGGAAGCATCTATCAAACATGAACAAGTCCATCCATGCGAGCACCGTGCTGTCGAGCACCAAAACACTACACATTCTCCATTGACAAGCAGGCTTGAAAAGGCACCCAGGGCCCTGTTACACAAAAGCAAATTCTTAGCAAGATGCCTTAAGCCACTAGACAAAATCAAAAAATATACAGTACCTTTGCTTAGTCTATCTGCTGACCCTTTTAAAGACAGAAAATGAAATTGCTAAATACTATATTAGTTAGCAAGACAGTAGGGAATGTTTTTGATTCCATTTTGCTGTATCTCAATAATTTATAAGCCTGACTAGAATTTTTAAGCCCTGTATGCTGACTGGTTGCATGTCGTTACAAGAATTAACAACCAGGAACTTGCCCTCAGGGCAGGCCCTAGCAGAAGCCCTATTATTAAAATAAAAAAAAAAAAAGGTTAGAAATTCGTTGGGTGGGAGGCAACAAAGGGTACAGGTAAATGGAGCTCACTCTGAGGAGAAGGATGTTACCAGTGGTGTGCTCCAGGGATCTGTCCTTGGTCCAATTCTTTTTAACATCTTTGTTAGTGATATAGCGGAAGGGCTGTCGGGTAAGCTTTACCTTTTCGCGGATGATACCAAAATCTGCAATAGAGTAGACACCCAGGAAGGTGTAGATAACATGAGGAGGGATCTAGCTAAGCTTGAAGAATGGTCTAGAATTTGGCAACTGGGATTTAATGTTAAAAAATGTAAGGACATGCATTTGGGCTGCAGCAATCCAAGGGAACAATATAGTATAGGGGGTGAAGTACTTTTGTTCACTAAAGAAGAGCGGGACCTAGGCGTGGTTGTGTCTGATGATCTTAAAGTAGCTAAAGAGGTAGAAAAGGTGACGGCAAAAGCTAGAAGGATGCTTGGGTGCATATGGAGAGGAATGGCTAGCAGAAAAAAAGAGGTGATAGTGCCTCTGTATAAGTCTTTGGTGCGTCCTCATTTGGAGTATAGTGTGCAATTCTGGAGACCGCATCTTCAAATGGATGTGAACAGGATGGAGTCGGTGCAAAGGCTGGCTACTAAAATGATTAGCGGTCTTCATTATAAAGCATATGAGGACAGACTTAAGGATCTTAATATGTACACCTTAGAGGAAAGGTGGGATAGAGGTGATATGATTGAGATGTTTAAATACCTCCGTGGCATAAATGTTCAGGGAGAGAGCCTCTTTCAATTTAAAGCAAGTTCTGCTATGAGGGGACATGGGATGAGGGTGAAGGGGAATAGATTCAGGAGTGATATGCGGAAATATTTCTTTACGGAAAGGGTAGTGGATCCATGGAATAGTCTCCCAGTGGAGGTGGTAGAGATGAGGACAGTAACTGAATTCAGAAAAGCATGGGAGAAACACAGAGGATCTCTAAAGGTAAAAAGAGGACTGTTGTAGTTGTTAATATGGAAGGACAAACTAGATAGGCCATGCGGTCTTTTTCTGTCGTCATATTTCTATGTTTCTAAGTTACAGAAGATGAGGACGCTCAACCAAATCGAGCACTGCTGACAAGTCCAAGGACATCAACAGCACTGAGAGGCCTAGGTCTAACGAAACATGGACCTGGTCAAGCATGGCCACCAAAAAAGTCTCTACTCCGCTTCCCAAAATATACCCCCCCATGGTCCACATCCAGAAGTGCATTATCTTCCAGATAACCCCCCTTCCCCCATCTGCGCCACAACTTGCTTCTCCACTAACTGTGCCAAAAGAAGCAGGTTGGAGATAGGGTGAAAATTGTTGCAATCTTGCAAGTTCCCCCTAGCCTTCTTCACAACAGGCACTACTACTGCCTCTTTGAAGCGCCTCGGGATATAGCCCCATGTCAAGGATGCATTGATCAACGTACGCATTCACTCCAGCATAGGTGGCATGGCCCATTTAAAACATTGAATTGGAGCCAGGTCCAAGCCACACCAGGTCGCCCATACCCAAGCTAGTAGTATCGAGAGACGCTCACTAGTCACTGTATAGAATGAATGCAACCTCTCTGGACCCAGCAAGTGGGGTGGCACAGCCCTCATCTCCCATGGACGCCCCAGGCTGCCTTTCGGCCACTCATTTTTTGCTACAAAGTAGCGAGCCGATCCCCCATGAGTCTTCACCACTTCAGACACCACCTGGAATATCGCCCTATGGTGATTATCAGCCCACACAATTTGCACTGTGAAGCAACACCTCTTAGTCTCAACATGCCATCTGTATACATTCACCTGCTTCCTCCAGCGTATCTGGTCACTTACAGAATAGCACCCGACTAATGCATGCATGTAGGTGCCAATGCACATGCATCTTTTAAAATAGGGTCTTATGTATACTTCTCGCATATCCCTTCCTACACACTCTATATGGAATCAGTCTTATAATGTGGCTACCTGTCCAGTTGCAATATTCAGCTGCTTTTCAGCAGGTTTAAAGTGAACACTTGATTATCTGTATAAAGGGTAATTTTATAGCAGGCCACCTGTGTGTGAGGACCAAGTAGGTGCCTATTTGAAACCTATTTTATAAAGACACCTAACTATCTATCTGACTTAAGTATTAGAGGCAAAGAGGCAGAAATCATGCCTAGATTGGAGCTGTGGACATTTTATTTTTTATTTCATATACCACCCTATTGCAATGTATCAGAGTGGTTTACAATATAAAACCAATGTCAAGATAGAGTTCTGAAGAAGAAAGAAATAAGTAGGAAAAAGAAAAGAGTTGATAAGAATTTCAATATAACGGGGAGGGAAAGTAAGAGAGGAGAGGGGAGTAGACAGATATCTATGCTGTCATGGAGATTAATCAGGCTGTCCAAAGGAGGTCTCAAAGTAGAAAGCTTTTAGACCGTTTTTTGAATTTTCCGAGTGAAGGCTCTTCTTTAAGGTAGAGAGGGAGAGGATTCCATAAGTGTCAAGCCATTGGTTGCTCATTGCCTACCAGTGGAAATGGATAGACTCTGGTTGCCCTGTGCATTTGGTGGGGGCTGCTAAAAGATGGGCATTGAGTGAGCGAAGAGTGCGGCTGGGGGAATAAGGAATTAAATGGCTGGGGAGGTAAGGGAGGGATTCATCTGTATTCCTTATTCCCCCAGCCGTGCTCTTCGCTGACTCAATGCCCATCTTTTAGCAGCCCCCACCAAATACACAGGGCAACCAGAGTTTATCCATTTCAACTGGTAGGCAATGAGCAACCAATGGCTTTTCATCAGCGGGGGAGTAATATGGTTGAATCTTTGGGCATTATGAAGAGGTTTGGCAGCTGTATTTTGAACATATTGAAGTTTAACTGAATTGGCTGCTGTAATGCCATTTAATATGCTGCTACAGTCATCAATCTGGGACATTATCAGTGTCAGAATGAGAGTGTGAAGTGCAGCAAAGGTGAGATATTTTTTGATGGAACGGAGTTTTCGTAACATGAAGTATGAGCTTTTTATTATGGCAGAGATCTGGGAGTTAAAAGTTAGCTTTGAGTCTAAAAAGCAGATAAGAATTTTGAGAGTGCTAACTGTAGAGATTATGTGGCTGTCGAAGGTTGGAGTCAGAGGGGTGAAGAAACTACATCAGTGATCAAGATGGCTTCAGTTTCTTTATGGCTTAGTTCGAGCTGATGACTGAAAAGATGGTTACTGACTGATTGAAGACAGGAGTTTAACTGTGAGAGATGTGAGGTTTGATAAGTGATATAGGCTTGTGGAGGGGGTAGACTAGTGGATAGAGCACTGGCTTGATAACCAAGAGACCAGGGTTCAATTACTACTAGCAAGTCACTTAATCCTCTGCTGCTTTGAAAGAAAGGCCTGGCAATCTACTTCTGGTCACACTGCCAAGAAAACCCAGGAGCTGCTGAGTCAGCATTGACTTGAAGGTATGCATTGCATAGGCTACTAATCATGTACCATGAGGGTAGCTAAAGGACTGAGGAAGATGTTAACTAAATGTTGGAAAGAACCTTGTGGAACACCTGAAATGACCAGATGGATTTCTGATAAGGAGTTAAATTTCACCTGGAATCCACAATTATTAAAAAAGGACGTGAATCATTTTAGGACAACACTGGAAATACCAATGTATGACAGCTGGGTGAGTAGTAGATGATGATATAGGTTGAGTGAGACTAAAAGTGCAAGTTGCTTTATGTCGAGATGTTTGTGGATGCCACTAAAAAGGGCTATTAAAGTTGTCTCTGTGCTGTAGCTAATGCAGAATCCAGACTGGTAGGGGTGTAGACTATTTTTTTTCTAGATAGTCATCAAGTTGCAATAGGACAAGTTTCATAATGATTTTTGAGAGGTAGAATAGGTTGGCGATAGGGACAATACCAGTTTGTAGGTTGAAACTGATCATGGAGAGAATAGGCTCAACTAAATCTAGATTGGGGTCTTTCAGCCATTTAGAAAGGACATGGTAGAGCTGTCAGGTCAAGGGTCTAATGGAGTAAAGTATTTTCTGTATTTATATTTTGGAAAGGAGGTTGAAATTAGTCCAGGAGGTTTTTTTCGAAGGGATTTGATAAGTGCTAGGCATTAGGAGAGTTTGGAGGGATAAGAGGTATCATTGAGATTGTAACTGGCAGAGAAGCATGAATGTCCACGGTCTTTTTGATAAAAGAGGCCACCAGGAGAATGGCTGTCAGATCCTGGCTTGAGGGACTAGGAGGCGGATAACCAAGAGACCAGAGAGAGTAATTGTTTTCTTTGCTGTTGTGCATTGTCTATTTGCTTGAAAGAGTACTTATTTATTTATTTTATTTATTTAACAATTCTTTTATACCGCGCTATTATATTCTTTTTTGCTTCATCAAGCTGTGATTCGAAGAAGCATTGTTGATTTTTAACTTGAACTAGATGATTGGTGGTCTTATAATGTCTCCAGTTCCATTCTGCTTTCTGAAGTTGATGCTTTAGCAATCTAAGGCCTACGTGATACTGGGGACAGATTTGTTTCATGTGTGGGAGATCCCTCTTGGTTGACATGTTTTCTGCTGAATGATATTGAGGATGATTCTCTGCTGAATGGTCTGCTAAAGATAGTTGGTGGAAATCAGATGGGCAGGGAGGTAAATGTTCAAAGATTAGGAAATTGTTGGATGCACAGTCGAGCCTTTCCCATACCCATAACTAAGCTCTCTCCAGTCAATCTCCCCTTTAACTGATCTTTCCTCCTCCTGATTCCTCTTCTGAAACCCCTCTAAGATCCTTCCTCCAGCCAATTTCTACAAACCCCTCCCACCAAATTTTCACTGGCTGAACTAAGTATCAACATTCTTCTTTTGCCTCAGGCTCATAGGGATGATAATAAGCTGGAAGACAAGGCAGTCCAAGGGAAAACAATATTTTTCTTTCAGTCAGAGCCAGTGTTGGGTAAGGAGAGAAGGAGAGTAGCAATCTCTATCAGCCTATGCACCACACAGAGGGGAAGTTATTAACACACCTCCTTATTTGTCAGCTCGACTCCTAGTAGCAGTAGTACCATGAAACTAATTCTAGAGGGCTTTGGGTGCCATTTTGAATCTTGGTGCTTATAGGGAAGGAGCAACCAGCGATTGCTCCTGCCCCCTCTCCCAATAGCCATCAGAGAGAGCCTTGGTAGGTGCCAGGGAGGATGAGGTGGTGTGGGATTTTGAGGAGCCATTGGGGGTGCAGGCCAGTATTGCGGATCCGAGGAGGGGGTGAGGGGTTATTTGATTCTGGAACCAGCCCTTAAAAATGAGAGGCCCCAAGTTAGGGTTCACTATGCATTACTGCAGCCAGGAACATGCAATGCAAAATGAAATTTACTATACGAGTCACTAACCTGTGGTACCCAAGGTACAGCATCTTAGAGACCCAGGCAGTAAATTTTGTTGTGTTAAAATTGTGAAAAAAACAGACCTAAGTTAAATCGCTTAACTATACATAAAAGAACATAATTCTATAAGGCAGAGCCAGATTTCCATGTGTGTTTCTAATATTTTTGTGATTTATGCACACAAATGACACATGGAGACTAGTCAGTTGCTATTCCTAAAGTATGTACCATGGACCGATGGCGTGTACTTTAACTGTGGGTGCACACAAGGGTGGAGTCTTACCCACATGCTTTATAGAATATGGCCCAATGTATGTAAGATACGCATGGTTATTTACACCCTAGAGTTAGTGGGAGTGACCACGACTTCTTTTATTTGATTTGTAGCCACTTACAGTAGTACTCTGTAAAGTTAAATCTGCGTTGATTCGCTTGACTAATGGTGCCGCTTCTGTTGATTTACAGAAGCAGCACCATTAGTCAATATAAATATGCACAAAAATATAGCTGCTACTTACATAATTACCTCCATAGAAGGCAATTTTATAACAGGTTGCTCAGGTGCCAATCTTTAGCCTAGTTTATAAATACACATAAGCGCCTATGGGGCATATTTACATGCCCCTATGTGTCTTTATAAAAAACTGGCACAACCTCAGCACAAATAGCACCTAGACTGAGGCTGTGAACGTTTATGCTGACTTATGAGTATATTGTATAAAATGTGCATATAAAATTGCAACCCCACCAAACTCCCCCCTCCCCTGAACACATCTACTCAAAGTCACCTACAAGTATGCACTTAATGGCAGCTTGCATAATTTTATAAGAGGCCTTTTACATGCGTATATTAACATATCAGCACAAAAAAATCCTCACTAAAATGATCTCCATAGTGGCTGAATACTGGGCCACTGATTTTCACTTTTGCATAAGTGAGTCTTTTACCATCCGAGAGCTGTAAATATCTGTAGAGCAAATGTGGCTGTCTAATTTATGAACATTCTGAAAGTTAATTGCATGGAAAAGCATAGAATTCGGGAACACCAACAGGTTAAACATATACATCAGCATAAATGTTTGGGTTGAATATATGCAGCAAAAAGTCTGCAATAGCTCCAGCATGAAAATCTAATAAGAAAAACTAGCAAGAAAGTGGGATTAATGCAGGCGAAAGAAGAACATCTGCAGCTAGCGAACAGCCTGGTTTGATGATAGAACATATAATACTTTCTTTCTGTCAAGCAGATCCAGTAATCCTGCTTTGATTGGAGATACCCCTCTATGTTGGTTTTATAATATGGTGGCTTTAGAACCTGTCAACAAGGGAAGTTACGTAATCTTTGACACAGTACAGCTATGAGTTGCTTTTACATTTTTTATGCCCAGTATCAGTAAAGACTACTGTTTTTTACTTCTAAAATAATTTTCATCAAGGCTCCTATGATGGGAGGGAGTATTGGAAAAGACAAGGTATCTAGCCTACTCCCTCACATATGGGGAAGGCTGCTTTAGATCTTTGAGGGAGTCGCACCTTGAATCGCACTTTAGGGGATTAATTTTATAAAACCTTTTCTGCATGTAAAGCATGCTTCACACCCAGAAAATGCACTTATAAAACTGGCCGAATACATATGCCAGTTGGAGTGAATGTGCTTAGATGTGTTACTTGCCTAGGTGCCCCTGGGGCCATGGTTGGAGTGGAATGGGGACAGAGTCATGAAGTATATGTGTATTGCTATAAAATGTGCAGATACATACCTAGGGCACATACATACACACACTTACACCTTCTTCAGAGCAGGAATACATGTGCACATGAGGATCTGTGGGCTACTGGTGCTGGTTCTGGCTGTTTTATAAAGGCAAATAGGCTTCTATGTTGCCTTTCTACTCTGCTCCCCAGTGGTATAAATTCCGCCCAAGCAGCCCCCGCTTTATGGGAGAGCCCAGGCAGAAAGGGGCCTTCAAGGTGGCGGTTCGCGAGACTTCGACCCGGCAGGAGGCAGTGCAGCCAAGATTGTAAAGCAAATTTGCCAGGGGGGGAGGGGTATGTGTGCCAGCGCGTGGGGGTGCTGCTGCCATGACAATGGGGGCCCCTCATTAGAACTTATGCCACTGCTGCTCCCTATAGAACAACTTGCAAAATGAAATCATAAACAAAAATAGGGTATCGATGAGATATAAAGATTTTAAAAAGGGGCCTAAGAAGAGCAGCTTTTTGAAAAGCAGCAAATTTTGTGCCAGTGTTTGCCTGTCAGCGTCAGAGTGCCAGTCAAGAGATTTTCAGATACAAGTAAAACATCACTTATCTGCTCTCTGCCGTATTCACTGTCCAACGGCTGTAACCTGGGCCAGCCTCAGACTCAAAAAGATTTTTCAGTCCTCAATTCTTCATCTAATTCTACTACTACTACTATTATTAATCATTTATATAGTGCTACAAGGTACATAGTGCTGTACAGACATATAAAAAAGACGGTCCCGGCTCGTCAGAGCTTACAACCTAATCGAGACAGACAATACAATAGCTGAGAAGAAGGGTACAAATAGGGAAAGGTAAGGAGACACAAGGAAAACAAGGGATCAGGATCCAAAAGCAGCCTCAAAGGGGTGATCTTTTAGCACGGAGAGATGAAGCCTGACGAACAGACTCAGGCAGTTTATTGCAGGCTTCCCTTCCATTTCCATATTCAGTTTAAACTTCTCTTCCTAACCTATACATCTGCCATTTGGATGCCCAGTCTTCCAGTTTATCAAGGTCCTCCCGTAATTTTTCACAATCCTCATGGATTTTAACAACTTTGAATAGTTTTGTGTCATCTGCAAATTTGATTACCTTACTCGTTATTCCCACTTCCAGGTCATTTATAAATAAGTTAAAAAGCAGCAGACCCAGCACAGATCTCTGGGGTACTCCACTATTCACTATTCTCCATTGGGAAAATTGCCCATTTAGCCCTACCCTCTGCTTTCTATCTTTTAATCAGTTCCTGATCCACAATAGTACACTGCCTCCAACCCCAAGACTTTTTAATTTTGTCAAGAGTCTCTGAGGGACCTTGTCTAAGGCTTTCTGAAAATCCAGATACACTATATCTACCGACTCACCTTTGTCTACCTGTTTATTCACACATAAAATAAGGTTACCACACAAATGATTTTAGATGGTAAAATCAGTGGCTAGAAATTGCCCTGGGAATATGAGTGGGGCTGGTACTTTTAGCAGCATGCAAAGGGATGGGGGTAGGAATAGGAGGAGTGCAGGGTTGGCAAGCAACACATGGTGATTTCATTTTCAAACCCACCACCAATGCTTTACAACTTTGATTTTGCACCTGCTATAAAAATCATTGTAAAGTCCTTAGGCACTGATCGGCCCTTGAATTTTCAAAGGAAGACTCCATAGGGATGCAGAGCACAGGTAAAAGGCCCAATAGTAACTGGAAGCAGCGGCAGCATCCGGCCTCCTCAGGAAGACAGCAGCAGGTCTAAGAGGAATCGGTTAGAAGAAACACAGAAGAAGGGGAAGAGGGGGACAATGGATAAGGAGGAGGGGAGGTAAAGGGCAAAGGAGAGAGATGATTGATGGCAAGCCAGCCCAAAGTCTTGCTGGTATTATGACAGATTGCTCCATGATAGATGTATGGCAACAGTAACTTGCCATACAAAAGGGACTACACATGTTTTGCATAAGTGCACAATTCATGTTTATTTATTTTTTTATTTATTTAATGCTTTTATATGCCGCGCTTTTTAAAATCAGTGCGGTTTACAGATAACTTTTTGTGCAGAGTAGGAAGAGCCTACCTTGCACTTACAATGAACAGGTAGTACAACTTGGATTGATAACAGGGGAAAGCATATACAGACTATATACAAGGGGAGGGGGTCGCTATGCGGCTATAGTGACCCGGCTTATCCTGAGGGCTATATACAAGGATGTTAATAATTTATTGGATTGACTGTTCTTTATGGTTGGGACATAGGGATGAGGCCGGGTGAGGATGTGTTGTTGGCCTGGGCATAGTGTAGGAGAAAAAGGTGGTGCTTTAGTGCCTTTCTAAATTGGGCAAGGTCAGTGATTGTGCGGATGGTCACTGGGAGTTCATTCCAGCAGGTAGGTGTGTAGAGCCTGAACGCTCTCTTTCTTGTGGCATTAGTGCATTTTGTTACTTCACTGGGGGTTACTAGAGTGTTGGTGGCGAAGGACCTTCTTGTTCTAGATGTGGGTGTGGGGTGGATAAGGTTTGTCAAGGAGCTGGCAGTTCTTTTGTTAATGGCCTTAAAAGTTAAGAGAGCAACTTTGTATATGATCCGGCAGTAAATTGGTAACCAGTGCAGATCCTTTAGGATTGGAGTGATGTGCTCCCTTCGAGAAACCCCGTGTAGGAATCGGGCGGCAGCATTCACTGCTAGCTGTAGTGGGTTAAGTGTGTTCTTAGGGAGTCCATGAAGGATTATATTGGCGTAGTCAAAGTGGGTGGTTACTAGCGCCTGGAAAACTGTTCGGAAGTCTTCTGGTTGCAGCAAGGGTCGGAGGTGTCGAATTGTCCTCATCTTATGGTAGACCTTCTTTACAGTATTGCCTATGTGTGCTTTCATGTCGAGGTACTGGTCCAGCATGACACCTAGGTAGCGGATGGTGGGACAGCTCAGGAGCTCGGCGTCTCTTGTCTTCAGTGTTGCTGGTAGGGAGAAGGTTTGATTTCTCATGATAAACAGCACTTCTGTCTTGCTGAAATTTATCTTGAGGCTCTGTGAGTGAAGCCAGTCTGTGATGGCGTCAAAGCATTTCACTAGTGAAGAGAAGTCTGGTTGATCGATGGTGAATGGGGTGAAGAGTAGTACATCATCTGCATAAATCAGGCAGGATATGTTGAAGGAGCGGATGATTGCACATATGGGCTGCATGTATATATTGAATAGTAGGGCGGATAGCGAGGAGCCTTGGGGGACTCCATGTTTTTGTTGAAAAGGCTCGGAGGTCGCAGAGCCTGTCCGTACCTGCTGCCATCTATCTGTTAGGTACGACTTGCACCAACTCCAGGCTGAACCCTGGATTCCCTTTTCCTGGAGACGTATTAGGAGCTGCTCATGGTTGACTGAGTCGAAAGCTGCGGAGATGTCTAGGAAGATCAGGGCATATCCTTGTCTGTTAATCCTTGCGATAAATGTGTTAAAAAGCGTGGCAAGGAGCGTTTCAATGCCATGTGCTTCCCTGAAACCATGTTGGCATGGATCAGGAGAGGCCGTGGAGTCGATGTGTTCTTGGATTTGCCATTGAACTACCTTCTCAATGATCTTGGCTAGAAGCGGGATGCTTGAGATTGGTCGATAGGATTCAACCTTCAGGGGGTTCAGCTTGTGAAGCTTAGCCCTGTTCTTTATTTATGGGTTCTGCAATGTAGGATAGACACAATTATCTAGTCTGATTATTGCCCCCCCTGCATTTGAGACTAGATGGTGAGATGAAACAAACATTACTCTTGAGTACAGACCCATAATACTGCCAAATTACAGAGTGAAAGACATGGGACGCAATGAAAGAGGTCAGACAAGGGAAGATAATTGAATATGGCATAAGGGACAAAAAAGAAAAGACTAAGAAAACTGATTCTCGCAAGAGGAAATTAGTACAAAATAGAAAGACATGAGAAAGTACAATTGAAAAAAATTGCAAATTGAGTTATAGAAGTACGGGGTAAAATAAATGTAATACTGGTAGATGTGGAACATCACATAAGGAAAATGTGATGGGGAGCAGACAGATAAATTATTTGCTATGCAGCTTAAATTTAGCTCAGGATTCAAAGATGAAGATAGGAAGTGATCAAGGAATGGTGCTTAGCAAGGGATTCAAACAAATGCCATAGGAAGATGGACTTCTAGATATCCAAACTGGGAATTCTCAATCTTCCCAAAACAAATATCTATATGATTACACAATAAAACAAAAATACACGAAGCGAAGGTGAAAAAGATCTCAAGAACAATTTAATGGCCTCTATGGGCTCATGTCGTCACAAACATCATCGGTCAAAAACCCTTTGTTATATTGTCCTATATAATTCAAGACACTTTTTTCAGCCGTCCAGGTGATTCTGCACTGCTGCAGACCCCTGGGGAGAAACCAAAGGAGAAAAGGGGCAGGGGCAAAGCAGCTGGCCAAGCAGCAGATACCACTGCTGACCAACCAGCCCCCCCCCAACCAATAGTTCCAGAGAGCTCCCCCATGAGGTTGGGAGCTACTGGGCACACCCAAATGTTCGACCTGATAGGTTGGGGGCCCTGCCTGGCTTCAGCCCTCAAAGGGATTTGCAAATTGAAAAGGGGTAACCAGCCCAAAGCCCCCACTGAGACCTTCCAAACAACCCGAGGCAAAGGGAGGTCCAGACAGTGTGGTAGCTCCCCCTGGCCCCCAGCACCAAAAGGCCCAGCAGAGACCACCCGAGGGCCCTCAAAACCCCCCTCCGTGCCCCCCCTAGCCTCCAAGCCCAAAGCCCCCAAAGTAGCAGCACTTATAAGCTCTCAACCTCTCCCAGCTCTCCTAACCTGAGTGTCCATTCCTGCAGGGCCTACAGATTCATGTCCCACTACAGGCCCAACTGGATTCTGGCAAGCCTCTGGCCTGGCCCCTTCCATGCCCCTGCAGCGGCCTGCTAACAAACCTCCCCCTCATCTTGGAAGGATGCACTGGGACCTACGAAGGTGATGGAGTCCCCAGCAAAGCTGTATCCTCCATATTCCCATCCGCATCTCATACCAGCCCAGAACTCACCCCTGCACCAGCCACAATGCATGCCATCGCTGGAGGCCCCATGGGAGCTGACTCCCCCTGCTGCAGCCACCCCTTTAAGCGGCCCGACAGCCGCTGCCGGGGGTGCTCTGCAGAAGTGGCAGGTACCAAGGCAGGCTTCGCCACTTGGGAATGCTCATGGTGACACATTGCCAATAAAATGAAAGGGGCCTTGGGAGCAGCCAAGCAGTGCCTCACATTACCAAGGCCTGGAAAACCGGCAAAATGGAGAAGCAGCAAACGCCGCACCCTGAACAGCCCGACAAAGGAGAGGAGGGAGGCCGCTGGACCTAGTAGGTAAAATAACCTCTACCGGCTCCTCCCTCCCCTCCCATTGGCCCGTGGGACCCGCCAATTGGCTCTCTTCCCAAACTAGGAAGGGAGCCAATCGATTTGAAATGCGCACCGCCACCAAACCCTTTCTTCCTTTCCCTTCCCCATTTATTTATTTATTTATTTATTTATTTATCTATTTCTTCTATACCGCCCCTTCCAGAGATCAGGGGCGGTTTACATGGAACAAGTAAACAAATTTGTATACTAATGTATACATTACATGGAACAGAGATTTTTTTTTAACTTTATACAGATAATAGTTATTAACAGAGATTTATAACATTGTAACTTTATACAAATAACTGTGCATTAATTGTCAAAACTATTTACATTTTATATACATTAATAAGTTTCTGTAGCGTAGTGTTGATCAGAGTTTTTCTACCTTTTTATAGGTAGTCAGAGTTTTCTACCTTTCATATGTGTGTGTGGAGGAATTTATTTCCTTTTTTCATCTCTTGGGAGTATTTTGGGGTGTATGTGGTGGGAGTATGTGGTGGGTGTATGTGTGTGGGTAGTTGAGTGTGGTTTTAGGGCTTTGTGTTTGAGTGTTTGGGGATGGTGTGTGGTTGGACTTGGGGATATGGGATTTCATAGTGTTCGGAGAAAAGGTATGTCTTGAGTTCCTTTCTAAATTGGGTGAGGTCTTTTATGATCCGAAGGTTTATTGGGAGATTATTCCAGAGCATGGGGGCAGTGAATGAGAAGGCTCTGGTGCTGGTGGATTTTTTAGTTTTTTTGAATGAATTTGGTATTTCAAGTGAGTGTGTTGCGTTTAGTCTGCGAGTTCTTGATTCTGATGGGGCATGTAATAGCATGGATAGATATGATGGGGCGATGTTGTTCAGGAGCTTGAATGTGATTAGGAGGATTTTATATCTGATTCTGCTGTTTATAGGGAGCCAATGCAGTTCCAGCATTATTGGGGTTACATGATCTACTAGGCGGGCTTTTGTGACTACTTTGGCACAGATGTTCTGGGCTCTTTGGAGTAGGTATGTACTTTTTTGTGGTAGGCCAATTAAGAGACTATTACAATAGTCGAAGTGTGGGGTGATGAGTGTGTTGACAACTGATCTAAAGTCATGGGTGTCAAGAAGGGGTCTTAGGTGTTGTATGGTTTTGAGTTTGTAGAATATGGTTTTTACCGTCTGTTTTATATGTGGTAGCATGGTGAGTGTATGGTCTATTATTACCCCTAGGTATACCCCTAGGTATACCCCATCACCATAACTAAACCACCAAACACGATGGCCCAGAACCCCACGTGCCACCTGCCGACATGACAACTGCAGGGCAGAGGGCGAGCCAGATCCTGGGCCATGCACCTGGTTACAAGTGGCCACTTGGGGACCCCTGCCCCGTGGCCTGAATCATATAATTTAAGAAGGATATCGGGAGATGAAACTTTGTGTTGCTCGTAATACTGAGGAGAATTAATGTCATCAAGGTGAATATCAGTCACAGGTTAATGTTTTTGCAAACTATTCTGCCCTGTAGGATACTTGTGTTTTGAGCAGATTAATAGGTTAAAGTGATGTTGTATAATGGTAAAAAGGATAAGGTTTTGTTTACTTTAGTAACTTCCTCTAAGGCGGTAGGCGGTTTCTCGTTACCAAATATGAAGTTGTGTCACTGGATGACTAATTTGGGTAGCAATTTACTGGGACATGAGGAACCCAGTATAACATTGGATAGATTTGGAAAATACCATTTAAGTTCTTTCCTGTTTGTTTAGCTATTTAAAAGCATTTATAACCCACTCATGTCAGATAGTTTAAGGCAGTTTCCAATAATATACAAGAAATAACAAATACAAACAGACAAAAGATGTCAGTTAATAAAGTACAGAGGAGCCTGGTAAGGGATTAAATAGATTCACATTGATGTTTCAGATTTGGGGAAAGATTTCTAAACTATTTAACCTGAATAATGAATATTCTCCTTTGTCCCCTATGGCCTGATTCTGTAAGGCGAATAGTGGGGCTCCACGACCCACCGGGATGTGCAGCCCCACTATCCGCCTTCACTGTATGGCACCTCCTGGCTCCCCTGCACGCACAGAGCTGCTGTGTGTAATGTGGGAAACAGGGCTGCATGGGGGCGGAGAGTGAGCGGTACCATCCCCCGGATGTACAGACTGATTCCGGTGACGATCTTGTACGTCCGGGAATTGCCAGGGGGACGGCCAGCTTATTCCTCTTTGTGGCTCAATCTGCCCACTGCCTTGGAGGTGGAATAAGCACTGGCCACCCCCCCTCCCCCAGGTGGGACAGCCAACCCCCCAGCGGCAACAGCGGAGAGCAGGGGGAGTCACCGCTGCCCGATCTGGGTCCTGGCTACCCTCATCTAAGGCAAAAAGCAGATTGAGCCACGGGGAGGATGTCCCTGCAGCAATGCAGGGACATGCTGGGCCATCTCCCAGGACCTGATCCTGCAACCATGGTGCTGTCTTGAACCCACAGTGCAGAATCGGGCCCTAACGGGCCTGGATGTGCCCCTTCTAGGATCGGGCTCTATATGTTTCAACCCCAAATTTCCAACTTCATAGGAGGATCATAGAAGATTTCAATGGTCGGGGATGCTCAAACTGGACACAGTTAGAAATGTTTGAAAGAACAGGTGCTTTTTCTCCAAGAATGCAATTTGGACTTCTTGGAAAAATGCACTTCCCAATCTTTTTACTGTGCTAGTAAAGCATTTTTTTTGCATGCATATAATACTTTTTTTCTTAAAGCCTCTCAGTGATCTAGAACAGGCAGAGGTATGATTTCCAAAATATATTCCCAGTTATCCAGTAAGCACAACAAAAGCAAGCTCTCATTTCAGAGAAAATGGGAGGAAGAAATAAGGGAGCAGGGGGCAGCAGAATGCTTCTTTGG
Organism: Ichthyophis bannanicus; assembly: GCA_033557465.1. Classification (NCBI taxonomy): domain Eukaryota; kingdom Metazoa; phylum Chordata; class Amphibia; order Gymnophiona; family Ichthyophiidae; genus Ichthyophis; species Ichthyophis bannanicus. The sequence continues at coordinate 27,309,129 of CM066036.1, read as the reverse complement.
TTAGTGGTGCCAAGCTCCACCCCAAGCTAAGCAGGGACAGGCCTGGTTTAAACTTGAATGGGAGACCAGCTTAGAATGCCAAGTGCTGTAGACTCCCTATGTGGAAGAAAGGCCTGGCAACTTACTTCCAATCACACCTTGCAAGACAACCTAGTGGGTAGTTGCAACATGGACAGCTATCTACAGGTTCACAAGAAATCAGCTTAAGAACAACAGATTTATTAAAAAAAAAATATTATATTCTATACAACCAAACTATGCAGAGTACAAAAACAAACATAATAAAATATATCTACACAACACAATGTACAGTACATACAATTTATTTGTGTGAGCCATCCCAAAAGTATAAGCTTTAGGTCTACAATGTTGTGACATTTATATGACATAGTAGCTGGAGATATCTACTTTACTAAGCAGTAAGAATTGCATAAGGACTTTCTATCTTTAAACTATGATGGTGTCATCAGCGATACATATATGGTATCAGGATGGGATTGAGTTTGTGCCCCTTTTTGTTATTGGTTTTAATATTGCATGTTGGACAGGAGGCCTATTCCGACATGTGCAACTCCGGACTGTCCGGACAGCTTCGAAATGCACCCAATTCCTCTCCTGCAGGGGCTAGACATCCCCGTGGGAAAAGAATGACATCACAGTAGCTGGTTGTCCGGGAGGTGCCCCGATTCAGGCACCCCGGACGTCTAGCTAATTCCCCGGCTAGCTCAGCCAGGCTCCTTTGTGGAGCCGCAGTGCCTGGCGTCTCATCACCATGGCTCTGCGGCTCAATGCAGGAGCTGCAATCCCTGGTGACAGTGGTATTTGGCCTGTTCCTCGCAGCCTGACCCCCGATCGGGCCTCCCATGGCCGGGGTCGGGCTCTGGGGAACCCCTGCACCCCTCACCTCCTTGTTGCCCCTCGGCGCCGCTGTCTCCTGATATCCTGGGGAACTTATTCCATCTCTGAGGTGGAATAAGTCCCCCGTCTAATTGGCTGACCCCGGATGTACAGGGCCGATTTCAGAATCAGCCCTGTACATCCGGGGTCATGTTCCTGCCCACCGCCTGCCCTCACTCCTCCCACCCACGAACATACCTCCCGGCACAAGTAGGCTATACGTGCAGGGAGCTCTGTGGCCGCCAGTGTGATCCGGATGTTTAATGGTCTGGATTGTTCAGATTGGATGTCCAAACCTGCTAAATGAGGATCGGAATGACCCGCAAGACACATTGCAGTAACTGCTACAGTCAAAGTGTATTTTTGCAAACTTTCTTGTGTAATTTTGTAGCCAGGGCCAGCACTATTACTAGTAGACTAAGCGACTGCCTAGAGCACCAGACCTCTGGGACATCTGCTGCTAGCCATTGCTGACATGGGTGCCCCTCTGTGCAGCTGACAGTGGTGGCAGTGACCTCTGAAACCACAACGCAGCACTTACCCTCCAACTGCAGGACTACATTGCAGTTTCATTCTGTCCACTCTGCTGTTTTAGCCCCCCTCTGCCACAGAGCTCTGGCAGATTAGGCAGAATGAAACCATGACGCAGCCCCTAAGAACACAAGAACATAAAATATGCCATACTGGGTCAGACCAAGGGTCCATCAAACCCAGTATCTTGTTTCCAACAGTGGTCAATCCAGCAAACTGTGCATAATACAGAACAATACAATACAGAACCAAGCAATTGGAATATAACAACCTGATAAATTAGCACAAAAAGCAGCACCATACCAACCTAATCATGAAATCTGTCAACAAACCGAGGGAATTCTTTAATATTGTCCAGAAGTTCACTAAAGACAACACCCAGCACTGTACACACCATCTTGACCCACAGAAATTTGCAGAGTACATAACATCAAAAAACGCCGGCCATACATGCTTCCCCCAACCACAGACAGATAGCCATGAAATGGAAGAGCCGCACCAAACATGGGAGAACTTCAGTATACCATCAATACATCAAGTAAAGGACATAGTGAATGGACTCAACACAACAACTTCACTGTCAGACCCATGCTCAGTGTCTTGGCTCAAAGCCAGCAGAAGCCAGCTCTCCCATCACATTCACAAAATCGTAAAAGAATCCCTCCAACAAGGATATATGCCACAATCCTTGAAGCAAGCTATGATACGACCGATACTTAAAAATAGTGTGCTAAGCCCCTCAGAACCAAAATCATACCGTCCCATCTCCAGCCTACCATTCCTTGCCAAGATCATTGAAAAAACAGTGCAAAGAGAACTTCAGGACCACATCGATATGAATGCCCCACTGGACATCCACCAGCATGGCTTTAAATCCCAGCACAATGTAGAAACACTACCCACCTCCCTCTTTGACAATCTACTAAGAGGCATAGATAACATAAAGAATGGATTATTGAAAGTGTTCATGGACATCACGGCAGCCTTTGACACTGTATCCCACACCAGGTTACTGCAACGCCTGCAACAGATAGGCATACGCAAGAATACCCTAAACTGGTTTACCTCTTACCTGAAAGACCGAACGCAGCAATTCAAATGCGCCCAAAAGAAATCTCTGCAGTTCCCCGTTACGCAGGAGATACCACAAGGATCAGCTCTGTCATCTATACTCTTTAATATATACATACAACCCTTATGCAACATCATCAAATGCCACAAACTGCACTATCACCTCTATGCTGACGACATCATGCTGTATGCTCCAATCAACCTACAAGTACCTGACACCACAACAATAACCAGATGCATTGAAGATATGAGTGCCTGGCTCACAGCTAATAACCTGACAGTTAACTATGATAAAACAGAGGCAATGTTCATCACCATGAATCCCACTTTTGTTCCGCCACAAACCATCAACATTCTAGACAAACCAATAGCGGTCAAGGATGAAGTTAAGTACTAGGGTATCATAATGGACAGAGCCCTGAACATGAAATCTCACATAGCCAAAACCACAAACAAGGTCTATCTACGTTTAAGGACCATCAGAAAGCTAAAACCAATACTCTAACAAGACCACTACCGCACGGTGTGCCAAGCACTCATCACACCTCTGCTTGATTATGGAAACTCATTGTATCAAGGCCTCCCCCAGCAGATCCTACACCCACTCCAAATGGTACAAAACACTACAGCATGCATCATTACGGACACTGCAAAAACTGAGCACATCACCCCCGTCTTACAGCAGCAGCACTGGCTCCCAATGATAGCCAGAGCAAAATACAAAACAATCATGATCATCTTTAACATCTTTCACCATCAATTGGCAGATGCACTTCAAAATATCATAACAAAGGATATCAGCAATAGACCAAGAAGAACCTATAATGACGACAAGATCGGCACACCTGCAGGATATCACAAGACTAAACAAGCAACCTCAAGAAGAGCTCCTTCGCTACTGGCGTCCATGCTCTGGAACTCCCTCCCGATGGGTCTGAGGGCCATGAATGATTCCAAAGACTTCCGCAAGGCCCTCAAAACCCTGCTCTTCACAGAAACCTATGAACAAACAGACAACCAACAAACTCTACCCAAATAGTAACGTAACTACCTGAATGCAACTACCTCCACCATCTCAATTCCCACCCCAACCAAATATATAAGTTCAATGAATAATGTGGTTAAGCACCCTCATGTAAAGTGTATAGTGTACAATGTATAGTGTATAATGTACAATGCAGAATGTATAGTGTATAATGTATAAGGTACAATGTTTAATGTCGTTAAGTACCCTCATGTTAAATGTAACCCTCCAATTGTGATGTGACCACTTTGTTTGTAGGATAAGGTGGTATACAAATCCGTCTAAATAAATAAATAAATAATTAGGCTAGTCACAAGTACCAGTCAGGTTCCCAAAAGGTATACAAATTCCATGCTGCTTGTCTAAAGGATAAGCAGTGGATTTCCTTGGTCCTCTTTAATAATGGTTTATGAACTTTTCCTCCAGAAACTCCTCCAAACCTCTTTTAAAACCAGCTACACTAACAGTTTTTTCTACATCCTCTGGTAATGAATTTCAAAGTTTGGATATGCATTTAGTGAAGTGTGCTACATAGCAGCTTTATTGCTTGTCCCTTAGTCTTTCTACATTTTGAAGGAGTGAGCAACCAATCTACATTTACCTGTTCTACTCCATTCATTATTTTATAGACCTCTATCGTATCTCCCCTCCGCTGTCTCTTTTCCAAGTTGAAGCAGGGCCGGCCCGTCCATTGAGCAAGAATGTTTTTTGCACAGGGCCCCGCGTTTCAGGGGGCCCCGCGCAAAGAACATTCTGCTTTTTTTTTTATTACATTTAAAAACAAAAACCTGGCTCTAGCTGCTGCCGCTGCCGCGTCCGTCGCAGCAGCGGCAGAATGGCGTGTCCCGCGGGGCCCCTTCTCCTCTTCGAGCCCTCTGCAAGGGCTTTCAGATTCGCGAAGGGAGAGTTGTGCTCCCTCGCGTCTCTGTAAAGCCCGCAGGGGCTAATGGGAAATTTCCCATCAGCCCCTTTAGACGCGAGGGGCTGATGGGAAATTTCCCATTAGCCCCTGCGGGCTTTACAGAGACGCGAGGGAGCACTCTCCCTGTGCGAATCGGTAGGCCCTTGCAGAGGGCTCGACGTGGAGAGGGGCCCCGCGGGACACGCCATTCTGCCGCTGCTGCGACGGACGCGGCAGCAGCTAGAGCCAGGTTTTTGTTTTTAAATTTGCCGGAAGGGAAGGGAAGGGAAGGGAAGGGGGGGGGGGGCGGATGGAGGCGGTCTGGAAATGGGGTGATGGGGGGTTAGGACTGGAAATGTGCAAGGGGGGGTTAGGACTGGAAATGTGCAAGGGGGGGGGTTAGGACTGGAAATGTGCAAGGGGTGTGGCTAGGACTGTAAATGGGATGGGACTGATGGAGTCTGACTTGAAATTGGCTGGGGGGGGTTAGGACTGGAAATGGGCTGGAAGGGGGGTTAGGACTGGAAATGGGCGGGGGTTGATGGAGGCTGTCTGGAAATGGGCTGGGGAGGGGTTAGGACTGGAAATGGGCTGGGGGGGGGTTAAGACTGCTAATGGGCTGGGGCTGATGGAGGCTGACTGGAAATGGGCTGGGGGCGTTAAGACTGTTAATTGGCTGGGGGGGTTAAGAATGGTAATGGGCTGGGGGTTTATGGAGGCTGACTGGAAATGGGGTGATGGGGGGTTAGGACTGGAAATGGGCTGGGGGGGGTTAAGACTTGAAATGGGCTGTGGGCTTTAGGGGGCTGTCAGGAAATAGCTAGATTGTGGTAAGGATATCTAATGGGCTATGGGGGGGGGTTAGGACTGCTAATGGGCTATGGGGGCGCTAGGACAGGAAAAGGGCTGATGGGGAGGGGTTAGGACTTGAGGTGGGCTGATGTGGTTAGGACTAGTAATGGGCTGTGGGCTGATGGGGGGGGTTAGGACTGGCAATGGGCTATGGGGGCTGACTGGAAATGGGCTGATGGGGTTAAGACTGGAAGTGGGCTGATGGGGGGTTAGGACTGGTAATGGGTTATAGGGGGGGCTTAAACTGAAAATGGGTTGATGGGGGGCTAGGACTGGTAATGGGTTGGGGGATTGCTATGACTGGAAATGGACTGAGTGGACGGGGAGGCTTGAACTGCAAATAGCTGATGGGGAGGGAGCTTGGAATGGAAATGGGCTGTGAGGGAAGGGAGCTAGAACTGAAAATGGGCTGATGGAGCAGCTAGGATAGGACTGGAAATGGGCTGTTGGGGGGAGCTAAGATTGGAAATGGGCTGTGGTGGGGGCTTGAATTGAAATGGACTCATGGAGGGGCTAGAACTGGAAGTAGGCTCATGGGGGGGCTTGGACTGGAATTGGGCTGAGTGGAGGGGAGCTAGGATTTGACATGGGCTGATGGTGGGGCTAGGAAATGACTAGAAATGGGCTGATGGGGGGCTAGGATTGGAAATGAGCTGATGAAGGGACTCAGACTGAAAATGGATGGGGGAGCTAGGACTGGAACTGGGTTGATGGGGGGCTAGGACTGGAAATGGGCTGATGCAGGGACTAGAAGGGAATGGATGCTGGGTGAGACTGGAACTAGAAGGGAGCTGATGTTGGGGGAGGATTAGAATGGGATGGGGCTGGGAGAGTAAAATGGAGAGGGGAAAAATATTTTGTGTGGGAGGGATGAAAAATCTACAATTGGCCGGGTATTGGGAGAGTAAGTGGGGATTGAGGATGGAGGGGTAAAATTTGTGTGGATGAAATAAGAATGAGGAAAGAGCAAAAGGATAAAGATTAGTATGTTAAAGCAGATGTAGAGAGAGAGGATGGAAAGAAAACTAGAAGGGAGAAGAAAGGACAAATGGACAGCAGACGATGGAGAGTTAGCAGAAAACATGAAGAAACCAGAAGAAAGTGGCTGGAGCAATTGCAACTGAAAAAAAATGCACAAAAGGTAGAAATATCTCTCTTTATTTTGAATTTATTAACTGGAATATGAAAGTTCTGGGAAATGTGCATCATTAACGTCTGCGCTTTGTTTGGTACAAGAGGAAATTGATTTATAGTTTTATTTCTACAGTGTTGTTGTACATTCCAAGTTTGGCTTTTGGGGTTCCCAGTTTAAATTATTGCCTTCCTGTTTCTAAATTGCGATTCCTTGTTTGGTGATGGTCTATGTTCTGCATGTGTAACTGAGCTGAGGTATTCTATTTATGTAATTCCTATTTGACATTGCCACTTGTTCTCTTTCCCCAGTATTCTCTGAAATGTACTGGTTTAATATTTGCAGTGTTTCCTTTTGATAGGTAGGGACTGGTGCTTTGTGAGTCCTGGTAATGCTGTCAGGATACAGCGGGTTTGCTATGGGTTCTAAATGGGCAGCGTTTGTAGTAGTTCCTAATGTGCCTGGCGGTTGGCACTGGATTATAGTAATGTAGAAATCTTTTAGTCTTTCTTTATCCATACACTCATTAAGAGACATGTTTACTAAAAGTTAGTGTATGGTAACATTATGCAAATATTTATGCAAATAAGGCCACTTATGCAAATGAGGCCCCGCACCGAGTCTCCGCACATGGCCCCGCACCCCCCTTGGGCCGCCCCTGAGTTGAAGAGCCCTAACCTTTCAAGCCTTTCCTCATAGGTGTATCCTTACATCCCCTTTATCATTTTTGTTGCTCTTCTCTGTAACTTTTCAAATTCGGCTATATCTTTTTTTAAGATATGGTGACCAAAATTGCACACGATATTTAAGGTGTGTTCACACCATGGAGCGGTACAAAGGCATTACAGTGCCTTATGAAAGTATTCATCCCCTCAGTGTTTGTCCTGTTTTGTCGCATTACAAGCTGGAATTAAAATGGAATTTTGGGGGTTAGCAACATGTGATTTACACAACATGCCTAATACTTTGAAGGTACAACATATCCTTTATTGTGACACAAACAATAATTAAGACAACCCTCCCTCCCCAGAAATCAGGAGTGTGCAGAGGTTTTCTCCCCCCCCCCCCCCAGCCAATACTTTGTAGAGACTCCTTTTGCTGCAATTACAACTGCAAGTCTCTTCTGGTATGTCTCTATTAGCTTAGTACATCTAGCCACTAGGATTTTCACTCATTCCTTAAGGCAAAACTGCTCCAACTCCTTCAAGTTAGATGGGTTGTATTGGTGTATAGCAATCTAAGTCATGCCACGGATTCTAAATTGGATTGAGGTCTTGGCTTTGACTAGACATTTTCAAGACATTTAAATGTTTCCCTTTAAACCGTTCAGTACAGCTTTAGCAGTATGCTTAGTGTCATTGTCCTGCTGGAAGGTGAACCTTTGTTCCAGTTTCACATTTCTGGCTGACTGAAGCAGGTTTTCTTCAAGAATTGCCCTGCATTTAGTGCCATCCATCAATTCCTTCAATCCTGACCAGTTTTCCTGTCCCTACTGATGAAAAACATCCCCACGGCATGATGCTGCCATCACCATGTTTCACTGTGGGAATGGTATTCTCGATGTGATGGGAAACGTTGGGTTTGCGCCATACACGACGCTTCCCATGATGGCCAAAATGTTCAATTTTTGTCTCATCTGACCAGAGAACCTTCTTCCATGTGTTTGGTGGGGGGGGGGGGGGGTGTCTGCCACATGCCATTGTGCAAACTCCAAACATGTGTTCTTATTTCTTTCTTTAAGCAATGGCTTTTTTCTGGCCACTGTTCCATAAAGCCTCGCTCTATGGAGTGTATGGCTTAAAGTGGTCCTATGGACAGATACTCCCATCTCCGCTGTGGATCTTTGCAGCTCCTTCAGTGTTATCCTTGGTGTCTTTGTAGCATCTCTGATTAATGCCCTCCTTGCCCAGTCTGTGAGTATTGATGGGCGGCCTTCTCTTGTCAGATTTGTAGTGGTGCCTTATTCTTTCCATTTTGTTATAATGGACTTAATGGCATCTGTGGGATATTCAGAATTTGGGATTTTTTTTATAATCCAACCCTGATCTATACTTCTCCACAATTTTGTCTCTGACCTGTTTGGAGTGCTCCTTGGTCTTCATGTTGCTTGCTTAGTGGTGGTGTAGAGTCAGGAATCTTTCAAAACAGATATATTTATACAGGCATCATGTGACGGATCATGTGACACTGATTGCATACAGATGGACCCTAATCAACTAATTATGTGACTTCTGAGCTTAATTGGTTGGACCAGGGGGAAATCCAAGATGGCGCTTTGAAGCAATGCTTAGGAGGATGCTCCTACCTTCTGGTCTGAGTTTGGCGTTTGGAGGCCCCCTTTGCCCATCGATCAGATAGGTGAAAGTAAAGGGAAAGCAGGACTTGCTTCTGGGGCACCAGTCCTGGGCCCCTTCGCCAGGCCACTCTAGACTGTTATGGGTTTCCTCCACTCCAGTGGGAGTCAACTCTCTGGATCTGCCCAGTAGGCAGCTATCGGACAGCAGTGATGGGGGCGTTGCTAAGCCCCACTGTGCATTCGCCGCCAACTAAGCCCAGATGCAGGGGAGCTGCCGGAGTTTGGAGTCTTCGCAGACCAGTTTGGATGCTGTAATTTCCATGCCAGGAGGGTCTTTGGTAATGAAACAGTCTCCCCCTTTGGCTGGGGCAACTGGGATGACCTTGATGGCTTCTAGGACAGTGCAGGATATCACACAGGAGCTGGGTGAGACTGCGACTGGGAAAGGTGCTTTTGAGCTTGGTAAACCTGCGGTTGTGTCTATGGAGACATTGTGGGCTGCCATCCAGGAGCTTTCCTCTTCATTGCAAATATTTTCTCAGAGGTTTGTGGGTGATTTGACTGATTTCATGGACAGTTGTTGATCACTCTCAGGTGATAGGTTCTGTCAAAGATAGATTGGATATCTTGATCATAAACGTCAGTGCTGTTCAAGTTATAGGGGATGTCCTAATGAAAGACAGCACTGTACATCTCGCCAGCTGGAACATCTGGAAAATCAAATGCACTGGAAAAACCTGCGTTATTTGAACTTTCCTAGGTCTCCCCTTATACTACCTGTTGATATGGTGAAAAATATCTGATTGAGATATTGGGGCTGGATCCTTTGTATTTATCACCTTTAGTTAGGGCTCAGTACCTCTCCTCCAGTTCTACAGCTGGGGGATGGGTGGGCGGGAGATTTCCTTGGGGGCTGACCTCACTGGTTTTCTAGAGTCCTCATTAGAGGTTTTAACTCAGAGGACCACATCATTAGTTGTGTTTGCCTTAGAGTATGATCGCAACTCCATGTTTTATTTCCGCTCTATGGATAAGGTTTTTTTGGCTCAAAGATAAGGTTATTTCCTGATTTCTCTAGGTTTACACAGAGGCACCACCAAGAATTCTTGGCATTGTGACCTCGAGTGTTGGCCCTGGGGGGCGTGTTTAAGTTAAAATTTCTTTATCTGTGTTTATTGCAGTTTGGTGGAATAAATCATGTTTACTTTGAGCTGAAGCATCTGTTAGATTTTATTGCTGCAAAGGAAGTGGAGAAACTTCGGGTGGTATGCCCATAAATCGCACCACTGTGATCCTTGGGGGAGGGGAGCGCTGGATGCATTATTTCTTTATTGCTTGTTTTGAAAAAAATTTCTATTTCTTGTGTTTCTTTTTTGTCTTGATATGATGGGCTGTAGATATTTTCTTTTGTTAAATTTGTTAATTTCCTTATGTATTGTGTTATATTCTGTTCACTATAATGTGGAAGATAAGTAATAATTGCAAAAATATAAAGCAAAAAAATAATAATAATTGGTTGGACCAGATCTTATTTAGGGGTTTCATAGCAAAAAGGATGAATACATATACACGCACAACATTTCAGTTTTTATTTTGTTTTAAATATATACAAGGTATTTTATTGTCATTCTACTTCACTGATTTGGACTATATTGTTAGGCCCATTACCTAACATCCAAATGAACCTCCATTTTCATTCGAGGTTGTAATGCGACAAAACAGGACAAAGGCCGAGGGGATGAATATTTTCATAAGGCACTCTATATCATCCTTCAATTCATTCTCCATTCCTTTCTTTATGATTCCTAGCATTCCATTTGCTTTCTCGGCTGCTGCTGCACACTAGGCAGAGAGTTTCAAGGTATTATCCACGATGATGCCTGAATCCTTTTCCTGGGTGGTGGTCTCTAATGTGGAACCTTGCATAGTGGAACCATAATTTGGGTTGTTCTTTCCTAGGTGCATAACTTGTCCACATTAAATTTAATCTGCCATTTGGACGCCCAGTCTCCCAATTTATCAAGGTCCTCTTGCAATTTTTTACAGCTTCCTGAATTTTCACAACTTTGAATAATTTTGTGTCATCTGCAAATTTGATCACTTCACTCATTATTCCCATTTCCAGGTCATTTATCAATATGTTAAAAAGCAGCAGGCACAGCACAGATCCCTGGGGTACTCCACTAGTCACCTTTCTCCACTGAGAAAACTGGCCATTTAGCCCTATTCTCTGTTTTCTATCTTTCAATCAGTTTGTAATTCACAATAGTATATTGCCTGCTATCCCATGCCTTTTTAATTTCCCCAAGAAAAAAAAAAGAGTTAATTCATGTGTGGTGGCAGATGCCATTTAAAGGACATTCAAAGCCCATATCATAGACACCCCTCTGGGGTGGGGGGGGGACCTTTCTGCCATGTTGGGCTAGCAGCCCCACCACTTCCCCTCCCCAGTCCCAATGCAGAGTAAAATGTAAACAGAGATCCCACTCCATGCCCTGCCCCTTTGTTTGGTAATTCTGAGGGCCGGGCCCACCCCAGATCCCTTCCCCATCCTTCCTGAACCTTTACTCACATAGGGGGTCAAAGGGCATTGGGAACAGAAGCAATCCCTACTCGCTCCTGCCCCATGGCTCGCTCCACATTTGAAAATTGATGCTTTAACAACCAGCAAACTGCATAATTATAGTTAGACTAGTCCCATTTGATCTATCAAAGTTCAATGCAGCAAGAGACCTTCATTATAATTTTCTGCTAATAAATATTTTCTCAGAATTAAACCTTTTGAAAAGTACCTTATGAAAGGTACCTTAGTCGATATTTAACTAGAGTGGATGCACCACGTCAGGAAATAACTTGGCAGACAATAGGAGGAAGTCACTCTTATGTTCTACTTTTGCAGCTTTTATATTTAAATGCAGATAGCAATGTTCTGCTAAGTAAGAGGTGGACATTTTTCCATTAAAATGCTAATAGGAATGTTAACTTTAACTTTGAAACTGTCTCAGTAAAGAAACTGAAATGAGATACTTTACCTTGAGGTTATACCTATGAAAAGAATTTAAACGATATGGGGTTGATTATTACTGACCCGTTTGGCCTCCAGGAGGCGAATAGCAACAGTCTGTCGATTCTTCCAGAATATCTATGATTGTAAAAGGGGCCATTTAACCACTATTAGGTGTTTTCAAATGGATTAAATAACATTTTTCCACCTCTGCTCTTACCCACTCCCTGTGGCCTCTATGTATTTAGTTTAGAGACCGCAGGGAGTGCGTGAAATCTATGGAACTTCCTACTGAACAATATCAGATGCACGAAGGACACCAAAGAATTCAAGAAAATGCTGGAAAACATTCCTATTCATTGAACACTATGGCAACATCACATAGAAATCACTGAAACCATCCATCCATCCATCCACACCAGACCTGGACAACGACCACTCAAGTTCCATGATCGTGCAACATGACCACAAACTGTACTAATGTAAAGTTATGACACAATGATGATCACAAATTTTAGAGTCTTTAAAACACCCATTACAATGTAAATAGTTAACACATCTGTTCCAATGTAAATAGTTAAGTTCAATGATGGAGTTTTAATGTAAACCACCTTGTTGCATAAGGCAAACGTTGAGTTCAATGTAAAACACCTGGATTTAAGGAAAAGGTGGTATATAAATACAGTTAAATAAAAGTAAATATTAAGCTCAGATCAAGAAGTTCAACCAGCCTCCTTTGGCCAACATAACTACCACTATTTCCTATGGGGGAAAATGAATTTTAAAAATGTCTTTTCTTCCCAAGGAAAATCAATGGAGTTGGCCTATGCCCCATTGTTTCATTGTTTTATAGGATGCAGCTGCTAAATAGCCTGTTTAAGAAGGGAGATGAAGCTGCTAAATAGCCTATTTAAGAAGGGAGACTTCTCATGATTTGGAGGCCTATTTACTCTTCAGTAGTACTGTAAAAAGCTTGTTTTCCACTATTTTACCATGCAAAACTTTGCTGTGGGATTCAGTAGCCTGGGGTACATGAGTACTCTGGTGAGTAGTTGTGGATAGGAGTAATCCCCAGTCGCTCTTATTATTTATTTATTTCTTATATACCGCCTTTCATGATATCAAGGTGGTTTACATTGAACAAACTGAAATTACATTGAACAGGGCATTATAACTTGGAGCTCTTGCCCCAGCAGCTGCCACTGAAAAAAATGCCAGAGCCAGCCCCTGACAGTAGTATTATGATACCACAGCCTGCGAGCAGACTCCTAGTGCTGGCACCCTCATACTATCGTCAAGGGTTCATGCTGTCATTTTTGAGGTGTCATGCTGTCATTTTTGAGGTGGCAGCCGCTGGGGCAGGACTGACTGTGGATCGCTTATGCCCTCTATTGCTAATCAGACAACTCCAATAGGTGCCAGGGGGCAGAGGGATCCCACATTTTTTAACTGGGTTTGGGTGGAGGTACTGCATAATGTTAAGTTTAATGCAAACTGTGCTGTTCATTTTGCATAATAATGTGCTGTTTCCATGTATTTGCATGCACAGCTCATTATCTTTTTAGCTTTCATTGAGTCAGACCTTCACATGTTATGATGAAATTGATGAAAAAACATGCAGTTGGTACAATTAACGTGTGTTAAATGGTTTGAACAAATGTTAATTGCTCTTTAGCATGTGCTACTGCCATAAGGCAGCTTAGCTCTTGGCTTTTTAGTTTAGACCCAGTGCATTCTGGTATTTTGAGTCCCTGTTCTACCAGTTGAAATCAGTGCTGATGGTACTAGAGTGCAAAAGGCTGGGGGGGGGGGGGGATTGTTAGACATCCAGGGCTAATCTAGAGATATCTCTCCTTAAATTATTCAGAGGTAGTTAACACCTTTTAAATAAATTCTCCCTGATTTTCTCTTCCACTAAATGCCATGGCTTTCTGAAACAATTTTAATAATTGTTCTCACTCCAAGGCATTGCTATGTATTATCATAGAGAAGATCTGGGGGCGGAGCTGGATTTAAGATTTGGGCACTCACAGGGAAGACCAGAAGGCAGATGTAGGGAGTTCAGAGATCCCAAAATTTGGAGAACCAGGAGAAGGCAGCCATAGTTTTATAGTGACATCTCTTTTAAGCAACTTATGCACATAGCCTTAATGTACATGGGGGCAGGTTCCTTTTTGACCTGGTATTTAGCATCTTCAAAATTTAATGCTCTAGATAGCTGCCTATGTTGCCTATGACACCTATGACTAAATCTGGGTCTGTTTGAGGGTGACCTTGAATAAGCTCCATAGTCTTTCAGTCTGACCTCTCAATTACAGGTCATTTCTAAAGACTGATGTGTAGGAAGAGCAGGAGCTTTGTTAAAGTAGAAGTCTCTGGGGCATGTTTACTAAGCCCTGTGCTGCTAACGTGGGCGTGGCCATTTTACTATCAGTTGGCTGCAGGGGGGATGCAGGGGGGATGCATCCATCCATCCCCTGCAGATACCACATCTGCCATGGGTGCAACTACTGCCATCCAAATGCCTGTTCTAGCCACTCTCGTCCCACCCAATCACCATCCAGATGCGTACAAGAGAAATACATGGTTTTTAGCGTGGGGTCTCGTGCTACTTTTTAGTGTGGCACTGCTACTGCACGCTAATCCTAATCTACCCTGCTAGTACATGTTAGTGAACACATCCCTGTAAGTCAAGCCATAAAACATAGTAATTATCGCAACAGGGCCATATAGACTAATATAAGCAATGTGAGATATTTATTTATTTATTTATTTTATTTATTTAACATCTTTTATATACCGCTCTATTTATAATCAGCGCGGTTTACATAGAACAAGAAAACATCAGATAAGGTACATGTTATCTGTATTTTTACATAGAACAAGGAACAAAAACTTGGATAACCGGGGAAATTATTTACAATGAATACAACACATTGGCTATTTACAAATGAAAGGAATAAAGCCTAAAAGAATTTTCATAGTATGAGAGAGGCAGAATGTATATAAAAAATATAACTGGCTTCTGGGTTCCAAAATGGTGGTGCGTTAGGACATGGAGTTTGGAGCTCTTACCGTTCCGCTACTGTTTTTCTGGCATTGTTTGCTGCCCCCAAAATTTTTGGATGAGCAGGCAGAGGAAGCGGAAGACCAGTCCTCTGGCATGGTTCCGACTCTGACGCCGGTTCAACAGATGATTGAGCGGTTTTGTTTCCATTTTGCATCTTTCATGACTCTGGCAGGCCCACTGAATTCCACGGTGAACCTGAGCAGTGAAGGGGTTGAGTTCAGCCCCGATCACAGGGCATCCCTGCCGCAACCCAGAAGTGTTCCACATGCTGAGGTGAGGTGGAGTTGGGAGCTCTGCAAGTCTGGAGCTTCAGCCACCCTGGAGGGTGCTGAGTCTCAGTTATTATTGGAGAAGCAAGGAGAGGAGACTTGGGGTCTGTTTCGGTGGACCATGCTACCCCACTCCATACTCTCAGGAAGCTCTCTACTCACCTACTTCCTGGAGATGGCAGGCTGGCAAAACTGTCTCTGGTCACTTTGGATAGCTTGTGGGATGCTATCACTTCTCCGCATCCTTCTCTCTCTACTGTGGTGGGGACAGTTAATCAAGAGGTTTCTCTTCTTAAAACTAATTCAGGCGGTGGTTTCGGATCTGTCTTAGCAGTTCACCCGGGTGACTCGGCTGGAGTCCCACGAAGGGGACTTAACAAGCGCTGGGTGGCACTCATATCTAAGAGTGGAACATTCAGGCATGGAAGATTGAATTTCTGGAGAACCAGCTTCGCTGGAACAATCTTCGTTGCCTTAATTTTCCTCGGCCTCCTTTGTTGGCTCCTTTGGATCTGGTCCGTAAGTACTTTGTGGATGTGTTGAAGATATCTTTTGAGACTTTGCCTCCTATTACACAAACTCAGTATGTTGCTATAAGAAGCAATTAGACCTTACCTGCTAATTGATGTTCCTGAAGGAACTCCAGTCCAGTCCCTCTCCTCTGGGTCGTGCTTGCCTTCCAGCAGCTTTGCAGACTGAGTTCATCAATGATTTGCTGACCCTCTGGTATAAATACCACTGGCACCATCCACCAGTTTCCAGTATTCTATTGAAAAAGCAAACTCAACAGAGAGACAACAAAGAAAACCAACAACCAATCTAACTTCAAAGAATAACAAGAATCTCTAATTTTATCCCATCCCCCTCCACCCCCCAGAAGGGACTTCTACCCCTCCCCCCCCCCCGAAGAGGAGGAGGAGGAGACTTACCTGAGCCCGCATCTGACCCAGCCTACTCCATTAACCGGACCTTCCACTGGACCCGAACTGGCCCAGCCTTCAGCGAGGAGCCTCCGGACACTCTCTTCTCTTCTTATGAAATTTCGGGCCAGCAACTCCATCCTGAAACCTAAAAACAACAATACTGGGTGGGATCAGGGACTGGACTGGAGTTTCTTCAGGAACATCAATTAGCAGGTAAGGTCTAATTACTTCTTCTTTATCATAACTCCAGTCCAGTCCCTCTCCTCTGGTATGTAACAGAGCAGTTCACGTCTGGGAGGGGTTCCTAAGGCCGGACCGAATCACCGCTTTCCCAAACGCTGCATCCGCAGTAGCCTGAACATCCAATCTGTAATTGTTCATGAAGGTATGCAAAGACGACCACATAGCCACTCTACAAATATCCAGCAGCGGAACCAAACCATACTCCGCCCAAGACGCCACATGGGCCCGCGTTGAATGTGCCCGAAACCCCTCTGGAACCCTTCTTCCCTTGAGGATGTAAGCTGACGAAATGGCTTCCCTGATCCACCTTAAAATGGAGGCCTTAGCCACCGCCTCCCCCTTACGCGGTCCCACGAACAAAACAAATAAATGTTCGGACTTTTGAAAGACCGCCGTGCGACTGAGGTAACGCTTCAGCACCCTGCGCAGATCCAGACTGTGCAACCATGCATCCACCGCTCCCAGTCCCTCCCTTGGAAAAGCAGGGAGAGAAACTGACTGATTGACATGAAAAGAGGACACCACCTTAGGCACAAAGAAAGGTACCATACACAAAACCACTTTCTCCTTGAAGAAAACGAGGAACGGTGGATGACACGACAGGGCCTGAAGCTCCGAAATTCACCTGGCTGAACAAATTGCCACAAGGAACACAGTCTTGAGAGTTAAGTCCTTCATTGACGCCTTCCCTACTGGTTCATAAGGCTCCCCGGCCATAGAATTTAGTACCAAATTAAGGTCCCAGGGGGGGAACCGTCGACCTTAGCCGAGGACGAAGCCGGCAGACCGCCCACAGAAACCTACTAATGTCCGCATTTTCTCCTAAGGGCTTCCCCTGAACCTTTCCCCTATAACAGGAAATGGCTGCCAACTGAACTCGCAGGGAATTGGCAGCCAGCCCTTTCTCGAAACCTTCTTGCAAAAACTCCAAGACCACCGGCACTGATGCAGAAAGGGGGGACTTCCCCTGGCCTGCGCACCAGCCCTCAAATATCCTCCAGATTCTCACATAGGAAAGGCACGTTGAGCGTTTGCGCACACTCAACAAGGTCGAGATCACCGCTCCTGAATATCCCCGCTTCTGGAGCCGCGTCCTCTCAAGAGCCAAGCCGTAAGTGAAAACCGATCCACCTGAGGCATCCACAGAGGACCCTGGACCAGAAGATCGCCCCTGCAAGGCAGCCGCCACGGCCGATCGACCAGCAGCCTGACCAGGTTCGCATACTACGGCCTTCGAGGTCAATCCAGAGCAATGAGGATTACTAAGCCCTGATGCGCTTCCACCCACTGCAGGACCCTTCCTATGAGCGCCCAAGGTGGGAAAATGTAAAGAAGACCCTGAGAGGGCCACCTCTGAACCAGAGCATCGAGCCCCTTCGACATTCTTTCCTTTCTGCGACTGAAGAACCGGCTCGCCTTGCCGACTCCCAACGTGCCATCAGATCCATGTCTGGGACACCCCAACGGCCTACCACCAGATCAAACACTTCCTGGCAAAGTTCCCACTCGCCTTGGTCTACCTTGTGCCTGCTCAGAAAATCTGCCATCACGTTTTCTATCCCGGCCACATGCTGAGCCGAGACGGCTAACAGATGACCCTCAGCCCACCACAGCAAGCTCTCCGCTTTTTCCTCCAGCTGTGGACTGCTCGTGCTGCCTTGACGATTGATGTAGGCCACCGTGGTAACATGATCGGACAACACTCGGGCCGCTCTCCCTTGAACTAGATGCCTGAAAGCCTTGGGAGCCAGAGCCACCGCTCTCAACTCCAACCTGTTTATTGACCACTGGGCCTCCCCTGCACTCCAGAGACCCTTGGCAAAATTTCCCTTGCAGTGAGCTCCCCATCCCATCAGACTGGTGTCCGTCGTCAACTGATACCACTCTGGGGGCTTGAGGGGCATTCCCCATTCCAAATTCCCCGGGGCGAGTCACCACTGCAAGGCTTTCTTGGTATTTGGAGGACAGGGGAGCACTATCGACAGGGACTGATGTTGATGGGACCATCGACGCAGCAGTGACCGCTGAAGCGGTCTCATGTGAGCTCTGGCCCACGGCACTAGCTCGATCATCGCCACCATGGTCCCCAATACCTGCAAATAATGCCACACCGAGGGAGTCGGCATGGCCAGACTCTTCGCCCTTTGTTCCGGCAAAAACACCTTGCCTCTGCTGGTGTTGAATCTTGCCCCCAAATACTCTAACTCCTGCACTGGTACCAACCTGTGCCTTGCTAGATTGATGACCCAGCCCAGTCCCCTTAGCAGACCTACCGTTCTGGCCGTAGCTTCCAGCAACTCTGCCTCGGACTTTGCCTGGATCAACCAGTCATCGAGGTAGGGATGGACCAGGATCCCCTCCTTGCGAAGAGCCATGGCCACTACTACCATCACCTTGGTGAACGTCCTTGGGCTGTTGCCAGACCGAAGGGCTTCACTTGAAATTGGAAATGTCCCATTGGCACCGCAAACCTCAGGAACTGCTGGTGAGATTTGCATACTGGAATATGTAAATACACCTCTGTCAGATCTAGATACGTCAAAGACTCCCCCTGCCAAATGGCTACAATCACGGACCTCAGAGTCTCCATGTGAAAATGCGGATCACTGAGACAGCGATTGAGACGCTTTAGGTCGAGGATCGGTCGAAAAGCACCTTCCTTTTTGGGGACTGCAAAATAAATTGAGTATCGATCGCACCCGTACTGGTCCAACGGAACCAGAACCACCGCCTCTAGCGTGAGCAGCCACTCTAGGGTCTCCTTCACGGCTGCGGCCTTTATTGAGGATCTGCAAGGGGACTGCACAAACGCCGGATGAACGGGTCTTGTGAACTTGAGGGCATACCCTTTTTGAATCACTTCCAGCACCCACTGGTCTGATGTGACCTGGGCCCAGGCAGGGAAAAACTGTCTTTGCCGACCACCCACTGGCAGTACTCCCTCCTGGGCCCCTGCTGTTTCATTGTGACTTCCTAGGGCCCCAGGATGACGAAGAGGCCCCAAAGCCCATCCCTGCTCCTGTAAATCCCCGGAAGTCTTGTCCCTTGGAGGGAAAACTGCCCCTCTGAAAGGACGTCATTCTGAAAGTTCGAAATCTGCGAAAATCCCTCTGCTGACTCCGTGCTGACAGGGGCGTCCGATTCTGCTTCAGCCTATCCTCAGGGAGCCTGCCTCCCTTAGTCTCACCAAGCTCCTTCATTATTTTATCCAAATCCTCACCAAACAGCAACTTCCCCTTAAAGGGAAGCCTGCTGAGGCGGGACTTAGAAGAAGCATCCGCCGCCCAATTTCGGAGCCACAGATAGCGTCTAGCTGCTACCACTGATGCCATATTGTTCGCCAGACTCCTAATGAGATCGTACTGACTATTCACCAGGTACGCAGCCCCTGACTCAATCCTGGCTGCCTCTCCCTGGTCCTCCACGGACTGCTCGCCAGCCCCTTGAAGTTGTTGTGACCACCGTAAGCATGCCCTGGCCACCCAGGCCCCCGAAACCGAAGCCTGGAGTGCCAGGGCACTGACATCAAATGCCTGTTTCAGCAGCGCATCCAACCTCCTGTCCTGGGAGTCCTTAAGGGCCGCACCGCCCTCCACCGGAATAGTTGTCTTCTTTGTTACTGCCGCCACCGCCGCATCCACCCTAGGCAATTTCAGCAGCTCCTTTTCCGACTCCGGCAATGGGTACAGTCTAGCCATGGCCCGTACACCCCTTAGGCTGGATTCTGGCTGATTCTACTCCTCCTGAATCATCTGGCGAACCACCTGGTGAACTGGAAAAACTTTCTGAGATTTCCTGACTGCCTGAATCAACGGGTCTTCTAGCACCTCCTCATCCGCCGGAGCATCCGCTGACATGTTGAGCACCTTCAAGGTCTCACCGATTAAGGCCGGGAGCTCCTCCCGCCTGAAGACCCAAACAATCCGGGTTTGATCTTCCTCCGGGATCTCTCCCTCTTCCAGCTCTTCCTCTACTTCCCCCAGGTCTCTATCGGAAGTCTCGCCCTCCAAAGTCTGCGACACCGAGACTTGTAAGGTGTCCTCCCCAGTAACTCCTTCTCTTGTTACTCTAGGGTACTTAGAGGGAAGCACCGTCTTGTCCGGAACCCCTGACCCCTCTACTGCTCCACGCTTCCACAAGCAAAAAGCCTTGTGCATAAGCAGAACAAACTCCGGAGAGAAAGCTACTCCACCTTCTCCTTCCAGAGCCCCCAAGGCCGAAGAGGGCATAGGCTGAGCCAGTAGAGGGGTTACATGCTCCAGGACCGAGCTCCACGTGGAGGGGCCAGTCCATCCTCCCTCCGCAGGATCCTTGGAGCCCTGAGTGTCAGCCGGCGGTAAGGGAAGAGCCAGCTGTATTTCCTGTTCCACTGAGGCGGCTTCGGTCTCACAGCCTCTGCAAATTCTGGCCTCTGAGACCGTATCCCTCCTGGTGCCACAGACCAGGCACTGTGGTCTGCCAGGCATGGTAGTGTTTCCCACAGGAAACCCAAACCGCACTAAAATTTAAAGATTAAGTTAATGAGAAATTTAAAGATAACCCACACACAGCTCAAACCTCTTTTTTTTTTTTTAAACGAGGTGCCCTATTTCACTTCTTTCCTGCCCCCTCCTCCTCCGCGGTGCGCCAAGGGCGCGAAAAAATGCAGGCCACCTACTTCCCTGCAGCTGCTCTTCACGCGCTGCAGTAAGATGCACTATGCCACGTGGCCGGTGACTGCAAGGTCTCCGCTGCCTTGCGGTTTCACAGCCGCTGTCCCCGCTCTGTTCTGCTTCCTTGCGGGACTCAAGACTATCTTCCCACCCAAGTGCTTACCTTGCCCCGCTCAGCCGCTGAAAGGCTTCGGCGCGGCGGGACCGGCAGACAGGACTCCGCCTCCGTAACGGCCGGCAACACCTCGGCCTCTGAAACGGAAGGCAGAACGGCGTGTCTTCCTCCCTTCAGGCTGCGGTCTCAAGCAGCAGGCAAGCCTCCTCCTCACAGGCCCCACCGAGAGAAGTACGGAGCAGAGAGGGAGAGAGGGGGGGGGGGGCTGACTCTAAAACCTTAAAGAGATACTCCCCAAATAATAAAGAAAGAAATTAAGGGCAGATAAACAGGTAAAAGCAAAGGTAAAATTTAAGGTAAAATTAAAGGAACCAAAGGAAAAACCCCAAAGTTCCTAGGCTGAGTCTCTCCAGTAAGCCCTGCTCTGGCTTACTGCCTCCTTATTTATTTATTTATTTATTTATTTACATTCTCTTATATACCGCGCTATTCTGCATCAGTGCGGTTTACATTGAACAAACTGAAATTACATTGAACAGGGCATTATAACTTGGAGATAACTTGGCCTCCTTCCAGCTGCTTGGAGACTGAGCTTACTGGAAGCTGGTGGGTGGTGCCACTGATATTTATCCAGATAATCAGCAAATCATTGCTGCTGGAAAGGCAAGCACAACCCAGAGGAGAGGGACTGGACTGGAGTTATGATAAGGAACTTCTGTTGCTGGGGGGTGTTTGGTCAAGCTCAGAAGATCCTGCTGAATCAGTGAGTTTGGACCTCACTGGTTTCCTTAAAAGTTCCCTCGAGGTGATGATCAGAAGATCCAAATTGTTCGTGGGCTTTACTTGTGTCCTGAGACTTTATTTTAGGAATATGTCTATTCTGTTTTTGGGTTCGAAAGTTCCTATTTTTCCTGATTTAGCATGTGATACCCAAAGGCGGCATAGAGACTTCCTGGGCTTTCGCCAGAGAATCTGTGCTTTAGGTGCGGCTTATCAATTGAAATATCCATGCAAATGTATTGTTTTGTATAAATCTAAGAAATTTCTATTTTTTGAACCTCAGCAACCGAATGAGATTTTGATTTTTAGAGAGAATGTAGTGGAGGAATGAGTATCCCATACCAGCTGCTATGATGTATCAGCTACACTTCTATTGATGAATTCTTTTTTCCTTTTGATTCATTTTTATGGTCTAGATGAGAAACTTGTTTTTTCTTTTTATCTGTTTCCTTATTGGTAGTGTATTGTTCTGATATATTATTCACTTTTGTTGGATATGTTTATCTTTAAAATTGTATAAATAGAAAATTTAAAAAATATATATAAATGAGGTTTCCGCCCAAGAAAAATATTGAAGGGAAAATGGTTAGTGAGACAACTGACATGCCTCTGAGATAATGACATTTTTAGCATCATGCATGATACTCAGACCCCCTGCAATACATCGCTAATGTACAAAAACTAACTGAAAATTTTAGGATCCTATCGTTATTTACTTAAATTGCTTTTGCCTGTTTGGATATCCCTTTTGTTAGCCTCATTTTATTTAAAGATAAATATTTCATCCTTTTTCAGATGTATTCTTCCGGGAATATTTCAGAAATCTGCACATGACTTTTACTCCTTTATCTTTTCTATCTTAACAAGAGGCCTTATACCAAAAACAGCAGTGAGTTCTTTCTGTTGGTGTGGTGGTTCTAGCTAATGCTACTCCTATAACTTCTTAATGCAGTTTCTCTCCCGTAACACCACTCAACCCATGGAAGCTTTGCACATTTGTCAAACTGGTACTCATTTAGGAATAGTTCTGGCTAGATAAACATTGGACTTACCCATCAAGTCTCTGTGAAATTGCACTATGGAATTCTGTATTTCATTGTACTCATTCAGTTCACTGCATGCTAAAGCATTTAAGAAGAAACAGGCACTCTCTTGGTTTCAATAACTGCACTCCCCAGTGTCAAAACCAAACACTGCCATATTATCTACTCTATATTTGAGTAGGCAGTAGATAAAAGTCTGTTTCCAGGAACAATCTAGTAGCTCTTTGCTTTTATTTTTTGGTTTTCATTCCAACTATGGATATTCCAATTGCTTCAAGTGCCAAGCATAAATAATTCATCTCCTTTCTATCCTCTGAGGCCTTGCAGCCATCTTCTGCAATAAGCCAACCTTTACTGGACAACCCTCAGCAAGTTGTTTCATTTTCTAGTTCATGCTGACAACTTTTATCTCTCTCTTTATCTATCTATAAACTTAAGATGGATCTATCTAACAGGATAATTTTACAAATAAGCAATGCTTATGTGGGTGGGTCTATTTCAATTTTTAAAAAGTGTGGCTTGTGAAAAAGCATCTGCCACTGGCCACTAAATATACACAAATAAGCCAACTATGCAATTGCTCCTCTAGAAAAGAGAGTTCCCTGGTGCCGCAGGCTGCCACAATAGAAAGTCTGGAAATACAACAGCAGGTAGGTCAGTGATGAAAGAGTTGACGCAGTCCCCGAATGAGACAAAAACTCTATTTTAATTGAAAGCGCTCAGACTTCCTTAATTCACAGCACAACATGAATTTCAACACCTTCTGACACAGGAGCACTGTGTATAATTAGACAGCATAATTGCACTTAACAAGATCATAGTTTCTCATTAGCACATTAACTCTATTTGCACAATATTTATGTCACTGTTTTCAGTGAGAAATGGCTGATAAAAGCACCACATCTCCAAGAATCAGGGGTAAAATTTCATGGAATACAGGAGGTAATTTGAAAAGGAGCTGTGTAAAGTTACGCAACATCACCATGCGCTAGTCATGTATTTTCAATGACTTATGCATACCTACTTTAGCCTGTAACTCCTCTGTAAGGATGCGTGTCAGGCTGATGGAACGCACTGTCAGTGTGGGCATGTGCAGGGCTGGAGTTTGGGTACAGCGCACATTTGCATTTGCTTATAGACAGGCACTTTCTGGGCGCTTAAAACTATGCGTCTAATTATAGAATTACCCTCGCAGTGTAAACTGACCGACAATCATCTACCTAAAACCCATGACCAGGAGAGGACGAGAAACCAAGAAGCTTAAAGTCACTGCAACTAGCAGAAGAGCACAGTCTGATGCTAAAGCTCCTGAAAAACCTCTGCACTAGTTCATCCAGATTTCATCGGTCAGAGGACTGAGTAAAGCAACTTCACCATGGAAGAGAAGGACGACGGCACCCGCTACATCTAAAGGTGCTCATGCAAAGAGGGACTGTACCACACAGGAGATCTGAACCACTGAGCTTCAGGTACTCAGGAAGGAGAATGATTCAAGAGAAAAAGGAACCCATCTAGTGATATAATTAACTGGTCAAATATCTTCACATGAGATAGAAAAATAGAACCGAGTGTTTCCACTAGAAGGACATGAATAACAAAGATAATCCAACACAGTAGCATAGTTTATAAGTGATGTTCACCCAAAAGTTAATTGTTAAGTTTATCAGTCACCCTAAATTTAAAGTAAACCCTTAATTCAGAACACAAACCTCTGGCCTGGACTTCAGTTGTTGAGAAAGTGAATGAATGTGTCAAGTGCCTAAAGAGTAAATTCTGGCTATCACAAAGCAAGGAGATTACAGAATGGAGGAGCCTAATGCTTAGAGCAGTGGACTAGAACCAGGGTTCGAATCCCACTTCCACTTCTTGTGATCTTGGGTAAGTCACTTAACACTGTTGCCTCAGATACAAATTTAGGGCCCGATATTCAAAGGCCCTTGCACAGGTAACTTCCTTACCTGTGTAAGGGCCTCATCTGGGATATGCGAAGGGCAATTACATGGGTAGTGCTCTTCAAATATCCTGGCTAAGTCCCTAATGCACCCAGATGCTATCCGAATAGCATTGGGGCGTGTTAGGGGCGTTCTGGGGTGGAGGAAGGTGTTACACGGGTAGCAGCGATTTTTGTTGCTCCCCGCATAGCTCTCTGTGCCTTAAAGAGAGGCGAGAAAAAAACTCACCTATCTTTAAGATGCAGAAGCTAAGGGAGTAGCAACGAAAATCGCAGTTACCCTTGTAGCTTCTGTGGCTGCCGGGTGTCTGGGCTAATCTGCATATTCACTGAATATCTGGGTTAGGGAGGTCGGTGGGCAGGCTATGCGCTGCGGTGGCGCATAGCCCGTCTAACTCAGTATCAGGCCCTTAGAGTATAAGCCCTCCAGGGACCGGAATTACCTACTTCTGAGAAAAGGCGCAAGCTAAATCCAGTTCCTTTTCCCCTAAATCTCCTCATAAGTCTGAACCCTGATACCAAGCTCAGAGAAACTATGGCTGACAGCTCCTTGGACTGATGTGCTTCCTAGCAGTTCTCCAGCCTGGCCCACACAGAAAGGGGGTTACGCCATTATTCACATGGACCAGGGGAAATGCATTGCTTCTCCCCGGGATACCAGCATGGAATCTCCTGAAAAGAGGATACAGACTTGATGGACCTTTTTGGCAAATCTTATATTCTTAAATTCTAAGGTACTAGATGAGAACCGGCTTCCCTAGTGAATCAAAATGAGTGCAACAAACTCTGAAAATACTTCAGACAGAGGATGTCTAGCCTTCTAATAACCAAGAATGCTGCCTGTTTTCCATAATTTCTTTTTATTTGTACCCTTACCAATCCCCTTGCCTAAGGGGTGGAGCCACCTAGTCGTACGGCCGAGTCTTTTGCATCCATTGGGTATAACTTGGTTGTACAACCAGTTGGCCGGGTGGCTAAAGCCTCTGCCCGTCTTCTTTGCCTGACCCTGCTAACGTCTTACTCTGACAAGCTCCTTTTCTGAAAATATACCACTGAAGATGCAAAATGCTTTTTATATAAATATTTGTTTGAAAAGTGCATATGTTGAACATGATTATTATATCAGAAAATTAACCTGACATTCAATCGAAAAACAGAGATGAGCATAATAATTGCGATGAACACCTGCAATCCCACCCCCAGGTGGTGGCATGTATCAGATAGGGATTTTCTATGACTCTCTATGAATAATGTGAAGTTTAATGCAAGCTGTGCTATTCATTTTGCAAAATAATGAGCTGTTTTGGGTGTTAAAAAGTAATGAGCTGAGCTTCAGGCTAGATAAACAAGACATTTCCCTGTTAAGTGAACTTACAATCTAAGCCGTACCTGAAGTAATGGAAGGTAAAATAACTTGCCTAAGGTCAGTAGGAGGAGCAGGATTTGAACTCTGAGCTCGCTGGTTCTTAGTCTGCTGCTCTCTAGTTGACATTTCATAAGCTCATGTAGCACATTGCCTTTGAATAATTCTTATGGTCATTCAATAAAAGATGTCACCGCCTATCATGAATTCTGGAATTGTATTAATGCTTTCAATAGACTTGGCAACAAAGCATTTAACAAGAAATGTTTTGGTTTTTTTTTTCTCAGACTATATCCAAATGATAATTACTCATGTTTAGATAAGCAAGATATAAAGGGAATACTGGGCCTTAAGTAGCTATACAAAGTCCACTTTTATTTTAAAAACCTAACAGATGTAAATGGGCATAACTCACATTTTTGAAAGGACAAAAATAATTGTGTCCACCATCAAGCAAAGAATCTTTTTGCTTTGCAAACTACCTCAATAAAAATGCAATTACTCTGTCCTAATATTCTTTGGAAAGTAAGTATACTTCAGGTACGATATTAATTGAAAAAGAAAGAAAAGTGAAGAGAACTGTAAGTGGAAATTAGAAACTGAAGGCACAGAGACTCCTTCAAAAGCACGCGCACAAGGCATTTAATCATCATTTTGTTCCATCATTGCATATATAGTTCTTCTAGGCTCACTAGGTCTTAGAGAATACATTACCTCCAAGAAAGGGCACATTTGAAATTATAGTGCAAAGTGCTAAGAAGTTATGGATTTCTTCAGGGATGTGATTTGTTTCACATAGAGCTGCTAAAAGGTTACTCACCGATTTCTGGAGAAAGATGCAACTTTTATAAATTAGTTTTGTACTTGTATGCTCAACAGATTGGACATATACCCTAACGTGCGGCACAGTTACCACTGATACACCTAACACCACCCATCAAACTGGTGTTCGGTTCACCATGCTCTGATGCGCAAGTAAAGGGCGGTATATCAAGTGCCTAACCCATAACCTGCACTAAGTACAACATTGATAGTGGGTGGTATGTTTCCAAACGCTAACTGAAATGTGCTCTCCGCATCCACTCTCGCCCTTAAACTGCCCATTCCCCATCACAACGCACGATTTGCAGTTAGACCAGGAATTAGCGCGCAGTAACTGTCATGTTCACATGTTGAAGTTACCATGGGCTCTTGCACACAGTTACCATGAGCAAAAATGCATATTAACTGCATAGCATACTTTAGTAAAAGGCTTCCTGAGCTTTTACCTTAGGGAATGTAGGGCTAAGCAACTTGCCCAAGGTCACAAGGAGTGTCAGTGGGATTTGAATCCTGGTCTTTTTGGTCACTAGGCCACTACGGTGCATAGCCAAACCCGCTGACCCTTAACCACGGATATTCAATGCCGGGGTCAGATGCGACTCTTGCATTTAATATCCGGGTTTGCCACACATGCCCAGAAGCTGCAGTAGCTAACCGGGCAGCAGCGATATTGCATGGAGTCCAGTTAACTCCTGCAGCTTAATGTAGGCGACGGTTTCCCTTGCCTATCTTTTAGCCACAGGTCCGTAACTGGGCAGCATGCAATATCGCTGCTGCCCGGTTAGGGACTATCGCTGCCTCCACTCCTCCCTGGAAGACCTTCGACACGACCTGATGCTGAGAGGTTAGCATCGGGACACGTAAGGGAGAAGAGATGGGATATTCGGCGGCTCTAACCGTGTTAGTGCCATTGAGTATCCCGTTCAGCAGCAGTTACATCATTTACAGGTCTATAAACCCTGTAACTGCCTGTCGAATACTGGGCCCTTGAAACTCCCCGAGGCCTGTGTAAACAGTTTCTCCAACATATACCCGCTCCTTTTAGACCAGGGGGTTTCAATCCAGTCCTGAGGGCATACTTAGCCAGTCAGACTTTCAGGATTAGCACAATGAATATGCATGAGAGAGATTTTCATGCGCTGTCCCCACTCTATGCAGGTCTCTCCCATGCAATTCATCATGATTACCCTGAAAATCTGACTGGCTAGCTGTGTCTCAAGGACTGATCTGGAAACTGCTATCTTAGACTCACTGAGCCACTAGGGCAGTGATGGCTAACCTTTTTGAGCCCGAGTGCCCAAACTGCCGCACAAAACCAAAGAATTTCTTCAAAGTGCCAGCACGTCAATTTGCATAAATATTTGCATAATGCTAACATACACTAACTTTTAGTAAACATGTCTCTTAATGAGTGTATGGATAAAGACAGACTAAATGATTTCTACATTACTATAATCCAGTGCCAACCGCCAGGCACATTAGGAACTACTACAAACACTGCCCATTTAGAACCAATAGCAAACCCGCCGTATCCTAACAGCACTACCAGGACTCACAAAGCACCACACCATACCTATCAAAAGGCAACACTGCAAATATTAAACCAATACATTTCAGACAATAACAATACATGACCTACTGGCGAAAGAGAACAAGTGGCAATGTCAAAAAGGAATTACATAAACAGAATACCTCAGCTCAGTTACACAGTTGCAATTGCTCCAGCCACTTTCTTCTGGTTTCTTCATGTTTTCTGCTAACTCTCCATCATCTGCTGTCCATTTGTCCTTTCTTCTCTCTTCTAGTTTTTTTTTCCATTCTCTCTCTCTACATCCGTTTTAACATACTAATCTTTCTCCTTTTGCTCTTTCCTCATTCCTATTTCATCCACTCAAATTTTACCCCTCCATCCTCAATCCCCACTTACTCTCCCAATACCCGGCCAATTGTAGATTTTTTATCCCTCCCACACAAAATATTTTTCCCCTCTCCATTTTACTCTCCCAGCCCCATCCCATTCTAATCCTCCCCAACATCAGCTCCCTTCTAGTTCCAGCCTCACCCAGCATCCATTCCCTTCTAGTCCCTGCATCAGCCCATTTCCAGTCCTAGCAACCCCCCAACCCAATACCAGTCCTAGCCCCCCCCCATCAACTCACTTCCAGCCCTAAACCCCCATCACCCCATTTCCAGACAGCCCCCATCAGCCCACAGCCCATTAGCAGTCCTACCCCCCCAGCCCATTAGCAGTCCTACCACCCCCGCCCGCCCGCCCATTAGCAGTCCTAACACCCCCCCCCCTTCCTGCCCATTAGCAGTCCTAACACCCCCCCTCCTGCCCATTAGCAGTCCTAACCCCCCCCTCCTGCCCATTAGCAGTCCTAACCCCCACCTGCCCATTACCAGTACTCACACCCCCCCTCCTGCCCATTTCCAGTCCGAACCCCCCCTCCACCTGCCCATTAGCAGTCCTAACCCCCCTCCTCCTGCCCATTAGCAGTCCTAACCCCCCCCTCCTGCCCATTAGCAGTCCTAACCCCCCTCCTGCCCATTAGCAGTCCTAACCCCCCCCCTCCTGCCCATTAGCAGTCCTAACCCCCCCCTCCTGCCCATTAGCAGTCCTAACCCCCCCTGCCCATTAGCAGTCCTAACACCCCCCCCTCCTGCCCATTAGCAGTCCTAACCCCCCCCTCCTGCCCATTAGCAGTCCTAACCCCCCTGCCCATTAGCAGTCCTAACCCCCCCTCCTGCCCATTAGCAGTCCTAACCCCCCCCTCCTCCTGCCCATTAGCAGTCCTAACCCCCCCCCTCCTCCTGCCCATTAGCAGTCCTAACCCCCCCCCCTGCCCATTAGCAGTCCTAACCCCCCCCCCCCCCCCCCCCGGCAAATATTTTTTTTAAAAAAAAGCAGGCTCTGGCTGCTGCCGCGGGAGATTGCACTGTCCCGCGGGGCCCCCTCCGCCCGCTAAGCCCCTCTGCAAGGGCTTTCAGATTCGCGAGGGAGAGCGTCTCCCTCGCGTCTCTGTTAAGCCCGCAGGGGCTAATGGGAAATTTCCCATCAGTCCCTCGCGTCTAAAGGGGCTGATGGGAAATTTCCCATTAGCCCCTGCGGGCTTAACAGAGACGCGAGGGAGATGCTCTCCCTCGCGAATCTGAAAGCTCTTGCAGAGGGGCTTAGCGGGCGGAGGGGGCCCCGCGGGACGCTGCATTCTGCCCTTGCCGCGTCCGCAGTCAGAGACAGCTTTTTCTTTTTTTTGCGGACCTATGGCCCGCGTGCCAGCTGCAAGGCCTTCGCGTGCCACAGCTGGCACGCGTGCCATAGGTTCGCCATCGCTGCACTAGGGGATGTGAGAACAACCTCAGGCCTCTTCCTCTTCTGCATCTCAGCCACTTTGGTCCTCAGGACCCTCTTCAGGAAGTTCAGTCACTCCTCTATTGAAACCTGACCCTTCCCGTGAAGAGTTTCAAAGGAAACTCGTGAGGAAAGGTCCTTAAAGCATCATGGTTATCTTCCTCTGAGCCTCAAACCAAGGAGTCTAGCAACTTACTCCACAAGCCCTGGACTACTTTTCCTTTGTCCTTAGACCATCTTGGCCTAGGGACCTGTTACTCAGAGTCCGACTGCTCTACAAGAAAGGCAGAAAGAATCCCAAAAAATAAAGACAGAAAATCCCTCCAATGCAAAGGGTTTTCACTTTCCAAACAACACTAGAAACAAAAGAACACTACATGAAACTAACAAGACCCAGGACCAATGCTCGAGGCCCTTCACTACTCACTTTCCTTTCTTTTGAGTAAATTCCATTTAACACCATCCTTTGTCACCTGTCAGTTAACCAATTTCTTATCCTGTTCATTACTTTGGGACACATCCCTAGGTTACTCAATTTACTCATAAGCTCCTTTGAGGAACAGTATCAAAGGCTTTGCTGAAGTCTAAGTAGATCACATCCATTGCATGCCTTTGATCCAGTTCTCTGGTCACCCAGTCAAAGAAACCAGATTGTACTAAGCCAATCTTCCTTTGCTAAAACCATGTTGTCTTGGATCCTGCCACCCACTGAATTCTAGAAAGTTTACTATCTTTTCTTTCAGCAGCATCTTCTTTACTTTTCTCACCACTGAGGTAAGGCTTACCAGATTATAGTTGGCCATCTCTTCACTGTTACTACTTTTGTAAAGAGATGCCATATATTTCTTCAATTCCAAGGAACCTCCTCCATCTCCAGGGATTTATTAAACACATCCTTTAAAGGTCCCACCAGAACCTCTCTGAGTTCTCTGTGTCTTGGGATTTTACCTCATCTAGTCCCATGGTTTTGTCTACTTTCAGTTGTGCAAGCTGTTCATGAACACTACCTTCTGTGAATGGGGTGGTGTCTACTCCATTTTCATTAGTATCTTTGTAATTCATACATGGTCCTCCTCCAGGATTTTCTTTTGTGAACACGGATTAGAACTATTAATTTAGCACGTCTGCTTTTTCCTCGTCATGTTCCACAAATTGGTCCTCAGCACATCTTGAGTCTTGCAATTCCACCTCTGGCCTTCCTCCTCTCCCCAATATATAGTACCTGAAAAAAGTCTTGTCGCCTTGCTGCACATCTTTAGCTATTTCTCTTCTGCATATGCTTTTGCCATCCTGATTTCTCTTTGCCTCTCTTTTCTGTGTTCCTCTTGTTGTCATGTTCTGAATTCAATGAATGCTGTCTTTTTCGCCTTTATTTTTTCAGCTACTTCTTTGGAGGGCCATATCAGTTTATTTTTTGTCTTGTTTTTATTTACTTTCCTTACATATGGATCTGCTGCCCTTTTTATAGCCTCTTCCAGTTTAGCCCGTTGTCTTTCCACTTCTCTTATCTGCTCCCACCCTGCCAGCTCCTCCTTCAGGTACTTTTGAATTTTAATGAAATCGGAATTTTTGAGTTTGCTGTGATTGGGCTCTACCTTGACTTTTACCTCAAAGGACACTGTATGATGATCACTGCGGCTCGAGTGGGAATTCAGTGCAGACATTAGACATACTCTCTGCGATGTTGTTTACTAGATCTAGTGTCAACTCTTCCCTGGTGGACTCCATCACCAACTGTTTGAACAAAACCACTTGTAAGGCATCCACAATCTTTCCAGATTTTCAGACGGGATACTCCAATCACGTCTGTTAGATTAAAGTTACCCAGCATCATCACTTCTCCCTTTATTAGCGCATTTGCAAGATCATTGATTAAGTTTCTGCCCATTTCTTCTGTTTGAGATGGAGGTCTATCGACTACTCCAGAATGGATGGTAGTGTCATCATCTTTTTCTAAAACGATCCACGGCACTTCTTTCTCCCATGTCTCTGCCATTTCAGCTACTTTGATGTAGAGCCTGATTCAGGGAGGGGGATGTCTGGGCCATCTGGACGTCCCCGAGGAAGATGGGCTAGTTAGGACCCGATTCTGTACCCATATCAAACAATAAAGTCACTTCCAGAGTGAAACAGATAGCTCCAGCATTCAAACAAAATTTGCTCTACTATGTCGCAGACTTAAAATCGGGCCTTGTTCATTTCTATCACTTGAAAGGAGAAAAAGGGTCTCAGAACCATATTAGGTAGGAGTATTGGCACTCGGTAAATTTCACACAAGCCTCAAGACATCCTCAGCACATCAATTATTCTTCCAATTCTATATCATATTATTTTCAAAACCTGAAATCCCTCAGAGTATGTATAACATGGGGGCTGTAATTCACCCTCCAAAGAGACACTACTTAGCTTTATACTTCTGTGCAACTTTACTGTCCAACTCCCCAGTGCCACCCCCAATGTTGGCTAACCATTTTGCCAATTGCTTCCTCAGGGGTACCCAATTAATCATCCAAAATATGTGTCACAACTTTATGTCTCCCATTTTGAAACATGCTGCAGATCCAACAAGGCTAAACCCCTTTGGTACCTAGATTGTGAGCATTTGTGTCCCTTGCCTTCTGGCAATTTTTGGTTGGCTTGCTTGCATTTTTCCTGGCTTTTATTCCTAACTCCTCTTCTCCTATGTTACTGATGCGCGAGTTAGGATGCCTCTTTCTATTTTCAAAATTACAGTGGATGCCTTTGCTGGGGATGACATTCTGAACTTGTTTACTTTCATCTGACACCCTCTTTTCTATAGTTTGAATGCCTGTCCACATCTTGTCTGCATTTTTCACTTAAGATCTTTTTCCTTGCCACAGAAAGATGTGGCCCATCAATATAGTACTGCCTCTTGCTGTGCCATCTTTTGCCACCGTCACCAAATTTGGAAGTTGTACGATGCAGCCTCTCTTCTACCTTAGAATGCTATAGGGTCGACAATGGGTTTCGAGGAATTATTTCTAGCCAGATTATTTGTTCCGAGATGGATGAAAACATTAGGCCCAGTATTCAAAGGCATTTATGGGGTTTGCACATTTAGTGCTGCTGAATACCCGTGGGTACTGCTGCTATCCGCCCAGGGCATTCAGGGGTGGCACCTGGGGATAAATAGTCTGAGGCAGTATCCAGCCATGACTGGTTATCCCTTGACAGCGAACATCAGGCACAGAAAAGGCTGTCCTGACATTTGCTGCCGAAGCTGACCAGGCAGTAGCTGAATATCGCTGCCGCCCGGTTAGCTTCCTGCTTGGCAAGGAACGCAGATATTCAATGCCAATAGCCAGATATGGACCCA
Source organism: Ichthyophis bannanicus (assembly GCA_033557465.1). NCBI lineage: Eukaryota > Metazoa > Chordata > Amphibia > Gymnophiona > Ichthyophiidae > Ichthyophis > Ichthyophis bannanicus. The sequence goes on along the minus strand of CM066036.1, from coordinate 27,275,501 downwards.
GCTGGCTGCCGTGGCGGCGGCTGAATATCGGTCCCATCAGTCTTAGAATCCTTTCTTTCCTCTCCGACTTCACTAACAATTTGGTTTGTATTCCTACGGACTGAATATCCTGGGAGGAATTTGACCACCTTCTGTCCCCTGAACTGCATACCCAGGTTAATACCCTACGATGATGGAGCCTCCAAGTAGTAACAGTTTTTCGTTTGAGATTTTATGACCGTGCCTGGGGCATTGCTGGTACAATGGGAGTCACCCTTCTTGTCTAAGGCCAGTTCAAATTGCATTCATGGAGCCTCCTCATTTACCAAGGCAGAGAAGGCATTTTGCAGAGGTATCTCTTGCTGGAGTGGGTGTCTCTGTGTTACAGGTCGTAACCTGCCAGAGCCCACTGTGATCCATTTATTCCTGGTTTGTTTGCTTCTTTGTGGGAGATGTGGCAAACTGTCTTTGAGTTGTCTCCTGGGGGAGGCTTGTTTTATTGCAGCTAATTCTTCCCTTAGTTGAGTCAATTCTTTTTTCATAGCAGCTAGCTTGAGACAAATAGGGCAAGCTCGAAAGCTCCAAATGCTTTTCCTTAGGATTCAGGCAACATAATTATTGCGTTGAGTAAAAGTCATTTTGATTGCCTGGTTTGGTATAAAGTAGTGGTTTAAAAAAAAGAAGCAACACAGGTATGCTTTTCATTTAACTGAGGACAACTGATTATAGGGCCCTTTTACTAAACCCTGCTAAGGATGTGCACTTAATGGAGTTTGAAATGCATGTTAAGTGCAAAGCCACTGTATTAACTGTCAGGAGTACAACCAGCATGTTCACAGCAGTTAACACGTAACTCAGTACCTTAACGTATGACATGATTAATGTGAGTGCACCTAACGGTATCCATAGAGAAATTGTTTTAATTGCACCCATGCTAATTGCCCCATTAACAGTGATTGTGTGCTAATGTGCTCTCTACAGCCCACTCCTTTAACCTGCCCACTCTTCACATTAGTGCCATTTAACTTGGATTTTGGTGATGGGTAGCTAGCATGCCCACACCTTAACATTCACCATGGCCAGTTACCACAAGCTATTATGCACATCAACTGGTCAGAAACACCTATGTGACTTAGATGGACTAGTTTATTTATTTATATTCTCTTATATACCGCGCTATTCTGCATCAGTGTGGTTTACATTGAACAAACTGAAATTACATTGAACAGGGCATTATAACTTGGAGATAACTATTTTACAGGGAACATGGGCTATGGAGGGTTAAGTGGCTTGCCCAAGACCACAAGGAGCACTTGTGGGACTAGAAACCCCAGTCCTTCCGGCCCAAGGTTGCTGTCCTCTAGTGGGATTTGAACCCCCGACCTTCTGGCCTGAAGTACCTTGCCCCAACCACTAGGCCACTCCTCCAACCCTGGGGTGGATGGGTGAGAGTGGGAGAGATTTTAAGTTTGCTAGCCCTGTAGACCTTGTCTGAACTGAAGGCAATTTCACATCTCTTGTTTATGTAGGCCAGGCAAGGAAAATACAGAAGCTAGATTTTCCAAAGCGTATAGCCAAAAATTTAAGCTGTTTCTCACTCACTTGTAGGACAGGGCTATAAACAAGAAGGAATTAGTAATATTGTTCCCATTTGAAGACAGAAAAATAAAGATTTTTTCTTTTGTTTGCAAGTGTATGGCAACCCTAAAACACAAAATTGACTAAACGATAATAGAAAAGATCAATACAGGTAGAATAGGCAATAGAAAGCTAAAGGCAAAACCAGCCAAACAGTGAAAATATACAAAAAAGGAAGGTAGGAAAGGCTTATCTTTCTAAATATTCTATGGATTCAGTGAACTCAGCCACATATATTACTGAAGGCCAAATCGAAAAGACAATATCTCTAAACACAACAACCTCCCCTCTAGAGCCCTGTCCAGCATCATGGATTAAGGCAACAAAAAAAGAGCCAAGAATCACCAAAATCATGCAGTCGATACCCCAACAAGGCATCATGACCATATGCCTGAAAACTTCCTCCATACACCCAACACTGAAAAAAACCTACCCTGCTGATCCTTAAGAACATAAGAACATAAGAAATGCCATACTGGGTCAGACCAAGGTCCATCAAGCCCAGTATTCTGTTTGCAACAGTGGCCAATCTAGGTCATATGTACCTAGCAGTTTCCCCAAGAGACACAAGTTCCACAATGCGTGTACTGGGTCAAGCATTGATATCTTCGGTCACTTCTTAATAATGGTTTATGGACCTTTCCTCCAGGAACTTGTCCAAACCTTTTTTTAAACCCAGCTACACTAACAGCCTTTACTACATCCTCCGGTAACAAATTCCAGAGTTTGATTACACGTTGAGTGAAAAAATATTTTCTTTGACTAGTCTTAAATAGTTTACCCTGTAGCTTCATTGCATGTCCCCTAGTCTTTCTATATTCTGATAATGTAAACAATCGATCTACGTTTACCCGTTCCACTCCGTTCATTAATTTATAGACTTCTATCATATCTCCCCTCAGCCGTCTCTTTTCCAGGTTAAAGAGCACTAACCTTTTTAGCCTTTCTTCATAGGAGTATCCTTCCATCCCCTTTACCATTTTGGTGGCTCTTCTCTGAACCTTTTCTAAAATCGCTATATCCTTTTTAAGATACGGCGACCAGAATTGCACACAATATTCAAGGTGCGGTCTCACCATGGAACAATATAGAGGCATTATAATATCTTTTGTTTTATTTTCCATTCCTTTCCTTATCATACCTAGCATTCTATTTGCTCTCTTGGCTGCCGCTGCACACTGGGCCGAGGGTTTTAACATGGTATCCACAATGACGCCTAAATCTTTTTCCTGGGTGGTGGTTCCTAAAGTGGAACCTTGCATCGTGTAACCATAGTTTGGGTTGTTCTTCCCTAGGTGCATAACCTTGCACTTGTCCACATTAAATTTCATCTGCCATTTTGATGCCCAGTCTTCCAATTTATCAAGATCCTCTTGCAATTTTTCACAATCCTCTTGGGTTTTAACAACTTTAAATAGTTTTGTGTCATCTGCAAATTTGATAACCTCACTCGTTATTCCACTTTCCAGGTCATTTATGAATATGTCAAAAAGCAGCGGACCCAGCACAGATCCCTGGGGTAAACCACTATTCACCTTTCTCCATTGGGAAAATTGGCCATTTAGCCCTACCCTCTGCTTTCTATCTTTTAACCAGTTCCTGATCCACAATAGTACACTGCCTCCTATCCCATGACTCTTTAGTTTTGCCAAAAGTCTCTGATGAGGGACCTTGTCAAAGGCTTTCTGAAAGTCCAGCTACACAATATCAACCGACTCACCTTTGTCCACCTGTTTATTCACTCCTTCGAAAAAACATAACAGATTAGTAAGACAAGATCTTCCTTGTCTAAAGCCATGTTGGCTGTCTCCCATTAGGTCGTGACTATCTACATGCTGAGTAATTTTATTCTTTATGATGGTTTCTACCATTTTTCCTGGTACTGACGTCAGGCTCACTGGTCTGTAGTTTCCCGGATCACCCCTTGAACCCTTTTTAAAAATTGGTGTTACATTGGCGATCCTCCAATCTTCAGGTATTAGAGATGATTTTAATGATAGTTCACAGATTACTGATAGCAGGTCTGCAATCTCATATTTCAGTTCTTTCAACACCCTTGGATGTATACCATCCGGCCCAGGTGATTTTCTACTCTTCAGTTTATCTAATAGTTGTAAGACATCTTCCCGACGTATCGATATTTCCTTCAATTCTTCCGCACCTTTAAATACCACTTCAGTCATGGGTAACATCCCTACATCTTCCTCAGTAAAGACCGAAGCAAAGAATTCATTCAGTCTCTCCGCTATCGCCTTGTCGCCTCTTAGCGCTCCTTTAACCCCTTTATCATCTAATGGACCAACTGACTCTCTCACAGGTTTTTTGCTACGAATGTACTTGAAAAGGTCTTTATTTCGCGTTTTTGCTTCCGCAGCAAGCTTCTTCTCAAATTCTCTCTTTGCCTGCCTTATCAATGCCTTGCATTTGACTTGCCAGTGCTTGTGCTGATTCCAGGTTTAGTCGTTTGGCTCTTTTTTCCATTTCCTGAAAGATGCTTTTTTGGCAACAGCCTCTCTGACCTCACCTTTAAACCATGCTGGCAGTTTTTTGGACTTCCTTCCACTTTTCTTAAAGCGTGGAATACAGCTGGTCTGGGCTTCCAAGATAGTATTTTCCAACAACACCCAAGCTTGATGTACGTCTTTAACCTTTGCAACTGCTCCTTTTAGTTTTTTCTTAACTGTTTTCCTCGTTTTATCATAGTCTCCCTTTCGAAAGTTAAAAGGTAGTACTGTGGATTTCCTTACTATCCCTCCTCCACTAATTAAATCAAAGGCGATCATGCTATGATCACTATTGCCAAGTGACCCCAACACCCTTATCTCTTGCACTAGATCTGGTGTTCCACTAAGGACGAGGTCTAATATGGCTTCCCCTCTGGTCAGTTCATGAACCAGCTGCTCCAAGAAGCACTCATTTATTTCATCTAGGAACTTTATCTCCCTAGCATGTCCTGACGTGACACTGACCCAGTCGATACCGGGGTAATTGAAATCACCCATTATTATTACTGCGCTGTAACATTTGTTAGCTTCCTTGATTTCTTTGAGGATTTCAGCATCCATTTGGTCATTCTGGCCAGGTGCTCAATAGTACACCCCCACTGCCATTGCCTTCCCCCTTTTATATGGAATTTCAATCCATATAGATTCTACAGCAGATTTTGTTTCCTGCAAAACTTTAATCCTTTCTGAGTCAATGCCCTCTCTAACATAGAGCGCAACACCTCCACCAATTTGATCAGCTCTATCATTACGATATAGTTTGTACCCAGGTATCACAGTGTCCCACTGGTTGTCCTCCTTCCACCATGTCTCTGATATTCCAATCATATCTAACCTTTCATTTAGTGCTATATATTCTAACTATCCCATCTTATTCTTTAGACTTCTAGCATTTGCATACAAGCATTTTAGAGAATGTATTTTATTCATGTTAATTTGGCTATTGTTAGACATGGGTAAATTGGGATCTTTAAGCTCTGTCTGCTCCATACTTGAGGGCATTTGGGCTACTTTACTCTTTTGTGGAACCTCTCTGCTTTTGGTAGTATCCTTCAAGGATACATACTTCCGAACCATCCGCTCTTGGGCGACTGTCGGCTTTCCCCTAATATCTAGTTTAAAAGCTGCTCTATCTCCTTTTTAAAGGTTTGTCTTTTCTTTTAAGTAAGGAGGGGCCTGGATCTGAGGGGCCTTCTACACCTGCTGCCATATAATAATAATCACGCTCCTATAATGTTATCCTTATTGGGGGAATATTGGGGTCTATACCAAGTTTTGTTTATATTTCTATAGGGCTGCTTGCGGTTCTTATTTTTTCTATTCTTCATTGTATATGAAATTCTGATTCAGAAAGTTTTTCTGGAATGTTGTAATAAAATTGATAAATATTAAATTTAAAAAAAAAAGGTTAATGCCAGCAGCCTGGTTCCATCCCGGTTAAGGTGAAGCCCATCCCTTCGGAAGAGCCCCTCCTTTCCCCAGAATGTTCCCCAGTTCCTAATAAATTCAAAACCCTCATCTCTGCACCATTGTCTCATCCACGCATTGAGACTCCGGAGCTCTGCCTGCCTTTTGGGTCCTGTGCGTGGAACAGGAAGCATTTCGGAGAATGCTACCATGGAAGTTCTGGATTTCAACTTCCTACCTAAAAGCCTAAATTTTGCCTCCAGAACCTCCCTACCACATTTTCCTATGTCATTGGTACCAACATGTACCAAGACAGCAGACTCCTCCCCAGCACTATCTAAGACCTTATCTAGGTGGCGCATGAGGTCCGCTACCTTCGCACCAGGCAGGCATGTTACCAGGCGATCCTCATGTCCACCAGCCACCCAGCTATCTACATGCCTAATGATCGAATCACCAACTATAACGGCTGTCCTAACCCTTCCCTCATGGGCACATGGCCCTGGAAAAACTTCCACGGTGCGAGAGGGTTTTACATCACCTGGAGGACAGGTCCTAGTTATAGGATCACTTCCTGCCACACCAGGGTGATGCTCTCCTGTCACGTGACCTCTCTCCTCCATGGCAACAGGGGTGCTGCCAGACTGGAGGTGGGACTTCAGGACTATATCCTTGTAGGTCTCGTCTATGTACCTCTCTGTCTGTCTTATGTTTTCCAAGTCTGCTACTTTAGCCTCTAGAGAACGGACTCGTTCCCTGAGAGCAAAGAGCTCCTTGCACCCAGTGCACACGTAAGACCTCTCACCAACTGGGAGAAAATCATACATGTGACACTCAATGCAAAAAACTGGAAAGCCCCCATCCCGCTGCTGGACTGCTGTCTGCATCTTAGTTTTAAGTTTGTGTCTAGATCTTTAAGTTCTTACTTACTAGGGGTTGCTATGGGTATTTATACCAATAAAACTGTACCTAATACGTTTAATATACCTTGTTCACCTGAAGCTTAATTAATCTCAGGTCCTTAGTGTATGACTGATTTGGGTAATGAGCTTCACCTGAAAGCACCTCCTGTCTTTTAAGATGTGTAAGTACCTATAAAGCTACGATTATCCCAGGGGAGGGAGGGAAATAACACTTATTAAAAGAGGGCTGCTACACAGTACCCTGTCTTGTGCTGCTGAGGTAAACTAAATTCTGATTTGATTTAAATTATAGCTCTTAGCTGCTGCTAGGCTCTAACTTCTTATGAAATTTAAACTACAAGCTCTCTGCTGGGTTCTAAATTTAACCAGAAAGCTCTCTTCTGTGTTTTAAAACTAAGTACTTTTCTGATGCTAGGCCCTCAGTGACTATTAAATGTACACTACAAGCTCTCTGCTGGGTTCCAAATGTAACCAGAAAGCTCTCTTCTGTGTGTTAAATTTAAACTAAAAGTACTTTGCTGTTACTTGGCCCTGAGTGACTATTAAATTTAAACTACAAGCTCTCTGCTGGGTATGAAATGTAACCAGAAAGTTCTCCTCTGTGTTTTAAATTCAAACTTTAATTGCTGCTACTAGGCCCTAACTGATCCAACAAAAAACAGTGAGTTCACAGATTAAGTAGCTTTAATACAAAGAATTCTTTTTAGAAAATTACCAGAAGTATATACTCACAGTTGCAGATTTCTCTCCAGAAGTAACAGTCCCCCTTTCTAGTCCTTCAAGACAGCCCTTCATCTTATAGACCCATTGCAAGCCTATCATTTGCAGCAAAGATCATTGAAAAAACAATACAACACCAACTCAAGACCATATTGACCAACACAACCTACTAGATCCCCAGCAACATGGGTTCCGCCCACATCATGGAGTGGAAACACGTCTCACCCCCCTGATAAATACCCTAACTCAAGGAATGCAAAAAGCTAATCAAGGCTTCCTATTAATCTTCTTGGACATCTTGTCAGTCTTTGACACTGTAAATCACCAAATACTACTACAACGTCTACACAGCAATGGAATTCAAGGCACTGTACTCAAATGGTTCACATCCTACCTCTCCCAATAGACATCAACAGATAAAGATCAGTCAAAACACCTCCACCCCATACAGGCAGACACAAGGAGTCCCCCAAGATTCCACCCTCTTCGCCATACTCTTTAACCTCTATCTGCAACCACTCTGCTCAATCATAAGAACATACAGCCTATATAAACGCGTTTGTTACATGTCAACCACACTGATATCAAATAGCGCGGTATAGAAGAAACTATAAATAAATAAAATAAATAAATAAAATACGTCCACATCTATGCTGACGACATTATGATATATGGATCAATTAACTTAAACCAGCCCACTCCATCCACCCACCAGGAATATTTTACTGAGGTTACCAACTGGCTAAGAGACAACAACCTGCAAATCAACTACAACAAGACAGAGGCACTCTACATAATGAAGGACACCACCTTTTTCCCCCTGCTAAAATAACACTGAACAACACTACAATAAAAACCAGGACTGAAATCAGATACCTTGAGATCACCCTTGATCAATACCGAACATTCAAACCCCCCATAAATAAAATCACCCGAACAATTTACCACAAAGCAAAGACTCTCCAGCATCTCCGACCACTTCTCAAATCTGCATACTTCTGTACTGTACTACAAGCCTCAATAATACCTCACTTGGATTATTGCAATGCCATCTATCAAGGACTACCACACTCCACTTTGCTACCACCCCAAACAGCGCTCCATTCGACAGCCAGAACCCTACAAGCAGCAGCAAGGTAAGATCACATCACTCCAATACTAAAACAGCTCTACTGGCTCCCACTACAGAAATGCATAACATACAAATCCAATCCACTCAGACCCCTCCACACACCTCCACTCAGTGCTTCAGCTCTCCCAACCACACAGATCTAGATGGACATCCACAATGAACACCCTCATCATCCCCCACATCAGAACCAAATCCACTCAGCAAGCATATAAACAAGCCTTCTAGCTATAGGCACCCTCCATATGGAACAAGCTACCGGACAAACTCAGGAACATCACTGACTTAATGACTTTCAGAAAACATTTAAAAACACATCTGTTCACTTCAACCCAAGCTCATGATCCCCCCCCCCGAAAGAACATTACAAGATGCCTATCATTACAACCGTACATAGCAAGAAATGTATATAGTTAAGATCTATGGAACTGTTATATAATTAAGAACCCAAGGGCTCATAGTTGCATGTTTGTATATAGTTCAATGACATAGTTAGAATGTATTTTTACTTTCGTTCCATGTAAACCACCTTGACCTGGTGAAAGGCGGTATATTCATCAACTTGTTTAATACAAACATGCTGTAAACTAACTCTGACAGTAAAATATGTTATATGTATGTATATAGTTTCCCCAGTTAACCCAAGTTTAAAACTCCTGTTTTATGTAAACGTAGGATGAATGTTGTTCAAATATTCTGTTCATTGTAAACCGCACTGATGAGAAATAGTGCGGTATATAAGAAATGTTAAATAAATAAATAAATAAAAATATAAATAAATAAATATGGGCAATAGAAATTGAAACTGCTTCTTGCCTGCTCTTACTGGTATCACTTATGGTTTATGGGTTATGGGTTATTTTCACTTGATATACCGTCCTTCAAGCGGACAGCAAGGCGAGCTACCTTAAAATTCAATAAACTCAGTATCAGAAAAGAACTACAAATCATACAGGAAAGAAGTAGAAGGAGAGAGGACAAAGAATGTAGACACTGAAGTAAGGAGATAGTAAACATATGGAAATAGACTGTCATAGAGTGTTAGACAGGTTACAGGTTGCGAGTCACAGGCACTGATCCACTCTCATACAGTATATGAGACATCATTAAAGGGCTCATTAAATAAATGCATCTTTAAAGCAGACTTGAAGGCATTCAATAAAGTAGGGGCTAAAAAGAAGAAAGCTGTGCGCTGAGTACTTTCCAGTCTGGTGCGGGAGGCCGGGGGAACATTTAAACGATTGTCATGGATGGAACGAAGAATTTTAGCTGGGGCATGAAAAGTTATTGAGGAAGCGAGATAGGAGGGGGTGTCATTGTGTATAGAGCTTGTGACACAGCAGACGGTACAGAGCCCATGGAGTTAGGGGAAAGTAAGGAACTTACCTCAGAATTAGCTGAGCAGCAGACAAACTCAGCACAAGTAGAATTAGCTGAGCAGCAAACAAATTCAGCACAAGAAAAGCAAAAAGACATTAGAGTAAAATGTCCTTGCACTAGTCCTGACGTAGCTAGAAGCAGAAAGGCTAATCAGGAACACCTGTGCTCAGAAACACACGCAGCATGCAAAGAGAACAAGGATAAAAGCTGCAGGGTAGAACCAGGGAAGGCCAGTAGGGGCAGCAACCTTGGAGGACTAAGCCAGCATCCAGTGAACGCACGTCATGCTGGAGGAAATCCACTGAGGGAAGGAAGCAGTGGGTGTGGCAGCAGAGCAGGAAACAGCCAGCATCGTGCCCAGGACCCTGCTAGGATCCCTGGTAGTTGGAGAGCCCAGGAGAGAGCTGCCAGAAGCCCAGATATAAGAGGCAGAACCACAGCTAAGAGGTGGGAACCTAGCTTTGCTAAAGAAAAGGCAAGAAGTTCTGTTTGGTTTGAAAGGCAAGGGCGTGGCACCAGAAGTAACTTTGACACTGAAAGTTACACAGTAATTCCACCAACGTGGAGAAGAAGGGAAAGCCAGAAGGAAGCTTTTAATATACCAGGCGTTCAGAGCCCTGGATTTAAAGAGCCCTTTCTAGAAAAGCTAGTCCATGACTCACAGGAGAGTTTTAAGGAAGACAGCAGCTGTGAAGAGTGTGACCCATATACAATCGTAAGTGACTCTGAGTTAATGCAGTGGGAGAACAGCAGCTATAATTCTGACCCTGTGCCCATGGATTGTACAATTTGTTTATCTGACGATATTGTATCTTTATGTTGAACGTGTGTAAAGCAGCCAGCTGATGGTGCCTAAAGGAAAGAAGATATTTTTTCTGTGCAGCAGTTCTTTTGTTTCATATTGTTTGTTGTATCCCAGGAATATCCCATCAGGGCAGGGAATAAAGCCCTAATATTATTTTTGCCTTACCACTTGACTACAAGACTCTTTTTGTATCAAAGGCAACTTAAATCTTAACACCCTAGGCAGCCGCCTAATAGGGTTATATGGAGGTAGCTATCACTCACTATCTCTCACAGGCTTTAGGGGTCACAGTGAGAATTTTATTATTGATGCGGTACCGGATAGAGAGCCAGTGCTGCGGGAACAAAAATGGAGTAACACGGACGAATTTACATGTGTGACACAGAATATGGACCACAGTGTTTTGAATGGTTTGCAGTCTTTTTAATTCAGACTGGAGTGCACCTGCATAAATGGCATTACAATAATCTAACTGGGAGATGATGTAACTGAGAGCGAGCGCATATTGAGCTGAAGAATCCAGAAAAAGGCAGAGGGCCCGAAATTGGTGAAGTGCATAAAATGACAACTGGACTATATGACTCACCTGTTTCTTAAATGATAATTCAGAATCCAGAAAAACGCCAAGGTATTTAAAGAATGGCGAAAGCAGAATGGGTTGATTCATCGATCATAGGTGAAAGGAGAGGAACTGAGGAGCTACCGGTAAGCCAAGCAGCAGAAGTATTTGAAATGTTCAAACTCAACTTATTCTCCTTCAGCCAACTGGTAACCCTGACAAGACAGTTATTTAGTGCAGAAAGATTAGGAGACTGAGAATCAGTAAAGGCTAACAAAAGGATGTCGTCTGCATAGTAGTAGGCAGTGATGGCTGCCTCGTGAATGCGAAATGTTAGTGGACTTAAGAAAATATTAAATAGAAAAGAGGCCAGCACAGAGCCCTGGGAAAAGCCATAGGTGAGAGGATAGGATCTGAATGAACGGAAACCTGCTGAAAGTAGATATGTATGGCAGCATATTTATTTATTTTATATTTACATTCTCTTATATACTGTGCTATTCTGCATCAGTGTGGTTTACATTGAACAGGGCATTATAACTTGGAGATAACTACTTTACAGGAAACATGGGCTATGGAGGGTTAAGTGGCTTGCCCAAGACCACAAGGAGCACCTGTGGGACTAGAAACCCCAGTCCTTCCGGCCCAAGGTTGCTGTTCTCTAGTGGGATTTGAACCCCCAACCTTCTGGCCTGAAGTACCTTGCCCCAACCACTAGGCCATTCCTCCACTCACAAATAGCATAGTATCGCAAATACCAAGTGTGAGAACAAGATTGCATGGTACACTAAGTTGAAAGCTGCAATAGGTCAAGAGACACGGCCAGGGCAATTTTTCCACTATCAAAAGCACCATGTACTTTGCTAAGGAGTGACGTGAGGATAGTTTCCATGCTACAGTATGCCCTGGCTAGAAACCAGATTGATGGGGGTGAAGGTTATTTGTTGAGCCTGCACAATCTTCTGTTATTTTCGAGATGAAAGGGAGGTTAGAGACTGGAAGATAGTTAACTGGGACAACAGTATCTGTGACTTACTTGAGAAGGGGGTTTGCTTCCATGACAAGGGGAGTGAACCAGTGAAAGGACTGTTGACGATGACTGTATGAAGGATGGGTACTAAACCTAAGGAAGCTTCGCCTATCCAGTGAGAAGGGATGGGGTCCAATGGGCATGTAGTTTTGTGAATGGTAGAAATGATTCACTTGCTAGCTTAGGGAGAGGCTTGCAACACAACAAAGAAAACTTTATTTCAGGCTAGAACATTATAAAACAAAAGATCCTGAAAATTGCTAAACCAAATTCTGACTAATGCTAAGCAGGTAAATATAAAGGATTCAGTGTCCCGGGCCTGTAGATTTTGTCTGAACTCTGGAAAATTTATTATTTATATAGGCCAGGCAAGGAATATAGAGCATCTGGATTTTCCAAAGTTTGTAGTCCAAATTTTAAGTTGTTTGCCACTAGCTTGTATAATAGGAAAGTTATAGACAGGTAGGAAACAGCAATACTGTACTCTCTTGAAAGAAAGGTGAGGATTTTTTATTCATTTGTTTGTTAAGTATGTAGCCACCTAGAAACACAAAATTGTTGTAAGGATACATAGAAGGCAGGGCTGGCACTACCATTAGCCTACAGTTGCCTAAAGTTCCTGCCTTCCAGGGGTGGCCATTGCTGCTGCGGCTGTCCCTCACTGGGATGTACAGCAGCGACAATGCATTGAAAATAGTGCTGAAGTGCCGGAGTTACCTTCAGCTCCTGCTTCCACACCCCCTCCCCCCCTCTGATTTTAATTCCTTTGGCATGGGGTGAAAGAGGCTTCCACACTCATGCAAACAGAAAATGTAATCAGAAGGTAGTGAAAGCAGGAATGGCACTGCGGTACGGGAGCTAAAGGTAACTCCGGCACTTTAGCAAGGCCTGCAGCCTGCTGAGATTTTAGCCTCTCCCTCTGAGCTACGGCCTCTCAGCCCTGGACTCTGCGCTGCAGACTCTGTTAAAGGGGACTGTTGATAATCTCTTTGGAAAAGGACAGATAGCATTTTATAGACCCCATCACACACCCTCCCCCTCATCTGAACCATGTCCCATTGAATGCCTGCCTCACCTGGGCCCCCCCACCTGGGAAAGGAAGTCCGCGTTCAGGTGAGTCTGACCAGCCCTATGGTGGGCCTGAAACTGGTAGGGCTGGAGACTCAAAAGCCACAGAATAATACAGCCATTAGACTCCTTATGTTGAGCCAGCCACTTGAGGGGTTGGTGGTCCATTACCAGTGTAAACAGATAGCCGAGCAGGTACCATTTAATGGTCTCAAGCATCCACTTGAGAGCCAGGGCTTCCTTTTCAATCATCTCATAATGTTGTTCCCAAGGAAGCAGTTTCCTGTTGATGAATGCTAAGGAATGTTCTACACCCCTGACTAACTAGGCCAGAACAGTTCCTAGGCCTACCTCTGAGGCATCAGTTTCACGATACATGGTAGAGAGAAATCAGGACTAATCAGGATGCAAAGCACATGGCCTTCTTGAGGAGCTGCAAGATCAGGTCCAGGTATGGTGACCACTGAATCCATCCGGGAGATCTGAACCTATTCCCACCCATCTCCTTAGCTCCACCTCCTCCTCCTTCCATCTCTCATATTCTCAAACTATTGCTCTCCACTGCAACTTTCCCGGCAGCTTCAAGCATGCAGTGGTCACTTCTTTTCTCAATAAACTCTCACTAGTCCATACCTGTCCTTCTAACTATCGACCTATCTCCCTCCTCTCCTTCATTTCTAAACTACTTAAATGTGCAGTTCACTGCCATTACCTCAACTCTCTCTCCTCTCAAGCCCTTCTGGATCCTCTACAAACTGGCTTTCATCCTTTACATTCTACCAAAATGGCTCTTGCCAAAGTGTTCAGTGAACCTTTCCTGGCAAAATCCTCGATCCTCATTCTTCTTGACCTTTCTGCTGCTTTTGACACTATTGACCACAACCTTCTCCTTGATACCTTGTCCTCACTTGGTTTTAAGAGCTCTGTGCTATCCTGGTTCTCTTCTTTTCTCTCCCATCACTCCTTCAGTGTTTGTTATGGTGGATCCTCCTCTCCTGCTATCCCACTCTCAGTTGGGGTACCCAAAGATCTGTCTTGGGTCCACTCTCTTTCTCTCTCTATACTGAGTCCCTTGGCGCACTCATCTCTTCCCATGGTTTTCAGTACAATCTTTATGCTGATGACTCCCAGATTTACCTCCACCTGAAATCGCTCCAGCAATCCAGGCCCAGATCTCTGCCTGTCTTTCTGACATTGCTGTTTGGATGTCTCACTGCCACTTGAAAATGAACAAGGCCAAAACTGAGCTTCTTACTTTCACCCCTAAACCCTCCTCTCTCCTTCCTCCTTTCTCAGTCTCTGTGGATAATTCTCTACTCCTCCCTGTTTCCTCTGTTCGCAACCTTGGGGTTGTCTTTGATTCCTCTCTCCTTCTCCATACACATCCAACTGATAGCTAAAACCTGCCATTTCTTTCTCTACAACATCACTAAAATTCACCCATTCCTTTCTGAACATACTACTAAGACACTTATCCACTCTTTAGTCACCTCCCATCTAAACTATTGTAACCTACTCCTTGCTGGTCTCCCTGTGAATCATCTCTCTCCCCTTCAATCTGTTCCACACTCTGCTGCGCAGCTAATTTTCAACCGGCCTTGTCATGCTCATATTATCCCCTTTCTCAAGCCACTTTATTGGCTCCCTATCCATTTCCATATCTAGTTCAAACTTCTTCTGCTGACCTATAAGTGCATCACCCTGCAGCTCCTCACTGCCTTTCCTTTCTGCAAGCAACCAAAGACCAATATTATCAGCCACTCCTTGAACTTTCTGCTGAAAAGTATCCAGATTGGAATTAAGTTCTGATATTTTCAACTCATGTTCCTCAACTTTATTCCTGAAGCACTGAAATTGGCCAATGACCCCAGAGATCTGCCTAGTCAGTGATCTACCAATTTGCCCTATTGCTGATCAAATGAACCCTTGAAAATCTCAGAAGGCTTTACCAAAGAAAATGTTACCTGTTTAATAATAAAGACTCAATAAGCCCTTCTACTGAAGCTTTGGGGAGGCAGGTGTTCATTTACCCTCTTGCATGGCTGTTACTTACTTGGTCATCTCATCAAAAGAGGCTGTTCACATACCCTGTCACAAATCCCGTACTTCCTGTTCCATTGCAGCAAAATGATCCCACAGTCATGATGTTAAAGGCATCCTCTAATCCTCTTGTCTCAGTGAAGCCTTGCGAGCCAAAGGGGAGAGCTTGTTCCTCCCCTCACCGCTACCACTCCTACAAGTGTTGCCGAGGTATGAGCAGTTGTGCTGTGTGTGGCATCTCTGTCCATCAGACCACTCAAAGGACTTGAGACAGATGGGGAAACAGCAGTGGTTTTGCCTTTATATTTCCCAATGTTTCTTCCCATGCTTCAAAAGAAATGTAAAATAGCAAGTAGCCAGGCGATGCAGCCTATCCCGCTGCTGTCTTGGACTCCTCCCTGTGAAATGCTCTTTTAAAAGATGCCTGTTGAATATCCATGCTGCTACAGTTTGCATCAATTGAAGAGTTTTCAGTAATCGAGATGGTTTAGTACAAGGGAAAAGGAGAGGGTAATTTGGAGATCGTTCAGAGGGAGAAAGCCCCAAGTAGGGAGAGGAGGGCAGGGACAGTGAGATTGATTGAGGGAAGAGTGTGAAGTTGAGAATGGGGAGAAGGAGATTCTGAGCTGGGAGTCTGAGGAGAGGGGGATTAGAGAGGCTCAGGAAAAAGAGTGCAGGAGAACAATAACTGAAAGAAGTTTGGCTTGTTCTTTTTTCCCAATAAAAGGTGTATTGCAGTTCTAGGGCCCATTGTAAGAGTGGCCTTGATGCATTTTCATAGGTATATAGGTGGAAATGCTTCTGTTTGTATACTAGGAATTAGTGCTGTTTGGTATGGCAAAGAATCTGAGTACAGAACCTGCTAACAGGCTCGCTGAGAGGGATATTCAGAAGCAGCAACCGAACAGTGCCCCTGAATATCCCCTCTAACCCCTGCCGCACCATCCTCAGTTCATGGCATTTCTCATCCTCTAATGGATAAGTAGTCATAAGAACATAAGATCTGCCATACTGGGTCAGACCAAGGTCCATCAAACCCAGTATCCAACAGTGGCCAATCCAGGTCACAAGTACCTAGCAGTTCCCCCAAAAGACACAGGTTCCACAATGCTTGTATTGGGTCAAGCAGTGGAACCCTTTAATAATGGTTTATGGACCTTTCCTCCAGGAACTTGTCCAAACCTTTTTTAAACCCAGCTACACTAACAGCCTTTACTACATCCTCTGGTAGCAAATTCCAGAGTTTGATTAGACGTTGAGTGAAAAAATATTTCCTCTTATTAGTTTTAAATAGTTTACCCTGTAGCTTCATTGCATGTCCCCTAGTCTTTCTATATTCTGATAATGTAAACAATCGATCTACGTTTACCCGTTCCATTCTGTCCATTAATTTATAGACCTCTATCATATCTCCCCTCAGCCGTCTCTTTTCCAGGTTGAAGAGCCCTAACCTTTTTAGCCTCTCTTCATAGGGGTATCCTTCCATCCCTTTTACCATTTTGGTGGCTCTTCTCTGTACCTTTTCTAATAACGCTATATCCTTTTTAAGATACGGTGACCAGAATTGCACACAATATTCAAGGTGTGATCACACCATGGAACAATACAGAGGCATTATAATATCCTTTGTTTTATTTTCCATTCCTTTCCTTATGATACCTAGCATTCTATTTGCTCTCTTGGCCGCCGCTGCACACTGGGTGGAGGATTTTAATATGTTATCCATGATGACGTCTAAATCTTTTTCCTGGGTGGTGGTTCTTAGTGTGGAACCTTGCATCGTGTAACCATAGTTTGGGTTTTTCTTTCCTAGGTGCATAACTTTGCACTTGTCCACATTAAATTTCATCTGCCATTTGGATGCTCAGTCTTCCAATTTATCAAGATCCTCTTGCAATTTTCCACAATCCTCATTAGTTTTAACAACTTTAAATAGCTTTGTGTCATCTGCAAATTTGATAACCTCACTCGTTATTCCCATTTCCAGGTCATTTATGAATATGTGAAAAAGCAGCGGACACAGAACAGATCCCTGGGGTACTCCACTATTCACCTTTCTCCATTGGGAAAATTGGCCATTTAGCCCTACCCTCTGCTTTCTATCTTTTAACTAGTTCTTGATCCACAATAGTACACGGCCTCCTATCACAAGACTTTTTAATTTTGCCAAAAGTCTCTCATGAGGGACCTTGTCAAAGGCTTTCTGAAAGTCCAGATACACTATATCAACCTGTTTATTCACACCTTCACAAAAACATATCAGATTAGTAAGACAAGACCTTCCTTGGCTAAAGCCATGTTGGCTGTCTCCCATTAAGCCATGACTATCTACATGTTCATCAATTTTGTTCTTTATGATGGTTTCTACCATTTTTCCCGGTACTGACATCCGGCTCACTGGTCTGTAGTATCCCGGATCACCCCTTTTTAAAAATTGGCGTTACATTGGCCATCTTCCAATCTTCAGGTATTACAGATGATTTTAATGATAGTTCACAGATTACTAATAGTAGGTCTGCAAAATCATATTTCAGTTCTTTCAACACTCTTGGATGTATACCATCTGGTCCAGATGATTTGTTACTCTCCAGTTTATCAAATAGTTGTAATACATCTTCCCGGTGTATCAATATTTCTTTTAATTCTTCCGCAGCATCACCTTCAAATACCATTTCAGTCATAGGTAACATCCCTACATCTTCCTCAGTAAAGACCAAAGCAAAGAATTCATTCAGTCTCTCCGCTATGGCCTTGTCCCCTCTTAGTACCCCTTTTACTCCTCTATCATCTAATGTTTTTTTTGCTAAAAATGCACTTGAAAAAAGTCTTTATTATACGTTTTTGCTTCCACAGCAAGCTTCTTCTCAAATTCTCTCTTTGCCTGCCTTATCAATGCCTTGCATCTCTAACTTGCCAGTGCTTGTGTTGTTTCCAGTTTTCGTCATTTGGCTCCTTTTTCCATTTCCTCAAAGATGCTTTTTTGGTAACAGCAGTCTCTCTGACCTCACCTTTAAACCATTATGGCAGTTTTTTTGACTTCCTTACTTTTCTTAAAGCATGGAATACAGCTGGTCATTTACCCTCTTGTATGGCTGTATTTTTAAACAACACCCTAGCTTGATGTAAATCTTTAACCTTTGCAACTGCTTCTTTTAGTTTTTTCTTAACTATCTTCATTATTTTATCATAGTCTCCCTTTTGAAAGTTAAAAAGTAGTACTGTGGATTTCCTTACCCTTCCTCCTCCATTTATTAAATCAAATGTGATCATGCTGTGGTCACTATTGCCAAGTGGCCCCATAGTCTCATAATTTAGGCCATGACAAAGGCTAACCTAACTTTATGCAGATTTGTCATCCAGACAGGAGCTGAATATCGGATAGCAAAGGTGTTTGGGCATTGAAACCAGACATTCAGCAAAAAATGATATCAGGATTCCGGTGCTGAATATCTGGTTTCAATTTTAAAGGTCATGGCCGGCTCTTAAAAAAGGCCAACCACAGCGTTTGAATACTGACCTGAATGTATCTAACCCAACTCTTTTGGAATTAATAGTTAAATCTTTGTATCTGATTTATTTCCTCATTAATTCCATCACAAAATCGATTTGGCTAACATTAGCTTCTACAGCTAATTATGTCATGCTAATTTGCTGCTTTTCACAGGTTTAAGATGGTTTACAAATTATTTATATTATGATGGAAGATTCAATATGCTTGTTTGCCTAGGGCTCATCAAAAGGTCAGTCCTATCCTGGAATACTCTTAACAAAATGTTTCAGCCCACACTACGCTTCATATGCTCTCTAATGGGAGAAGCATAGCCCAAGATGTACTCGTTAGGGGATACATAGCTTCTTAATTTAACTGAAGAATTTAGGTCTAGGGAAAATAAATAATGTGATACTGTGCAACAGAAACAAAGGAAACGGCAATGAAAAGCTTGGAGTTGTGATGTTGTCATACTGGTCAGGCACACAGCAGTCTGGACTTCGCGCCTTACAAGTGCTATGGAGATTGCTGTAGGATTTGCATATTATCTAATAAATAAAAATAATCGCTTTGTTAGATTATCCTCCACCCTGACTGTGGTGCTGCTGTTCTTAAGCTGCCGTCTGCACCGTCCACTCTCCTACGATGGTTGATTTCCTCTGTTCCCGCCACCGCGTGGCTCTCAAAGATTTTAAACCCTGTGATGCCTGAACTCCCTCTGTTCTTATGAGAAATGAGAATAATGAGAAACGTGGGACTCTCATACTCTGAGAGCCACACGATGCAAGGGAATGGAAGTAAGTTTTCAGTTGGTCTTGTGAGTCTTGCAGTTGGAAGATAAGAAGGGAGAGGGTAATCTGGGGATCATTCAAAGGAAAGAGGGCACGAAGAGCTTAGAGAGTCGGGCACCTGTACTGCTGCCGTGCTGGTGCAGAAAGGCCTCAGTGGGCACAGGGCATGAATTGTAGGACTGAGTGAGGGGAGGGGAAGGTGCTAAATCCTGGTTGGGGAAGGGAGAATGAGATTCTGATTGGGGAGGGACGTGTGTAAATTTTGAGGAGAATTTGAGCTGGAACACTGAACAGGAAGAGGCATGGGATGGGAAATGCTCAGAAAGGAGAAAGCAGGAGGAGGATGGGGTTAAAGCAGGACTAGGAAACTGAATGGGAGAGAGGGAGATTGCAGGTGAGGAGGCAGGGAACGGTGGAGAGAGTGAGCAGGAACTGAGGGAAGAGGGGAGTAGGAACTTGGGCAAGAAGGGGAGAGCACGAGCTGGGAATATAATTTGATGCCCCATGGACTAATTTTGAAAAAATGCCTCGAGCTGATATTTTTCTGCAGGTTCGCCTGCTCTATTTCTCGGTTTCAATCAGAGGTTTCAAAATCCCGCTTCCTCCTAGATCTGAGCAATGGAAGCAGCCCAAGTAAATAAAGAAATAAGAAGACCGGCAGGGGCCTGCAGATGCATGGGTTGGAAAGCCAGCATGCATCTGCAAGTCCTACTCTGGCACCAGCACCTACGCCCACACCTCTTGCGGCAAGTAACAGAAGCCTGTGTGGGAGGAGGAGGTTGGGGTCAAACGAGGGCCTCCAAACATGCACTGATATGGGGGAAGGGGTAAGCTGCATGGAGTAGCAGGTAGAATTCTATCTGCTTTAATGGGCAGACTAGACGGGCCATAGTGGTCTTTATCTGCCATAATTTACTATGCTACTCTGTTTTTCTGCTTATGCCGTGGGAATCCTTAAATTAACATGGCAAGATCATACAATAAAAGTATTAGCAATCTTCCCTCCAGGTGAAAAAGAGCCAATGGCTAAAATCAAACAAGTAAAATGTATTTTTTCCCATTCTCTTTTATGTCCCTTTTTCATTTAATAAAAGAACACTGCTAAAAAACACATCTGTTAAGGGATTGTCTTTAAAAGGAATTAAATATATCCACCATATGCTATGCAAAGAAGCCTACACTGGGAAAAGGAACTTTGGGCCGATATACCAAAGCACTTATGCAGATAGCTGCACCTGCAACCCGGATAAGAGCATCGGGACGAGACTATATGTTGGTTTTCAGTGGCATTCTGCATTACTGACTGCCCCAGCTCCAACCGTATAATGCTATAGGTTCACTATAAGCATCCGTCACCCCTCCAGGGCTATGCTCATTCACTACTAAGAGA
The DNA here is from genome assembly GCA_033557465.1 of Ichthyophis bannanicus. Classification (NCBI taxonomy): domain Eukaryota; kingdom Metazoa; phylum Chordata; class Amphibia; order Gymnophiona; family Ichthyophiidae; genus Ichthyophis; species Ichthyophis bannanicus. The sequence continues at coordinate 27,254,648 of CM066036.1, read as the reverse complement.
CCGGCTACACTAGCAAGACATGGTTGCAAAAGGTATTGTAGTGCCTTTCAAATGTTGAGGAGTGAAGAGGAGTCACTTTGTTCTTTAGCAGATTGTTCCTCTGCCTCGGAACAGTATTCCCTTGTCTTTCAGTTCACCCTCCACTCTACAGTCTGCAAATACTCCAGAGTACATACAAAGAGCAGAATTGAGCCCAGAGAAAAAGGTTAAAGAACTGCAAAACGATCTTCACTATAAAGTGCACAAAACGTTCAGCAGGAAGCTTGCTTAACCTCTTCTGTGAATTAAGCAGGCTCTGGGAGACTATCCCTGGCATAGCCAATTAAGCAGGAAAAGTAAGGGAAAATGCCATGATTAATGCTCTTTCCAGTTGAAGCTTCTTCCATAATGCCTCTGTTTTTCTTTTGAATCTTTAAAGAGATTCTGTCTATTTCTATGAGTTTTGCTATAAATCAAGAGCATCTGCAACTGAATTGCACAAGCAAATTTCATAAACAATCTTCATCGAATCTAGTCCAGATATGATAACACTGTAAAGCAAGTGAAGAGTGTCCTTCATTTTCTACATTGTTGGCATTTTCTTCAAACTTTTTAAAACCAATATTTCAAAATGTCATTTACTTGATTGTATGTTGCAGCATAAACAATATTCTTGAGCGAGTCTAATATACTGTGGATATATTATTTGCACTCTAAAGCATTCTGAGACAAAAGAGCTCAGCCTTTTTCAACAATTTACCTTAAATATGATTACAAAGGTGAACAAATATGTTTACTATGATAAAAGCATTTGATTCAAAAAAAATCTGTAGATAAGTGATTCTCAAATCTGTTTCTAGAGTTGAGAATGGTTAAGAGGGCTGATTTTCAAAATATAAGCGATAAATATGCATGAGCTAAAGGGTTCTCTTGAAGATCCTAACATGCACACCAAAATGTAACTTAATGTGCAATGCATTCAATTTTTTTAGCACACCTCAGCCTCACTAGCATATATTTGGGAGTAAATTAATAAAGCGTCTCCTAAACTTACGTGCCATCAACGCTTGTAAATTGTTGGGAGTGCTTTATTAAGCTGCGGTTAAAATCTGACATTTTACCACAGCTTAATGTACCACAGGACTAACTTGGTACCACAGATTAGTGATACCAACTTGCATTAGGCTGCGCAAGCTGTGCTATTCCAAGGGGAAGAATGGCAACTTAACCTCTAGCAGCAGTAGCTTGAGACCGCGGCGTTCCAAGGGCTGTCTCACAGCATGAGCTCCTCTCACACTGCACGCCTCACCACCTGGTAGGTCCCCACAACAGAGCCAGCACAGCAAACCTACATCATCATGATGGGTGACTTGCAGCGCTACCTCCGCTCCATGCCCGATGTCTGTACTCTCCTGGGTGAACATAAGAACATAAGAAATGCCATACTGGGTCAGACCGAGGTCCATCAAGCCCAGTATCCTGTTTCCAACAGTGGCCAATCTAGGTCATACGTACCTAGCAGTTTCCCCAAAAGACACAGGTTCTGCAGCGCTTGTACTAGGTCAAGCATTGATATCCTGGGTCCCTTTTTTAATAGTGGTTTATGGACCTTTCCTCCAGGAACTTGTCCAAACCTTTTTTAAACCCAGCTATACTAACAGCCCTTACTACATCCTCCGGTAACAGATTCCAGAGTTTGATTACACGTTGAGTGAAGAAATATTTTCTCTTATTTGTCTTAAATAGTTTACCCCGTAGCTTCATTATTATTATTTATTTATTTATTTATTATTATTTATTACAATTTCTTATATACCGCGCTATTTAGCATCAGTGCGGTTTACATTATAACTTAACGACCATAACAACAAGCTGTCAGGTTTACATCGAACAGGAGTATAAATTTGGAAAACAGGGTTAACTATATACATAATCTATTTACATTGGAAGGATAGATAATAGGATTACATGTCCCCTAGTCCTTCTATATTCTGATAGCGTAAACAATTAATCCACGTTTATCCGTTCCACTCCATTCATTAATTTATAGACCTCTATCATATCTCCCCTCAGCCGTCTCTTTTCCAGGTTAAAGAGCCCTAACCTTTTTAGCCTCTCTTCATAGGAGTAGCCTTCCATCCCCTTCACCAATTTGGTGGCTCTTCTCTGTACTTTTTCTAATAACTCTATGTCCTTTTTAAGATACGGTGACCAGAATTGCACACAATATTCAAGGTGCGGTCGTACCATGGAGCGATACAGAGGCATTATAATATCCTTTGTTTTATTCTCCATCCCTTTCCTTATGATACCTAGCATTCTATTTGCTTTCTTGGCCGCCGCTGCACACTGGGCGGAGGGTTTTAACATGTTATCCACGATGACTCCTAAATATTTTTCCTGGGTGGTGGTTTCTAATGTGGAGCCTTGCATCGTGTAACTATAGTGTGGGTTGTTCTTTCCTAGGTGCATAACTTTGCACTTGTCCACATTAAATTTCATCTGCCATTTGGATGCCCAGTCTTCCAATTTATCCAGATCTTCCTGCAGTTTTCCACAATCCTCTTGGGTTTTAACAACTTTAAACAGTTTTGTGTCATCTGCAAATTTGATAACCTCACTAGTTATTCCCTTTTCCAGGTCATTTATGAATGTCAAAAAGTAGCGGACCCAGTACAGATCCCTGGGGTACTCCACTATTCACCTTTTTCCATTGGGAATATTCGCCATTTAGCCCTACCCTCTGCTTTCTATCTTTTAACCAGTTCCCGATCCACAATAGTACACTGCCTCCTATCCCATGCCGAGTCTCGCAAACTTTCGTCTGATTGCTGTAATAACTCAATGGGAATGCCATCAATGCCCAGTGCTTTGTTCTTTGATAAGGCTTTCAATGCTGCTTCGACTTCTTCTTTCATCACCAATGGTTCCTAATCATATGGTATAGGTTGAAAAGGCTGTTGGTCCACTTGATCTTTATGGTATAATGACTCTGTATATTCTTTCCAACTTTTCTTGATCTTCTCAGCATCATTCAACATGGATCCTTGAGCATCTTGTAGCATTTAAATTCGAGGCTGGAATTTTTTCTTTAACTCTCATAGCTTTAGAAAAAATGATTTTGTTCTCCCTCTAATAGCTTCTGATTCCATTTCCTTGCATGTGTCATTATAGCACTTTTCCTTGCCCTGTCTTGCTGCATGTTGGAAAACTCTGAGTTCTGTGATTGCCTAGGCTTTCCTAACAAGGGCTCTACAGATCAACCAACAGTAAGGATTTGAGGGTTTATTTTATTATGTTAAATTGCTAGCTCTCTGACTGGGAGCTCTTAAAAGGGTTCTTTGTATATTTTTAAAGCAAGGTTACTTTATTTTTGGTGCTTTAGTGGAACTTTCCTTGAGCACAGTAGGTTGCTGAACTCTAGTAACCTCCTCGGGTTTGGAAACTGCTAACACCTAATCAGGAGTTAGTGGGCCTGATTACCTGTGAGCAACTGAGGCCTGCATAAAAGGCTCCAGTGCCCTGCCCTGTTGAGGCTTTCCTAACAAGGGCTCTACAGATCAACCAACAGTAAGGATTTGAGGGTTTATTTTATTATATTAAATTGCTAACTCTCTGGCTGGGAGCTCTTAAAAGGGTTTTTTGTATAATTTTAAAGCAAGGTTACTTTCCTTTTGGTGCTTTAGTGGAACTTTCCTTGAGCACAGTAGGTTGCTGAACTCTAGTAACCTCCTCAGGTTTGGAAACTGCTAACACCTAATCAGGTGTTAGTTCCCTCCCTACCCACCCCGACTCCCACCCACCCCTAGTGAGCAGTCTTGCTTTATAGGGCACCTCCCCATTTAACAAATCACAGAGATTTGGACCAGCACATTTTGAATATAATTAAAGAGATTTAACTGCTTTTTCTTTGAAAGGACAGCTGGGAAACTGGCTGGTACTTGGTAGATCTCTCTCTTTTGCTTTGACAGCTAAACTCCACGAACAGAACAATGGCTGGGAAAAATTGTATCGCTAAAGCTGTTGCCCCCATTACAGCTTCTGCCTCGGTCCAGACAGAGGTCCTAATGCCAGATGAAGGACTGGTTCCATGTGCAGGGTGCCTGCATGCTGAAGCTCTGAGGAAACAAGTGGAGGAACTCAGGGAGGAGGTGGCGAGGCTGAGGAGCATTCAGTGAGAAGTACATTGATGAGATGCTTCTTGCAGAAACCAAGATCTCCAGCACAGGAGAAGATGGGTGCCAACAGAATGTCGATGGTTGGACACAAGTCACCAGGGCCTGCAAAATCACCAATCCAACTTCTCCAGCCCTTGAATTGAAGAACCATTATGCAGCCCTGGAAGTCGAGGAGGTGAAAGCATCCCTGGAAAGGGAAGAACCAGAGCTCAAGTACCGCAAATTTGCAGAATCAGTAACCAGAAGGAAACGAAGGGTAGTGGTGGTTGGAGACTCTCTTCTGAGGGGCACTGAGGCATCCATCTGCCGACCAGACTTGATGTCCAGAGAGGTATGCTGTCTGCCTGGTGTCAAAATCCAAGATGTTACGGAGAGTTTGCCGAGACTCATCAAGCCCACTGACTATTACCCAATGTTGCTAATCCATGTTGGAACAAATGATACTGCCAGGTATACCTCGGAACATATCAAAAGTGACTTCATGGCTCTGGGACAGAGGGTGAAGCAATTAGGTGCACAGGTGGTGTCCTCTTCAATCCTCCCTGTTGAGGATAAAGGCCAAGGCATCGAGAGCACTTTGGTTTCCTAGACCATGGGATGCTGTTTCAAGGGTTGCAGAGCAGAGATGGCATCCATCTGTCCAAGAAAGGTCAACGCATCTTCGGTAGTAGACTGGCTAATCTACTGAAGAGGGCTTTAAACTAGATTCATTGGGGATGGGTGAAGAAAGCCCCCAGGTAAGTGAAAGCCCCCAGGTAGGTGATACATTAAATACCTTTATGGAAATGGGTAACAGGGGTAACATATGGAAAGCAGTGCGTATAAATGCCCGTAGCATGGGAAATAAGATCCCTGATGTTGAAGCTTTGTTAAGAGTGTCTGACTTGGATTTAATGGCAGTTATAGAAACATGGTTCACAGAAAACCATGATTGGGATGTAACTATACCTGGCTATACTTTATTTAGAAAGGACAGGGTAGGAAGAAGGGGAGGGGGAGTGGCACTATATGTAAAAAATACTATTAAAGCTTTGGAATTACAGAGCTTAAAAGGGAGAGAGGAGGCATTGTGGGTTAAACTAGAAAGAGGGAAAGAGAAATCTATTTGCATTGGTGTGATATACAGACCTCCCTCACAAGAGGAAGAGGTGGACAGAGAGTTAATTGAAGACATACACAGCATTGCTAAGAAAGGGGAAGTGCTACTGATAGGAGATTTCAATATGCCAGATGTTGATTGGCTCATTCCTGCTGCAGTATCATCTAGAAGTAAGGAGATCCTGGATTCTCTACAGGGAGAACTATTCAGGCAATTGGTAACAGACCCCACACGTGAAGGGGCCATACTGGACTTGGTGCTTACCAATGGTGAAAGTGTTTCTGATGTTGTAGTGGGAGATCATTTCGCATCCAGTGATCACTAGATGGTGTGGTTCAGTTTTAGGACTAGGGCTGTTAGAATCCATTCAAAGGTGAGGATCTTAGACTTTAGGAAGACTAACTTTGCGAAGATGGACCAATAACTCAGGGAGTCGTTAGTGGGATGGGAACAGCTTGGGGATGTAGAAAAACAGTGGGCAAAACTGAAAGGGGATATTTTAAGGGCAACCAACCTTTTTGTTAAAATGATAAATAAAGGTAAAAGGAAAAGGAGACCGCTATGGTTTTCGAAAGAAGTACCTGAAAAAGTGAAGAAAAAGAGGGAGGCCTTCATGAAATACAAGAGATCACAGAGAGAGGAAGACAGGCATCTGTATTTGGAAAAACTTAGAGAAGCTAGCAAAGTAGTCAAGAAGGCAAAGATTCAAAAGGAGGAGGAAATAGCCAATGCAATAAAATGGGGGGATAAGACATTTTTCAGATATATTAGTGAGAAGAGGTAGGGCAAAAGTGGTATTGTCAGACTCAAGGGTGCAGGGGAGGAATATGTAGAAGCTGATAAGGATAAAGCGGAATTGCTTAATAAATATTTTTGTTCTGTGTTCACAGATGAAGAACCAGGAGCAGGACCTCAGAAAACACCCACAAATTGGAACAGAAGCGAGGGACATCTTGAACAATTTTCAGAAGACTGTGTTCATGAGAAACTAGCTCAACTTAAAGTAGACAAAGCGATGGGACTGGATGGGATACACCCTAGAATACTGAGGGAACTTAGGGACGTTCTAGCAACTCCACTGACTGACCTTTTCAATGCCTCGTTGGAGTCGGGAGTGGTGCCAAAGGACTGCAGTGAGGCTTATGTGGTGCCTTTACACAAAAGTGGAAGTAAGGATGTAGTTGAAAACTACAGGCTGGTTAGTTTAACTTCGGTGATGTGTAAATTATTGGAAACGCTGCTGAAAGAGAAAATAGTGAGGTTTCTGGAGTCCAGCGGATTACAGGATCCAAGACAGCATGGGTTCACCAGAGGCAGGTCTTGTCAGACAAATCTGATTGATTTCTTTGACTGGGTGACCAGGGAGTTGGACTGAGGGAGAGCTCTAGATGTGGTGGATTTACATTTCAGTAAAGCCTTTGACACTGTTCCTCACAGGCGACTTATAAACAAACTGAGTACCCTAGGGATGGACCCTAAAGTTACTGCTTGGGTTAGAAATTGGTTGGGTGGGAGGAGACAAAGAGTACAAGAAAATGGAGCTCACTCTGAGGAGAAGGATGTTACCAGTGGTGTGCCCCAGGGATCTGTCCTTGGTCCGATTCTTTTTAATATCTTTGTTAGTGATATAGCGGAAGGGCTGTCGGGTAAAGTTTGCCTCTTTGCGGATGATACCAAAATCTGCAATAGAGTAGACACCCAGGAAGGTGTGGATAACATGAGGAGGGATCTAGCTAAGCTTAAAGAATGGTCTAGAATTTGGCAGCTGGGATTTAATGTTAAAAAATGTAAGGTCATGCATTTGGGCTGCAGCAATCCAAGGGAACAATATAGTATAGGTGGTGAAGTACTTTTGTCCACTAAAGAAGAGCGGGACCTAGGTGTGGTTGTGTCTGATGATCTTAAAGTAGCTAAACAGGTAGAAAAGGCGACGGAAAAAGCTAGAAGGATGCTTGGGTGCATATGGAGAGGAATGGCTAGCAGAAAAAAGGAGGTGATAATGCCTCTCTATAAGTCTTTGATGTGACCTCATTTGGAGTATAGTGTGCAATTCTGGAGACCACACCTTCAAAAGGATGTGAACAGGATGGAGTAGGTGCAGAGGGTGGCTACTAAAATGATTAGTGGTCTTCATTGTAAAGCATATGAGGACAGACTGAAGGATCTTAATATGTACACCTTAGAGGAAAGGCGGAATAGAGGTGATATTACAGGGAGAGAGCCTCTTTCAATTGAAAGCAAGTTCTGCTACGAAGGGACATGGGATGAGGGTGAAGGGAGATAGATTCAGGAGTGATATGAAGAAATATTTCTTTACGGAAAGAGTAGTGGATCTGTGGAATAGTCTCCCGGTGGAGGTGGTAGAGATGAGGTCAGTAACTGAATTCAAAAAAGCATGGGACAAACACAGAGGATCTCTAAAGGTAAAAAGGGGACTGCTGTAGTTGTTCATATGGAAGGACAGACTAGATAGGCCATGTGGTCTTTTTCTGTCATCATATTTCTATGTTTCTATTGCCTCTCTTTCTCCTCTGGCTTTAGATTCTCTGTGTTTCTGGACAATTTTCAGAGTTTCTTCAGTCATCCATTTTGGCCGTTTTTGCTTTTTCACCTTATGTAGAGACTAATCGCTTTCTTCCAATACAACCTTCTTGATATCATCCCATAACTCTTCTGGAACTCTTTCATTTATATCTAAAGCAGCAAATTAATTTCTCAGGCAGTCTTTAAATTCCAGTGGTATTTTCTCAAGGTCATATTTTGCTACTTTCATGAATGGATTGCTCTTTTTCAATTTTAGCTTGAGTTTGCATACTAGTAGTTGGTGATCTGTACCACAGTCAGCTCCAGGTTTTGTCTTTGTTGATGTTATCGAACTTATCCATCATTATCTTCCACAGATGTAGTCAATTTGATTTCTGTACAATCCATTACATGATGCCAATGTGTACAGTCGGCGCTTGTGTTGCTGGAAGAAGGTGTTTGAGATGAATAGATCATTGGTCTTGCAGAATTATATCAGTCTTTCTCCAGCTTCATTTCTATTGCCAAGTCCATATTTTCCAACTATTTTGCCTTCTTTGTTGCCAACTTTTGTGTTCCACTCACCCATGACTATCTGGATAATGTGTATAGGGTTTCTAAGATAACCCCCTAAACCAATTAAGAAGTTGTTCTGTGGATCTAATAGTGGGGTGGGACGTATGGGCTGAACATCCAACCTGTGCTCTGTTTCAGGGCCTGGTTCTGTCACCAGTGCTCCCCACACGTACAGAGCATTTGTGCGGGAAGTGCTGGACCTGGGTGGGAGGGAGCGGTGCTGGGGCAGAGCAGGGGTGTTGGAAGGTGCCGGGACATACAAGGCCTATTCAGAAGAGGCCCCTGTACATTCCCCGGCACAAGCGTGCATGTCTGACTTATTCCACCCCGATGGTGGAATAAGCCCAGAGTCCACACCAGATGAGTACTGCACACATCCACCCACCATGCCGTCGGCCACGCTGTACACCTGCAGCCATGATCGAGGCCATGGGGCCCTTCGGTGCTGCCCAGACAGTGGCCTGCAAGTGCCGATGTGATGCATGGCATTCCAAGCCATCATGTAGATGGCTCATTGCCATGGTGGCAGGATGCCACTGCTCCCTCGCACCAGCAGTGGCATTCTGGCATTGGGCCGGGCTGCTCCCTGTATGCTGATCTCCTCGGCACCCAGATGTCTATGTCCCTGATTCTGCCATCGTGGGTAAGTCCAGGTCCTGTGGCGGCGGAATTGGATATATCTCCAGCATATCTGCATGTTGGGCAGGAAGGTCGGTCAGATGTTCAGGTTGCTGAATCAGCCTCTTAGTAAATATATGCTAAAATGAGTTTGCACGGACCTTTCTTCCTCTTGGCTCAGCCTCCTTATTGAAAAACTGTATGAAGTAATCTCAGCAGATGGTTGTCAGTGCTGAAAGTAGTAGGGATATGCATTGGTGAGAGCTGATCTGGTTTCTTTGGGTACCTAAAAGTTTAAACTGTACACAAATTGTTTGTATGTGTGTATACCTATGAATTTATGCACAGTGTGCATTTTTAAGTTCTTGCACGTATACTATGCATGCCTAAAAGAACTAATAGGTCAAATGAACACAAAAAATACTGAAATTTTTGAAAAAAATTAATGTTAGATAAGCATGAACCAAACTTTCTTTTGACCATACACACCCCTAGAAAGCAGATGTAAGAGAGAGCATCTGGACTCCCAGAAGAGAAGGTGAAAGTACAATTATAGAAGAGGTTTCCAGGAGAGATGGAGAGAGAAAACCAGAGCAAAGGTATGTGCCTTGATGCCTATGTTTAGGAGGTAGAACAGAAGAGGGAAGAGGCAGAGGGGGGTCACTCTGAACTCCGTTTAGCAGGTCTAGATGTCAGATCTGGATGTCCAGACTCACTAAATGGCCAGGCAGCCTGCCAGGGACAGAGCTCCCAGTACAAACAGATGATTTGTATGGAGGGTTCTGTTTGTGGGAGGAGGGGGGGGGGGGTAGGACAGAGGCGGAGCAAGGGCAGGCAGTGGGCGGGGAGCAACCACGGATGAACAGGGCTGATTTTGAGGTTGGTCCTGTAAGTCCATGATCAGCCATGGAGACAGGGGACTTATTCCATCTCAGAGGTGGAATAAGTCCTTCTGGACATCGGGGGACCACAGCACTGGGCAGAGATGGAAGGTGAGGGGGTGCAGGGGGATCTCTGCAGCCTGATCCTTACCATGGGAGGGCAGATCTGGGATCGGGCTGTGGGGAAAAGATGGTGCCACTGTTGACTGGGGATTGTGGCACCTGAATGGAGCCATGGTACCATGGCGATGGGACGCCATGACACTGCGGCTCCATTCAGGAGCCTGGCTGAGTTAGCAGGGTATGTGTGCTGGGCGTGCAGCCAATCAGAATTTGGGCCCAGCCTGCATGTCCAGGCCATAGTCCTGATTCTGATCCATGGGCACATCTAGCCTCCAAGGGATTAGAAGCGGGTCTACCTTTGTATGCCCCAATTCTGATCGGCCATACAGGGGCTGGATGGCCAGTATGGAATCAGCCTCAGAGTGATCAGAGTAAGGAGGTGACAGTATTATACTGGAGTTTGCCATACACAGCAGAATTAGAAGAGTGGCCAAAATGAAAGAGAGTATGAAGTGACTTTCATATGAGAAAAAACTAAAGAGGTTAGGGTTCTCTAGCTGAAGGCTGAGGGAAAACAGAGAGTAGGCTAAATGGCAAATTTTATAAATGGAGAAAGGTGAAGGGTAGAGTACTCCGGGGATCTCAGCTGGACCTGCTGTTTTTTTAACATATTCATAAATGACTTGGAAATCGGAACAACGGGTGAGGTGATCAAATTTGTAGATGATACAGTTATTCAACATTTTTAAAACACAAGAGCATTGTGAAAAATTGCAAGAGGACCTTGATAAATTGGAAGATTGGACATCCAAATGGCAGATGAAATTTAATGTGGACAAGTGCAAAGTTATGCACCTAAGAAAGAACAACCTAAACTATGGTTACACAAGTTTCCACATTAGGAACCACCACCCAGGAAAAGGATTTATGCGCCATCGTGGATAACATGTTGAAACCCTCTGCCCAGTGTGCAGCGGCAGCCAAGAAAGCAAATAGAATGCTAGGAATCATAAGGAAAGGAATGGAGAATAAAACCAAGGATATTATAATGCCTCTGTATCGTTCCATGGTGCGACCACACCTTGAATACTGTGTGCAATTCCGGTTATCATATCTAAAAAAGGATTTAGTGGAATTAGAAGAGCCACTAAAATGATAAAGGGGATGGAAGGATATCACTATGAACAAAGGTTTAAAAGGTTAGGGCTCTTCAGCTTGGATGGCTGAGGGAGATATGACAAAGGTCTATAAAATAATGAGTGGAGTGGAATGAGTAAACATAGATTGGTTGTTTAGTCCTTCAAGTAGTAGAAAGACTAGGAGACATGCAATTAAGCTTTAATGTAGCATATTCAAGACTAATCAGAGAAAATATTTTTTCACTCCATGCATAATCAAATTTGTTGCGGGATGATGTAGTAAAAGCTGTCAGTGTAGCTGGGTTTCAAAGAGGTTTTGACAAGTTCCTAGAGGAAAAATCAGTTAACCATTATTAAAGTAGACTGGAGCAATCCCCTGCTAATTCCTGGGATAGGCAGCATAGAATCAGTCTACCTTTTGGGAATCTGACAGGTACTTGTGACCTGTATTTGCCACTGTTGGAAACAGGATACTGGGCTCAATGGACCTTTGGTCTGACCCAGTATGGCATATCTTATGAGATACAATAGAGGTCCTATAAAATCCTGAGTGAAGTGGAATAGGTAACTATGAATCGATGGTTTGCTCTTTGAGAAAGTACAGAGACTAGGTCGCACATCATGAAGTTACTAAGTAGTACATTTAAAACAAATCTGAGAAAATATTTTTCTGCTGAATACATAGTTACCTCTCTGGAACTCGTTAGCAGCTGATGTGTAAAAGCAGTTAGCATAGCAGGATTTAAAAAAGGATTGGACACACTAACCGGGTACGGCGGACCCATCGCTTCAAGCCCTTACTCCCACCCTCCTCTCTTTCAGGGACGTTTCCTAGTACATCCATAAAAGACACTTACACATCTTTGGACTCAAACTGGTCGCAGCTTTATTAACTTCCAACAATAACCAATTACAATCCAACATATTAACTTAGCCCCCCCCTCCCCCAGCAGAGTGAGTCATCACCAGCCATATTATTAGCAAGGTGACGCCGCTTCCGCTTCCGCCAGGTACAGGCCCTGAGTAAATCACCTCGCCCTCCCTCTTCCGGCTTCGCCATATTATTAGCAAAAACCTGAGGGATTGTCCGGGTCGGGGGTACCCAACCCCCGCCCTAATGCTTTCATCTGGCTCCAGACCCCGGAAACCTCCGGGATCCCGTCAAAACCCCCTCCAGTTGCAACACCCCAAACCCACAATCTATGACCCCATGCAACAAGGGAGGGAGGGCGGGTGACCAGCGTCTATGGCAGCCGACCAAAAGAGGCCGGAGCCACGCCGCGTCCCCCCACAAAACCCCGCAGCAACCGCTCCATCTTTTCCATTGGCTCCAAAACCGCCACACAATTACCGGGAGCCAATAGGACACCGTGCCACCACACGTCCCGCCCCCTCACTCTGTCACTCACGTTGGCCGCCCCCCCGGTTAGTGCCGGCCGCGCGCACGAGGCTCCGCGGCCTTGCTATTCTGGAAGAAAAGTTCATAAACCTAATAGTAAGGTAGACCTGAGGAAAGCCACTGCTTATCCCTGGGGATAAGTAACATGTAATCTTTCTACTTTTTTGGATCCTGCCTGGTACTTGTACCTTGACTGGCCATTGTTGGACACAGGACACTGGGCTTTTATGGACTTTTGGTCTGACCCAGTATAGCAATTCCTATGTTCTTCTATCCAGGATGGCTCACCAATACTCTCACATGACATCTGCCGAGTGAGGCTACAAGGAGAAAGACTGACATAGATGGAGATGCCCCAGAATATCCATCCTGAGAATACCAGGATGTGAAGTCTGTCTTCTCTGATTTTAGAGGTTACCAGCATCTGAACATTCCCCCTTCTGTGAATACATTATAAATTTTGGGACAGGACTGGGGAAAAAGGTTTGCATTTACAGCCTTGGCCAAGGCTGCAACATCAGGAAAGAGACAATCTGGGAAGGGTTCAGAGCTCTAAAATAAAATGCTCTGCTATCAACTAAAAGGGCTGCGGATGTCGTAGAAGTGGCATGCAAGTTGCTGTTCTGAGGATTCAGAACACTTACAGTGGTCTTTGGATTGATCAACTACAGCAAGGGCGGCAATAACCATCATAATCATAACTGTGCCTTTCTAAAAACTTACTAAATTGCTTTATGAGATATTTCATTCCATTGAGCATTGTAAAATGGAGAACGATGTTTGTTGATTTTGTTTGAAAAGATGTAATGAAAATGTATCAAGAAATGTGGATTTCAGTAGGAGTGCTTAAAGTGTGTCTTGATTTTTCTCGAGATGAAAAAAAAGCCATTGGGAATTCTTGGGTTTGAAGCCAAGAGTCCTGACTTTGAGAATAACTTTTATGCTTACATTTTCTTGTAGATACATTGTTTTAATTGAGAGTAAGCAATTCTTGTTTTTTTGACTGCAAACAGCTCACTGATTTTTTTTTTTTGGTTAAAGAAGAGCCCCTCCCCCCAGGGTTGTTTTGGCTAATAACCCACAGTAGGGACACTTGGCTGACTGCAGCAACTGGATCTCCTGAATAATGGGTTGCCTTTAAATTTTATTTCCTTTTCTTGGCTCTTTAATGTGGTCAAATATATAGATTTTCTATTTCCTAGATTATTATGTATGTGCCAATTAGATTTACTAATGAATGTATAAATTGAAAATTAATAAAAGTAAAATTTTAAAACTGAATGTGTTGATATATTTTTCTTTTCCATAGAGAAATATGGAAAGATGTATTGTGATTCAGTACCTAGGCGCGAGCGTCTACTATGCCACTTCTTGTAGATCTTCGTCTTTCAGTCACTCGGCTCTCTAGCAGCTAAGCCCTTTAAATAGTGTATATCCTTAGAACATGGTTTCTTAAGCCAGTCCTTGGGGCACGCCTAGACCCGTTGGGTTTTCAGGGTTCCCACAATGAATATGTATGAGATAGATCTGCATACGATGAAGGCAGCGCATGCAAACTTATCTCATGCATATTTAGGAAAATGCTGAAGACATTCCTATTCATTGATCATTTCGGCAATATCACACCAGACCTGGACAATGACTAGTGAACAATGTCCATGATCATACAAAATGACTACAAACTGTAAACAGTTTACTTATATAAATAAGTTATGGAAACATAACGTTATGACACTATGATGTCTCCAAGTTATAGAGGGTTTTTTTTTAATAAAAACCTTGTTACAATGTAAATGGTTGAGTTCAATGATGGAGTTTAATGTAAACAACCTTGTTTCACACCATAAAACTCGAGTTTAATGTAAACCATCTTGATTTAAGGAAAAGGTGGTACAGTCAAACCTCGGTTTTCGTATGCCCTGGTTTTCGTACGATTCGGTTTTCGTTGACTTTTTTCATCAAGATTTTGTTCCGGTTTTCGTACGTTGTCTCGGTTTTCGTACAGTTGAAAATGGAGCACCATCTTGTGGCCAGAAGTGGGATTTTCTTTATTTTGATTTTCTTGCTGATTGACTGTCTTCCATATTTATTGGCGCTTCTCTTTTACAAGGCAGGCTGGAGCCCCGATTGTGCAGACGGCCAAGATGGCTGTTCCCGCCTCCGCTTCTGGTGGTGATTGCTCGATCCCTGGAGGGGAGAGCAGCTGGAGCTGTCTGGAGTGTGTCCCTCTCCCAGCGCCCGATGGCGCTTCTCTTTTACAAGGCAGGCTGGAGCCCCAATTGGGCAGCCGGCCAAGATGGCTGTTCCCACCTCCGCTGCTGGTGGTGATTGCTCGATCCCCGGAGGGGAGGGCAGCTGGAGCTGGCTGGAGTGCGTCCCATATGCCAACAAAAGTCTTCAATAAAGGTAAAAGTGATGTTACATGCTCATTTATCCATTTCATTAGTCATTTATATGTATTTCTCATTGTTTTCTGTATGTAAAAATATAGTTATTCTCTATAAAATGTATTTTTTGTCAATATTTTTGGGTGTCTGGAACGGATTAATTGAATTTACATTATTTCTTATGGGAAATCTTGCTTCAGTTTTAGTCCGTTTCGGTTTTAGTCAGACTTTTTTGAACGGATTAATCATGAAAACCGAGGTTTGACTGTATATAAATACTGTTAAATAAACAAAATAAAAATAAAATTCATTGTGAGAAGCCTGAAAACCCGACAGGTGTGATCAGAGGCAGCTGCTACATTTTTGGCCTTAGTGAGTGCACAGTGTTCATGCAAGAGAGCACTGAATTATATGCACCCACTATTTATTTATTTATTTATTTATTACAGGCTCTTATATACTGCTCTATTTAGCATCAGCGCGGTTTACAATATAACAAAAGACCAGAGCAACAAGCTGTTTGGTTTTACATAGAACAGGTATGAGAACTTGGATAAACATGGGGGACATTGTTAATTGAAACTATATACATGCTGAATGTACATGTGTGTACAGCGGAATTATTCTAAGTTTGATATGAGTCTTGTAGAACAGGAGGTCCCTTCCTCAGCAGGAATGTGGTCACACTAATTTTAACATGTATGCATGCCTTCAGAGACGATTTAACATACACACTAGATCCCTGCTGCTAACTGGATACTTGCCTTTGACTATCGACTCGATGTTTTCTAATCTATACAGCTCCCCAAACTAGTGAGGTCATTCTACAAAATCTCTAGTCTCCTCAGGCTAATTTACAGGACATTCTCGATCAAATGATCATTGTTCAGCAGGTGTCCGGAGATACCATCATTCACTTTTATTATCTTTTTTTCTCAAATAAATTGTGATAACATGAAAAAAAATATATGAATTTATAATTTTAGTTCAACAAGGCTATTAGGAATATTACTACATTAAGACAAATACTAATTTGTCAACAGTTAATTTGCTTTTGTCTCACGAATCCAGTGTAACAATTAGTTTCTTTGTAAAACTACAAAATTCAAACTTTAAATTATCCCAAATCAACTAAATTTGATGTGAACTAGTATATAATATTTATATAACAGAAAATAATTACTGCAATTACTATGCACTCCTATTTGAAAGCTTCCATCTAAGCAGACATGTGCAGGCAATGGTGTTAATTTTTATTTTCATCGTGTCAAACTGTCAATTAGCCTGAGGAAATGCATACGCCTCCACCTTTTCTGTTTTAGGGTTACTTCCTTCAATAGTGCTTGCATGGTTGCCAGTCCCACCTGTGAGTTTTAAATAGAAAGGGTACAGAAAATCTGAGGCACAGAAATATACTGCGCAAAAATGGAAACTTGAATGGCCATCCACCTGGAAGAGTAAGGAAGCCCAGCAAGTTGGCAACCACTGGTAATACAACAGAAAAGAAAAACATAAAACTACTATGGCCAGAGCAAGCAACTGTCTCTACTTTCCAGAAAAGAGAGCAAATTCAGAAAGGTTCCAGATCAGTGACCTGGAACAACCTGGCAGAAAATCACAACTGACGCAATCTTGGATGAGTGTTATCCTGTAGGAGGTCCCATATGTCCAACTGATAGCTGACATAGAACCTTAGAACAATGGGAGGCAAGAAAGTTGATCAGATGTGGGAAATGCTTCCATTACGCTGTGCTTGATAGAAGAGGCAGACTAGTAAAGGGTTTCTGCAAAAATATGTTGCTAGATCCACATGAAGAACAATTCCCTCATAGAAATAGCTTTTAAGTAGTTTGCTCTACTACTTGAGGATGTGCAAGTATTTGAATTGTCCTGGGAAATGTCAATGACATTTTCTATGTCATTTCATATTGTTTTTGAAATGAAATGATTAGAAAAAAAATTCAGATTTTTTCCTATGTCATTAATATTGTGAGTACTTTTCAATAGAGAGCATAGTATACATTATTTATTTAAACAATGTTTTTTATACGGCTTTATCATTTCAGTTAAAGCAGTTTACATTGTAACTTTAAACTTGGCAATGTATATTAAACAGGGACATTGATAACTTGGATTCTTCTGAGGCAATGGAGAGTTAATTGACTTGCCCAAGGAGTGCTAGTGGGAATCAAACCTTGGTCTCTTGGCTACCAAGCTAGTGCTCTAATCATTAGGCTACTCCTCCATCCATTACTGAGAAATATTACTCACTATAAAAGAATGGCATGTGCTATTGATAAATAATGAAAAGATGGACTAAACTATACCGTTTAGGTTTAGTGATGACATCAGAAGGGTTTTTAGAACATTTTGACTGCTCTAAATTTTATGAGGATAATGGGATGAATAGTTTAGTTGAAGTCTGGTATAGGAAGGCCAGTGGTATCCTAGATAAAATTGCCCCTTTAAGGGAAACAAGAGTTTAAGGTTCAGAGATCATCTCCATTGTATACTCCAGAATTGAGGGATTTTTGTGGTGGGTTTGTAGGTGTCTGGAGAGGGCTGGAAAAAGTTTTATAATGAAGAGGATTATAAGCAGCATTGATCTTTAGACAGGAAAAGGTGAAGGATATTAAGAGGTTATTTTATGAGAAGCAAGTCCAGACATCTAATAAGCAGATCAGAGCCTTGTATATAGTGACTCATCATTTAAGGGAACATGTGGGGTGGGGGAGAAGCTCTCCATTTTAGATGCTTATATGTTACCTAATTAATTAATAAATAGATTAAACTTAGGGAATTAGGTTGGCTTTTGCTGCTTCATATAGTCACCTTTCTATGATTTCTTGGTGAAAATGTACCAAGTTTGGGTAGGTTTTATCCAGTTTCTCAGGTTATGATACTGCCCTTATTGTCAAAGGTTCGACCAACTGGTAATTCGGACCATGACGATCATGAACCTCACTTCTAAGCCAGGTATGTGGAGGATGATCTCAGTCTCTCAAATTTACTGCTAATGCTTGGCTTGCCTCTTGCATCGTGCCAAAGAGTGTCCCCTCTGGAGTTCATAAGATGTTACATGTATGGGTAATTTATCAAGGTGTGCTTGGAAATTCCTCTTAATTAAGCCTGTGGCACCCAACACAATGGGAAATAACTTGGTATCTTTCTGCCACATTTTCTTGGTCTCTGATTTCATTTCTTGGTACTTCTTTGTAGAGATGCTCTTCACTCTTCAGAGGAGCATTTTCACTGAGAGACTGAAGGAGTCATTGGTACGGCCCATACTTGTAGTAAAAAGCAAAACCTGAATGTTGATGACCTGCATCTTATCGACTTATGCCTACACTTCCTTTATTGGGAAATCTTATTGAAAAAGTTTTGATAGTTCAGCTACAGGAGTGGATCAAAGGTCATAACCAAAGATCTAACATTACCAAAAGGAAATTCTGCTCCTGATCCAAACTCCTACACATGGTATCCATAAGTTGAAGTAACCGGGGGAATGATTTCCTGATGGTTATGTTAGATCTTTCCACTGATTTTGATATAATGGACTATAGGATCCTACCACACTTAGGGTAGCGTGGCCTACAATTGTTTTGAATAGAATGATCCACTGTGAGGTTCCTCAGGGATCTAGATTGCCTCTCCCATTTTATTTAATTTGCATCTGTAAATATTGGGTAGGTTGATCAGGCAATAGGGATTACATGGTTTTGCTATGCAGATGATATTGAGATCTTTGTGATCTAGGGAGAGACTGTGATAGCATGTTGTAAAGACTGAATGTGTCATTGGATTTAGTCAAGAGATTGATTAAGGATAATAGGTTGATGTTAAATTGTGATAAGACAGAAGCTGTTTGACTTACATGTAAGAAAATGGAGTTGGTTGCCCTGGCCTAGAGGTACATTTCACAATGGGATGTCCAAGTGCAATTTGGGACACCAAAGCCAGAACATCTGAAAAAAAAGCTGGCATGTGCAAGTTCAGGCATGATTTCAGAAATGTTGACGTGCCTGACATGCATGTATATAAACATTTACATTGTATAGACATCCCCAGGATAGCATTTCAGAATCAATATATCTAATAGCATAATGGCTAGAGCAGCGGCTTAAGAGCAGAGTGGCCAGTGATGAGCCTTTGTGATCTAAGGCTAGTCACTTAATTCTCCATCTTCTTTACCCTCTCTGGGTGTTTTAAGGTGAAAACAAGCACTTTCCTGATGCCTATGCGTGCCTGGAACAGGTCTAAACATGGATGTGTCTGCAGACATTTCTGAGATCGAATGGGATGTCTAAGTCTGTTGCTCCTCCCAGTACATACCTCGGCCACGCTCCCATGCCTACTTGGAAGTCCCTGCACCAGAGGTGCAGAACATCATTTGTGGAATGGCTATGGAAAAATGTCCACGATTTCGATGTCCAGGTGCATGTCTTCAGATGTCCAAATCATGACTAAGGGGCTTGTTTACAAAGCCGCGGTAGCGGTTTGCGATCGTAATCGGAGCCGCGGCCCCATTGATTTCAATGGGGCCGCGGCTGCGATCGCGATCGCGAACCACTACCGCGGCTTTGTAAACAAGCCCCTAAATCTTTTAAAATGACTCTCGTAGTATTATTAACTGAGGGATGAAGTAAAAGTGCTGGGGGTAATTCTAGATTCACAATGGACTATGAAGCCCCATATTGATTATATTGTTAGGTCTGCATTTTTTTATCTGCAGAAGATGCATAATTTATGGCCATATTTGACAAGGGAAAGTTAGGCCATAGCTATTCCTGCATTTGTAATAAGTTGCATTGATTATTACGATGTTTCTTTATGGGATTATATAAGAAACAGATAGCCAGGATGCTGCATGTCCAGAATATGGTTGCTAGAATTTTTCAGGGGCTTAAACTTTCTGAAAGTTTTACCAGCACTGGATAGGCTACACTGGCTTTCAGTGGAATATTGGATAAGATTTAAAGTACTATCGACTGTTTTTAAGGTGTTATTTTTGGATGCCCTAGAAGTATTGCAAATGAAATTGATGAGATATGAACCAGTAAGGTTGCTTCGGTCATGGCAAGATTTCTTGTTCAAATGCCAAGAGTGCTCTGTCTGAAGCATCTGGAGACTTGTAACGGGACTTTCTCCATTTACACCCCTAAATTATAGGATACACAGGAGATTCACTTGGGACTTGGCTACCTTGTATTTTATGATTTTGTTTTACATTGATATTATGTGTAGAGTTTTAGTTTTGTTTGTCATTGTGAAGGGATTCAAATTATGCATGTGGACTTGTAAGTTGCCTGGAGCTTTATATGCAGGGAGCCTGCCTGTAGATTTTAATAAATAAATATAAATAGTGCGCACTATTGATGGCACTTAAACTCAGATCAAAAATTTTTTAAACAAAGCAAATGGGGAAATCAAGAAATAACATGGGAAATGAAATGGAAAACCTTCTTCTACCATATTTACGCTGACGATATTATGATGTACCTTCCAATCAGTACATTAAAACTTAACCTAGAACAAATCATGGTATACTATAACAACGCCTCAGAGTGGCTTACATCAAACAACCTGAGAATAAACATCGATAAAACAGAAGTCATATTCATAACCAGAGATAAAGAATTCACCCCATCCCCATAGATACACCTTGGAGAAGTAGTAATCACAGTAAAAGAAGAGATAAAATATCTTGGAATCACCATAGATAGAGCTCTCAACCTCACCACCCACATAAATTCCACGTAAGTCATACACAGAAAAAATTAAAATGCTACAACGACAAAGACCCCTACTTGAACCATCAGACTTTAAAACAGTTATCCAAGCCATGATCAGTCCTCATATATATTATTGTAACAACATTCTCCATGGTCTCCCAAAGCAATCACTGGCACACCTCCAACTTGCACAAAACACAGTAGCACGAGTAATGATACAAGTATCTAATTCAGATCACATCATACCAATCTTAGACAGCCTTCACTGGCTCCCGATAGCCAGTCGAAGTAAATACAAAAATCTGGTTATTATATTTAAATTGTTACATGACATAGCAACATCACACTAATATCCAAAACTCCAGATACTAGACACAAACTTCACTATGCTTACCAACTGATTTCAGCAAGACAAACAAAACGACAAACAAAAGAGCTCTCTCACATTATGCCCCAACTCTTTGGAATTCCTTGCCTCCAACAATTAAAGAAATAAAAGATCTTAGCAACTTCAGATAAAGATTAAAGACATTCCTTTTCAATGAACACTATGGTCAGTCCCACTCAGAATCCATTACTACATAAAAGAAGGTACCTTAACACCACCATATAGCCTTACCCTGATCACTGCTCATCCCGCTCCATCCAACCAAACACACATCTCTCCCTTATCAGCTAAGCACCATGAAACATCAAATGATCTTCATATCCCCTATGCCTGTCAGACCAATCAAACTTTAAATAGTTTACCGTTATACTACTGTTATTATACATAGTTAAATCTGTTTGAAGTAGTGTTCAAGTTCTGTTTATTGTAAACCGTCTTGATTGCCAGATAAGGAGGTATATAAGAATGTGAAATAAATAAATAAATAAAATTTCAGTGATGCACAATACTTAACATACTTGCATTATTTCAAATTAAATCCTAATTTTCATGCTAGAGTTAACATGAATGACATTTCCTCCAACCTATTAGTCTGCATTTAGGGATCTGTTATGGGTCTCTCCTTTTGTCAGTAAATACAACCAGATACTTTTAGCTTGGAATGCAATATTAGTTTTCTTCAGCACTGCATAAGTACCAGGGCGCGGGCAGGGTCCCGGGCCCGCCCGTAACCGGGTGCGCGGCCCAGTGCGGGACCCTGCTCGGCCATGTGGAGGCCGTCACGCGCGTCAGCGTCGATACGCTGCGCGCGTCATTCAAAATGATTGGCTCCGCTCCTTCAGACCTGAGCGGAGCCAATCAGGTGAGAGGGATGCCATGTGCTCCGGAGCTTGCGGCTGGCCCGGAGCACATGCGAGCGGGCGCCCGACTGGCAGGAGAGCCGGAGGTTGGCGGCCGGGAAAGAGCAGCGCGGTAGCGGCGTCGGCGGCATCTTGCAGTGGAACTGCGGGACCCGGTCGGGACGAAGATTTCCAGTGGTTCTGGGGCAAGTAAAAAGCACTTGTTTTCTTGCCGGGTTCGGGGGGGGCTGCTCGCTCCCGCGACGCGCCACCTTCCATTAGGCCCGAGGGCAGCTTAGGGCAGTCGGGGCTAGGGCAGGTAGGAATAACTAAAAAATAAACAACAAAAACAAACAAACAAACAAACAAAAAAACAACACCGTAAAGTCCGCGGATCACCCCTATCGCTGTCGGCCCGGTTTCGTTCGCGTGGTGAGGGGCTGTTGGGACTCGGATGGGGTCCAGAAGGGCTGGGGTGGTTCGGGCAGGTGGGGGGGCAGCTGCACGAGGGGGGGCTGGAAGGCAATCAGGAAGGGGGGGAAGTACAAGGGGGAGAGTGCGGCAGAGAGGTAGGGGGAGAGAGCCAGCCGCAGGGGTAGCGCGGGGGGCTCCCAGGGGCACTCAAAGGGGGGCTTCTACCTCCCCGGTGGTAGAGAGGGGGTGTGGTAGAGGGCGCTCTCCTAGGCCACGGGGGGCACGGACCCCGGGGGGGTTAGTCCGGCCCATTGGGGGGCCTTCGGAGCCGGTGACTAGTGAGCTGGGGCTGGGGGACGAGGGGGCCAGGGGTCCCTCTGCGGCAGGGGGGCCGACCTTAGGGAGCATGGGGGGGGTGGGGGATTGGGCGGCGGCGGGCCTTGGGACTGGAGCAGCCTATGGGCCAGTGCCTTGCGTGGGGGGGGCAGTGGTGGGGATGCGTTTAGGGGGTATACGCCTGCGCTTGGCGGTGCAACGCCTCATCAGCAGCGACCCACGTGGGATAGGTGGCAGGCCGGGGGGCAGGGGTCCTCGGGGATGGATTGGGTGGGGGCATGGCAGCCTGCTTGGCCCTCTCTTGTCTCCCCACCTTGTCCCCCTTTTTTTCTCTCCGCAGGTGCCTTTTCTCGCGGCTCCGCGAGGTGTGCCGCCCGGTATGGAGTCCGAGAGTGGCGTGGCGGGACCAGTACCTAATGGGGAAGAGCAGAATCAGGAGGCCCGTGCGCAGCAGGTGGCGGAGGAGCCCCGCGCCGGGCTGCCCGTGGTGTCAGACAGTGCATCGGCCGGAGGCGTGGAGGGTGAGTTGCTGTCGCAGAGGGTTGGGGGAGAGGGAGGTGGGGGCGCTCGGGCGGAGCGAGCTGGGAAGGCGCGGAAGAAGAGAAAGCATGCCTGTCGGCGGCGGCATAGCGCGGACTCCTCTTCCTCTTCGGTTAGTGCTGAGTCATACTCGGATGAGGCGCGGGGGCAGGTGGCGGCTGTTGGCGGGGGTACGTCAGGGGTGGGGGGCCTAGGTTCGGCTTCGCTAGCGGCCGTGGCCGAGTTACGGGAGGGCGTCCCGAAGAAGTTGCGGCGGAAGATCCTTAAACGTAAGTACATCGACATCTTTCGTCTGCTGGAGGGTCGGAAGCGCTCCGGGGATAGCCGGAAGAAAAGGAGGGAAGATGAGAAGGCTGGGCGGGTTCGTTCAGTGTCCCGTAATGTCGTGAACTGGGTCTGAGCGTTCCTGCGGTTGGCGAGCGTTTGGGGGCATCATTTTCCCGAGCAGTACGGCAGCTTGCTGTCGTATGCCGACTCTATTTTGGGAGCTTCTCAGGCGCACGAGGGCTGGTCGTGGCTTAATTACAACGAGAAGTTTCGGGATAAAATGGAGGAAAACCGGCTCTTAACTTGGGGGACGCAAGACATTAATCTGTGGTTGACACAGATGTCAGTCAAGGCGGGGCCGGGCGGCACGGGAGGAATTAAGCTGGGGCAGGCGGTTGCGGGCGGAGCGGGTCGTTCCTTTCGTGGGGCGCCCCTCGGGGGGCAGCCTAAGTCGGCTCTCGGAGCCAGTACCGATTTGTGTTGGCGATATAATAGGGCCTCCTGCCCCTTCCCGGACTGTAAATTCCGGCATGCATGCTCGATGTGCGGGGGCCCTCATTCTGCGGCGAAATGCGTTAAGAAAGGCGCCGCCCCGCCTTCCGTACCGGGAGCCAAATGAGGTTGCTCTTACGGACTTGGCGCCTTCTCCAATTCGGGTGCAGGTGCTGGGTCAATGGCTTCTTCGGTACCCGAGGAAGACGGCTAGAGTAACGTTGCATTTAGGTTTTAAATTTGGTTTTGTTATTCCGCTGCAAGGCGAAGTGGTCACCGGTTCGGTTAGGAACTCTCCGAGTATTCGGCGCTGGGCGGAAGTAGCGCGGGAGAAGTTGGCTGGGGAATTGCGCTTGGGGAGAGTGGCGGGGCCCTTCCGCTACCCCCCGTTCGCAAATTTCGTCATTTCTCCATTGGGAGTTATTCCCAAGAAGGAGCCAGGCAAATTTAGGCTTATCCACAACTTGTCTGCGCCCTACGGGGCTTCCGTTAACGATTCTATCCCGCGCGAGTTCTGTACAGTACGGTATGCCTCCTTCGATAAGGCGGTCGAGTTGGTATCGGAGGCAGGGTGCGGGGCGCTTATGGCAAAGGTGGATATCGAGTCGGCCTTTCGGTTGCTGCCGGTGCACCCGACGGCTTTTCGGCTATTGGGTTTTCACTTTGAAGGTGCATTTTACTACGACCGGTGTCTGCCGATGGGTTGCGCGATCTCTTGCGCCTACTTCGAGATGTTTAGTAGTTTCCTGCATTGGATGCTGGTGCAAAGGGTGGGTGAGACAGCAGTGGTGCATTACCTCGATGATTTTCTGTTCGTTGGCGGGGCGGAGTCTGCGACCTGTGCGAACCTGTTGGACGGTTTCGTCGGAATGGCTCGAGAATTGGGGGTTCCCCTGGCTGCAGGTAAGACGGTGGGCCCAACCATGCAGCTTACCTTTCTGGGTGTTGAACTCGATTCGTTGAACATGGTGGCACGGTTGCCGCGAGAGAAGGTACGAAAGCTGCGGATATTGGTAGCCACGGCGTTGGCCTCATCTAAGGTGACTCTGAAGGAGCTGCAGGCCTTGTTAGGGTCTCTTAACTTTGCTTGTAAGGTTATTCCCATGGGGCGGGTATTCAGTAGGCGCTTGGCGGCGGCGACGGCGGGAGTGCGCCGGCCGCACCATCGCATTCGCGTGTCTCGGGTCATGCGGGAGGATCTGCGTGTATGGGATGCCTTCTTAAGGGACTTTAACGGGACGTCCGTGATGCGGGAGGCGGAGATCTCCAGTAGCGACCTGCAGCTTTACACTGACGCGGCGGGCGGCGCAGGATTGGGAATCTATTTTGCCGGGGCTTGGTGCGCCGAGAGATGGCCGCAGGCTTGGGCGGACGAAGGTTTGTTGAGCAATATCACCTTCTTAGAGCTCTTTCCGATTTTGGTGGTGTTAGAATTATGGCCGGAGAGGCTGGTGAACCGCCGGGTGCTGTGGTGGTGCGATAACGAGGCAGTGGTTCACGTCGTCAATCGTTATTCCCCTCGCTGTAGTAGGGTGGCGGCGCTGATGCGACGGGTAGTGCTGGCCTGCTTGCGATTGAATATTGATTTGAAAGCGCGGCATATTCCTGGACAGGTTAATGAAATTGCTGATGCTCTCTCCCGTTTTCAGATGGAGCGTTTTCGAGTCTTGGCCCCGGAGGCGGACGAGGCGGGGCTGGTGGTCCCCTCGAGCTTGTGGAGCGCTGGCCAGCAGCAATGAGGCATCTCTTGAAGAACTCAGTGGCAGCTAACACCTGGGAAGCGTACCGGCGGGGTTGCATGCGGGTGCAGCAATTTTTGTGCGAGAGGGGCTGGCAAGGGGGGGGGGGGGGTGCCGGACGTGTTGTTGGGGCAGTATGTTGTGTGGGCAAAGGAGCGGGGGGTCACGAGGTCGGCGGTGCGCAGTCATCTGGCGGGGTTTGGGTTCTTCACTAGGGCAATCGGGGGGAACCTTGGTGGCCGAGGCTCGCTAGCGCGGCGGTTGCTCCAAGGCTGGGAGCGTTCTCAGCCGGCTCCGCAGGATCGCCGCCGGCCGATCACTCACGCTTTACTGGAGAGGGTGTGCCAGGTTCTGGCGCGGGTGGCGAGTGCTCCATACGAGTGCGTGCTCTTCAGGGCCGTATTCTGTTTGGCCTTTTTCGGGGCTTTCAGGGTCAGTGAGTTGGCGGAGGCTTCGCGGGGATCTGATAGTGGGAATAGTTTGAGGCGGCGGCACGTCTGGATCGAGGGCGAGCGCATGCGGGTTTTGCTGGCTAAGTCCAAGACGGACCAGACGGGTAGAGGGTTATGGGTGGTCCTTAAGGCGACGGGTGGGCTTACGTGCCCTCTCACCGCCATGCGTGAGTACCTGGCCGTTCGTCCGGTGGGTATAAGCGGGCTGTTCGTGCATGGGGACGCCTCCCCGGTCACGCGTTTCCAAGTCACTGCAGTGTTGCGTTTGGCGTTGCAGCGGCTGGGGGAGGACCCGCGCCTTTTTTCATCGCATTCTTTTCGGATCGGGGCGGCGACCAGTGCGGCCGCGGCGGGGTTGTCGAGTGAGCTTATTTGCAGTATAGGCCGGTGGCGCTCGAGGGCATTCGAGGGCTATGTCCGCTTATGACTAATCGGTCTGGGGGGCCGGGGGGGTTGCTAATGCTGTGCTCTTCTCTTGCAGATGGGGGTATAAGTGTGCGGGCCTGTTGGATGTTGGGGCACTCTTTCGTCTATTGGGCTGGCCTGCGGGCAGAGCAGCGACCTTGTGGAGCGAACTTGGGTCTGGATCCTGCGGTGGTGGCGGTGGCATGGCTGGGCGAGCGGGGTCTGCGGTGGCCGCAGCTGATGCCTTTGCTTCGTCACCATCAGCGCGTCAGAGGCCAGCCGGCGATTGTCTTGGTGCACTTGGGGGGGAATGCTCTGGCATCTTGGACGTGCAAGCAGCTGATCAGAGCCGCCAAGAGAGACTTTTCTGTACTGTTTCATATGTTTGGAGGGGTGCTACTACTTTGGTCTGACATCATCCCGAGGCCAGCGTGCTGGGGGCAGCGGCGTTGGTCTCGTGGCCTGACTAAGATTAATAGGCAGATTGGGAGATGGGTCTGTGGACAGGGCGGGG
The DNA here is from genome assembly GCA_033557465.1 of Ichthyophis bannanicus. NCBI lineage: Eukaryota > Metazoa > Chordata > Amphibia > Gymnophiona > Ichthyophiidae > Ichthyophis > Ichthyophis bannanicus. The sequence goes on along the minus strand of CM066036.1, from coordinate 27,227,688 downwards.
TCCAAGTTCAGCACCCTTGGGTAGAGGTGGCCTGCTCGGGATTGTACAAGGACGATGGGGTGCACTTATCTCCGGTGGGCATGGATTTGCTCCTGAACGATTGGCAGGAGGCCCTGGAGAAAGTGGTTCGAGAAAGGCCACACTGGTCGCAGCTTGGGGCTTTTGGGGGGCGGCACAGGTATTGAGTGTTCCCTGTGCCGGTGGCGGGATCCCGGAGGTCCGGGGTCCGGAGCCTTAGGCGACTTGGGGGAGGGGGCGGGGTGCCCTCGACCCGGCCAACCCCTGGAAGACTTTTGCTAGTAACATGGCAAAGTCGGATAGGGGTTGGCGGAAATTGGCCGTTGGTGGGGACCACGGCTGGAGCGGAGGCGTGGCCGCCTTGCTAGTTGCACGGCGGGCGGTTCACCAATCCGCGGGGGTTGATTGGTCAATGTACCTGTTTAATGTTAATGAGTTTTTTTTTTTTTTTTTAAATTCTTTATTTTCGTTTTATAACAACAAAGGAAAGGAAGACATACAGCTAAAAGACAGATACATACATAGAATATGATACATACACCAAAGTAAACCCCTGCCACCCCCCTCCCCCCTGCTTCTTCTCTAGAAAACTAATCATTCCCGAAACGGGCGTGTATGGACATTATTGTGGTACAAAACCTAACGGTGATCTGAAACATGATGAGCGTACATTAAACAGACATGTCGGAACAATGAGCAGATTGTACATAATCATTGAGCATCTGCCATTTAGACAAGCGAGAGTGAGTTTGGGTATGGGGAATAGCTCTCCGAGATATCTGCTCATATTTACTATATAAGCAGACAAGGTTCCACCATTCATTGACAGTAAGTCGAGAGCTATCCTTCCAATTCCTCGTGATTAAACATATGGCTATACCCAGCATAAAATCAAGGAGAAAGCGACCCTTCTTAGGAAGAGAGGGGACCTCCGCCACTGAGCGGAAGTCCCACAATCTTCCAAGAAAGAGGCTCGTGAAGGTGTAAGATAAGTTGAATACGACCCCAGACCCGCCCCCAGTAAACCTGTAGTTGAGGACATTCATAAATAACATGAGCGAGGGTTCCCACAGCAGAATGGCAAGACCAACACTGGTCCCTAGCAGTTGTGTTCCATTTGGCTATTTTTTCTGGAGTATAAAAGCATCTATGTGCAAAAAAGAAGAGAGTTTGGGTAACTGAGGCAGATCGGGAGACCCGCACTACTTTGCTCCAGAAAACGCTCCATTGCACAGGGGTTAAAGTGGTTTGCAGTTCGCGCTCCCAGGCTTGTTGGGCTCTACAAGTAGCAGTATCTGCACCCTGACATAATAGTTTATAAAAGTTAGAGGCTACCCCATGTGTACTACTAATAGAGTGAATTAGTTCTAATAGCCCGTCCTCAGTAGGGACAGAGGGCGGCAGGCAGGATTTGAGCACTTTTGAGGCAGTGTTGAAGCTGCAGCAGCAATTGAAAGTAATGTTTCGCTGGTAACGCAAATTCCTTTTGTAAATCAGAAAAGGTTTTCCAACGAGCTGCAGAGAAGAGCTGTTGGGGTGTCCAGATCCCCCTAGAGTACCAGGGTTTCCATGCTATCGTTCTTTTTAGGACTTGAATTCTGGGGTTATTCCACAGCGGGAGTCCGTCCTGAGGACATACGTTTGGGCCCAGTGATAGAATGAGAGTGTTAAAGGCCGCAAGAGTATCGACAATCATTGGGGGATGGCGGGTGTCTATTTGATGGGACATACCGGGGAGATGGATCAACGGAATTGGGCTACTAAGCTCCTCTTCTATGTCAAGCCAAACTGGTCTGCTGTCTGTTGAGGCATCTAGCCATCGGGCACCTTGTTTAAGTAGGAAGGCTTGGTGATATCTGAGAAAATCAGGAAAGCGGGTACCCCCGAGCTCCTTCGCAGACTGTAGTTTTTGTTTAGCTATCCTTGGTGGTTTGCCCTGCCAGAGATAGCGGACGAGAGAAGGCCCTCAATATCTTTGTAGGTGCGTAGCGGGAGTAAGCATGGCAGCATTTCTAAAATATAATTCACTTTGGGGACTATCATCATTTTCACAGTTTCTAAGCGGCCCCACCATGTAAGGGATAAGGGAGACCAACGATTTGTGAGCTCACGGACTTTGGAGACTACCTCTTTGGCATTAAAACTAATAGTGTCTTCTAAAGGAGAACAGTAATGGACCCCGAGATATTTCACCATGCGGGATTGCCAAAGGAAAGGGAAGGCCTGCATGTCAGCCTCATGTACCCAGCGGTTCAGTGGGAATGCTACAGATTTGGTCCAGTTTATTTTATAGCCCGATAATTGCGAGTAGCCATCAATCAGATCCAAGATAGCTGGAACCGAATCAAGGGATACGAAGAGCATAAGGTCATCTGCATATGCAGAGAGTTTAATCTCTCTGTGACTGAAGGGGGACACCTCGAATACGTGTGGATTGTCTAATAAGGAGGGCGAGGGGTTCAAGAGCTAGATCAAAAAGCATTGGTGATAGGGGGCAACCTTGACGCGTGCCTCTTTGGAGATTAAAAGGCTGAGACTTGAGAGCATTCACACAAATACTGGCAACGGGTTGAGTATACATGACTTGGAGGTATCGGAGGAAGCCCTCTCCAAAGCCATACCATCGGAGAACTGCAAATAAGAAGGGCCATTCTAGGCGATCAAAGGCTTTTTCAGCATCTAGGGAAAGACCCACCCATGGGTGGTCTAAATTGGCAGCACTGGATAGCACATGGCACAAGGTCCGAGCATTGTCAGCGGTGGATCGGCCGGGTATAAAACCGCATTGGTCGGGATGGACTAAGGTGGCCATCCTGTCAGATAGCCGGGTGGCCAAGATCGTTGCGAAGATCTTATAATCGGCATTAAGTAGGGAGATTGGACGGTAGTTGGCGGTTAGCAGCGGGTCTCTGCCTTCTTTCTCAAATACTACCACATTAGCTGCAGAAAAGGATCCCAAAGAGGATGTATCTACCGCAAGGGCAGTAAAATAGAGTTTTAAGTAGGGAACTAAATCTGCACTGAACGTTCTGTAGAATTCGGTCGGGAGACCATCAGGCCCGGCGGCTCGACCCGAGGCTGTTCGTGTTAGAGCAAATTGGATCTCTGAAGTAGAGAAGGGTTCATCCAGCGCATCCCTATCCGCTTCAGAAAGGGTCGGCCGCTGAATACCAGAAAACAATCGCTCGAAGGTCTCTGATGAGAACTCACATTCGGATTGATATAGACGGGTATAGAAATCCCGAAAGAGTTTTACGATATCGGAGTCTGTGGTCAGTATGCCCCCTCCCTGTGGGGCTCGAAGGGCCGCTACGCGTTTGGCTTCTTTTTGACCTTTCAAGGCGTTGGCTAAAAGTCGACCGGCTCGGTTGCTTTCACGGTAGTATGTTCCTCACTGAAGCTCAATACTCTTAGAAGCTGCAGTTGAGAGGATTGCATTATATTGAAAACGGAGACGCTGTAAGCGAACTAAGACGCATGGATCAGTACGTGAAGTTAGAACTCGTTCGCCTGCTTTGATTTGTTGGTCTAGTATAAGTAGCTGCTGTTTACGTTGTTTCCGCAGGCGAATTTGATAACTAGTGGTCGTTGCACGAATGGCCTCTTTGAAACCCTCCCACCAAGCCCAATTAGCAGTATCCTGGGGTAAATTAAAATGGAAGTAATCCTGTATGGCTGCGCGAATTTCTAACTGGAACTCTGGCTGATTTAAGAGGGCTCTATCAAAGAACCAGGCCCCCGAATTCCCTTGGGGTGCAGTAGTATGTAATTGAAAAGAAATAGCAGCATGATCTGAAATATGTTGGGAGTGAATCTTTGCAGTGTCCACCTGAGGAACTAACAGTTTCGATATTAGAAAGAAATCTATACGAGACTGGGATTTGTGAGGGGAAGAGAAGAAGGTAAAGTCAAGCTCATTGGGGTGTAGTAACCTCCATAGATCGACTAAAGCAAGATCTTTGATCACAGAGGTAAGCGTGGCGTGACTCTTGGGGGGACCACTTGTCCTAGGCGGCTGTTTGTCAATCAGGGGATCAAGAACTAAATTGAAATCCCCCCCAATTATCAATGAAGTATTAGCAGAGGCCTGCGCAACCTGAGCAATGGTAGCAAAAAAGGCAGGGTCATCCACATTAGGAGCATAAAGGCAAATACATGTAACTTCAAGGTTACCAATCTTGAGGTGAACTCTGGACCATCTACCTGCTGTATCTGAACTAGTCGCAATAATAGTAGCATGCAGAGATTTCCTAACCAATATGGCAACCCCACATTTCTTAGAAACGGCTGGGGAGTAGGCGGCCACCATGTAAGGTTTAATATTGAGTTTAAGGGTTTCCTTCGAATTTAGATGCGTTTCTTGGAGGAAAATCAGGTCCGCAGCTTCATGACTTAGATAGCTTAGGATTTTCTTCCATTTTATCGGATTATTGATTCCTTTTACGTTCAATGATAAAATCTTACATGGTGCCATCAGTCGAGAATAGACATTTTAGGTAAGGGCACTTGAAAACATACAACATAATCAGAATCTGTACAACAATGACATAATCACCGAGTATGCTGGCTAATACACCCCATATTGAAAAGTATGTACCAAAGTAACTTAGAGAAGAAGCAAAACCCCCAATGAATATGGCGACCATATGTCTGCGGGAGGAGGCCCTAGAGAGGAGATAGAAACATGAAAAAGAAAAGAAACACCAGAGTCCATGATTAACACTGTCTCTGATACTCATCGAGGCTACTATGGGCAGATGGCGTCGGGTCACAGATATCATCAAAGATAAGGCAACAAACCGCCCTCGATAGACTCTTCACTGAGCCGCGGCAAATCCAATATGGCAGGCACAGCGAATATGAGAACACTGGCAGGAATACTCTGGAAATCAGCGCATCAAGTCGGCTTCTTTAGCATCCAAGAACTCCGCTAGTAGATCAGGGTCCTCAAATGTTCTTGTCTGATTGTGAAGCGTGACGCGGAGCTTGGCCGGGTACATCAGGCCATAGCGTGCTTGTAGTTGTTGAAGCCTCGGCCGGAATTCCAGAAAGCGCTTTCGGCGGTCGACCGTGGGTTTAGCCAAGTCAGGATAGAAGGAGATCTTGTGGCTCTCAAACTCCATATGGCCCTTTGCCCGAGAGGCACTGAGAATTTGCTCCACATGTTGATATCTCAGAAGGCGAAAGATGATAGGCCGCGGGGTCTTCCTGTTGAGCGTTATGTTTGTGGGTACACGATGAGCGCGATCGATCTCCAATTCTTTGGTAAAGGTGATTTGGAGCAGGGAAGGGAGGATTTTATATAGAAACTCCTTCATGTCTCCCGATTCCGCTCCCTCCGGTATGCCCACGAGTCGTAGGTTGTTGCGGCGCGCTCTATTATTGCCATCTTCCACTTCTTTCTGCAAGGCCCGCACCTGACGTTCAACTTTATCGAGTTTGGACAGCCGGACCGCATGGGAGTCTAATATGCTCTCCATTTTGTCCTGACGCGAAGAGAGCCCCTCTAGCCTGCCTTGCAAGACACCAAGATCTTCCCGCAACGCTCGGAGTGCTTCACCGTTTGACTGCACGAGGTCTTTAACCCCTCTAATCTCTGCGAGGATTTCCTGCTGCATTTCGGGGCCCTCGCGCAAAGCCAGCCCCTTCTGCGGGGACGGGGGTTCAGTTTTGGAGCGTTTACCGTGAGAAGCCGCTGGAGATCCAAATTCCAGGCGCGTAGGTTTAGTCCCCGCCATCTCACCGATGTGCCCCGGCAAGATCAGAACAGAAATTCAAGTATGTCCGGTGTTAATTCAGGATTCTGAGTAGGCCTCTCGGGAGCCTCAGCGTTATGCGACCATCCCGCTGGACATCGGGCTCCGCCCCCCCGTTAATGAGTTGTTTTAAATAAAGCTGCGACCAGTTGTCACCAAGAGTCGATGTCAGTGCCGTTATTGGGAATGAAGGGGGGGGGTTGGGGTAAGGGGGTGTGGATAAAGAGAGAGGGGGCGCCGGGTCCGGCTACCCGGTTAGTACCAGGGCGCGGGCAGGGTCCCGGGCCCGCCCGTAACCGGGTGCGCGGCCCGGCGCGGGACCCTGCTCGGCCATGTGGAGGCCGTCACGCGCGTCAGCGTCGATACGCTGCGCGCGTCATTCAAAATGATTGGCTCCGCTCAGGTCTGAAGGAGCGGAGCCAATCAGGTGAGAGGGATGCCATGTGCTCCGGAGCTTGCGGCTGGCCCGGAGCACATGCGAGCGGGCGCCCGACTGGCAGCCCACCCGCCCACCCATTAAGCAAGGTGGGAGTACTTAGTCGGGGTGTCGCAGCTGGGGGGGGAGGGGACAGGGTGTTTCGTGCGGGCGGGATCCCGGAGGTCCGGGGTCCGGAGCCTTAGGCGACTTGGGGGAGGGGGCGGGGTGCCCTCGACCCGGCCAACCCCTGGAAGACTTTTGCTAGTAACATGGCAAAGTCGGATAGGGGTTGGCGGAAATTGGCCGTTGGTGGGGACCACGGCTGGAGCGGAGGCGTGGCCGCCTTGCTAGTTGCACGGCGGGCGGTTCACCAATCCGCGGGGGTTGATTGGTCAATGTACCTGTTTAATGTTAATGAGTTGTTTTAAATAAAGCTGCGACCAGTTGTCACCAAGAGTCGATGTCAGTGCCGTTATTGGGAATGAAGGGGGGGGGGGGTTGGGGTAAGGGGGTGGGGATAAAGAGAGAGGGGGCGCCGGGTCCGGCTACCCGGTTAATATACAGTACAATCCTTGGTAGGCATTTCATTTTTTTTTTAAATTATATCTTTATTGAGTATATAATTAGTATACTTTAAAGCCTCGCGTTCTTAAGTTGGGTGCTACGGTTTTTTTTTCGATTTCATTGTAAATGTGTTGTGAACTATGGTGGTGCAACGTATGTTTTTTCAGATGTTGCCCACTTGGAGCAATTTATTACAGACAGGGCTTAGTTCAGGTAGAAGGGGATGAGTAATTAATTATGCCTCCTTAGCTGTTGGTTTTTGTTTTGAGTCTTGGTTTTCCTTTCTCTTTGTTTTATTACTATAATCACACTTGGTCCGAGTAATGTGGGCTTTATCAGTATATTTTTCCTTCTAGTTTTTTGTAAAGTGTTATGTAAGTTTCTATTTCGATTGCCCTGTATTGTATGGTTGGTTGTTATACTTGGTAGGCATTTCAGAGATGTTCTACATTTTTTCATTGCCATTTCCCTATGGAGATTCTGCTGTGCTGTGTCTCAGTAAAGATAATTTCAGGTTGAAGAGGGATTAACAAGGTCACAGATGGTCTCTGAGCAACAGTACACCTTGAAATTGGAGTTCCACTGCCAATTTACATGACAACATGAATGGTAAGGAACATTCAGCACAATGGGGAAATTCATTTAACTTCTTAACTGTGTGATAATGCAATCATGATAACACACGCTAACATGAATTAGTACAGTCATAGATCACTGCGTTTTTAAGCTGACAGCTCCTAATTTTCGGCTGCACTAACACAGCAGAGTAAACCATTATAATGTACACCCCAAGAGCTTTCTAGTATTCAGACTGTATTCTATAGTGCTAGGTTCCTGGTGTATTAGAAGACGCTGAAGCTAAGTGAATTACATGGACAATGTCACATTAATTATCATTAAGTTTATGATGAAGGATACAAAGTAAGTTTGACTCAGCAGAGGATGAATTTTTTTCCAATGAAGAATATTACATCAGACACTGGCAAAAGGAAATTAGCAGGTATTAACCTTCCAGGGCCCAATATTCCAATGGATGTATGTATATGCCTCACGGCTGCTGCTATGCATAGAGGTCCGTTGTTGTGGATTTCCAATGACAAATGACTAGCCATATGGCTAACGGTGATATTCAGTATACTAACGGCCAATTCAATATTTCTTAATGAATCATAACACTAGGACAATGACCAAGTTTTAGGGGTTTTCCTGAAAGATAAATAATTGCTAATGTGCCCAGTGACTTATGCTGTATCAGCAAGTATCCACTCTCTTGCTCCCCCCAAAATTGTGAGCCCCATTCTCCTCTCCCTCCTCTCAGCTACCTACCCACATACCAAATTTGGAAGTGTCTTGCACCTATGAGTTCCCATTCCTCCTGAAGCGTAAACTGAACGTGGCTTACTCCGTTCATATCCCTCACCTCCCTTCTTCTGCTCTGTTTAGTACTTGTAATTTGCCTGGTCCTCCTTAGGTGTCAGGCTAACAGTATTCTTGATGTTCATTTTGGTGGAATAGTGCATGTGTGTTATATAAATATGAATCCACTGCAGTTAGAAAGCACAGAACCAGTCAAAGCTCATTTATACCTATAAAATCGAAGTTATTTATTTATTTAATTTATTTATTTAGACAGTTTTGTATACTACCGTATCCTTCAATCAAAGTGGTCACAGCACAATATGAGGTATACATTTAAGTAAAAGGGCGTGGGCAGGGTCCCGGCGCCTGCGCGTAACCGGGTGCCCGGCCCGGGACCCTGCATGCACCTTTGGGGAGCGTTGGGGGGGGGGGAGGGAGAAAGATGGCATGTCGGCGTGGGAGCGCGGCGCGCGGGATTTAAATTGATTGGCTCTGCTGGGCTGTTGAGGTAAGTGGAGCCAATCAGAATGCTGGGCGCCATGTGCTGCGGCTTGGATTCCTGTGGCCGAGCACATGCGACTGGGCTGGGGCGCGAGCAGGAGCAGGGGAGTGGCGGAGAGGTCCAAAGAAGAAAGAAATAATAATTTTGTGTGGTCAGTGCGGCACTGGAGCGGGCCTTCTTGGCGGGTGCAGTTAAGCCGGGAGTGGAGTGGAGTGTGAGCTGCTGGTGGTGCAGAGGATCGGGCTCGGTGCCCTGGTCAGCGGCGAGCAGGCGAGTGCGGCTTTGCTTGGGGGGTTTCTTTCATCTGCGTTTCGGGAGGGGTGTGGGTGAGTGGGAGCCAGTAAGATTGTTATAAAAAATAAAAAAATAATAAAATAAATCAATAAACATACAGGGAAGTACGTGATGGCTCTCGTGGGTTGTCTAAATCAATAGGCTTACAGTTAAAAAAAAAAAACAAAACCTAAAAGGATAAATATACTTTAAAAAAAAAAAAAAAAAAAGAGGAAAAACAATAAAAGTATGGTGTGGGTGCTGCATGTGAGAGGGATATGGCGGGGAAGCAAGTTGGTAAAGGGCATGGGGGTGGTAGTGCTGGCGTGGGTCTGTTAAGGGGCAAAGAGGGCGGGGGTTGGACTCGGGGAGTAGGGGGGGCGGAGGGGCAGAACGAGAGGGAGAGATGCTATGCGGGGTGTTGGCAGAGTGCGGGGCCCAGCCAGGGTGAGCGGCAATTCTCCATCCTCGGGGAGTGGGCGCCGAGGGGTAACAGGGCTAGGGGCCAGTTGGGAGGTCCTGTGGGGGTGGCGGTGGAGCATCTGGTGGGTGATATTGCGCAGGTGAGAGGTTCATCAGGGGGGGAGGCCGGTGAGGTTGCTGGGGGTAAGTCGGAGCAAGGGCAAGGGTGTGTTGCGGGCCCTGGTTGGCTTGTTGGGGATGGCGGAATTCCCGGGTTGGGGGCTTGGGGAAGGGGTAGTAGCGGCATGTTTTCTCTGGGAGGTTTTGTGACTGTCCTGGGTGGCTATGGGCCATACGGGCAGCACCTGCTCTGGGACCAGTGGTTGGGGGGGGAGGGCAGGGCTCTTCGCGGGCAGATTGGGCTGGGGTGTGACAGCCGACTTGGTCTACGGGTTACCCGCCTCTGGGTGTCCCTTTTTGTCTTCACAGATTCCCAGGATGTCTGCGCCTGGGGGGGTGTCCTCCGCAGGGAATTCCGTGGAAGTTCGGAGCCTGGCTTCTGGTGCCACCGTTACAGGAGGATTGTCGGGTGTATCGGAACAGGCCCAAGGAGCGTGTGGGCAGCAGCAGAGGGTTGATCCTTCTCCAGGAGTTCCGCTTTCAGCGGACGGTGGGGCTGCAGGAAAACAGACGGGTGAGTTGCAGGCAGTGGTGGTCGCGGAAGGCGTTGAGAGTGGGGCGCGGGCCGTGAGGTCAGGGAAGGCGCGTCAGAAGCGGAAGCATGCATGTCAGTGTCGACATTCTTCTCGGTCATCCTCCTCTTCGTCCTCCTCTTCGTCGGTGTCCTCTGATGGGGAGGATGTGAGGCAGGATTCTGCGCTGGGGAGAGGCGCTACAGGAAGGCAGGCAAGTGCGGGTTCAGCTTCCGTCTCGGCTCTATCGGAATTATGGGAAGGGGTGCCCAAAAGGTTGAGGAGAAAAATTTTGAAGAGGAAGTATATTGATATTTTTCGCCTGCTTGAGGGTCAGAAGCGTTCGGGCGACAGTAGGAAAAAGCGTAAGGAGGATGAGAAGGCTGGTCGTATTTGAAAAGTCTCCTGCAATGTGATAAATTGGATAAGATCATTCTTGCGTCTGGCGAGTGTGTGGGGTCAGCGTTTTCCTGGGCAGTTTGGGATGTTGCGTCTTTGATGCGTTGGATTGTATTGGCATGTTTGCGTTTGAATGTTGACCTGAAGGCGCGTCCTATAGCCGGGCATACTAATGCAATTGCTGATGCTCTTTCCCGTTTGCAGTGGGAGCGGTTTCGGCAGTTGGCGCCGGAGGCCGACGAGAAAGGGCTCAGGGTCCCTTGGAGCTTATGGAGCAGTGGCCTGTCGAGATGTGGACACTTCTGCGGCAGTCGGTAGCGGAGCATACTTGGGAGGCATATCGGCGTGGTTGTGAGAGGGTGCTGGAATTTCTGCATGTTGGTGGTTGGGAGAGCGGGGCGGTTTCTGAACACCTGTTGGGGAGGTATGTTAGTTGGGCAAAGGAACGGGGGGTTACGAGATCGGCTGTGCGGAGTCATTTTGCGGGGTACGGATTTTTTGCTAGAGTGGCGGGTTTTGAAGTTGCCGGCTGGGGGTCCTTGGTGCGGCATCTGCTGCAAGGGTGGGCGCGTTCCCAGCCGTCACCGTGGGACCAGCGGCGGCCGATTACGTATGACTTACTGTTGGGTTTGTGTCAGGAGCTGCCAGGAGTGGTGGCGTCGCATTATGAGGCGGTTCATCGAGTCAGGTAAAGCTTGTTTGGGTAATTGTTTGCGCTGGCAGCATGTTTGGATTGAAAAGGGGCTGGTACGCGTGTTGTTGGCAAGATCCAAGACTGACCAGTCGGGTAAGGGGTTGTGGATAGTCTTGAGAGAGATCGGGGGGCGCACTTGCCCGGTGTCTGCTCTCAGGGAGTATGTGGGGGTTCGACCAAAAGGGGAGGGGGTTTTTTTTGTACATAGGGATTTCCGCGCGGTTACGCATTTTCAAGTTACAGCAGTTTTGCGGTTGGCATTGCGGTGGATGGGCGAAGATCTGCGGCTTTTTTCCATGCACTTGTTTCGCATCGGGGCAGCGACCAGTGCTGCGGCCGTGGGATTGACCGGCGAACAGATTCAGGGTATAGGCAGATGGCGGTCGAGGGCATTTATGGGTTATGTCCGATTATGAAGCGCCTTGTGGAGGCACGTAGGGGGAGGGGGGTATTACTAATGATGTGTTCTTTTTCAGATAAGGGGCCGTGTCAGCGGGAATGCTGGATGTTTGGCCACTCCTTTGTGTTCTGGGCCAGGCGATGAGCGGCAGAGAGGCCCATTGGGCGGAATTTGGGACTGGACTCATCCGTGGTGGCAATTTCATGGCTGGGCGAGCATGGCCTGCGATGGAATCAGTTGCTGCCTTTGCTTCGTCACCATGGTCGCATCCAGAAGTCTCCGGCTTTGTTGCTGGTGCATATGGGAGGCAATGATTTGGCTGCTTGGTCATGTAAGCAGATAATCAGAGCAGCTAAAAAGGACTTTGCGGCAGTTCTCTGCATGTTTGAGAGTGTTGTGCTAATATGGTCGGATATTATCCCACGGCCTGCGTGCTGGGGGCAGAGGAGATGGTCTTGGGGTTTAATAAAGATTAATCGGCAGGTCGGGAGGTGGGTATGTGAACAAGGGGGGTATCAAGTGCAGCATGCTTGGGTCGAGGTGGCCTGTGCTGGGTTGTATAGAGAAGATGGTGTGCATCTTTCTCCTGTGGGTATGGATCTGCTCCTGAATGATTGGTAGGAAGCAGTGGAGAGGGTGGTTAGGAGCTAGACTCGCTGGTCGCAGCTTCCAGTGGGGGGGGGGGGGAGGGTGGCACAGGTAAGGTGGTGGATCTGTGCCGGTGGCGGGATCCCAGAGGTTTCTGGGGTCCGGAGCCTTAGGCGAATTGGGGCGAGGGCGGGGTGGCCTCGACCCAGACAACCCCTGGAAGACTTTTGCTAGTAATATGGCGAAGTCGGATAGGGGTGTTAGGAACTTTGCCGGTCGGGTGACCATAGCTTGAGCGAAGGCCGCGGTTGCTTTGCTAATTGCATGGCTGGTGACATGTGGCTCCACTGGGGGGGGGGGGGGGGTTGGCTTGACCAGTATTACTGTTTATGTTCAAGATGTGGTTTTGGAATAAAGCTGCGACCAGTTCTTACCAAAATGGCTGTCGGTGATTTTTGTGGATAGGAGGAAAAAAAGAATGGAGGGGTGGGGGGCCTGGACTGATGATGGGTGAGCGCGGGTCCGGCTACCAGGTTAGTAAAAGGGCGCGGGCAGGGTCCCGGTGCCCGGCTGGATGCAGGACCCTGCACGCACCTTTGGGGAGCGTGGGGGGGGGGGGAGAGAGACGGCGCGTTGGCGTGGGAGCGCGCCGTGCAGGATTTAAGTTGATTGGCTCCACTGGGCTGTTGAGGTAAGCGGAGCCAATCAGAGTGCTGGGCGCCATGTGCTGCGGCTTGGATTCCTGTGGCCGAGCACATGCGACTGGGCTGGGGCGCGAGCAGCCCACCCTCCCACCCATTAGGGTTTGGTGGGGGCAGTGATTCGGGGTGTCGCAGCGGGAGAGGGTGGGAAGTGGCGGGATCCCAGAGGTTTCCGGGGTCCGGAGCCTTAGGCGACTTGGGGCAAGGGTGGGGTGCCCTCGACCCGGACAATCCCTGGAAGACTTTTGCTAGTAATATGGCGAAGTCGGATAGGGGTAGTAGGAACTTTGCCGGTCGGGTGACCATGGCTTGAGCGGAGGCCGCGGTTGCTTTGCTAATTGCATGGCTGGTGACATGTGGCTCCGCTGGGGGAAGGGGGGGGGGGTTGGCTTGACCAGTATTACTGTTTATGTTCAAGATGTGGTTTTGGAATAAAGCTGCGACCAGTTCTTACCAAAATGGCTGTCGGTGATTTTTGTGGATAGGAGGAAAGGAAGAATGGAGGGGTGGGGGGCCTGGACTGATGAAGGGTGAGCGCGGGTCCGGCTACCTGGTTACAGGAGGGGATACGACTCACAAACGTAAATACTATGTGCTTACAGGTCCAAATGTGTATGGGTAGTTGCGGGCCAAGTGGTGTAAGTAGATATATGGTGGATTATCATATTTTAGGGCATTTTTTATTGTTTAATCCCATGGAATATTTTATCTCATGTTCTCTACTATATGTCACATACAACCTTAATAAAAGAACTGACTAAAAAAAACAAGAGATTTGAATCACTGCACATGCATATTCCTGATGGATAGTCTGAGAATCCGACTGCATTGCAGCACTTGAGGACCAAGTTTAAGGACCCCTGGTTGTACAAACGTTTCTGCAATTCTTATTCCATCCTGTTTGAATCCAGTGTCATTCACTAGTTTTATAGTAGTGATACAACCCTCCCCCCCCCCCCCATTACTAAAAAACTATTGATTACATTGAGAATCTGCAGGTCATCTTTGGACAGTTGTGGGAAGCATTCTGCATCCCGGCTTTACTGTACACTTCCACCGCATGTGAAAATCTGCAACTGTTTCACATTTTACACCTTACCGTGTGCAGATATGAATGTCGCCCCTGTCCTCAGCAAAGGAATACAATATTTCAGTTGGAAAAGCAGGTGCTTTAAGAATATTGTGTGAGCTTGCTTTGCCAGAAGTGCATTGTATGCTCTTTTGCTTGCTAAATATGTTTCCTCTGCTTTTGTTTATTTCTCATCAGCTTGACTTCTACTTGATATTAAATACAAAAATAATTGCATAAAACAGCATATTTGAAATATGTCTCTGCATTTCCATACAAAGTGTCAGCAGAAAACACATTTTGTGTGTTGACTGTACAGTATCTCCCAGTACTGAAGATTAAAGGTAAATAAATGCTCCATTCAATACCCTCCAAAGCTATATTTATTTATCATTAAAATAGTCTTCGCAAATCTGATTCTGCATTTTTTACTTCACTGTATATCTGTGTGATATATGTCTCAGGAGAAAATGGCATGCAAGTCAATAGGGGAAAGGAATGAAGAGACCAGTATTTCCCAAACCTGCCTTGCTGAATTCACAGCCAGTCAGATTTTCAGAATATCCAGGGTTGCTTTTACCTATGAGCAAAAGCGGCAGCTGCCCCAGGCCCCTACACAACAACTTCCTGCTTCCTGTCTATTCACTACAGTGCTTGAGGGAGCAGAAGGTAGGAACAGGGCTGTTGATCAATGTTCCCGCTAAGTAACTTGAAGCTGCACAGGAGACCTCTGCAGGCATTCCTATCGCTGGGAAGAGACCCAACGCGATTACGCTTAGGATTGTGTGGCATCGGCATGTCCCACAGCATAGGCAGACCTAGAGTGCTATTGTGTTTTAACTTGACAGCTTGAAACGAGGAGAATCTTCTACATTATGGGGGTCATTTTAGAAGCTCTATTCATGATTTTGACATCTGAAAGTAGGTTTGGAGCAGAGGCATGAAATCCTTCAGTTGTGTGAGTGAGGATGGCAGTTTCTGTGGTGCGCTATACACTGTTATGATATTATTTTTTTAGGCAGTTTATCTATGCAATCTGTTACTCCTTGGATATAGGGAGCACCACAAATCTTTGTTCTGTCATGGAATTGTTATCCAGTGTTCATTGGCGGTTACTGTTCTTGTTGATTGGTCTATCCAAAGATTTTAATGCTTGGGTGATGGCCATTTTGTTGTAGCCATTGGCTGAGAAAGCATGGTTTCATCGGAGGCAGATCGTATCTAATGAGTCAGATTAATTTCTTCAATTGCGTGACTAGAGAATTAGATCAAGCACATGTGCCAGATGTGGTTTATTTTCATTTATTTATTTAAAAGTATTTATATACCATCCTTTTCTTAAATCGAGGTGGTTTACATTATAACTCAATTTTTACCTTGTGAAACAAGGTTGTTTACATTATAACTCAATTTTTACCTTGTGAAACAAGGTTGTTTACATTAAACTCCATCGTGGAACTCAAGTATTTACATTATAACAAGGTATTTTACAACTCAGTAACTTGGAGACATCATTGTGTCATAACATTGTGTCATAACAGTATGTTTCCATAACTTATTTACATCAGTAAACTATTTACAGTTTGTGGTCATGTTGTATGATCGTGGACATTGTTCAATGGTCATTGTCCAGGTCTGGTGTAATGTTGCCGAAATGTTCAGTTAATAGGAATGTCTTTAGCATTTTCCTGAATTTCTTAGTGTCATTTGTGCATCTGATATTGTTCGGTAGAGAGTTCCATAGACTTAATACATATAGGACCTGATTCCATCCCGCATGCCCGGGCCCTCTGTGCGCCCATCTGAAACCGGACGCAGAGAGGAGTCACGATTCTGATACCGCAGGGCACGCCAGGGCTCTTCAATGGAGCCACAGCACCTTCCCCGACAAAATCAGTCAGGGTTCTTCGATGGAGCTGCAGCACCCTCGTCTCTGGATGCCATGGCACCGCGGCTCCATTGAAGAGCCGCGATTCCCTGCCACTATCTCCAGAAGCAAATTCTCCACAGCCCGACCCCCTCGTCTCTGGATGCCCTAACACTGCCCCCAATCCACCCTTTTCCTGCCCCTGTCTACCTTCCCTGTACAAGGCATGGGGAAGGTAAATGGGACCGGGAAGAGGGACGAATAGCGGGGATGGACGTCCCGTCGGAATGATCCTGATAGTGAAAAGGCTCTATTTGAAGTGCACTGCTTAGCTTTGGAGAATTCCTTTGGCGTTGTTAAAGTTTTTTTTTAATTTTTTGTTCTTGATGGATGGTTTTCGGGGTATATATTTTCATTAGGTCTTGGAGTGATTCAGCTGATTCATTCTGGAGTATTTTGAATACATATGACCTAGATTGGCCACTGTTGGAAACAGGATACTGGGCTTGATGGACCTTGGTCTGACCCAGTATGGCATATCTTATCTTCTTATATTAGCGATAACCTTGAATCTTGCACGACTCCTTATCAGGAGCCAATAAAGTTGTGCCAAGATTGGTGTTATGTGTTCACATTTGTTTGTTCCTGTGAGAATGCAAGCAACAGTGTTCTGTACCATCTGTAGTGAAAGGATTGTTGTTGCTGGCAGTTCTTGGTAAACTGAGTTACAAAAGTCCAATACTGGTGTGATTATGGCCTTTAAGACCGTTCTGAAGTCATTGTAACTTAGCAGGGGCTTTAGTCTCCAAATGATTTTCATTTTGTGGTAAGTGCTCTGTGTTGTCCTGTTAATGTGGGCTTGTAAATTTAAGTTCTGATCGAAGATGACCTCTAAGTATTTAACTTCACTTTTGACAGTAATGCAAACATTCTTGTAGCTATTGTGGAGGGATGGTTGAAAGTCTTGTTTCTTGTTACTGTGAGTACTTCCATTTTGCTATAGTTTATTTCACTAATGACTCCTTGAAGTATTGTCCCATCTTGACAAAGTTAGTTTTCCTAACATCTAAGACCCTTGCTTTTGAATGGATTTTATCAGCCTTAGTCCTAATACTGAACCACACCATCAGGGGATCACTGGATGCAAAATGATCTCCCACTATAAAATCAGAAACACTTTCCCCATTGGTAAGTACAAAGTCCAGTATGGTCCCGTCACGTGTGAGTTTTGTTACCAGATGCCTGACTAGTTCTCCTTGTAGAGAATCCAGAATTTCCTTACTTCTAGATGACTCTGCAGCAGGGATGTGCCAATCAACATCTGGCATATTTAAATCACCTATCAGTAGTGCCTTTCCTTTCATAGCAATGCTGCGTATATTTTCTATTAAATCTGCATCCACTTCTCCCTGTGAGGGGGATGTGTACATCACTCCAGTGCAAATGGATATCCCTTTCCCTCTTTCTAGTTTAACCCACAGTGCCTCCTCTTGAATATTATTGTTTCCATATAGTGCCACTCCTCCTCCCCTCCTTCCTACCCTGTTCTTTCTGAATAAAATATAGCCCCATATAATTACATTCTAGTCATGGTTGTCCGTGAACCATGTCTGCGTAACCACCACTAAATCCAAGTCAGCCTCTTCCATTAAAGCCTCAGCATCTGAGATCTTATTTCCCATGCTACAGGTATTTATATACACTGCTTTCCCAATGTTGCCTCTTTTACCTATTTCTACAGAGGTACAGTATTTAATGTTTCACTTACCTGGGGGCTTTCTTCACCCATCCCCAATGAATCTAGTTTAAAGCCCTCTTCAGTAGATTAGCCAATCTGCTGCTTAAGATACTTTGACCTTCTTGGACGAACAGATGCCATCTCTGTTCTGCAGCTCTTGGAACATCATCCTATGTTCCAAGAAACCAAAACACTCTCCATCATCCACACACCATGCATTCATCTCCAGGATGTGAGCTTCTCTTCCTCGGCCTTTACCCTCAACATTAAATGGTTAAAACTACAGTTAATGGTTATCCGAGTTTGTGTGTCTATCAGGATCTATTTTGCTTTGACTGCAGCTTCTGCTTGTTATGCCCCCCCCCCTCCCCACTAGATGGTGGCGCCCAAGGCAACCACCTAGTTTCCCTAATAGTTGGCTAGTCCTGAGTGGTCTCAATATGAAGCTCCAAAAGGAGCAACATCAGAGAATAATTTTCCATAGAAAGGGTGGTAGATGCTTAGGATAAACCCTGCATCACTAGATGAATGAGGTTGGAAACGAAGCATTGGTTAACCTTCATGAAGTGGCAGATGAAGCTCTAAAGGTGTCAAGTTTATGAAAAAGTGCAGGAAGTGAGCTGCATGGAGCAGCAGTGAAAATCCTAAAAAGCAACGGTGCTATTATAATAGCTTTGGTGGGGGACAAAGAGGAAGGCGAAATGTTGCATTTCATGCAGGAATTAATATGTGCATCTTCCTACGGGATAAAACATTGCTGGGGAGACTTGATGAGCTAGTTTGCTTTTTATCTGCTGAAATTTACAGTGCTAGTATGAGCTGAAATACTTGGTTATTTGGCTGTGTGTTCCTCTTCATGCTCCTCTCCTGTGTACCTATGTGCTTTGTTTCATGCACTCTTGAGTGCTGAGGGTGGCTCTGTATTATGCATTTTGAGACAGCTGAGTATCCCTATTCTCGGCCTCCCTAGTCTTTCTGTGAAAGGCTGGTCTTGATCATCAGTTCTGAGCTATCAGCTATTTATTCTAGAAAGGGAAATGTGAAGACTGAAGCTTGAGAGTAGTGAAAAGCAGATATTGTTTGTGATGCATTGTGATGAGAAGGCAGCAAGGGAAAAGCAAAATGTGTAAAAGGGATGAGACATTTTGTTTTATTTTTGTCAACTTCTGAATATAAGTGAACTTTCTCCATCTCTATAGCATTCTCTTTAGCATCCAATTATCACAATGGGGTTTTTTTCCCCCCACAAGAGTGAAAGATTTTGTTAGATTCTGCTTTCATTTTTCCCTCTTGAGCATAGTTAAATGCAGTGACGGAACTAGAGTGTGGCAACTGGGGCATTGAGCAATCTGAACATAAGAACATAAGAAATACCATACTGGGTCAGGCCAAGGTGCATCAAGCCCAGTATCCTGTTTCCAACATTATCTAATCTAGGTTACAAGTACCTAGCAGGTTCCCAAAAAGGCACACAGGTTCCACAATGCTTGTTCTGGGGCACGCAGTGGATTTCCCGAGTCCTCTTTGATAATGGTTTATGGACCTTTCCTCCAGGAACTTGTCCAAACCTTTTTTAAAACCAGCTACACTAACAACTTTTACTACATCCTCTGGTAACGAATTCCAGAGTTTGATTACGCATTGAGTGAAAAAATATTTTCTCTTATTAGTCTTAAATGGGTTACACTATAGCTTTATTGCATGTCCCCCTAGTCTTTCTACTTTTTGATGGCGTAAACAATCGATCTACATTTACCTGCTCCACTTCATTCATTAATTTATAGACTTCTATCATATCTCCCCTCAGTCATCTCTTTTACAGGTTGAAGGGCCCTAACCTTTTAAGCCTTTCCTCATAAGGGTATCCTTCCATCCCCTTTACCATTTTGGTGGCTCTTTTCTGTACCTTTTCTAATTCTGCTATATCCTTTTTAAGATATGGTAACCAGAAATGCACACAATATTCAAGGTGCGGTCGCACCATGGAACATTATGGAGGTATTATAATATCCTGGGTTTTATTCTCCATTCCTTTCTTTATGATTCCTAGCATTCCGTTTGCTTTCTTGACCACTGCTGTACACTGGGCGGAGGGTTTCAACATATTATCCATGATGACGCCTAAATCTATTTCCTGGGTGGTGGTTCCTAATGTGGAATCCTGCATAGTGTAACCACAGTTTGGGTTGTTCTGTCCTAGACCTGTAACCTTGCACTTGTCCATATTAAATTCCATCTGCCATTTGAACGTCCAGTCTTCCAATTTATCAAGATTCTCTTGCAATTGTTCACAATCCACTTGAAGAACTTTGTGTCATTTGTAAATTTGATCACCTCACTCATTATTTCCAGGTCATTAATTAATATGTTAAAAAGCAGCGGACCCGGCACAGATCCCGGGGGTACTCCACCTTTTTCCATTGAGAAAATTGGCCATTTAGTCCTACCCCTTGCTTTCTATCTTTTAACCAGTTCCTGATCCACAATACTATACTGCCTCCAATCCCAATGACTTTTAAATTTTGCCAAGAGTCTCTTATGAGGGACCTTGTCAAAAGCTTTCTGAAAATCCAGATACACTATATCAACCGGCTCACTTTTGTATACATGTTTATTCACACCTTAAAAAATATTAGTAAGACAAGACTTTCCTTGGCTAAATGCATGTTGACTTTCTCCCATTAAACCATGGCTATCTATATATTCAGCAATTTTGTTCTTTGTAATGGTTTCCACTATTTAGTCAAGTACTGACGTCAGGCTCTGTAGTTTCTCGGATCACCCTGGAACCCTTTTTAAAAATTGGCTTTACATTGGCTATTCGCCAATCTTCAGGTATTACAGATGATTTTAATGATAGTTCACAGATTACTAATAGTAGGTCTGCAATCTCATATTTCACTTCTTTTGACATCCTCAGATGTATACCATGCAGTCCAGGTGATTTTCTACTCTTCATTTTATCAAATAGTTGTAATACATCTTCTCAGTTTATTGATATTTCTTTCAATTCTTTCTACTCCTAGCTGCCTGGAACTCATTTCAGTGTCAAATAAAAAGGGTGGCACAGAATTCCTATTAGAGTCTCTACCTAATAAGATTTGGAAGAAGGTGGCTTTCATTCAGTGGTGCATCTCATGGTTTGAAGTTTTTTGAACTACTGCAGTATATTATGGGGGTCATTTTAAAAGCTTTAGTTGTTATTTGGAGGTCCAAAAATTTGCATACAAATGTCCAAATCATGGCAACATCCCCAGAGCCATTTCACAAATGGCTTTTAAAGACATCTCCAGTGCGCGGACATCCAAGTATTCAAGGGGCATGGTGGAGGCATGTCTGGGGCAATGCAATGGATTTAGACTTCTCCACGTGATCTCAGAAATGTCAGGGACATCTGCAATCACTGTCCAGATTTAGACCTGAACTTGGAAGTGCCTGCTTTTTTTACCAGATTTCTTTTCTGGTCTCCTTTGATGTTAGAGCATTATATACCAACATCCCCCAAAGGGGCGCTTTGGAAATGATGGCATCAGTTTTTAGTGACTCTTCCCAGGGTGTCCGGACTCTTACTAATTTCCTTCTTGAGCTAGCAGAAATTATTATCACTAAGAATTATTTCTGGTTTGAATAAGAGTATTATGGACAAATTTGCAGGATTGCAATGGGTGCTATGTTTGCCTCTTCTATTGCTTCTCTTTATGTATCTAGATTAGAGAATGATTTTTGATATAACTCTGACTGATTTAATAACATTCTTTTGTTGAAATGATATCTGGATGGCATCTCAATGTTTTGGTCTGGTACAGAGACAGCCCTTATTGGGTTTGCTCAATGGCTTGACACATTCAGGGTCGTTCTGAGGTGTCCATCCCTGCTATTCGGCCCCTCTTCTTACCCAGACTAACTTCCCCGCATGTTTTACAGGGAAGTTAGATAGGGGCAGGAAAGGGGTGGTGCGGGGCAGAGTTAGGGTGAGCAGTGGGCAATTGGTGGCCCCCAACATACAGGGCCGATTCTAATGTTGGCCTGTACATCCGGGGCCAGCAGACTGCACAGGGAACTTATTCCACCTCTGAGGTGGAATAAGTTTCCCTAGTCGGTGGGCCTGGTCATCAGAAGAGGTAAGAGGGGGGAGAGGGTATTCCCCACAGCCTGACCCTGGCCTTGGGAGGCCAGATCAGGGGTCGGGCTGTGGGGAATGAAGAGTTTTGTCCAGCAGCCGAGGATCGCGGCTCCTGAATGGAGTCATGGCAAACTGATGCTATGGTGCTGCGGTTCCATTCAGGAGCCCTGACTGAGTTATCCAGGCAAGGCCTGTACATGCAGATCGACTAGAATCGGGGTCCTGGCCTGCCCATACAGACCTGGATGCAATTCTGATTCCACGGGGTTAGATGTGCCCCATGGGATCAGAATCCCGGCTAACTCTGTGCATCCGGTTCCGACTGGGCACACAAAGGGCCGGCACGTCCAGAACAGAATCGGGCCCATTGGATCTGCATCTTCATTTTACTATGAGATATTTTCCTGATCAGCTAGAATTTCTGGATGTTTTAATTTCCAAATTAGGAGACTCTTTTCAGACCACACTGTTTTATTGTGGGGGCCCCTAGCCCAGGCCACGGCCTATAGGCATAGGGGTGCCACTATTTAGTCTTTGAATAAAGAATAATTTGTCCTCGTCCAGAGCAGGGGCTGCTGGGACTTGTAGTTGTGCTACCACTTAAAAAAACCCAGTAATATTGAGAACCGAGGGTTTTTCCAAAAGACACACAGGAATTTATTTCCTTCTTTTCACAAGCATATAGCTCAAACAAAACAACAGGATTCTTCTCCAAAACAAATGATCCTCAGGAATATCACACAAAACCCCAACAGTGAAATTGCTTTAGCTGGTGTAATGGGGAAAAGATATCCTGTGATAGAAAAACAGAGGAACCTATGAGCAATAGGGCTGTTTCTAGCAGGAAGGAAGATATCAGGACACCCAGTTGCCAAGAGCAACACAAACATTCCCAGCCATGAGGGAAAGAACCCCGCACAGCTGATAAGCAATCCCCAGTTCATAGCTCTAATAGCTTTCACCTGGGAGGGGGAAGGGCTGGATTAGAGCCTCAGAAAACGTATAAGGGACGTTCACTAGAGTTAGTGAGCAGCAGTGGCAGTAGGAGGAGCAGGAGCTTTGGCTTTGGTAACTCCAGAGAAAGCAGCTCAGAGAATTCAGAGAAGCCAGCAACAGGAAGCAGGAAAGACGTGGTGAATCAGAACCAGCTGGAGTCTGTGTGCAAGCTGAGGTCTGAATCTGGGAAGCAACGTCTGCCCTGGGCTGGTAGGAAAACTTACGTGTGTGACTCTGATTCTGAATGGGAAAGAGAAAGGCAGCTAACAGCTAATAGAGTTAATTGGAGGAGAAAGGCGCAGAAACCTTTTAACCAAACCTCAAAACCTATTCCTTATGGTGAAGGCATTCACAAGGAGAAAGTACCAGTCAGGATAACTGGAAAGTATTTGCAAGCTTCAAGAAAGGGAGAATATACGGTGCCAGACATTTGTATGTTGGAAGAGGGTGCTGAGCAGCCTGAACGTAGAGAAAAGCCTCTAAGGTTTAAACCCCTTCTAAAAGGAGCAGTGCACAGACTTTCTCTTGCCTCAAACCCTGAAGGTAGGCCAATTAGCCAATGTAAAGCTGGATACAAGACTTTCTCACGTAGGAGTTATAAGGGACATAACTCTCATTACAATTATATGCCAAGATATGGTGATACAGACCCTTACCTGCTAGAGGAGATAGTAGGGAGGTCACGGGAGCTGGCAGAGGAGAATAATCTGCCAACTCTCTATAGGCAGCAGCAGAGTGATACAGATGATAGTCAGATTGAATCAATGATAATTGATCCACCAGAAACAGAATTATCTGACAATCAGATGGACTGTTCATTGGCTGTATTAAGTGATGTGGTTTCACTGTGCTGAAGAGATACAGTTGTGAAAATAATTTAACTGCCTGTTTAAAAGTACAAGACTTTACTTTATCCTATCCTTTTTGCCAGAGTGTATGGCTTATGTTTCTTTATTACCTGTGTTTGGAATCCGTCCCCGGGAGGGGAAATAAAACCCTGTCTTGACCTTAACCATTCGTGCCTCAACTACCTTATTGCAAAGGAGCCCAACTACAACCTTTCAATAAAAGGTCCCCCTGCATCCCAACCAGTACGCTAACACTACAGGCGGCCCAGGGTGTGACACTGGCCTTCACAACATACGTAGCTGTTTCCCAAACATACAGCAATAAACAGTTTCTTTTCTTCAAATCAAAGTAAATGTCTTTTCTTCTTTCAACAGGGTACTTAGCAATTCAGGCTAGAATCATTCTCCCTGTCTTACTCACTGCTTTTGGTGGTTTTCAAGTTACAGACTTTTTCCTTTATCCAGCAGCTTCTAGTCTGCCTTTTTACACCATGAACAGTCCATTAATAAATCCTCTGAGTCAGAATCAGGTTCAACAGATTCTACCTGCATTTCCTCCGGGTTTTCAACTGGTATGTCTGGCTCTAAGCCTTCATGCAATGCTTCTTGCTTGAAACTCTCTAAGAGCTCCTGAATTCTCCTCCACTGGGGCTTCTTACTAGGAAAAGGGTTTCCACCTGGAGTGAGAAGTTTCTTTTCCTGACTCAAACGCCAGAGTACCTCTAACTGGCTTAGGTCACTCTTAGGTATATTTTTACCCACCCACCTTCTGGGAACTGGAATCTTTTTAGCTGGTCCACGTACTGGAGGAACTGCACCTTGCCCCTTGTCTGTAATTCTTTCAGCTACAGCACTACTGGCTTCAGAACCAATTGCAGTTTCCCTGCAAGCCTGGTTCTCTTTCTGGGTGCTTCTTTCACCTCTGAAATCCCCCTGGAAATCTCCACTGTTCTCCTCTTCGGTGAGTTCTCTGGGTCTTTCCCTGGTGCTTCTCCCTCCACGGAAGTCTGCAGTGCTCTCTCTAGTCAGCTCCCTCGTATGCTGCTCTCTCCCCGAGTACTGCTCTCTCGTGGAATCCTCTCTCCAGCCGGTGCTACTCTCACATGTTTCTCTGGGTTTATAAGGCTGCCTTTTGCCTAACCTGCACTGTCCCTTACCCAGGTGTCTCTCATTATCCTCCAAGCCTGCCCTTAGATCAGCAGAGCTTGGGTGTGGCTTAACTTCAGCAAGTGCGTGTTTTTTTTCTTTGCCTGCACCCTGAAAGCTACAGATATCCTGCCTGTCTCCTTCCTTAAAGGTAGATCTATAATTTTCCTCTGTTTGCATGGGCTCAGCCATGCTCTCCTCAAAACATTTATAAATATATGAATCACAATACTTATTTGTAGTTTCATATTTGCCACCCTATGAAACTTAAGAAAAATCTCCCAACCAGTCAATTTCTGCATCTTCGCAGAATATGCTGTTCAGATCTGGACTTCAATATAGAAGCTCGCGCGCTCCAACATAGGTTATTGGAACGGGGTTATCCTCAGTGTTTCCTCCATAGAGCTTAAAAATGGGTGAAATTTGCAAACCAGAATTGACTTCTGTTTGCGCTCTCCCATACTCCTACCTGTCAGCTTGTATAGTACAAATGATTTGGTCGCTTTGACAGTACTTAAAGAACCCCCTCTATTTACTTACCTTTGGGGCAAAAATGTTGGTAAGAATGTTTCCAGATTTATTTGTCATGAACATGTGCAGGAAGAGAGGAGGCACTTCTCTTGTGGTCAGTATTCTTTGTGTGACCTTTCATTACAAGAGAAATGTGGAGTTATCCCCAGACCAACCGCGCCTATAGATCAAAGGCTCATTCTGACTCTAATTCCACATATGTTGTTTACATGATTATGTGCCCATGTCACTTTTTGTATGTGGGGTGGACTAGATGTAAGGTTTGCCTATGTCTTAATAAGCATAAAAGTCTGATTACTACTAGGACTATTTTGGCTCCTTTGGTGGAGCATTGGATTTCAGCCAACCATATGCTGGAGGATCTTTATAGGAGGGTTATTGAAAATGAAATGATCTTGGCATGGTGAGGATTTAGATAGTCTGCTAAATTATAAAGAACAAGCTTAGATTTTTCACCTTGACTGTGTGGCCCCTAATGGGTTGAATATTAAAATTGACTGGATGATGTTGATATGAACACTCATTCTGAAGGAGAGGCCGGGTTTTTTTGGCCACTCCCCAGACTCTGCCTGTGCATCTGGATTGGGAGATCAGGCATGTGATCCAGATGTGAGCTGTGTTATATAGGGGGCCTTATGCTATTTATATAGTACTTTAAGTGTTTGGAAGCTGGAAGATCCTTTGTTGATACCTAGACGTTTGAAGACTGATATACACAGTGCATCTGGAAGCCTGAAGATGCTTTACTGATATTTAGAATTTTGAAGAGCAGCACAAAGCAGTGTGTGCTGGTTTTAACATTGCCCTGAAGCAGGTGTCTCCATTTTGAATCAAAATGTAGTGCCATGCTTTCCATGTCAGAGGTGTTGGTACTTTGGGACTACTTGGAATGATATAACCGGCAAGTTAAGTGACTATTGAGTTTATAACCATTCTTTGGGTTTTTTTTTTTTTGAAAAGTTGGGGATTGTTTTCTTCATTACACGGGGGGGGGGGGGGTGTCATTCCAATCCTGAATAGTGAGGGGCTGAACATCCTGCCCCCGCTATTCACCTAAACCCGATGCCGGAGTAGGAGCTCCCCACATGTACACAGGAATTGGTGGGGAGCTCTGGATGGAGGTGGGAGGGGAGGACCAGAGGAGGAGCAAGGGCAGGGCCGAGGCAGGACCCTGACCCAGGCATACATGGCCGATTCTGGCCATGGCCTGTATATCTGGGCAAGAGGAGATAGTTGAGGGACTTATTCCACCTTGGTGGAGGATTAGGTCCCCGCAGCAGTGGATAGCAGCACCCACGGACCCCCCCCCCAGCCAGGTCGGACATGTCCAGTGGTTCCCTGCTGCCCAATCCCAGCCCTGACAGGCCCACTTGGGAGTCAGGCAGAGGGGAATCCAACGTTGAGGTACAGTGGGGGATCAGTGCATCTGCATGGCATCCCAGTGCCATGACGATGGGGTCACCATGGCACCAGGGCTCTTTGCAGGTGTTCCAGCTTGGTTGGATGGGATGAGAGCACAGCGGCTTGGAATCGGGGCACAGTCTACCCATCCAGGCCAGTTGCATATGATTCCGATCCCATGGGGACGTACAGCCCCTGCGAGATCACAATCTGCTGCAAATCTGGCCCATCCGGATTCCGGATGTCCAGACGGGCCCCGAACGGAATTGGCAAGATATATAAACTGCTTATCGTAAAAAGGACTATTTGGACTTGAGGAACCTGTTGTTTTGATACACCGGTACCTTCCTTTTGTTAAGTCTGACAAAAAAAATCTATTTTTTGAACTTTTCTGAATATAGGGGTCCTTTGCGTGCGTAGGCTTTTGTTTTTCCAGATATCCTGATTTGAACATCTCAGACTGCACTTGGATGGCATTTGTAAAATGCGCCTTCAGTGTGTACATTGACTGATTTTGGAAGGGAAGTTCCACGGCAAATTTCCTTTCACAAATCAGCTTGCCTTCATGTGGGAAGACTAACAATTGTTTCTTAAATATCTCGCCCTAGGAATAGCAAATTTTTCTACAGCTCTCATAAGTGCTCTAACCTTCAACTCAATATCCTAACTTAGTGGAGCCAGCTTAAGCAATTAGAGGCATTTCCCTATTTATATTTCACTGAACTAACACGGCTGAAAGGTGAACGGAGGATTCCTGAGAGCAAAATACAGCTGCAGTAGGGCAGTGGGGAAGTTGTGGGGAATCTCTCCCCTGTCTATGCAGTGAGTTTTGTACTGCAGAACTCTTGCTTACAAGGAGACAATTCATTGCTAGAATTTAGGGGCCAAATATTCGAAAGGCATTTACATGGTTTACAACCCAGTAAACCGTGTGAATGCCTTAGATGAGGGATATGTGATGGCACCATTGAATATCCCCCTCTAAGTCTCCTATGTGCCCCGATGCTATCCAGTTAGCATCAGGTCGTGTTAATGGCATTCCGGAGGCAGAGACTGGCGTTAACCGGGCAGCAGTGATATTGGATGCTGCCTGGTTAACGTTCTTGTGCCTTAAAGATAGGCAAGGAAAACCAGGCATCATCCAATATCGCTACTGCCTGGTTAGCCCTGGTGGCTTATTTATTTATCATCTCTTATATACTACCTTTCATGATATCAAGACAGTTTACAATTGAACAAACTGAAATTACATTGAACAGGGCATTATAACGAGGAGATAGCTATTTTACAGGGAACATGGGCAATGGGTTAAGTGGCCTGCCCAAGACCACAAGGAGCACCTGTGGGACTAGAAACCCCAGTCCTTCTGGCCCAAAGTTGCTGTCCTCTAGTGGGATATGAACCCCTGACCTTCTGGCCTGAAGTACCTTGCCCCAACCACTAGGCCACTCCTCCCTTCCTGTCACTGTGGCCATTCAATGCTCTCACTGCGACTTTGAATATCCGGTTTAGACAAGGCGCATAATCCTTCCACAATCCAGTGAACTGAATATCATGCCCTAGAAGTCAAAAGCTTAGGACTGGAAACAATGAGAAATTCCGATACCTGTGTCTATTCATCTAGCTGTGTCAGTGGCTCACTATTTAAGTTGGTTCAGACACTTTGTATCCCTTTTACATGGAAGAAGGGCTCCGCTGGCATAGAAAACAATAATATTTATTTATTTATTTATTTAATGTCTCTTCTATACCGCGCTATTTAGTATCAGTGAGGTTTACATACAACAAAGGTTTTATACAGCGCAGACAGCTGCACTGTATTTACAGCAAGCAAGGTACTATAAGCTTGGACATTGCTGGGGTAACTATTTACAGAGAATATAGATCGTTACAGGGTGTAGGTATATACAAGCTGCTATTTACAAGGTATGCGTAATCAACCAGGTAGGGGTATATACATGGTGCTATTTACAGGTAAGCATAGTTGATGCTGGCGCCAGGGGGTGTGGATGCCTTATCGCATGCTGTGTGTGTTGGTGTGGTGGGCCTGGTGGTGGGGGGTGGCTGTATGTGCACTGTCATCTGAGTAGTGTTTGAGGAAGAGGTGCTGCTTTAATGCCTTTCTAAATTGGGCCAGGTCAGAGATTGCCCGTATGTTGAGTGGGAGGTCATTCCAGCATCTGGGTGCGTAGAAACTAAAAGCCCTGTTTGTCGTTGCCTGCATGCATTGTGTTGTTTCCTTCGGGATTATCAGTGTGTTAATTGCTGCAGACCTTCTGGATCTGTTGGAGGGCGTAGGCTGGATAAGCTCTGTGAGGGAGGTGGAGGAGAGCCTGTTGATGGCCTTGAAGGTCAATAGTAGGGATTTAAACAAGAGTCTGCCATGGATGGGGAGCCAGTGGAGATGTCTCAGGATGGGTGTCACGTGATCCTTCCTGGAAGCACCGTAGAGAACTCTGGCCGCAGTGTTCATTGCTAGCTAGAGTGGATTAAGAGTGGATTGTGGGAGCCCTTGTAGAATTGCATTTGCGTAGTCAAAGTGCGGGATCACCAGCGCTTGGAAGATTGTCCGGAAGTCGTCAGGCTCAAGCAGGGAGCGTAGGTGCCCGAGTGTCCAGATCTTGTGGTAAACTGCTCTTACTGTGTTGCTTATGTGGGCCTTCATGTCCAGGCGTTGGTCTAAAGTGACTCCTAGGTAACGGATTGTGGATTTGGAAGTTAGTTCCACTTCTTTGACCTTTAAGGAGGCTGGAGGGGTGAAACTTTGGTTCCTCGTGATGAAGAGGACTTCTGTCTTCTTGTGCTGTATTCAAAGGTTTTGGGTCTGGAGCCAGTTTGATACGGCGTCAAAACAGTTTGTCACTGGGGAGAGGTGCGGCTGGTCGGTTGTGAATGGCATGTAGAGCAGTACATCGTCAGCATATATCAGGTAGTTGACATTGAAAGATCGGATAAGGGTGCAGATGGGCTGCATGTATATGTTGAACATCAGGGCAGAGAGGGAGGATCCCTGCGGTACACCCTGCCACTGGTGGAATGGTTCTGATGTTGAGGCACCAGATCTTACGTGCTGCCATCTGTCAGATAGGTATGATTCGCACCAGCTTAGGGCTGCGTCACGAATACTCTTCTCCTTAAGTCATACCAGGAGGAGCTCATGGCTTACTGAGTCGAATGCAGCGGCTATATCCATAAAGATGAGGGCAAACCCTTGGCAGATGTTGTTGATTCCAGCGATTATGTTATTGAAGAGGGTGGTGAGGAGTATTTCAACACCGTGTGAATCCCTGAATCCATGTTGGCAGGGGTCCAGTGGAGCAGCGGTCTCGATGTGACCCTGTATTTGGCGTTGGACTTCTTTTTCAATTATCTTGGCGAGTAGTGGTATGCTTGATATAGGCCTGTATGAGTCAACTTTCTGGGGGTCTAGTTTGTTGTTTTTGAGCAGAGGTCTGATAGATGTGTGTTTGAGGCTTCGTGGGAATGATCCTATTGAGAACGACAGTTTCATGATTCTGGCTATGAATGGGCTAAATTCACTGCGTAGTGACTTTATCCAGAAGGCAGGACAGGGGTTGGTTTGTGCGGTGGTTGATAGCAGTGATGGTGTCTTCAATGCCTTTCTTCGAGGGGGTGGAGAAGGTGGTCAGTGGTGTAGGATAGGGTGACTCATGTCTGGTGGTGGTCATTGTGGACTTACTGGTCTGGCATAATATGCAAACTCCTGGGGTTGGATCTCGATTTGTTGGATGGGGGATGGTTCTTTTGTTAAGTTACTGACAAGATTGAACAAGTCATGTGGTTTGTTTAGTGATCGTTTCAGGGTGTCAGTGTGGAAATGCCTCATCTTTTCTGTCACTGCTTCATGGTGCTTCATCAAGTGCAGGTTATACTCCATCAGGTCAGCTGTGGAGCGTGACCGACGCCAACGTCTTTCTAGCTTTCTTAGGTGGAGGAGTGACGTTCGTAGTTCCGTGGAGTACCAGGGTGAGGCAGCTCATTTCCTTGGGGGTTTGTCTGAGGGTGGAAGTTGAGCAATGGAGCTGAGGCTATTATCCCAGCTTGAGATCAATTCGTCAAGATCATGCGCTGTCGGGGAGAGGAGCGGGAGAGTTTTACTCAAGATAGCTTCTTTGTCAAAAGGTCGGAATCTTCACAGAGGTGCTCTGCGGGTGCTTGCTAGACTTCTGGAGCTTATGTGGCAGTTGTTGTGCATGGGTATTTGAAATCTGATTAATTTTTGGTCCGACCAGGGAACTGTGGTAATGGACAGTATGGGGTAGTGGGTTCAGTCAATGGCTGCCAGTGGGGAGAAAATCAGGTCCAAGTTGTTTCCTTTCATGTGGGTAGGTTCATTGACTAGTTAAGTACACCTAATTAATATAAATAATAATTAAGTGTACTTTGTTACAGTGGTAACTTTTGAATCATAGATAGTACTGTATATAGAAAGTGACAGCAGATAAATATTATATGGCCTATCCCGTCTGCCCATACATAAGAATTATTTAGTTGTACGATCCCTTCCTCTCCCTCAGAGATCCTCTGTTATTTGTCCCATACTTTCTTGAATTTAGATACAGTTCTTTTCTCTACCACTTCTACTGGTAGGCAGTTTCATACATCCACCACCCTTCCTGTAAAGAAATATTTCCTCAGATTGCTCTTGGGTCTGGCACCTTCCTTCTATGACAACTTGCTCCAGAGCTTCCTTTCAACTGGAAGAGGGGCACCTGCTGTGCATTTATACCGTGGAGGTATTTACATGTCTCTATCATATCACCCCTCTCCCACCTTTCTTCCAAAGTATACATACTGAGATTTTTAAGTCTACCCCCATATGCCTTACGGCAAATGCCACTAACCATTGTATTAGCCATTCTCTGGACTGACTCCATCCTGTTTATATCCTTTTGAAGGTGTGGTCTTCAGACTTGTACATAGTTCTCCAAATGATGTCTCACTAGAAACTTACACAAAGGCAATATTACCTCCTTTTTCTTGCTGGCCATTCCTCTCCTTATGCACCCAAACATCCATCTGGCTTTTGCCATCACCTTTTCTACCTGTTTCACCACTTTACGATCACTTGATAGGACTGTCCTCAGGCCCCAGTTTTCTTTCATGCATTGAAGTACTTCATTCCCTATACTGAAGTGGAGGTTATGATCATTTGGGACATTCCCATTCTGACGGATAAGAAACTGGAAAGCGAGGAAACCTAACATAGTGGTAAAGGGGAAGAACACCAGAACAGCATTGATAATAGAAGTGTCGATACCGAGTGATTGTTCTGTGAATTGCGTGGCGAGGCAGAAGATCCTTAAGCACCAAGAAATGCAGTCAGAGACGAAGAAAATATGTGTCAGAAAGATACAGAAATCGTCCTCATTGTAGTGGGAGCAACAGGCACGGTAAAGAAGAATTTCCAAGCACATCTCTGTTCCATGTAATATATTCAATTTCAACTGTTCCATGTAATATGTTGTTGTTTTGAAACCGTGCTGATCATGAAAAGTGCGGTATAAAACCAAATAAATAAATAAATCTCAACAAATTACCCATACCTGTTGCATCTTACGAACTCCAGAAAGAAGCTCTCTTTGGCATGATGCAAGTAGTACGCCGAGCATTAGCAGTAAATTTGAGAGACTGAGATCATACTCCACATACCCTGGCTTAGAAGTGAGGTTCATGACTGTCATGGTATGTGCAAAACTAACCCATTTGGCAAAACTACCCTGAGTGGAGGAGTAGCACAGTGGTTAGAGCACTGGCCTGTTGACCAAGAGACCAGGATTTAATTCCCACTGGCAGGCAAATCACTTTACTCTCCATTGTCTCAGAAGTAAGGCCTGGCAATCGACTTGCAGTCACACCTTGCCAAAGAAACTCAGGGGCTGCTGGGTTGCCAGGAGTTAGCATTGACTCAAAAGGCATGCTTTGCAATTTTTCTACCTATTCAGACTCTTTAAGATTATCGGATATGATCACCTCCAAATAAGGTCGCACCAAAGACACATACAGAGACACTATCACCTCCTTTTTTCTGATAGCCATTCCTCTCCCTATGCACCCAAGCATCCTTCTAGCTTTTACTGTCGCCTTTAGGGGGAACTGACCCCCAAGACATAATTTTAAAAATGTAATTACATCAAATGTTTTGGGGAACATAAGATATGTCATACTGGGTCAGACCAAGGTCCATCAAGCCCAGTATCCTGTTTTCAACAGTGGCCAATCTAGGTCATACGTACCTAGCAGTCTCCCCAAAAGACACAGGTTCCTCAATGCTTGTATTGGGTCAAGCAGTGATATCCTGGGTCCCTTTTAATAATGGTTTATGGACCTTTCCTCCAGGAACTTGTCCAAACCTTTTTTAAACCCAGCTACACTAGCAGCTTTTACTACATCCTCCGGTAACAAATTCCAGAGTTTGATTATACGTTGAGTGAAAAAAATATTTTCTCTTATTAGTCGTAAATAGGTTACCCTGTAGCTTCATTGCATGTCCCCTAGATTTTTTATATTCTGACGATGTAAACAATAGATCTATGTTTACCTGTTCCACTCCATTCATTAATTTATAGACCTCTATCATATCTCCCCTCAGCCGTCTCTTTTTTCCAGGTTGTGAATCAGCCCTGTACATGCTGCTGGGCTGGCCTGCCCCCGCTCTGCCCCGATCCCACCCCCTCCCACCGGCTCTCCCTGTCCTGATGCAGAGGACGTACAGGGAGAGCAGGTGGGGGAATCGGGCCCCAATGGTTAACGGGGCTGCATGATATCAAGCCCCACAATCCGCGTTTCAGAATGGGGCATTGAGTCTTTTGCCCCATCTGCCAGTCAGTTTGGGAACCTCACCAGCACTGCTATGTGCAATTGCTTTCTTGTATGGCGGGCCTGGGATTGTGCTGGCACTTTCTCTTCTGTGCGACCATGGTGTGTTGCTACTTCTTGTGCCAGCAGGCCCGGGAATCTTGCTGGCACCTCTTCCTCTATGTCACTGTTGTGTGCAGCTGCCTTGTGTGCTAGTGGGCCTGAGAACCGAGCTGGTATTTCCCATCCTGTGCTGCTGCAATCAATCACAAGTCGCATGTGTATCATGAACAGATGTATATTGATAGATAGATCAACCTTCGCCATTAGGTGGTATTGACTGAAGCAAAACATGTCTTAAAAAGCATTCATGCCTGCTCTTGAAATAGATACTGTATATTGATCTCCCCGCCAACAAGATGGTCCAGTGAAGCCTAGATCTGTCTTGATCCGGCTGAAACTATTCTCACAGGTCCTGCAAATATTGTTGCTGGCAAGAGTGAAGTCTGGCAAACCAAATATACGGATCGCAAAATTCTGCTGGTTCCTGATCTTGCTAGCACTACTGCTATAAGACGTTGTGCATTCCTTTTGATGAGACAGCCATTAAAAATGTTGGGGTGCAGTATAGGCTTCTTTATCCTGTGAAGAATCAAGTTGCTCATGGTTCTCATACTGGAACTTATAATGACCCTGATGATCTCAAACAATTTCTAGTCCTTGAAATGTCTTAAAGTACTGTAACTGGACAAGTTATTTAGATAAATTAACTCTGCATAGTACTGCAATGACAAAAATAACATGTTAGTGTATGATTCATAGTTTACATGTGTTTTGATGAAAGTATGAATGTAAATTTATGTGATGGGTGCCTAGCTTGATGAATGAAATGATGGCCTACCAGTCTATACACTTCATCCATTACAAATGGCTATGAGCACTGCTGCACGAACCATCTATGGAGTCTCTAGAAATGAGCATGTGACACCTCTCCTAATGCAGCTACATTGGCTTCCTATAACCAGTCGCCTCAAGTACAAAGCCCTCCTTATGACGTTTAAAATTCTTCACCATCTCTCTGCAACCTCCTTAGAAGATCTCTTACAGTGGACACCCGACAGCAGAGTCAGGAGGAGAAGCATGACATATACTCTTGCCATTCCCACTCTGGCTAGTAAAAGCTTCCAATTTACTAGGTATAGAGCCTTCACCATATTTGCCCCTCTGCTCTGTAACTCCCTCCCTGATCCAATCCATCATATCAATGACCTGTCACCTTTTGAAATGCGATAAAGACACATCTCTTCCAGCTATACTTGATCATGTAACATAGCCCACTATTACCTCGCCTCCTGCCATTGCCCGTTACCATGATCCTCCTTTCCGATTGTAAATAGTTTAAACCTATGATCACCTTTGCTATGGAAGACTACTGTTGTATTGTTCTAATTGTTAAGCTCTGTTACTTGTTCACTGTAAACCTGTTCTATGTACTGAGTTCATATGCTGTAAACCGCGCTGATTTAAAATAGTGCGGTATACAAAACCAAACAAATAAATAAATTTTGAGAGCTCAATTTCAGGGATCGTTTTTTCTCTGTTGGTTGACATTTAACTACAATCCGTGCTAAATAAAAAACATTGAGTTGGCTTGATATTCCATTAGGTTGCTAGGATACCTTGGCATAGATTAATATCAACAGTTGTCAAGCTGATGGAATCTTTTTTTGTGCAGTTCATGGCATGCACGGTCCACCTAGCAAAGTAATAGCGATAGTTGGTAGTTGCACTGGCAGATATTGGCAAGTAACTGAAACTGTTTGTGTTATGTCCAAATTAAAATGGCTCCAGGCTGGATTTTATCTAAACTTTGCAGCTTATGCCTTAGCTATAATGAACTGGGGAGTATGTAAAAATTCTAATGGACACATTGCTGGCTAGGATCGAAAATGTGAGTTGTAGCTACTATAATAAGGGTGTGCAGCGATTGCAAAGGTAATTGCAATATTGATTGAGTGATATGGACTCCTGCATGAGGTCTATGTTTTCTGGCAAACCTTCAGTATCTGACCTGCTTCATTGTGTAAACGGGATCATGTTTTCGATATAGTGGCTTTGAGCCCTGATGAAGCCTATAACTTGCCAAATGTTATTGTTTCACATTATTGTTGTAGTTAAGTGCCATCGAGTTGGTATCAACTGATGGCGACCTTCTGGATAGTTATCCTAAACTGTGTTCGCTCTTCAGTCCGGCAGCTCATTGTTGACAGACTGGCACCCATAGCTACTGTTATTGTATTGATCCATCTCATTGCTGGCCTTTCTCTTTTCCATTGACCTGCTACTTTGCCAAGCATGATGTCTTTCTCTAATGATCTCTCGCTTCGCATGATGTGTCCAAAGTATGAAAGTCGAAGTCTTGTCATCTGAGCTTCTAAAGAAAGTTTAGGTTTGATTTCCTCTAGTACCGACTGGTTTGTTCTTTGGGCAGTCCAATGTATACACATTATTCACCGCCAGCACCATAATTCAAAGGCATCAATTTTATTCATGTCTATCTTTTCACCATCCAACTTTTGCATCCATATGATGTTATTGAAAATACCATGGCTTGAACAAGTCAAATCTTTGTATGGAGAGAGGCATCTCTGCTCTTGAGAATCTTGTCTAGGTCCTTCATAGCCATTCTGCCAAGAGCAATGCATCATCTGATTTCTTGACTGCTTATTGCTTTTTTATTGATAGTGCATAACTTTAACCTACTTGGATCAACTATCTCAATTTCTTCTCCATCAATGATGAACTTATTGATTTTGCCAGTTGTCAGGATGTTTGTCTTCTTTACATTAAGGTGTGAGCCCATTTGAAAACAATGTTCCTTGATCTTGAGTAGCAAATGTTCAGATCATCTTCACTTTCAGCTAGTATGGTATCATCAGCATAACGAAGGTTTTTGATGAGTCTCCCACCAATCTTTACACCTCTGTTGTCTTCATACAGTCCTGCTTCTCTGATGATCTGTTCTGCATATAAATTAAACAGGTAGGGGGAAAGTATGCAGCCTTGACGTACACCTTTGCTGATTTTAAACCATTCTGTTTCTCCTTGTTCTGTTTGAACTGCTGCTTCTT
The DNA here is from genome assembly GCA_033557465.1 of Ichthyophis bannanicus. Taxonomy (NCBI): domain Eukaryota; kingdom Metazoa; phylum Chordata; class Amphibia; order Gymnophiona; family Ichthyophiidae; genus Ichthyophis; species Ichthyophis bannanicus. The sequence goes on along the minus strand of CM066036.1, from coordinate 27,191,253 downwards.
GATCAGTGTAAAGGTTGTGCTTCTTAATGTGGCCCAGAGTTTCTCATGGTTTACACCATAGGTTTTCAACCCAGTCCTCGGGGAACCCTAGGCCAGTCGGGTTTTCAGGATTCCCACAATGAATATGCATAAGATAGATTTGCATACAATGAAGGCAGAACATGCATATCTTTCTCATGCATATTCATTCTGGGAATCCTGAAAATCTGACTGGCCTAGGGTTCCCCGAGGACTGGGTTGAAAACCCCTGGTTTACACAGTCAAAATCCTTGCTGTAGTAAATAAAACACATACATAAAGATATCCTTTTGGTATTCATTAGTCTTCTCAAGGATCCATCTCACATCCGCGATGATGTCTCTTCTTCCTCATCCTTTCCTGAACCCTGCTTGAACTTCAGGTAGATCTCGTTCCAGGTACAGTTGTAGTCTCTGCTGAATAATCTTCAGTAGAATCTTGATGGCATGTGGGATCAGAATGATTGTGCAACAATTTCCACAGGCAGTTGGATCACCTTTCTTTAGTATTGGTATAAACACAGATCTTTTCCAGTCAGTAGGCCATGATGTTGTCTTCAAAATTTCCTGGCAGAGCCTTGTAAGTATGGTAACAGCTGCATCAGATTGCTGTAATACTTCTATTGGAATGCCATCAATGTGCGTGCTTTGTTCTTTGATAAGAAATTACCCCTCCCTATGTTACATGTTACACCGCTTTGACCCGGTGAAAAGCGGGATATATAAATGCAGTTAAATGCAGTTAAATAAGGCTTTCAATGCTGCTTCAACTTTTTCTTTCATCACCTATGGTTCCGGATCATAAGGTACAGGTTGAAATGGCTGTTAGTCCACTTGATCTTTATCATATAATAACTCTGTATATTCTTTCCACCTTTTTTTGATCTTCTTAGCATCATTCAACATGGATCCTTGAGCATCTTGTAACAATCCAATTTGAGGCTGGAAGTTTTTCTTTAACTCTCATAGCTTTAGGAAATCTGATCTTGTTCTTCCTCTAATAGTCTCTGCTTTTATTTCCTTGCATGCATCATTGTAGTACTTCTCCTTGTCTTGTCTTGCTGCATATTGTAAATATCTATTGAGTTCTGTGATTACCTCTCTTTCTCCTCTGGCTTTAGCTTCTCTGCATTTCTGTGCAATTTTCAGAGTTTTTTTTGGTCATCCATTTTAGCTGTTTTTGCTTTTTCAACTTTTGTAGAGATTTCTCACTTTCTTCCAACACAACCTTTTTGATATCACCCCATAACTCTTCTGGAGCACCGCCATTTGTATCTAAAGCAGCAAATCAGTTTTTCAGGCAGTCTTTAAATTCTGGTGGTATATTCTCAAGGTCATATTTGCTACATTCATCAGCGGCTTGCTCTTTTTCAACTTTAGCTTGAGTTTGCATACTAATAGTTTGTGATCTGTACCACAGTCAGCTCCAGGTGTTGTCTTTGTTGATATTATAGAGCTTTTCCATCATTGACTTCTTCAGATGTAATCAATTTGATTTTTGTACAATCCATTTGGTGAAGTCCATATTTACAGTTGCTGCTTGTGTTGCTGGAAGAAGGTGTTTGAGATGAATAGATCATTGGTCTTGCAGAATTCTATCAGTTTTTCTCAAGTTTCATTTCTGTTGCCAAGTTCATATTTTCCAACCATTTTCCCTTCTATTTTGTTGCCAACTTTTGCGTTCCAGTCACCCATGACTATCAGGATATCCTGTTTACATTTTCTGTCAATTTCAGCTTGTTCTTGTTCATAAAACTCATCAATTTCATCCTCTTCTGCAGCTGTTGTTGGGGCATATACTTGAATTATAGTAGTGTTGATGGGCATTCCTTGTAAACGAATAGAAATTAAGCATTCACTGATTGCACTATATTTCATTACAGTTCTTACAAGTTTCTTCTTAATTATAAATGCAACATGATTACTTCTTTGTCTTTCATTTCCAGCCACAAAACCATGGAATCATCAGATACAAAGTGCCCAATGCCAGTCCATTTCAATTCGCTGACACCCAACAGATCGAGATGGGGTACACATTCCATTTCATTCTTGACCACCTCCAACTTCGCTTGGTTCATGCTTTGTACATTCCATGTCCCAATATGTAAGACATCTTTGCAGCTTCTGATTCTCATTTCATGCGTCCAGTCAGACGTCCCGAGGGCTTTGATCCAACCACACCATAAATGCTGGTTTTACTCTGAAAAGTCTACAGCTCCTCCCCAGTAGCCAGTTGAGTGCCTTTCAACCTGAGGGTCTCATCTTCGAACACTATAGTGCAATTTGTTTTGTTGTGACTATCCACTGGGTTTTCATGGCAAGATACGAAAGTAGATCGCCAGGCCTTTCTTCCACACAATTTAAGTTTAATGTTGCTGCCCTTGTCACAGAAATGTGATCCTCCACTGCCAACACCATCCCATTCTGCTGCTGCCCAGATGGATGGTTTGTCTTGGTCTGGCACCTTAGCTGAGACGTATCCATCTTGGGAGACCCTGCCAGTAGTTAATCTACTGATAGCTTAGCCATTAGCATCACTGATGCACAAAAGCCCTCACAGCATGACAAGCAAACTATATTTAAAAGCAGCACTGGAAAGGGCCAATCTAACATTTTGGCCAAAACTGAATGGATTTATCTGGGCACAGAGGAGAAACAAAATTTACACCAAAAAAAGATAAGATGACTGAACTAGAATTCTATTTGTTTCTGTAATAAAAGCTATATAGATCTGATTTAAGTTGCCCAGGAATATGCGTGTGCCGTGCCTGCCTAGAACAGCAGTGAGTAAGCAATAAGTTAAATTTATACTAAGTGTTATAGTTGCCATTCAAGTTTTTTTTTTTTTTAAGAATGGTATGAGTATGATGGTTAGGTGTGTATGTGTGACTAGGTATGCAGTAGGAGGTGGATGTATATTTGCATCTGAGGGGGGGGCAAGTGTTTTATTTCATGTATGTTATATCCTTGGAGCATGTATGTTTTATTTCATGCATGCTATGTCCAGACCTGCTAAATGCCTGTATCATGCTGCCAGGGACAGAGCTCCCTGCACATATATTTGAGTTGTACAGAAGCTCTGTCATGGGAGGGAGGGGGGTGGGTCGCAGGAGAAGCGAGGGCAGGCAGTGGGCAACGACTGGCCCCGGATTTACAGGGCTGATGCAGAGGTTGGCCCTGTCTGTCTGGGGTCTGCAATGTAGGCGGGGGACGTATTCCACCTTGAAAGTGGAATAAGTCCCTCTGGATAGCAGGGGATTGCAGTGCAGGAACCAGAGGACAAGTTGAGTGGGTGCAGGGGCTTCTCTGCAGCCTGACCATGATCAGGGGTCAGACTGTGGGGAAACACATGTTTTTTCATTGGCTGGTGATCATGGCTCTTGAATGGAGTCGCGGTGGCATAGCAACAGGGCGCCATGCCAACACTGCTCCATTCAGGAGCCTGGCTGGGCTAGGTTGGGATTTGCTGAGGATCCAGCCTGATGGAATTGGGGCCCAGCCTGCACGTTCAGACCGGTAGACCCAATTCTGATCCTGCAGGCTCATCTATCTCCCGCGAGATCAGAATCAGGTGCTACCGCTTCACGCCCCGATTCTGACAGGACGTACATGGGCAGGACGTGCTAAATAGAATTGGCCTCCGTGTAAATAGTTAATATCTAATAAGCATTCCCTGTTCCTTATCTTTATTATATGAAGTAGATCGTTCAATGGAAATGGTGTTTGATTTGTTTGAAGTTCCATGTAAACCGCTTTGACCTCTGTGAAAAGCGGCATATAAATCCAGCCACATAAATAAATAAATAAATGTTTAAATATTCCTGGATAAAGCCCTTTTGGGATGGAGTTTGGAAATCTGTGTGTGAATTTTTTTAATTTGACATACCATTAACATTGCAGATGGTCCTATTTAGATCCTTATGTCATCAGGTGGTACTGAAGGAATACAATAAGAAGCTATTTGATGTTTTGATCTCTGTTGCAGTGCAACATATTCTTCATAATTGGAAGGATTTTTCATTTCTGAATGTTATGTTTTGGTGGCGTTCTATTTGTGAAATTAGAAGGATGGAAGACACTGTTTCAGTGTCATTACAATGTATCAGCAAGGTGGAGGGAATTTGAAAATCTCTGGATGTATATCTTGATGGCATTTAAGACCTCTTTTATAGATAATCTCTGTCATTCTCTTATTTGTAATATTGTTCTTGTTCCTATTAATTTGAAAATAAACTTGGAAAACAAAATATTGTCGCATGCTGTGCTAAGTGGGCGACTATCCTTAGGGGGCAGGTGCCTCTGTCACCCATCTTGAGACACCACCCTGCAGTGGGGAGAATCTGCATCGGCCAGCACAACCAGAGAAGAAAGAAGAGAGAGGCTTGCAGCCTCTGCCAAAGGACAGGGCAGAGACCAAGGTTCCAGGAGAGCACCCGCACCAGTCCCTCCCGAGCTCACTGCCAGAGGCCACGCGGAGCAGTCCTGGGAAGACTGCAGTTCACAGCAGCTTTACCATCCAAGAGGAGAAGGAACCAAAGCACGCAATACCGAAGACGTACCCAAGTAAGGGGGGTAAAGCCTCCTGATACCCAGGTGCCTTAGTGTGGAGTGGCATAATGGAAAAGAAAAACCTAAGTAGAGAGATACTGTAATTAACTGGTTAAATATTTAAGTTGGGCCTGAGAAACCTAAGGAGAGTAAGGTGTAAAGAGCTAGAAGGAATGGGGTAAAGACCCTAAACACCATAAGATGAGATTAGTCATGTTTTGTAACATAGTTCTGTTTTATTGCTAATGTCGATTGTTATCGCTGTTTTCATCAGTGATCTTTAAATTTAAATAAACTCTTGGTTCAGAAAAAAAAGGAACTGGTTAAAAGATGGAAAACAGAAAGTAGGGCTAAATGGCCCATTTTCTGAATGGATAAAAGTGAATAGTAGAGTACCCCAGGGATCTGTGCTGGGTCCGCTGCTTTTTAACATATTCATAAATGACCTAGAAATGGGAATAACGAGTGAAGTGATCAAATTTACAGATGACACAACATTTTTCAATGGTGTTAAAGTGCAAGAGAAGTTGGGAAACTGGGCATCCAAATGGCAGATGAAATTTAATGGGGACAAATGCAAAGTTATGCACTTAGGGAAGAACAACCCAAACTATAGTTACACAAAGCAAGGTTCCGCATTAGGGACCACCACCCAGCAAAAGGATCAAGGTGTCATGAGGATAATATATTGAAAGGCTCTGCCCAGTGTGCAGTGGTGGCCAAGAAAGCAAACGGAATGCTCGAAATCATAAGGGAAGGGATGGAAAATAAACGAAGGATATTATAATACTTTTGTATTGCTCCATGGTGTGACCACACCTTGAATATCGTGTGCTTGTTTGGATGCCATATCATAAAGGATATAGCAGAATTAGAAAAGGTACAGAGAAAAACCACCAAAATAATAAAGTGGATGGAAGGATATCCCTACAAGGAAAGGACTGAAATATTAGGGCTCTTCAACTTGGAAAACGATGGCTGAGAGAGATATGATAGAGGTCTATAAAGTAATGAATGGAATGGAATAGGTAAACATAGAACAGTTGTTTACTGCTTCAAAAAGTAGACACTAGGAAGCTACAATGTAGCACATTTAAGACTATTCAGAGAAAATATTTTTTTCACTCAGTGCATAATCAAATTCTGGAATTCGTTACCAGAGGATGTATTAAAAGCTGTTAGAGCAGTTGGGTTTAAAAGAGGTTTGGACAAGTTCCTGGAGGAAAAGTCCATAAACCATTAAAGTTATTTGATCCATTAATCCCCTGCACACCTTGTTAACACAGTTCCATGTAACACCTTGTTGGATGTAATGCTTTTTTAAGTTCATTGTAAACCGCTTTGATTCCGGAAAGGCGGTATATAAGTGCACATAAATAAATAAATCATTAAAGAGAACCAAAGAAATCCACCTGCTTACCCCTGGAATAAGCAACATGCAATCTGTGTACCTTTTTGGAAACCTGTCAGGTACTTGTAACCTGGATTTGCTGCTATTGGAAACAGGATACTATGCTAGGTGGACTGTATTAATTTATTTATATTCTCTTATATACCGCACTATTCTGCATCACTGTGGTTTACATTGAACAAACTGAAATTACATTGAACAGGGCATTATAACTTGGAGATAACTATTTTATAGGGAACATGGGCTATGGAGGGTTAGGTGGCTTGCCCAAGACCACAAGGAGCACCTGTGGGACTAGAAACCCCAGTCCTTCTGACCCAAGGTTGCTGTCCTTTAGTGGGATTTGAACCCCTGACCTTCTGGCCTGAAGTACCTTGCCCCAACCACTAGGCCACTCCTCCACTCCACTCCACTCTGTAGGTATGATCCAGTATTACAAATCTTATTTTCTTAAGTCCATAACATATTAGAACATTTGTATGCCCTACGTTTTCTACCTTTTTCATACAGATTTCAATTCTGGGTAATGCTGCTTATCTTTAAGGTATTAAAGCTGGACATTAGTCTCACTTTGTCATTTCCATGGGAGCTTTATGGCCCCTCATGGAGGCTGTGGTCTTGAGAGGGAGACAACTGAGATATCTTTTGCTTCCTAGAATTCATGGAACATGAGTTTTAAATTGATTGTTCTCTTTTTCAGCCCAACAAGATGCCCTAGATGTACCATAACTTGAGGACATGGTTGATTTTCCTAAGAAGATAAACGCTTATTACTTTCCACTTGGACAATTCTTGCTTTCCTATTGGAATAGTTAGAAAATAATGTTTCCAAGAACTTTTCGACCATATCTCTGCTTCCCAGTCTTCCACAAAGGACAACTTCACAAACTCACTGAAGAATTATCAAAGTACTTCTCTGTTGCTTAAATTGGAAGTTCTCTACAAAGTTTTTGAAGCTTCAGGGTATGGCTATGAGCTCTTGTTGTGGCTCTAACTGACATTGCTTCCTAAATACGTCTCCCCTCCATTTGCCCCTTACCATTATTCTTTCCTCTCCCTCTCACCTTCTTCCTCCCCTTTTTTTTTCTCCCTTCCCTGTCTCCTCTTCCTCTTTCCCCTCCATTTTTCTTTCCTCCTCTTTTCTTTCTGGAAACTAGTACAGTAAAAGAAGATTTGCACCATGTGCCCACCTCTTCACAGCTCACATGAACCTTCTAACCCAAGTAAACCAGCTCTTTGAGGCAAAACATTTCCTCCTCATCATCACATGAACAGTGCATTTTCTTTTCAATCTTGCATGAGTTGCTTCCATGTTCCTTGCTGCCAAACCTTTCTCCCTTTGGCCTGTCTGTGCCAGTTTCTCCATTTTTCTGACCTGCTTTGAGACCCCAGTACTTCACTCGCTGTTGGATTGTGAAATCTGTTGCTGCCTAAATCTGCAATGGCAGCTACGAACAGTCATAATAGCTGCATTTGAGAAACACTGGCTTAAAATGTATCTCCTGGAGGGGCGTGGAAAGATGACCACCTGAGTATCCCTCTGCTCGCTCTTTTCTTGGGAAAGTATAAAGCTAAGCTTAAGTCAGGGAAAAAGCCCTCCAGTGCCCCTGTCTTACCTGTCAAGGGTCCAATGGATTTCTGTGTGTGGGCAGAAGCTGAATTGAATTCCGGAGGGTTCCCGGCTATGTCGACGTCGAGGTCAGGAAACCTGGCATCTTCTTTGGGCACAGAACACACCTGGTCCCCAGAGGAGCACTCTCCCCCCCCCTTCCTGGTGCAGCAGTGAGATCAGTTAGGCACAGGAGGTCGATCGTCAGATGTTGGTGGGATGGAACTTTCCTGTGGAGGGAGTGCTGCCGTTGAGAGCTGAATGCACCGGTTTTGCCAGCACTGGATCCAGGAATTCAAGGGGTTGGGTTAGCATCAAGTCCTGTGGCTGGAGTAACGGATGAGGCTTCAACTGCAACACCTACTGTTTTATCGGAGGCTCCTCTGGTCTTGGTGGCCCCGGTAAGACCAGCGAAGCTTACTTTGGTATGCCATAGTGAATTTGATGGTGATGGTATCTGGTCAGTCCCAGCATTTACAAAAGAAGATTCAGGAGCAGGAAGTGTTTATTTTACAACAACAGGCTGCAGTGGAGGCAATGAAAACCCCCATAGTGGACAATGCAGTTCAAATTGACTCTGTGAGGGACTCTTTCGCTGCTTATCAAGTTGGAGGTTTTGGAGAACACCTCCAGAGCTTCAAACTTAAGATTGGTGAACTTTCCAAAATCTTCTGTTGTTTCTCCATGGGAGATGTTTAAAATATATTTAATAGAGATTCTTCAAGTGTCCAAAGAAGCGGTCCCACCATTGTCTTGAATTTATTATTTGCCTTTTGCTAGGAAAGAGTCTTCTGGTGAACCCTAGGCTATGGACACTTTGAATATATTAGCACTATTGGAGGAATCCGGGACAGAGAATATTGTCCCTGCCATGCTTCTAGCATCTTTTGCATTGTTGCCAGAGAGAGACTGGCTCCTTAAATTTTACTTTAAAAAACATTTAAAATGTAAATGTAAGGATTTTCCTGGACTTGGTTCATGAGACTCAGAAACATAGAAGAGAGTTTCTGTTGTTAAGAAAAGGGGTGTTGCAAATAGAGGCGATGCAGAGTCTTAGATGTTAGGAAAACTAACTGCCAAGATGGGCCAAAACCGCAAGGAGCCATTAGCGGGATGGGAACAGCTGGGGGATGTAGAAAAACAGTGGGCAAAACTGAAAAGGGAAATAAAGGTAAAAGGAAAATGAAACTGCTATGATTTTCGAAAGAAGTAGCTGAAAAGGTGAAGAAAAAGAGGGAGGCCTTCATGAAATACAAATCACAGAGAGAGGAAGAGAGGCATCTATATTTCGAAAAACTTAGGGGTATGTTTACTAAACCGTCTTAACGTGCGCTCTCCCACGTTATCACACGATAAGGCACCTTATCGTGCGATAATGGCGCTTTACTGGGCGATGAGGCGCCTTAGCGCACGTTAACGCGTGCTAAAGCGCAAACGAGCGCTGAAGGAGGAGAAAGGCCCCCGGAGGGCGGAGGAAGGCTCCCCAGGGGCAGAGAGAGAGGGTCAATGGGCGGAGTGTGGGAGGGGACAGGCTCCCTGCACACTAACGCTGTGAAATCCGAGGCTGAAAACTAACGCCAGTGAAACCCTGGCGTTAGAGCTGATTTAAAGGGAAAATAAACCATTTCCGTCAGCAACGTACAGCAAAACCAGGGAAACCTACAAAAAAGTGATAAGTGTGATACATGTGCACGGAACAAAAGGGCAAAGATACAGTGAAAATGACCAGAAGAAAATGTAAAAAAAACATAACCAAGCTGGGCAATAGTGATATCAATGGGAAACATCAAAAAACACGCCCAAGAAAGCTCCAAAAAAAAGATATGAATTTTGAAAGGGTCTATGCTCCGTCCCTATACAAGGTATGGAGGAGTGGAGGAGTGGCCTAGTGGTTGGGGCAAGGTACTTCAGGCCGGAAGGTCAGGGGTTCAAATCCCATTAGAGGACAGCAACCTTGGGCCAGAAGGACTGAGGTTTCTAGTCCCACAGGTGCTCCTTGTGGTCTTGGGCAAACCACTTAACCCTCCATAGCCCATGTTCCCTGTAAAATAGTTATCTCCAGGTTATAATGCCCTGTTCAATGTAATTTCAGTTTGTTCAATGTAAACCACAGTGATGCAGAATAGCACAGTATATAAGAGAATGTAAATAAATAAAAAAAATAAATAATGTGAATGAGCCCACAGTGAAATTGCACTGAGCAGGGTTTTCCTCTCCATTGGACAGGTTTCCTATGGTGTGCACATTAGGGTGGTCCATAAAAATGAATTCCTGAATTCCTTTGCTCCCTGGCCTGATTCCGGTTCCGTTTAGGTAGAAAACACTGTGTACAAAGTTTGAAGCCAATCAAATAATATTTAGGGGTGGCTCAACAAGTCTTGAGATTTCCCCCCTGGGAGCAGATGACGAAATGTTGCATCATCTTGTATCATCCACTCAGTTCCACGCTGATTACATTTGATTGCGTCATATTTGAACTAATCTCGTCTCTGAGAGGTGGCAAAGACATTGTACTATTATCTTTGTATCTTTATTCTTTTCAGATGGCGAAAAAACGTGGTTTTTATCTCATTGAAGAAATGTCCACCACAATTCTGGGGGCCAAGCTCCACAGCAAGGAGCAAGTGTTAAGTGTATTTTTACATCACCATATGACATTAAACAAAGGCGTTAGTGAAAATGCATCTATTGTAACAAGTGAAGTAGAAGCTTACTGGGAAAAGGCCAGGCTTCCTGTTCAAAGAAATGACAAAATTCAAGAAAAAGTAAAGAAATTGTTCAATCAGTGGAAACATTTGAAGAAAAACAAAGGGAGAGGAGGGAAACAAGAGGCAAATGAAAAAGAATTCCAGGTTGCAATGAAAAATCTATTTGATGTGGTGCATGCCAATGCAATGTCTCTAATTCATATTCAAGAAGACAAAGAATTCTTAATAGCGCAATGAGAACCAGGGCGCCACGGCTCAATGTGCGCGATGGACAAGAAATTGGCCAACATGGAAGCAAGATCGCAACAGCGAGAAGAAGAACTGAAAAGACGCAGACAAAAACATGTTGCCGAAGCCGAGGCAACTACAAGCCAAGTTCAGCTGGAAGGATCTTCTTCCTCAGCAGAGTCAGGTGAAGACTCGTTGACATCTGCTGATTCAGATAACAGACAGAAGAAAGCAACTCCACAAACGAAGCAGTTTCGACCTAACAATGTCTGGACCCCAGAGCTTACAGCAGCCCTGGATCGGACAGGAACAACGGATCGCAATGCTCTGTTTGTGGTAGCTGAAACCGCCAGAAGTCTGGGACATTATCCTGGGGAGCTCAATATCAGCCGCTCCAGCGTCAAGCGCCATAGAGAAAAGCACCGTCAGCAACAATGGACGGACCTGCACAACGCATTCAAAGCCGAAGGCAAAACATGCATTGTGCATTGGGATAGCAAGTTATTGCCATCTCTCCTCTGTTCAACCACATCCGTTGACCGCCTTCCAGTTTTGATAACAGCTGTCTCCAGTGGAGAAACACAACTTCTTGGTGTACCAAAACTGACATCAGGAACGGGTGAGAATCAAGCTGCAGCAGTTTATGAACTGTTACAGGAATGGTGTTTGGATGAAAAGGTTGCAGGCTTCTGCTTTGATACAACTGCATCGAACACGGGACATCGATCAGGAGCGTGCATTCTTCTAGAACAGAGACTCCGTCGCACAGTCCTTCATTTGGCATGCCACCATCACATTTATGAAATAATTCTTGGTGCAGTATTCTCTACATGCTCTGGAGCTTCATCGGGTCCCGATGTCCAACTCTTTCGCCGGTTCCAAAAGAATTGGGGCTCCCTTGACAAGTCCAACTATCAAACTGGAAAAGACTTGGAGGTGCTGCAACCTGACAGGGATCGCATCATGAAGTTTGCGGAATCCAAGTTGGCACAGGGCAATCACCGAGATGATTACCTGGAATTCTTGGAGTTAACGATTGTCTGCCTTGGAGGGAATCTTCCTAGTTTCAATTTCAAGAAACCCGGAGCTTTCCATCATGCCAGATGGATGGCAAAAGTCTTGTACTGTCTCAAGATTTGGATGTTCCGAGAACAACTCAAAGATCTTACCCAACGGGAAGAGTCCTGTGTTTGTGATGTGAGCATTTTCTCCATCCTGATTCATGTGGAAGCCTGGTTTTTTGCCCCTGATGCCGCAGTTGCTCCTCGAACAGATTTGGAGATGCTGAAGAAACTACACTCTTACCACAATGACCGTGTTGGAAGAGCGGCCAGAGACAAACTGCAACAGCATCTGTGGTATGTGTCAGAGGAGCTTGTGGCACTGTCACTGTTCGATGAAGCTGTTTCAGCACCGACAAAGCAGGCCATAGTGTCGGCCATGATCCCGGCAGAATCAGATGAAAGCGATGAGGATGATGACGAAGACGAAGATCCCCCAAAGCGGGTCGAATTGAAAAGTTCCATGATTCCACCACTTGAATCTTTTGCAACTCGCAAGTCAATCCGTTTCCTGAAACACCTCGACATCAACAGTGATTTTCTTAATGCAGACCCAGAAGACTGGGAAGAGAATGCATCATTCAAAGATGGTCTGAAGAAAGTAAAAAATCTTCCAGTGATCAACGATGTGGTTGAGCAAGGGGTCAAACTCATTGACGAGTTCAACGGCCGACACACCACAAAAGAAGAGCAACTCCAGTTCCTTCTGGGTGTTGTCTCGCAACACCGTAAGATGTTCCCCACATCGTCAAAGTCCTTACTAGCATCTGGACCACATTGAGTGCTTGGCAAGCATGATACCCCCGTCTATGAGCGGATAATACCCAGTGGTCTGACGAACCCTGGGGAGGGGGGGGGATCCAGGGGCCTGATAGATAGGGACCTTGAGCCACCCCTAAATATTATTTGATTGGCTTCAAACTTTGCATACATTGTTTTCTACATAAATGGAACCAGAATCAGGTCAGGGAGCAAAGAAATTCCTACTTTTATTTTTTCCCCTATGGCAGTGGACCACCCTAGTGCACATGTTCCACAACAGCAGGGTGGGCATGTCGGAATGGGCAACTGGACAGATGCTGGAAAAGGGGACACAGAGGGCTGCAGGTGGCACATGCTGTGGTGCAACTGGGCCACAGTGCAGACTAGTGAAATGCCTAGCTGGCCCATAGGAATGCTGAAACAGTAGAGCAACTGCTGAGGGCCCAACATGGGCAAGAGTGTGCTTCCCATGGTGTCACAGGGGATAGTACCCAGCAGGTACCCCCAATGGCATGGAACATTGGCAGGCGGTGCTGGGGGAAAGCGTGGACAGCTATGCAGGCATCCCTACCCCAGAACCTGCACCATAGGCAGCCGCCTACCCGCACACTGGATGGCCTAAGACTGCGCACCACCAGCACCACCAGCAGAAGGGCATGTCATCATGGTGGCAGAGGGGTACTGGTGGTGGAGGGGGCAGTGGCAGCTGCCCAGAGCAGATCATGGCCTAGCCCTGTTTAGGTGGATGCCGTGTGCTGCAACAGACAGGCTCTGTCTGACAAACAGTCATGGTATCTCCAGGGAATGCACTATCTCTGTGGCAACACGGTGGTGCAGTGAACACAGCCAGTGTGTTCAGGAGCAGAAGGTCACAGGTTCAAGTCCCAGCTGTGGTTCCTGCCAACCCAGTCCCCATATTTTACCAACTACTAAAACGTGCTAATACAGACAGAACCTTTATTGCAGATAACAGAAACATGCCCAATAAACCTACAATTTACCCTACAGAGCACAGACACCATAAACATGCACATTACCTAGAGCAGAGTCTCCCAAATGCAGTCCTGGAGAGCCAAACACCATTCAGGTTCCATGCTGCCTCTAATAAACACGGCTGTGCTGCATGTCTATGCACCGCCCCCATGGTATGCAGATGTATCTCATGCATATTCATTAGGGACAGCATGAAACCCGAACAGTGTTTGGCCCACCAGGACTGGAGTTGGGAACCTCTGCCCTAGAGCAGCAGCCAACAGGAGCAGACACACCCTCACCCACAGGCTCCATTATCCAAAGCCTCCTGGAGAGGCAGGATGTTGGTCCCTGCGTGCATCTCCCAATACTAGCACTTGCATACCTTAGCAATGCCACCCTACACCTGGGAATACAGTACACACCTATCAAATGGTTGCTATGATTACTGGCAGATAGCAATTCCTAAGTTAAGCACAATTTGCTGATTGAGCTGCATCATAGCAACCTTTCTGATGTCTGTGGAGTGTGCTTCAGGTCTGGTGTCTGACAGTGTTTACCACCCTGGGGAGTGACCCTGACAGTACTGTGTACCATAGCCATGCCTGCACTGTGCCCAGGACTGGTGCGGAGGCCAGGGCTGCCAAGAGCCTCTATATTTGCACAATGCTGGCATAGGTGTGGGAGCGTGTGTTTGTCTATCCAGTGTGTGGTGTCTGCCAACATCTTCCTCAGCCCACACTGTTGCCAGTGTAAGCCTGCCAATGTGCATAATGAGAAGCAAGGTACCATGGGTATAGCCTGGACAGGGTGGCCTGGCCAGGATGCATCTGCACAGGGCATAGGGCAATAGCTCGGACATTGTAGTGCCTGACAACCACCTGCATGGACAGGGTGGCCACAGCATGTCCTGCTGGGAGGTCTCTCTCACCCTGACTGAGCAGTGACCACGGCATGGCTAGGTTCCCCCATAGTGCTATGGAGTGTTTCTCTCATGTGATGTTTAAGGGTTCCTTTTTGGGGGCCCAATCACTGGCTTATCTGCTTGGTGTGTATGATGACATCCCCGTTCTGAGTACATGCACTATGGACTAGCTAGCAGACTGTCTGCAGCTAGTATGTGTCTGGATGGAAAATCTTGCAGGGTGCAGCAGCTGGAGGCTTGCTGCCGGAGAATGTCAGGTGGTGGTGCGGCGGCGGCAGCTGAGCACTTCCAGGCCTTCTGTCTGCTTTGTCTTAGGGATGTGTATAGATCTGCATTGACTGCCTTGTAGGGTGTCTGTTCCCAAGCAGGACTAGGGTTGATGGTCCTCTCTACTGCCATTGCGGGGAGGTAGAGTGTAGCTCTGTTGGTGGCAGATCCTGTTTCCCACCCTGAGCCACAGAGGGTGGGTTGGGTGGTGGTGGTGGTACATAATCCACCTATGGGTCCAAACACCCCCCCCTTTCACCTACATCATGTGACCATGGTACCAACACAGGATATGCACTATTTTGGGTGCATCATAGCCCATAAGGGCTAGACATGACTGAGAAATACAGATGTGCCTGCAGGAACTACCTATCACACACACTAGCACTGATGGGGACCTGCAGCATAGCCTATTTCAGCCATGAAAGGTGCTGTGGACCTGGTGCTGGGTGCCCCACCTCACCTTCAGGGTGAGCACAGTACCCGCACAATGTGAGGGTCTGTAGCTACTCTGTGCCAGTAACACACACGGTCAGTTCCCCCTACCAGGCCGAGGTACTGTGGGGGTGCATACCCCATCTTGTGATCATCTGTAGACTGCTGATTTGCATGTGCAGTGCATCATGGGTACGGGTGGGTTAACCCTATCCTGGTAACCACAGCAGACTGTTTGTGTGGTGACATGCAGTCCTTCTATAGCCAGTCAGGGGCTTGTTAGTAGCTGTAGCCCACTGGTTACTTCACTGCCTGTAGAGCTAGAGGTCATGGGTTCAAACCCACAGTGGGGTTATTTGATAGGGCTGTCCAGAGCATTGTCTATTTTTAATGTACATTAGTGCTGCCAGCAAAAACACCCTCAGAGTACTGTAACCATAAGATGCCTCAGAAGGCGCTTTATATAAAGCGCCTTCTGAGGCACCTTATGGTTACAGTCCATATAAGCTGCCTTATAAGGTGTCCTATGGAGCGCCTTATAGGGTGCCCTATAGGGGACATTATAGGGTGCCGTGGCAGACAGTGCACTTTATAATGTGCCCTATGGAGTGCCTTATAGGGTGCCTTATGTGGCACCTTAGGTTATGACACGTGAGGGTGTGTTTGCTGGCAGCAACAATTAAAATATAAATAAAATGCCTCAAGAAACAATACTTACATGTCAAAGCTGATGCCTCAGCCAGCCTTATGCATTGGGCACACTGGGGGATCAAACTCATGACCCCGTATCATCAGTCAGTGTATTAACCATTGTACTACACCTCTGTTTCTGTGTTTGCATGTCTGGGCGCCTACTTAAGATTACCGCGCGTTAACACGCTTAGCGGCGATTAGCCCGTTAATGTGCGCAGCAGCGCGCGTTATCGCGCAATAATCCCGTTTTGCTACTTTAAGACTGAAATGCCCACTCCTTTTATGGCAGCCTGCACACTATCGCCGGGCACACATTAAGACGGTTTAGTAAACATACCCCCTTAGAGAAGCTAGCAAAGTAGTCAGGAAAGCAAAGATTCAAAAAGAGGAGGAAATAGCCAATGCAATAAAATGGGGGGGATAAGACATTTTTCAAATATGTTAGTGGGGAGAGGAAGGGCAAACGTGGTACTGTCAGAGTCAAGGGTGAAGGGGGGGAATATCTAGAAGCTGATGAGAATGAAGCAGAATAGCTTAACAAATATTTCTGTTCTGTGTTCACAGATGAACCAGGAGCAGGACCTCAGAAAACACCCACAAACAGAAGCGAGGAGCATCTTGACTGATTTTCAGAAGACTGTGTTCGTGAGGAACTAGCTAAACTTAAAGTAGACAAATCAATGGGACCAGATGGGATACACTCGAGAATACTGAGAGAACTTGAGGATATTCTAGCGGCTCCATTGACAGACCTTTTCGATGCCTCTTTGGAGTTGGGAGAGATGACAGATGACTGGAGAGAGGTAGACGTGGTCCCTTTAAACAAAAGCGGAAGTAAGGATGTGATTGAAAACTACAGGCCGGCTAGTCTAATCTCTGTGGTGAGTAAATCATTGGAAAGGCAGCTGAAAGAGAAAATAGTGAGGTTTCTGGAGTCCAACGGATTACCGGATCCGAGGGAGCATGGATTCACCAGAGGCAGGTTTGTTAGACAAATCTGATTGATTTCTTTGACTGGGTGACTAGGAGGTTGGACGGAGGGAGAACCCTAGATGTGGTGTATTTAGATTTCAGTAAAGGCTTTAACACCGTTTTGCACAGGTGACTTATAAACAAACTGAGCACCCTAGGGACTGACCCTAAAGCTACTGCTTGAGTTAGAAATTGGTTGAGTTGGAGGCAACAAAGGATACAGGTAAATGGAACTCACTCTGAGGAGGAGGTTACCAGTGGTGTGCCCGAGGGATCTGTCTTTGGTCCGATTCCTTTTAACATCTTTGTTAGTGATATTGCATTAAGGTTGTTGGGTAAGGTTTGCCTCTTTTGCGGATGATACCAAAATCTGCAATAGAGTGAACACTCAGGAAGGGATCTAGCTAAGCTTGAAGAATGGTCTAGAATTTGGCAGCTGAGATTTAATGTTAAAAAATGCTAGGTCATGCATTTGGGCTGCAGCAATCCAAGGGAGTGGTATAGGGGGTGAAGTTCTGTCCACAAAAAAAAAGCAGGACCTAGGCATGATTGTGTCTGATAATCTTAAAGTAGCTAAACAGATAGAACAGGCAACGGTGAAAGCTAGAAGTATGCTTGGGTGCATAGGGAGAGGAATGGCCAGCAGAAGAAAGGAGGTGATAGTGCCTCTATATAAGCCTTTGGTGCAAACACAGAAGAAGCAGGACACAAAACCACCATGGAAGGGTATCTTTATTAATAAAGAGTGAGGTGTGACCCGACGCATGTTTTGGTCGGGGGCCTTCTTCAGGAGTATAGTACCTCTAATAAACATAAAAAAGTAAAAAATAAATAATATAAAAAACATAAGAAGATAATAAAACAATATAATAAAACCAAATGCTACCAGAAGTGTTAGAAACATAAAAGCAATTAAGTTATGAAATACATAAATATATAAAACAAAGGGATATATAATATAATACATCAATAAATAAACAAATGCATCAAGAATATATACAGAAAAGACCGGGTAAATCCCACATAACTTATTCATTATCCACCAGTGAAAGATATTGCAAGGTTACAGAATAAAGATAGATGTAAGAATGTAAAAGAAAGCACACTTACCAACTCTTATTCTCTAATGGGGTTATTCCAAACCACGAATAGTGAGGATGGATGTCCATCCCCACTATTTGTGCGGCTGCAGGCCCCCGAATAACTTCCACACCAGTCATGCGGGGAAGTTAGTCGGGGGCAGGGAAGAGGTGGCCTGGGGTGGAGAATGGGTGGGCAGTGGGCAGTCACCGGCCCTGGATGTACAGGGCCAATTCTAATGTCAGCCCTGTATGTCTAGGGCCGGCGAAATGTTCGGGGAAGTTATTCCACCTCCCGAAAGTTATTTTTTGGTGGCGTCGGGGCACGGAAGGGGCTGGAGGGGACAAAGCTCATCCCCCGCAGCCCGACCTTGGCCTTAGGAGGCTGGATCTGGGGTCAGGCTGCGGAGAATTAACTTTGTGGGAAGTGGCCGGCATTGCGGCTTTTAAATGGAGCTGAGTTAGCCGGGCTAGCACTGTACGTGCAGGCCGGGAATGAATCGCAGTCCCAGCCTGCACATACAATGCTGTTCACGATTCTGACGTGCCCCGCGGGATCATAATCGCAATTTCCTTTGTACATCCGGTTTTATAGAATCGGGCCCTAAGGCTATAAAAACTGGAGGGACATACATTTATAGTAAAAATTGTGTAAATAAAAAGAACAAGGAAAAAAATGTAACTTATCAGTGTCAGGGAATAAACAACAGCAGAAGCTACGGGAGGACCTAAAACACCAAGAGCAAGGAGAGAGAGAGACAGCCCCTTTGGAAACACTCCTGCTATATACATTTCATGTCACTTCACCTCATTTTCAATTGGCGCTTTTGCTGTCAGCGTCATTTGCATTCAATTGGAGAACACTTCTAATGGTAAGCTGCAATGATTGCCCTATTTGTTTGCTTCATTTTTCTTTGTGGCCTTTTTGTTCCTTGTAGGTTCCCTTGTATACTATATGCCTATTTGAATTAGTATGTTAGGCGACTCAACTTAATTTACAATGGGGCTCTCTCGCTCTCCTTGCTCTTGGCGTTTTAGGTCTTCCTGTGGCTTCTGCTACTGTCGGGTCACACCTCTCTGTTTATTAATAAAGGTTCCTTTCCACGGTGGTTTTGTGTTCCTGCTTCTTCAGTGTTTGTTGTTGCTGCAGGAAGGGTGTTTTTCTTGCTTAAGTCTTTGGTGCGACCTCATTTGGAGAATTGTTTGACCGCACCTTCAAAGGAATATAAGCAGGCTGGAGTCGGTGCAGAGGGTGGCTACTAAAATGGTTAGTGGTCTTCATTATAAAGCATATGAGGACAGACTTAATATATGTACTTCAGAGGAAACGTGGGATAGAGATGATATAATTCAGACGTTTAAATACCTCCGTGGCATAAATGCACAGGAGGAGAGCCTCTTTTGATTGAAAGCAAGCTTTTCTAAGAGGGGACATAGGATGAGGATGAAAGGGGATAGACTCAGGAGTAATAAACGGAAATATTGTTTTACAAAAAGAGTGGTAGATGTGTGGAATAATCCCCAAGTGGAGGTGGTAGAGATGAGGACAGTGTCTTAATTCAAAAAAGCACGGGACAAACACAGAGGATCGCTAAAGGAAAAACGGGGAATGTTGTAGTGGGTGATCTGAAAGGGCAGACTAGATAGGCCATGTAGTCTTTTTCTGCCATCATGTTTCTATGTAGTTTTTGAAATTTGCACTTAAGTGTTTGTGACTATAATTCTGTTATATTTTCTTTCAACCATCTGAACTATCTGCCGAGTTTCATCTGCGCCAACTTTGATGCCTTGTCTTAGGTGCCTAGTATTTAGGTTCAGCTAGGGTTGCTCACTTTGGCTCATGTTTCCTTTGTTCCTATATTGGATTTCCTTTTGTGTTTTTGTTAGCTACATGCCCCTTCTTCATGGTCATGGACTTGTGGGACTTATCTGCTTCATTTTGTAATAACTGTTCTTTTCTTTTTCTTTGTTAATGTTCCTTTTCCATAAAAGTCTTGTGCTTGGATGTTTATTTAAAATTCAATAAAGATAAAATTTAAAAATAAAATGTATGTTCTGCTACCAAAAAAAGTCCTGACCAAGATGATCTCTTCTAAAACACCAACACAGTACACCGTCATTTCGCCCCCTGCTGGTGAACCAAACACTAAGGCATGATGGCTGGAGAAGCTTTATTAAATTACCTTTGAAGTATTACAATAGAAGGAAATGATTTATTGTGCAATAATCTTTAAAATAAAAGTTTTTGAAGCAGTACCCAAAATGATTTTGCATGTGGAAATAATTTATGAGCCTGAGTGTTTTATAAGGCTGAAATGAAATGTCTAACTGAAACTCATCAATTCCAAAGGAAAAGTCTTATGGCAAGTGACAAAGTGCTTAGTGAAAGACTCAGAAATAACAGGGCACAATTTCAAGTGCACTTGTCAGGGAATGGTTGGGAATGCGGGTGACTGATAGGTAGAAGAGTATTTGTGCATCTGCTTAATGATGAGCTTTCCAGTGGGAATCCAGGAAATGATAGGATCCTCTGGCATCCCAAGGGCTAAAGCTGGACTAGTGCTTTGGGGCAGCAAACCGAGCTGGAGGCTGGGAAGAGGGACGAGGCATGAATCCTGGAAGAAAAAGCAGGAAACAGTCCAGGAATGGGTCAGAAAATAGGTTAGATGAGCAAAGGTTCCAGAGAATTTTATAGCAGGAGCCTGCTGTGTCAGTGAAGCTTAATCGCTATGGCTCTCCTCATAGTCTGTAACCAGTCAGAACATGCTGCATGAAGAGTCAATAGGGCTTTGTGGGTTCAAGTTTATGGGCTCGATATTCAAAGGCATTTACACGGTTTACAGAGCAAATAAAACAGAAGTGCAGAGAGATCATTGGGACCTCCGGAACGGAAGTGTGCCCGTAGCTTTCTGTTTCATTAGAAGGCCAGAGACTCATCAGCTCCCCCTGGTAAATGCCTCTAAGCAGGATCTTCAGGATATCCTTAGTGCCACTGGATATCCGTGGGTGTTTGCCACTAAACAGCAACGATGCTATTCACTTACCGTCAGGACCTCTTGTGGGCATTCTGGTGTGGAGCAGAGGTGGCATCCATCATTAACCAGGCAGTGGCGATATTGAACTTGCTGCCTGGTTCACGACCCCAGGCAAAGTTAGGTGCAGCAAAAGTTGGCCTAACTTTGCCTGTGGGAGCTAAGCAGGCAGCAGTTCAATATTGCCGCTGCCCAGTTACCTTCCGAGCTGTGCGGCAACCCAGATATTCAGTACCACGCATTGGATATCCGGGGTTAGTATTCAGTAGCAATGGCTATTGGGGTCATTCTGAGGCATGAATAGTGGGGATGGACTCCCATCCCTGCTATTTGGGCCATTTCCCAACTCCATCTACCTTCCCCGCACGTTGTATGGGGAAGGTAGACAGGGGCGGGAAAAGGGCAGATTGGGGGCGGCGTTACTGCAGGCAGTGGGAGGTCGTCGGCCCCAGACGTACAGGGCCGATTCTAATGTTGGCCCTGTACATCCAGGGCCAGCGGCTTGCACAGGCAACTTATTCCACCTCGGAGGTGAAATAAGTTCCCCAGTCGGGTGGATCTGGCAGACCCAGGGCTGGGAAGCGGTGGGAGAGGGCAGAGGAGATTCTCCGCAGCCCGACCCTGGCCTTAGGAGTCCAGATCGTGGGTTCGGCTGTGGGGAAAGCACCTTTTCAACCAGCGGTCATCTCAGTTTTTCAATGTAGCCGCAGTGCCATGGCAACTGGACACCATAGCACCGCGGCCCTGACTGAGTTAGCTGGGGAAGGCCTGTACGTGCAGGCTGGACAGAATCGGCGTCCCAGCCTGCATGTACAGGCCTGTTCGTGAGTCTGATCCCATGGGGCTAGATGTGCCCCATGGGATCAGAAGTGCAACTCCTCCTGTGTGTCTTGTTCCCACCAGGTGCACAGAGGGCCAGAACGTTCCAGGATGGAATTGGGCCTTATGTGTTTTAGAAGCACTAGTCACCACTGCTGAATATCAAGCTCTATATACTTAACAAAAGGGTAAATGTCCCCAGGTCTTGTCTTGTTTTGTAGGCCTCCTGGGGCTCAGCTACAAGTTTACAACCTGACCTTTCTAGGATGCCTGATTCAAGCCCTATCAAAAACAGCAACACTGGAGAAAGTGCAGCAGGAGGATTGTGTTTTTGCTTTTCTTTTTAAGTATAAAGATGTTTTAAAATGGTTTCAAACTTTAGAAAAATGTATGGTATTGGTGCAAGCCTAATCTTCCTTTGCTTAAAATGATTGGGAGAGACATTAATAGAAACAGCAAAAGTTCAAATGCAAAGTGTGCTGCTTCCTGGAGGATCCTGTTCAAATGTGATTCTCCTCGTCTACGAAGAAAACAAAAGTCAAAGCCATTTATGTAATTTAGGTGAGTGTATAGCAATTTATACATGCAAATCTATCAACTAAAAACTGCTTACCCTCAACGTGTTCCACAATACATGGACACTTTCAGATATATTCAGGGCTTCATTCACTAAGCTATCTTAGCATTTTCTTTTCTTTTTTTTTATTGAATTTTCAATCAAAGAAGTACAAGACAATCACTCATAGGAATACATCAAAAAAGGTAAATACAATGACCAAAGCAAAACTGATAATGTCCACATGAATGGAACCTGGATATGAAAAGGATAATAGGAAAAACAAAAAGAAAAACAAAGCTACACAGCCCACAAACTAGGAGGTAAATCATAACTACTCTGCCTCGCACTCCACTAATACACCCTGCCTGTCCAAAATAAACTTCTCCAAATGAATAACATCTGTAAAAATATAAGTAGAACCTTCAAAAGTTACCACACACTTGCAGGGAAACCGAAGGAAAAATGTAGCACCCAACTGCAGGACACGAGGCTTTAAAGATAAAAAGAGCCTGCGCCTGAGCTGGGTGCCACGAGACACATCCGGAAAGATATTAACTCTATGTCCACAAAAAGTAGCCATCTTGAATTTAAAAAATGCTTTTAGAATAAGAGATTTACAATCCAAAGATTTCAAAGTGACCACTAAGGTGGACCGCGAGTTAATTACCTCCAAGGAATCCTCTAAGAATGCTGTAAGGTTCGAAATAGAGGGCTCAATAATATCAAGACCTCCTTCTACGGGATCAACTCGCTTAATGTTACGGGGAATATAATACAACTGAGACCTTCGATAGGATCTTTCAAAAGCAACACTTCTTTCAGGTACTTATCCAAAAGAATTTTTGGCGCTAATAAAGAGGTAACTGGAAAATTTAAAAAACGAAAGTTGCAAGAACGGAGAGAATTTTCAAGAGCTTCTACCTTAGTATGTAGCACTAGAGAGTCTTTGATCCCTACCACATTAGCTGAGTGTAGTGGGAGGACCTGTGATTCTAACTGAGTACAATTAGCATCAAGACGAGAAACCTTTTCATCCAACTGCTGTAATGAAGATACAGTTTCAAAAGAAAATTCACATAAAGAACTCAAAGTAGAGGACAATTTATCGTCAATGCCTTTTAAAGCAGCCCAAAGATCCTTTAAGGTAATTTCGTTATCAGCTGGCAGCGGGGGGAGCCCAGAAAAAGTGCCCGCCGCGACCAGCTGAACAGGCTTAGGCAAAATTACAGCCACATTAGCGTTGACCTTTACCGAATCTGGAGTAGTCACTAAAGAAGGAGAAGTTAAACCAGGCGGGCAGAGCGGAGGAGTCCTCCCCCCGGAGCTAAGAGAAACGCCCTCAGGGGAGGATTGGACTACAGGCCGTGGGAAAAGATGTTTATCAATAGGACCAACAACAGGAACACTGTTTGCTGGCCCACCCCCTCCCTGCCCAGACTTAGCTTTCCTTTTCCCCATCTTACCACATTAACTAAGTAAATAAATAAGCCCCAAAAACTTATCTAAGCAATAAACAATACAATACCGCAAACTCTACCGCAGAGACGCCGCAGTGACGCCGAAGGGGCACCAAAGGGGCATATCACGCCCCTTTGAGCACGCCCCTTCGAGCCACGCTCCGCGGTCCAGTAATATAGGCACTATATGCTAGGAAAACAGGGTCCTTATTGGGTGTAGATGTCGCCGCGATGCCTGCCCCCAGTTAGGGGAAAAGCAAAGCGTCCCAGAGAAGGCTCCCCACGACGGCAAAATCAGGGGCACACGCACAGGCTCCCTGCACCTCTAGCACAATCTCACCAGGTCCCTATCTTAGCATTTTAACATGGAAAATCTACATTTATAGTGAAGCACACAGAGAAAAAAATGGGATGCATGGTATATTAATCACTGTTTTCTTGTGCCAAAGCACTAACATGGCTTAGAGCCCGATTCACGTAGGGGCACATCTGGGCCATCCGGACAGCCTCTAGGAAGATAGGTCAGTTAGGAGCTGATTCTGGACTGCAGGAACAAAATGTTCCTGCGGTGCACAGAATTGGACCCATGGATGGCCCAGCATGCCCCCTGCCATCTGGGGGGACATCCTCTCCGCAGGCGCCTTCGATTCCCATGGCTTCAGCCCTCCCCCTCTCCCCCCCCGCCGGCTCTCCCCATTCTGCTGTTCAGGACATACAGGGAGAGCTGGAGGAAGAATTGGGCCGGACATCCCCCACAACCCACGTCCCAGAAGCAGGCCCATAGTGAATCAGCTCCTTAGAAGAGTTATTCCCTGTGCTGACGGCTGCTGCTGTTGCCACTTCTGTTGCTGTAGCCTTTCTGCTTTAGATAAGTGGAGGGAGGGGAAGGAGGTTGGAGACCTGCTATTTTGATTTCATCATCATGGGAATGTCACAAGACCTTGAGCCCTGCAGCAGCTCAGAGGTTTTGCGCTTGTTTTTTCCTTTCTCTTTGTTGGTAGCGCAGCAGGTTCCAACTCCCAGCAGCACTCGGTCCACAGCTTGAATGCCCGACAGGGTAATGCCACCATAACAAACGTTTCCTAAAGTATTTGCTCAATAGCAATAGCAATGTACATGCCACCATAACATCCATTTTTACTGTGGCCTTATAAGTATTTTACAAAAGGCTCTGCATTCAACAAGTCTTTTCTGAACATCCCTAGTTGGATACTTCTTTTCTGACCTAGATGATTTATACAAAATTGTGCTTCACATATATTTGTCTCAAATAGCTTCCTTTACCATTCTATTATGCCATATTGCTTTTATTTCTTTCTAATTAGCTTCCTCATTCCTATATAATATTCAGAACTATTAATCGTAGAATATGAACTTCAAAACTAAGCAAACTAATACTGCAAGTTAGGATGTACATTTGTTAGTGTGGATTCAATTTACCTTAAACATTATTTTTTAATTAAAGATTTCCATTTAATACAACAGAAATATATAAAGAAACATGCAAGAAACAAATTAAACATATCCCTTAAAGTTACACAAAAGGAATAAAGTAAACATTATTGCCATTAGACCACATCCCTGGGGAGAGAGCGACAACAAAATCTCAAAGCTCTAATTTCCCACAACCCAATAACTCTCAGGCACATAATATAACATAATCAAGCTAACCATTAGTACCACTGGGTACCACACTCTCTCTGCTGTTCAAAACATCCTCCAATTGCTGGGGGTCCATATAAACATATCGGGCACCCAACAAACAAACCACACACTTGCAGGGAAACCTCAAATAAAATGTTGCTCCCAACGCTATCACATGGGATTTTAACTGCAGAAAACACTTATGTCTTATTTGAGTAGCCCTAGCTACGTCAGGAAAACCTGCACCGTTTGTCCACAAAAAATACTTGATTTATATTTAAAGTATAACTTCATAACCTGCGATTTCTCAATATCAACAGCAAAAACCCCCACCAGGGTAGCCCGAACTGGGACAAGTTTATGGAAGCTGGGAGGTGGAGGGGGGGGGGGGCGGTGGCTACACCAACCAACTTATCTGGTAAATAATACAATTTAGTAATGTGTATCTTATCTGCATCTTCCATTTTCAAACGTTTCCTAAAGTATTTGCTCAATAGCATCAATGATGAGAGATAGTGGATTCTAGGAAAATTAAGAAATCTTGAATTTTACTATGCAACACATTCTCCAATAGTTCTAACCAGTTGTGTAGAAGCAGGGTGCTTGAACATTGGAGAGATGACAATCAATCCCAGAAATACCCCCACTTAATTGAGCTAAAATCACATCCTTTTGTTCAAACTTAACAGCAATCTCCTTAGAAAAGGAGGCCATCTGATCAAAAACAGTTTTAAGGTACTGCTTTATCTTTGCAACCAATGTCCAAATATCAGGGCCGGATTTACCTTGAGTGAGGCCCTACGCCAACAAAAATTGTGGGCCCCCAGAAAAAATAAAAACGAGATCAACTTACCAAAACAGAAATGGCAATAGATGTATAGAATTGCCTGACATAAAGAGGCAATAGGGACAAAATCAGCATCGGAATTCAAGAAATACATTAAAAAAAGACATATTCCAGTTAATAAATTCAAAATAAAAAGTATTTTTCTACCTTCTGTTTGGGCATTTTTTCAGTTGCAATTGCTCCAGTCACTTTCTTCTGGTTTCTTCGTGTCTTCTGCTAGCTATCCATTTGTCCTTTCTTCTCTTTTAGATGTTTTCCATTCTCTCTCTATTTCTGCTTTAACATACTGATTGTTTCCCTTTTGCTCTTTCCCCCAATTCTTTCCTTATTCCTTTATCATCCATTTAAATTTCACCCTTCCATTTTCAAGCCCCTCTTACTCTCCCAATACCCAGCCCATCATAGACTTTTCTTCCACACAAAATATTTTTCCCCTCTCCATTCTCATTCCCCATCCATTCTAGTCCTCCCCCAAAATCAGTTCCCTTATAGTTCTAGACCCACCCAGCATCCACTCCCTTCTAGTCCCATTCTCCCATGCCCCACATCAGCCCATCTCCAGTCCTATTCTAGCTCTTCATCAGCCCATTTCCAGTGCTAGCCTTCACATCACAGCCTATTTCCAGTCCTAGCCCCCCCCATCACAGCCTATTTCCAGTCCTAGCCCCCCCCATCACATCCCATTTGCAGTCCGAGTCCCCCTGCACCATCACAGCCCATTTGCAGTCCTAGTTCCCCCCCCACCACCATCACAGCCCATTTGCAGTCCAAGTTACCCCCCCCATAGCCCTTTTCCGGTCCAGGTCCCCCCCCCATCACAACCCATTTCCAGTCCAAGTCCCCCCCCCCCCCATAGCCCTTTTCCGGTCCAGGTCCCCCTCCCCATCACAACCCATTTCCAGTCCATGCCCCCCCCCCACATATCCCTTTTACAGTTCAGGCCCCCCCCCATCACAGCCCATTTCTTTCCAGTCCAAGTCCCCCCCCCATAGCCCTTTTCCAGTCCTGTCCCCCCCCCCTTCACAACCCATTTCCAGTCCAAGTCCCCCCCCCATAGCCCTTTTCAGGTCCCCCCCCCCCATCACAGTCCATTTCTTTCCCGTCCTATTCCCCCCCCATAGCCCTTTTGCGGTCCAGGTCCCCCCCCCATCACAACCCATTTCCAGTCCAAGTCCCCCCCCCCCATAGCCCTTTTCAGTTCAGGTTCCCCCCCCCATCACAGCCCATTTCTTTCCAGTCCAAGTCCCCCCCCCCCCAGCCCTTTTCCGGTCCAGGTTCCCCCCCCAATCACAGCCCATGCAGTCCTTGGCCCCCCCGACCAGCACCGCGGCTGTCTGAGAGGCTTCAGAGGGAGCCGGGTAAGCTCGCGCGAGGCCCCGGCTCCCTCTGTACAGCCGCCAGCGTGAAGAGCCTTTTCCTTCACGCTGGCGGCTGTATCTGTGAAGCCGCGAATGCTGGGAAAGGTTAAAGGGCATTGACTTTAACCTTTCCCAGCAATCGCGGCTTTACAGATACTGCCGCCAGCGTGAAGGAAAAGGCTTTTCACGCTGGCAGCTGTACAGAGGGAGCCGGGGCCTCGCGCGAGCTTACCCTGCTCCCTCTGAAGCCCTGCGGTGTGTGGGCTGGCCCCGGGTGGGCCCTTGCCAGCTGTGGGCCCTACGCCATGGCGTACATGGCGTATAGGTAAATCCGGCCCTGCCAAATATCCATTAAAGTAACAGAAACAGGGACAGGCCCCGGCAAGGGTTGAGGAGCTAAGGAAACATCAAAATGCAAGCATGTCGGTATGGGGACTGATGAGACACTGGAAGGAGGAGTCACTGAGAGGTCAGGGGAACCTTGACCCAAAATCTGCTCCTTCTCTCATAGTGGCACCAAGGCAGCTAAAGGCTGTGGAGGCAGGGTTCGAGCAATGGGGCTTAAATAGCCGCCAACTCAGAGGGTGAAGATATTTGCATGGAAGAACTAGTCTGGATTGCTATTGCTGTAGAAGATACATGTCTCTCCATAGGACCCACAATTTTACTCACAGTTGCTGAGCTCCCAGATGGCACCTGACCCTTGTTCTTCCTCTTGTGTGGCATACCGCCAACAAAACCTTCTTAGCAACAAACTGACAACGAAGGGAAAACAAAGGGACAGGTCCCTTTCTTTCATGCCCCTTCATTGAAGTGTCTGTGGCCACATGTCTTTGACCTCACAGAAAGAGCCCCGGCTTTTGAAGAGGAGTCACAGATGACACATCAAATAGGTGGAGCCAACACTCCCGTGCCGATTTCCAGGGCTTCAGGCAGGCTCTACTACTACTACTATTCAGCACTTCTAAAGCGCCACGCATGCAGCGTTGCACAGCTAACCTACAAGAGGTAGCCAACATACAAGAGACAGTCCCTGCCCATCAGAGTCATGCTCATCGGAGCTTACAATCTCGTTAGAACAGTAAATAAGTTAAAACAGTACAGAGCATTAGTCAGTTCTATGCAAGGTACAGTGTGGTACAATTTGGACTGTAGTTTGGTCATAAACATTGATGGGGGTTAGGGTGAGATGAGGAAGGAGTCAGGACCTGAATGAAATGGTAAAGAGGTGGGTCTTCAACCTGGATTTGAAGAGGGCCAGGGTCAATGTTCCCCCTAATTTTCTGTAGGCTGTGTGCGCATAAAATATCAGCTGTGCAGCTTTTGAAGGAAGATTACATTTTTGTGCACCACATAACCAACACTCGGAGTTATATACTTTAAAATTTGACTACACGTCAGAATACAGTATGTACACTGAAGGCATTGATAGAAGTAATTTGTTAGCAGAGCGCAAATTTCGAGAGAGGACGTAGGGTGAGATAAGAGATAAGAGGTATTGAGGGGCCATAGAGTGAATGCATTTATAGGTCAGCAGGAGAAGCTTGAATTGTATGCGGAACTGGACAGGGAGCCAGTGAAGTGACTTTAGAAGAGGAGTAATATGGGCATGGTGAGGCTGACAGAAGATTAGTCGAGCAGCGTGATTTTGTATAGATTGAAGGGGAAGGAGGTGGCTCACGGGAAGACCAGCAAGGAGTAGGTTGCAGTAATCGAGGTGAGAGGAGATTAAGGAGTGGATAAGCATTTTGGTAGTGTGTTCAGAGAGGAAGGGGCGGATTTTGCTGATGTTGTAGAGAAAGAAGCGGCAGGTCTTAGCTACAAGCTGGATATGAGCGGAGAAGGAGAGAGAAGTGTCAAAGATAACCCCTAGATTGCGGGCCGAGGGAACAGGAAGGATAGTAGACCCATCCACATGGATTGAGAGAGGGGGAAGTGGGGGGAGGAGTTAGGAGTTCAGTCTTGGCCATGTTCAATTTCAATTGTCGATGAGACATCCAGGCAGCGATGTCCGAAAGACAGGCAGAGATTTTGGACTGGGTTGCCGGAGAAATATTAGGTGTAGAGAGGTAGATTTGCGAGTCATCGGCATAGAGATGGTACTGAAAGCCATGGGAGGAGATAAGCGCACCAAGGCCTTGGGTATAGGGAAAGAAGAGGAGGGGGCCCAAGACATATCCCTTTGGTACACCTACATGGAGCGTGGTAGGGGAGGAGGAGGAGCCACCAGAGCATACGCTGAATGAGCGATGGGAGATGTAGGAGGAGAACCAGGATAGTACGGAGTCCTTGAAGCCAAGCAAGGATAGGGTGATGAGGAGAAGGTCGTGGTCAACGGTGTCAAAGGCAGCAGAAAGGTCAAGAAGGATGAGGATAGAATAGAGGCCCTTGGATTTAGCCAGGAACAGGTCATTTGTGACTTTTGTGAGTGCCGTTTCAGTGGAGTGTAGGGGACGGAAGCCAGATTGAAGTGGGTCAAGGAGGGCCTGGGAGGTGAGGAAGTCAAGGCAGCGACGATGGACTGATCGTTCTAGTAGTGTGGATATGAAGGGAAGGAGGGAGATGGGTCGATAGTTAGAAGGGCATGTGGGATCAAGTGAGGGTTTCTTGAGGAGGGGTGTAACAACAGCATGTTTGAAGTCAACGGGGACAGTTGCAGTGGCGAGTGAGAGGTTGAGGATATGAGTGATGGAGGGGGCAATGGTGAGGGGGATGGAACGTAGGAGATGGGTGGAGATAGGGTCTGATGAACAGGTGGTGGGTTTGGAGGAGGACAGAAGGAGTGCAGTTTCTTCCTCCGAGATCGGAGGGAAGGAGGAGAGGGTGGCAGAGGGAGTAAGGATGGGGGAGGAGAATTGGGGAGGAGGGGAAGTAGATGGGGGGTAGGGAACTGGAGGGTAATCTTATGGATTTTGTCGTGGAAATAATCGGCTAGGGTTTGGGCAGAAAGGGAGGGCAGGATCGGGGGCAGGGGGACCTTGAGAAGAGAATTGAGGGTATTAAAGAGACGGCGAGGATCAGAGCAAGGGAGTTGGTCAGATGGATGTAGTAATCTTGTTTGGCAAGTGCTAAGGCTGACTGGAAGGAACCAAGCATGAATTTGAAGTGTAGAAGGTCTTCCGGGGAGCGGGATTTGGACCAAACTCATTCGACAGAATGGGCACAGATGCATAGGTAACGGATTGTGGGTGAAAGCCAGGGTTGGGGAGTAGATCGTTTGACAGGATGTGGGGTGGGAGGGGCAAGAGTGTCAAGGGCTGAGGATAATGCCTCGTTGACGGACTTGGAGGATAAAATGGCGCAAAGAGATGGAGAGATGGTGGAGGAGAGAGTCAGGGGATCAATATTATGAAGGTTTCTAAATAGGTTGGAGGAGACAGGACGAGGTTGGGACGGCAGAAGTTGTAGAGTAAATGTTAAGAGGTGATGGTCAGATGAGGGAAGGATTGATTTGCGGAAGTTTGAAGGAGAGGAGTTGGAGAATAGTATTAGGTCAAGGCAGTCGACTCCGACTCGACGGCACTTAACAACAACAACAAGGCAGTGGCCGTGTAGATATGTGGGGGCAGAGGAGCAAAGTTGGAGGTCGAATGAGGAGGTAAGAGCGAGGCACTTTGAGGCATGGGGGTCGGAGGGGTTGTCGATGTGAATGTTGAAATCACCAAGAATGGAGGTGCTCAGCTGTTTCCTGCTTTGCTTTGTTCTGCCCGATTGGCCCGGCGATCCTGCTGTAGCTGCACTGATTGGGGCAGCAGGAGCTAAGGGGCTATTTCTATCTGGCCCCCACCACGGGACGCCGAGGTGCTCAGCTGTTTCCTGCTTTGCTTTGTTCTGCCCGATTGGCCCGGCGATCCCGCTGCAGTTGCTCTGATTGGGGCAGCAGGAGCTAAGGGGCTATTTCTATCTGGCCCCCACCGCGGGACACCGAGGTGCTCAGCTGTCTCCTGCTTCGCTTTGTTCTGCCTGATTGTCCCGGCGATCCCACTGCAGCTGCTCTGATTGGGGCAGCAGGAGCTAAGGGGCTATTTCTATCTGGCCCCCACCACGGGACGTGGTAGCGGGTGCATGCCCGTGGGCGTGTGCCCGAAGGGGCTGGTCCCGCCCCTTTGGTGCCCCTTCGGCGCACTTTGGCGTTTGGAATGATCTCTGATGGGGAAATGGAAGAAGCGTTATCCTCCGACGGCACAGATGAAGGCTGTTAAAGTGGTGGGTCCAATGGATGCTCACGTTCATGTTAGGGGAACACTATCTTCAACTCAGCCGACGGATACTACTTTGGAGGACATATCCACCATGAGTACTCCTTCTTCCAGTAGTTCTCCACTTGAGAAAGGTGTTTCCCCGTTTGGTCAGGAGGTTGTACCTCCCTCTGGTTCTTCCTCCTTATTAGGAGTAGTGAATCAAGGAGGAGTTGAAGATGCTTTACTTCCTTCTTCCTTTTTACGAATTGACTCTACCTCGGTAATTTCTTTTCCTCCGGTTGGGGGTGGCAAAAGTTCCTCCTGTTGATGTATCTTTAAAGGATATATGAGATATGCTTTCTCAAATGGCATTGGCCCTTGGGTCTTCCCTTCAGAGAATTTCTGAATTTTCAAAAGAAACTGTGGTAAAGTTATCAGATCAGGAATCTAGATTGCTATTGGTGGAGAAGACTGTAGAGTCTCAGGAGGCGCGGGGCCTTTCACAACAAGGAATTTTGGCTACACTAGTTCAAGATGTTTCCTCTTTACATAGTCAGGATGAAATATTGGAAAATTCTTTGCGTTCCAGGAACCTGCGTCTATTAAATTTTCCCCGGACACATTATCTCTCCCCTGTAATACTTCTTCAAAAGTATCTTAAAGAGGTTTTATTGTTAAGTGATGTTAATTCGATTGTTTTTTCTAGAATTTATTATCTTCCTATAGTGAGTTTAGTTAAAGGTTCTGAAGGGGAAGAGGGGATGCAAAGTGACCTGTTGGCTTCTTCTTCATTAAATATTTCAGAGTTTCTAGAATCATATGATGATGTGATTACTACTCGTGCAACGTTGTTAATTACTTTGGTTTCTGAGTTAGATAAAGGAAAA
Organism: Ichthyophis bannanicus; assembly: GCA_033557465.1. Classification (NCBI taxonomy): domain Eukaryota; kingdom Metazoa; phylum Chordata; class Amphibia; order Gymnophiona; family Ichthyophiidae; genus Ichthyophis; species Ichthyophis bannanicus. Next base: position 27,158,782 of record CM066036.1, on the reverse strand, counting down.
AATTTTCGTGCATATTGTCATGATGCGGGCACTAATAAAGTTGGTTTTAAGAAAAGAAATCCTGTTTTAGAAGAACTAGATGTGCAGTTACCTTCAGGCACAGCTAGAGGGAGCAGGAACAGACATACTGGTCTTAATGAACCTAAGCTCACTGATGACCTGCAGCTGAAAGGGAACCAGGAAGTCAGCAGTAACGGTTCACTTTATAAGCCAGAGCAGAATGCTTCTGGACAGGAGTGGCATAAGCAGCAGTGGCATAAGCAGAGGAAGCAGTGGACACAGCAGGAGCTGAGGAAGGAGGAGAAAGAGGAAGAAGGAACTGGAGCTGGACTAGAAGGAGAAACAGCAGAGGAGCCTGGAGGCTATCAAGGGCATAAGCCTGATTGCTGTGAAAGAAGCCAAGCTGGAAGCTGGAGGAGAAACAGACCTCACAAGGTGGGAAGCCAGAAAGCCCAAACTGGACCTGTTGTGCAAGGGGAGTTCGGTGGAAGTTGCTCCAAGGTGAGAGGCTCTGCCACGCCTAGTTCCTATACTCTGCCTGTTTGTAACCTAGAGAGAAGAAAGCTAAGAACCAGAGAGGGAGGTTCTGACAGAAGCTTATCTCTAGAGGATCATTGCCCAGTTTCACCTATTCAGAGGGAAAAGCATTTTTATAAGCAACGGAAGTTTTTACTCAGTGAGCCCAGGTATGAGGCATTGAACATTAACTGTAATGATTGTACTGCTAAAAGCTATGCTAAAAGAAGGATTCCTCCTAAAGAAAACAAGAGTGCAGACTGGTTCACTAAACTACCGCCAGCCTTAAGAGTCCCTGGTTATGTGAAGCCAAACTCCCAAGCTGGAGATTACCATGCTGAAATAGACAGGGACAGTAAAAGCCCTTTGAATCAGTATAGGGGAGAGGAATTGATGGAAGTGGATTCTCCCAGCACTATTCCCTCACCTTTGCCTGAGGAAATGGAATGTGATTGGTGCACTGCCTATGCTCCAAAGTGTGTATGCTCCACAGAAGAATAAATGAAATATAATTTGATGTTTATTATATTGAATATTACTTTGAAGAAAACCTGCTTTAAACTGTGAAGTAACAGTTAACTAGCCAGTGAATATTGGTAACAGAAACAGTCCTTTGTTTCAAAAGGTATCTAAAATATCTCTTAGTTGAACCTTGCTTTAAACGGGGAATAAAAGCCTTTATTACCCTACACTTGGACTCTTTGTTCTTTAACAGCGCTACCTAGTGGCGTATAATCTTTGTGTCACCGGGAACCGAGTGACATAAATGGCGTAGTTTTTAGGATTTTGCATATAAGCCTAAGAGATACAGCAAAGAAATATAGAAACAAATTGCCAGTCTTCATCTTGAAAAAGAAAAAAAAAGAGAGAAAACCCGGACCGGAGTCAAAGAAAACCGGACCGGAGTCAAAGAAAACCCAGACCAGAGTATCAAAGAAAACCTGGACCGGAGTGCCAGAAAGGAAAACCCGGACTGGACTTTTGAAAAGAACCGGATCGGACTTGGAAAACAAAACGTGGACCGGACAGCAGCAAAAATTCCGAAACGGAAGGCGAGTTCCTGGAAGGTGCTACGACGCGGAGCCGCACCACCGTTGCTGAGAGCCTGAGTCTACACTTCTACCAGGTAATGGGTAGAAGGGCCTAACTTGTGGGGATACAAGTGTCTGTCAGTTTGAAAAAAAAAAAAAAACCACAAGGAAGTGTAGGGCTGAGTGTTGTACAGCCACACTTGGTTTTTGTTTGTTTCTTTTCAGGGATCATCGCGATGGAGCAACGCGACATATTGGATTGGATGGCATCACAATTCAGTAAGCAGGCTGAACTGGCTACGCAGACACAGCAGCGTGCTATCCTGGCGATGCAGGAGCAGCAAAAGCCAGTCCTGCAGATGCTGGAGACTTGGATGAGCCATCAACAGAAGACACAGGAAGCAGCCGCTGGACTCATAAAACAGAGCTCAGGACTGAGCCATGGTCTGGTAGGACTGGGATCCTGTGACACTCTGACTTTTGGGAAGTTGGGGGAAAAGGATGATCCAGATGAATTTCTGGAGGCATTTGAAAGAATTGCCCTTTCAGTGGGTTGGCCAGAGGACCAATGGTCCATCCGACTGGCAGTGTCCCTTACGGGAGAGGCACTGTCAGCCTACAGGGCAATGCCTGCTGCGTTAGCTGCAGACTATAGCGAAGTGACAAAAGCCATCAGGGAACGCCTGGGCTTGACCCCACTTACCTATAACCGCAGGCTACGTGCAGCACGACTTGAAGTAGGCGAAACGCCTAAGTCATTGGGTCACCGACTGAGGCGCTTGGCTGAAAAGTGGCTAAGGCCCAGTGAAAGATCCGTAGATTCATTGATCGACATGATTGTTCTCGAGCAATTCATGACTGCAGTGCCTGGTAAAATAAAGAGCTTCCTTATTCTACAGAATTGTCGCTCAACTATGGAGGCGATTGCCTTGACCGAGAGGTATTTGGAGGCCGAATTAATTACTCAGCCTATGGAGGGGGTAGCTAAGACAGCCATAGCGACATTCAACCCAGTCTCAGGAAGTCTCTACCAGGCTAAAACACCTAATGTAAAGGGTGATAAAAAGGCAGAGAAAAGTCTTGTTAAGAGATGTTTTAACTGTGGAAAGTTAGGACATGTCATGAATGAATGTAGGGTACGTACTTCTCTCATGGGGGAGCATAATCATTTATTGTCAGAAGGGTTTGTACTGAATGTCACGGTGCAAGGGGTAGCTGCAAAAGCCTTGCTGGACTCTGGTGCGGACCAGACAATGATTTCGCGCAAGCTCTGGTCTACCATTCAAGAGCAAGCTGCGTCCGCCCCAGACCGTCCAGAAGGGCATGTAAGGATTAAGTGTGTACATGGTGCTGCTACCTTGTATCCTGTGTACAAATTGCTGGTCAAAGGTCTGGGAATAGAAAAAATTATGCTCATAGCAGTAGTCCCTAGATTGCCCAAAGAGCTGCTTCTTGGTAGAGACTGGCCACAATTCGAGAAGGGCCTAGAAAAAGGTTTAAACCCCAGAGAGGCTTTTGTCTCCACTCATGGCCAGACGAGTGCTGTAGAAAAACCCTCATGTTCTAGGGAAGAAAGTGTAATTGATCTCCCATCCCATGATGACTTAGTCAACATTCCTCCGGATAGGGATAGAAAGACTAGGGCTCAAAAGCGAAAAGAGAGAAAGGGACGCTCTCAAGGCCGAGCGGGTTTGGAAGCGGGTGAAGAACTACCATGGATCCCAGCAGAACTGGTAGAGAAGTTCCCTTCATTCGCCGCTGAGCAAAGAGAGGACCCTGTGCTAGCACGCGCATTTGAATATGCTTCAACAAAAAGAAATGAGTTTCCTCGCTTCATAAAGGAAGAAGGACTCCTGTACCGAGAGAGTATCGACCCACGGACTAGGAATGTCCGAAAACAGTTGGTAGTCCCAAATACCTTTAGGGCAGCAGTACTAAGGATAGGCCATGATCACCCGACAAGCGGTCACAAAGGGGTACAGGGGACCCTTGACCAGATACTGGCCAGATTTTATTGGCCAGGAATTTTTAGGGAGGTCGCACGTTTTTGTGAGTCCTGCGCCTCCTGTCAAAGGGTGACCTCCATAAAACCCGCTGGAGTGCCATTATTACCAATGCCAGTGATAACGGAGCCTATTAAAAGGATAGCCATGGACATAGTTGGCCCCCTTTTAAAGACTCCCAGGGGTTTCCAATATATATTGGTTATTGTTGACCAGGCAACCCGGTTCCCTTGGGCCATACCCTTGAGGAATATATCAGCAAGGTCTATTGCCGGGGAACTTATAAAACTGTTTTGTGAGGTGGGCTTCCCTCAAGAAGTTTTGACGGACCGCGGTACAATCTTTTTGTCCAAATACCTAGCCCAAGTGTGGGATGCTTTTGGCATCAGGCATCTCAAAAACTCCGCATATCACCCCCAATGCAATGGTTTGGTAGAGAGGACAAACCAGACCATCAAGCAAATGTTACGACGAGCACTGGATGGTGAGATGGAAGAGTGGGACACAATGCTGCCGTTTATATTGTATGCCTGCAGAGAAAGGACACAGGCTTCATTAGGCACATCGCCTTATGAGCTAATGTATGGGAGATCACCCAGGGGGGTGCTCGATATTCTGAAAGAGCAATGGGTGGAACCTGAAGAAAAGGAAATAGGGATACCACAATTCTTAAAGAGATTAAGAACACGATTAAGAAAAACTTCACGATTTGCTGAGGGGCAACTGAAGTGCAGTCAGAAAAGACAAAAACAATATTATGATAGGAATACCAAACCTAGACACCTAGCTGTAGGCGAGAAAGTAATCGTCTTGGTATCAGGCACCATGCCAAAATTTGAAGCCAGATGGAAAGGACCTTATGTAGTGGCCCAACCACGAGGTACAGCATCCTATTTAATAAGGGATGAAAAGGGACATGAACAGGTCTATCATATCAATCTCCTTAGACGATGGCATGAGAGACACGCCTTATTTACATCAACACAACAGAGCTCTAAGATTACGTGCTGTAATGAGGGTCATTCAGCCCGTAATATTTTAAGAGGGGGGATGTGTCATGATGCGGGCACTAATAAAGTTGGTTTTAAGAAAAGAAATCCTGTTTTAGAAGAACTAGATGTGCAGTTACCTTCAGGCACAGCTAGAGGGAGCAGGAACAGACATACTGGTCTTAATGAACCTAAGCTCACTGATGACCTGCAGCTGAAAGGGAACCAGGAAGTCAGCAGTAACGGTTCACTTTATAAGCCAGAGCAGAATGCTTCTGGACAGGAGTGGCATAAGCAGCAGTGGCATAAGCAGAGGAAGCAGTGGACACAGCAGGAGCTGAGGAAGGAGGAGAAAGAGGAAGAAGGAACTGGAGCTGGACTAGAAGGAGAAACAGCAGAGGAGCCTGGAGGCTATCAAGGGCATAAGCCTGATTGCTGTGAAAGAAGCCAAGCTGGAAGCGAAACAGACCTCACAAGGTGGGAAGCCAGAAAGCCCAAACTGGACCTGTTGTGCAAGGGGAGTTTGGTGGAAGTTGCTCCAAGGTGAGAGGCTCTGCCACGCCTAGTTCCTATACTCTGCCTGTTTGTAACCTAGAGAGAAGAAAGCTAAGAACCAGAGAGGGAGGTTCTGACAGAAGCTTATCTCTAGAGGATCATTGCCCAGTTTCACCTATTCAGAGGGAAAAGCATTTTTATAAGCAACGGAAGTTTTTACTTAGTGAGCCCAGGTATGAGGCATTGAACATTAACTGTAATGATTGTACTGCTAAAAGCTATGCTAAAAGAAGGATTACTCCTAAGGAAAACAAGAGTGCAGACTGGTTCACTAAACTACCGCCAGCCTTAAGAGTCCCTGGTTATGTGAAGCCAAACTCCCAAGCTGGAGATTACCATGCTGAAATAGACAGGGACAGTAAAAGCCCTTTGAATCAGTATAGGGGAGAGGAATTGATGGAAGTGGATTCTCCCAGCACTATTCCCTCACCTTTGCCTGAGGAAATGGAATGTGATTGGTGCACTGCCTATGCTCCAAAGTGTGTATGCTCCACAGAAGAATAAATGAAATATAATTTGATGTTTATTATACTGAATATTACTTTGAAGAAAACCTGCTTTAAACTGTGAAGTAACAGTTAACTAGCCAGTGAATATTGGTACCTTTTGAAACAAAGGACTGTTTCTGTTATCTAAAATATCTCTTAGTTGAACCTTGCTTTAAACGGGGAATAAAAGCCTTTATTACCCTACACTTGGACTCTTTGTTCTTTAACAGCGCTACCTAGTGGCGTATAATCTTTGTGTCACCGGGAACCGAGTGACAATATTTTAAAAAGAAGTTTGAGAAATTCTGTGGCCAATGTATTCAAATTTTTCCTGATGTTTCAAGGGCCACACAAAGGCATCATAGGGCCTTTTTGGAGGTTCGCCCTCGTGTTTTGGCCCTTGGAGCTTTATTTTATTTGAAATTTCCCTGCAAGTGCCACATAATTTTTCAAGGTAAGCGTTATGTCTTTGTGGAGGTTGAACAATTGTTAGAGTTTTTGAAGGGGAAGGATTAGTTATTAATTGATGGTAGTTGTTAATTGATGGTAGCTGTTTCTTTATCCTGGCCATATAAGGGGTTTTGTACCGGGTCATGATTGGGTTTTTTTTCTTTTTCTATGAACACCTTCTTGATGTAGACTGTTGTTATGAAAATTGTGGTGTTTAAATTCTTTATATATTGTATACATTGTTTCCTTTTTCTTTCTATTTTGTCTGATATGAAACTTAAACTCAATAAAAAAAAAAAAATCACCAAGAATAAGAGTGGGGAAGGAGGGATCCATAAAGGCAGAAAGCCAGGAGTCGAAGTCGGTGAGGAAGGTTGATTTGGATTTGTCCAGTGGGCAATAGATAAGAGTTATTCGGAGGGGAAGTGGTGAGAGGAGGTGAATGGAGTGGACTTCAAAGAAGAAGGGGGAGTGTGATTGGGGTGGCGGAAGGGGTTGGAATTGGCAGGAGGGAGAGAGTAGAAGGCCAACACCACCACTGCGACCAGTAGATCGAGGTGTATGGGAGAACTGGTAGCCCCCATACCAGAGAGAGGCAATGGATGCGGTGTCGTCTGGGGGGAGCCAGATCTCGGTCAAGGCAAGAAGGTGTAGGGCATTGGAGATGAAAAGGTCATGAATAAAAAGGGGTTTTTTTAATGACAGGCTCAAAACAAACACCCCACTGCTCATCGCAGCTTTCTCTGACTCCAGGCAGACACCCTCCGCTCTCAGCAACACTGGGAAGAGCCCCGGCTTTTGAAAAGGAGTCGCAGTCAGAAGACACAGCAAATGGGCGGAGCCAACAATCCCGTGCCAATCTCCAGACTTCAGGCAGGCTCAGAACAAACACCTCACTGCTCCCTACCTTAAACATTTTAGTGTGCGCAAAATTGATAGTACATGAATAACCTTCAAATTAATGCACATACAATCGACTTGTGCACATTAAGTTCTAACACATAGAAAAATGTTATTAAAATGAATGAGTGAGTGAAATGAACCAATGAATACTCAAAAATCAAAGAGGAAAAGGCAAATGAACCAAAACTGAACTGAGAATTTTTTGCCTGTACATATCCCTAGTACAAGTTGAAGTTTTCAAGCCAATCAACCCTTAATGGAGCTGTTTAATTGAGTGGTAGTTTGCAATTACAGTACCAAATTTAGCTTGTGTTTTTTATTAGAAAGACATGCTCTGAAAATGTTGATCCACTACAATATTGGATTAAAGAGTCTGGAATAATTTACGAAAGTATGACTGAATCCTAAGTACTTCAAGTGAAGAATAATGATGTTTGAACTTTAATTTCTCTACAAGCTGGTATTTTATATTCTTCACAGTACTAGGTGTTCCTTGATGTGCAGACATGCATTTTTCTCACATATTCAGGACTGAATCAAGTGATGCTGGTCCTTGGATGTAAACCTTTGATCATTGCCATACCATGCATGTGTTGGCCTGTTTAGTTGCAGTGGCAGCAATAGAAATGCAAACATCTTTCATATAAACCTGGATAAAGGAGTGTGATTGCTGCGTTAAGTCCATTTCAGTGTGTGGAATTAAGGTCAATAAACTAAAAAAAAACATATAAGATGATTCTTTTTTATTGAACTAAATACATTTCTTGACTAGTTTTTGGGAGTTAGATTCCCTTGATTGTCAGAAAATATCAACCTAAAATTCTAGAATAAAGAATTCCTTTTAAACCCTTCCCATAGTAATATTGACAATGGCATATAAAGATCAAGCAGTCTGCCCAGGAGAGATTCATCCGATCTAGATAAATGCTTGATCCATTTTAGGTAATATACACAAAAAATATGTTATGAAATCTTGTAATAATGTCCCCGCCAAACTGCATGGGAGCCCTTTACCAATAAGGGGAGATGCTATGATATCGGCAGCAGCTCGAACTGAGGACTAATCACACAAGTTCGTGTGACCCTCTTAGCCCCAAGTCTTTTAGTTGTCCTCTCCACTCTTTTCCTACCCCTCTGCTCTGCATTCATCCTAAGTATGCCCAAAATCTGCGGAAGTAATGGCCTCCACTTTCTTCTCTAGGAGGCCTTTTCAGGCCCTGCCATCTTCAACTATTTTTCCCACAAGACCAAGACTGAAGCCAGCCCTCTAGTATAATCATTTTTTTCCTCTGAGTGAATTCCATCTATCAATCAGTTACTAGCACACCTCCTTGATCCAATTCTCCAGTCAACCAATTAAAGAAATCAAATGGATTCATTTGGCATGATCTGTCTCTGGTAAATATGTGCCGCTTTGTGCAGGTATTTGGTTAGCTAGACATACTAAAATAATAAGTTGCAGCCAGTGCAGTAGCACTATCTAGTGCTGCTGAATATTTCCTTTGATCACTTTGGTATTATCTGGATAGTGATGTAGGCTTATAGGAAGAGTTCCAGGTTATCTTATTAGTAGTGATATGCAGAAAACTAACCAGATAACAAACAGCAAGTTAAGTTTCATTTTTAAATTCTGGTGCTTAAAAAACACTGTTCGTTTTGTTTAATGTCAGCCCAGTAGAAAATAATAGCGGAAAAGACTATATGGTTTATCCAGAGGTGACTCAAGGCAAACTATTGCCTGGAACGAGGAATGAGATAGTGACTTCCCCCAAAGCACCAAATAGAGGGCTTTTTCAGGGAGCAGGGAGGACCCCTCACTCAGACTACCAGCCAGGAGGATGCCCCAGTAAAAATAGTAGCACTAACTTTCAGGAGTCACATAAGAATGGCCTATTTAGGAAAAAGCAGCACCGCAAATATTCAAGGCTGGATTTAATTTGTGGACTCCCATAGAGAAAGACGGGGAGGGGAGGGGTGAGTGATCCTTTCCTGAAATAACCACCTTCGCCCAGATCCTCCCTTTTACGGTACCCTCTTACCTCCGCGTGATACCTCAGATCCTCCAACAGCAGCTAGGAACGTTTCTTGCTGAAGTTAACTCTCCAGCATTAGGTTGTTCCATTTGGGGTTAATGACATGGCAAAGGGAATGAAACTGGAAAGACTAGGTGGACCTTATAGTCCTTACCTGCCATCATATTCCTTTTCTATGTAGGCACACATGCAGCCAAGACATAAGCTATGTCATACTGGGTCCATTAAACCCCTCTCATAGGGGTATTCTTCCATCCCCTTTATTATCTTGGTCACTCTTCTTTGTACATTTTGTACCAATTCTGCTATATCCTTCTTTTTTTAGATTTGGTGACCAGAATTGCACACAATATTCAAGGTGCGGTCGCATCATGGAATGATACAGAGGCTTTATAATATTCTTGGGTTTATTCTCCATTCCTTTCCTTATGATTCCTAGCATTCTAGTTGCTTTCTTGGCCACCATTGAGCCTAGATCCTTTTCCTGGATGATGATTCCTAATGTGGAACCTTGCAACATGTAATTGTATTTTGGGTTGTTCATCCATAAGTGCATAACTTTGCACTTGTCTATGTTCAATTTCATCTGCCATTTGGATGCCCAATCTCCCAATTTCTCAAGGTCCTCTTGCAATTTTTCACAATTCTCTTGTGATTTAACAACTCTGAATAATTTTGTGTCATCTGCAAATTTGATCACCTCACTCGTTCCCATTTCCAGGTCTTTTATGAATATATTAAAAAGCAGTGGGCCCAGTAGAGATCCCTGGAATCCTGCACTATTCACCTTTTGACATTGAGAAAATTGGTCATTTAGCCCTACTCTCTGTTTTCAATCTTTTAACCAGCTCCTCCTATCCTATGACGTATTCATTTTCCCAAGAGTTCTCATGTAGGACCTTGTCAAAAGCTTTCTGAAAATCCAGATACACTATCAACTGGCTCACTTAACTACCTGTTTATTCACACCTTCCAAAAAATACCGCAAATTATTGAGACAAGATTTTCTTTGGCTAAATCCATATTGGCTTTGTCATTAGGGAGTTATTCTGGATTATGAATGATAGGGATGTACGTCCAGCCTGGACGTACATCCCCGATATTCGTCCAAATGTGGCTGCCGGAAAAAGGCTCCCCGTACGGACATCTGAATTGTACGGGGAGCCTTAGATGGGACTGGGGAAGAGCAGAATGAGGGCGGAGCGAGGTGGGTCATCTCATCGGATGTACAGGGCCTATTCTGAAGTCGGCCCTGTATGTCCGGGGTCAGCCGGGTAGACAGAGAACTTATTCCACCTCAGAGGACTCAGAGGTGGAATAAGTCCCCCTGGACGCGGGCTTTCGGAGGTGGATGGCAAAGACATGTGAGTGGGGGGGGGGGGAGTAAGTTCCTTGTAGCCAGACCCTGGCCATGGGAGGCTGGATTGGGGGTTCGGCTGTGGGGAAAAGACAATTTTGGAGGTGGCTGGGGATCACAGCTCCTGAATGGAGTCACAGTGCCATGGTGACGGGATGCAAATGCACAGTGGCTCCATTCAGGGATCTGACCAAGTTAGCCAGGTACGTGGCTGGACATCCGGGATGCTTGAATAGGAGCACGTTCCAGATGTCCAGCCACTGTGCTGTGATTCTGCTCCTGTGGGGATGTCTAGCCCCCATGGGCACAGGATCGGCTGCGTCTCCTGGTCGTTCAGATGTCTATACATCCGGACGGCCCAGAAACATACAAAGCAGACCGTGCCTCCACCTATTTATATGTTCAGTAAATCTGTTCTTTATAATAGTTTCTACCATTTTGTCTAGCAGTAATGTCAGGCTCACGAGTCTGTAATATCCTGGATCACTCCTGGAATCATTTTTAAAAATTGGCTTAACATTGGCCACTCTCCAGTTTTTAGGTAATACAGATGATTTTAGTGGAGGAGTATCCTAGTGGTTAGAGCAACAGCCTTGTACCCAAGCAATCTTGGTTTGATTCCCACTTGCACTTGTGACCTTGGGCAAGTCACTTTACCCACCATTGCCTTGGGGCTTCTGGGTCACCGAGAGTCAGCATTGACTTGATGGCACTTAAAAAAAAAGAAAAAGATAATTTAATGATAGTTTACAAATTTATAATATGAAGGTACAATTTACAAAGGGCATCCAAGTGCAATCTGGGACGTCAAAACTAGAATGTCTGAAAAAAAAAGAAGGCGCATGCAATTCAGACATGATGTCATGAAGTGGACATGCCCACGTCTATGGAGATGTCTACATAGATGACCCCGAATAATATTTTAGAACAGAGATGTCTAGTAGCATAATGGTTAGAGTCATGGAGTAGGAGCATTGATAATTCATGGTTCAAATCCCCATGTGGGCCTTTGTGATCTTAGGCTAGTCACTTAACTCTACACTCCCTGGATGTTTGAAAGCCAAAGCAAGCACTTTCTACCTGTTTAGCTACTTTAAGATTGTCAGATAAATCATGCCTAGGTCCCACTCTTCTTTCGTGGACAGAAGTACTTCACCCCATACACTGTACCGCTCCCTTGGATTTTTGCAGCCCAAATGCATGACCCTGCATTTTTTAGCATTAAATCTCAGCTGCCAAATTCTAGGCCATTCTTTAAGCTTAGCTAGATCCCTGCTCATGTTATCTACTCCTTCCTGGGTGTTTATTCTATTGCAGATTTTGGTATCACCCGCAAACAGGCAAACCTTACCCGACAGACCTTTCGCAATATCACTCACAAAGATGTTAAAAAGAATCAGACCAAGGACAGATTCCTGTGGCACATCAGTGGTAACCTTCTTCTCCTCAGAGTGAACTCCATTTATCTGTACCCTTTGTCGCCTCCCACTCAACCAATTTCTAATTGAATCTGTAACCTTAGGGTCCCTAGGGTGCTCAGTTTGTTTATAAGTCACCTGCGCGGAACGGTGTCGAAGGCTTTACTGAAATCTAAGTAACACCACATCTAGGGCTGTCCCTTGGTCCAACTCCCTGGTCACCCAGTCAAAGAAATCAATCAGATTTGTCTGACAAGACCTGCCTCTGGTAAACCCATGCTGACTCGGATCCTGCAAGCCACTGGACTACAGAAACCTCACTATTCTCTGTTTTAACAGCATTTCCAATAATTTATTCACCACAGGGATCAGACTAACAAATCTGTAGTTTTCTATCTCATCCTTACTTCTGCTTTTGTGTAAAGGGACCCCATGTGCCTTTCTCCAGTCCTCTGGGACCACTCCTGATGCCAAAGAAACATTGAAAAGGTCAGTCAGTGGAGCCGCTAGAATGTCCCCAAGTTCTTTCAGTATTCTCGGATGTATCCCATTCGGTCCCATCGCTTTATCTACTTTTAGTTTAACTAGTTCCTCACGAACACAGTTTTCTGAAAATCATTCGAGCTCCCTGTCACTTCTGTTCCTATTTGTGGGTGTTTTCTGAGATCCTGCTCCTGACCCTTCATCTGTGAACGCAGAACAGAAATATTTGTTAAGCAATTCCGCTTTATCCTCATCAGCTTCTACATATTCCTCCCCTTCACTCTTGAGTCTGACAATACCACTTTTGCCCTCTAGGTTTTTCCAAATATAGATGCCTATCTTCCTCTCTCTGTGATCTCTTGTATTTTATGAAGGTCTCCCTCTTTTTCTTCACCTTTTCAGCTACTTCTTTTGAAAACCATCGTGACCTCCTTTTCCTTTTACATTTATTTACCTTTCTAACAAAAAGATTTGTTACCCTTAAAATATCCCCTTTCAGTTTTGCCTACTGTTTTTCTACATCCCCCAGCTGTTCCCATCCTGCTGTCGACCCCTTGAGGTATTGTCCCATCTTGGCAAAGTTAGTTTTCCTAAAGTCTAAAACCCTCGCATTTGAATGGATTTTATCAGTCCTAATCCCAATACTGAACTACACCATCTGGTGATCACTGGATGTGAGATGATCTCCCACAATAACATCAGAAAACTTTCACCATTAGTAAGCACAAAATCCAGTATGATCCCTTCATGTGTGATTTCTGTTACCAGTTGCCTGAATAGTTCTCCCTGTAGAGAATCTAGGATCTCCTTGCTTCTAGATGACACTGCAACAGGAATTTGCCAATTAACATCCGGCATATTGAAATCAGCTATCAGTAGCACTTCTCCTTTCATGGCAATGCTGCGTATGTCTTCTATTAAATCTCCGTCCACCTCTTCTCTCTGGAAGGGGGTCCTGTATATCACTCCAGTGCAAATGGATTTCCCTTTCCTTCTTTCTAGTTTAACCCATAGTGCTTCCTCTCTCCCTTTTAAGCCCTGTATTTCTATAGCTTTAATATTATTTTTTTACATATAGTGCAACTCCTCCTTTAGTCTGATTAGAAGCTGTTCTTATGTTCTTAACTGTAAATAATTTAGATTAGAAATGGCAAGGAAAGCTGGCCTGGTAACTCAGCAGAAGTGCTATTCCCTACCATGCCAAAACCTGCGATCAACTCCTAGGCCCGGACTCATTTCCCAGCCAGGGATGTTGTTGCGCCAGAATCCATCACCTCTGGAAGGAGGGAATGCCAGCCATCACTCAAATGTGGCACAGGGAGGATAATTTTATGATGGCCACCTAACTTGTGTTTCCGGCATGTAACCTTCCCCCATTTTTCTTTGGGGAAACATGCACTATTTTCCTTTTGAAAACTACCACCACCAAAAGTACCAGCACGTTGTTACATCTGCTCTTTGGTATGCAAAAAATTCCCTGGTTATTTTAAGAACCTATGCACACATTTTATAACACATAAACATAAATCTTAACCATTCCCTTGGTCAGATAAACATTTCCACATAGAAGTAACAACTTTAGATACATATACCCTAGCAAATTTTATAAAAAGCTATTTCTGTATTGAAAACACTGCTTTACCATGGAAATATCTTTTTAAAACTTGCCTCCTTAATGACCAGACTCAGGGTCCACATCACAAAGTTCTGGAGGGAGCCACAGTCTGTGACCACTAATCGGGGATTGCCCCTTCAAGTAGTTTAGAAGGAACATTAACAGAGGGGTAAAAGCACTAAGTAGTTGTAACTGAGATCTCCTGGAAACTAGCTATGAGCGATCTGAAAGCCCTAAGGGGCAGTCAAAACGAAATTTGAAATTGTAGATAAAAATGTTCTTGCAAAAATTAAAATAGTAAAATACAGTGTGCAGCAATGGAGTTTACTGCCTTCAGATTTTACAAGACAATTTTTCCAGACTTGGTTTGAGCAAAATCATTTTTCGCAAAATCAAAATTTATTTCCTCTTGTCTTTTTCTGTGGACAGAAGAGCCAGCTCTAAAACTCTCGCCCCAAGGTTGACCTTCCATAATTCTTGACTACTTTGCTTGTACAAAAAAAGCTGATACTTATGAACAGTGAAACTAATCAATCAAATGGCACTGTTGTTTCCACAGTTTAAACGGGTGCTAATTCATCTTTTTTTCTGTGTTACCATATGACCCCCTAAATAAATATAATGGACATTTATTAATACCATGTATTAATACCATTAATGCACATTAGTTGCCACAGGGCCAGTAATAAGGATGATCTCATAGCGTGGCGTCCATGTTAAGAGGCTAAGTAATTGCCCACTTATGTGCTATTTTATATTGGCTCCTAGGTGCCTAGTGTGAGTTGCAGAAATCGCACCTCGAATGCAGGTCTGGATATTTGCACCGGCTCAAGAGCAGGTGTAAATGTTTGCTCAGAAATTTCACGAGTATGTAGATGATTTAAAGTATTTTATAATCTATGCTGGTACTTGCAAACTCTGGGGCTGATGCAGAAAATGTTACTGCGGCATTTTTCTGGCACCTTTCCTGCACTCGACTTGCTCTCCAATGCAGAAAGCAAGCTGGTGTCAGAAAAACGACACCCCCCCCCCCAAAACAACCATGCTAAATTTCAGCGCGCTGGCCATGCAAATTGCATGCAAGTCACTGCATATTCAATTGTTCCCGATGTAAAAAAAAATGTGCTTTGGGCAGACATAAAGATCCAGCCAGGAGCAAAAACATCATCTGAGGTGAAGTTTGACACTTCACCTCAGATGATGCAGACATTGGGGAAAGTCTCTGATTGCATCAATAAACTGTTGGGGACCAGTGCCCTCCCTCCCCCAGATACCAACCCCCTTAGCAGAAATGAAAGGACCTAGTGGCACAGTGCCCCCCTGAAATACTGACGTAATGGCTCAGTGGCCCTAATTCCCCCCTACCTGTTAGAAACAAAGACCTTGTGGCCCAGTGGCCTCCAGTTCCCCCATCCCTTGAAATGCAAGACTGGTGGCCCAGTGGTCTGAACCACTCCACCCACCCGTCCAGTACCCTAAATGTGGGGCAGGAGTGTTGCCCAAATGTTCCAGCCCCTGCATTGCCGTCTTGTAAAATGGCAGCACCTGGGATATACCAGGTAGGGTCAAACTGATATATAATGTAAAAAATGCCTTATATGGCAGAGTGAACTCCCATCCCATGTTTTCCTTTAATACCCCTCAGTCTTGTACTGTGGGATCTACAAGGCTATATAAAGTATCCATCAAGTAATAAATCGTTCAGATAAACATAAGAACATAAGATATGCCATACTGGGTCAGACCAAGGTCCATCAAGCCCAGTATTCTGTTTCCAACAGTGGCCAATCTAGGTCATATGTACCTAGCAGTTTCCCCAAGGGACACAGGTTCCACAATGCTTGTATTGGTTCAAGCATTGATATCCTGGGTCCCTTCTTAATAATGGCTTATGGACCTTTCCTCCAGGAACTTGTCCAAACCTTTTTTAAACCCAGCTACACTAACAGCCTTTACTACATCCTCCGGTAACAAATTCCAGAGTTTGATTACACGTTGAGTGAAAAAATATTTTCTTTTATTAGTCTTAAATAGTTTACCCTGCAGCTTCATTGCATGTCCCCTAGTCTTTCTATATTCTGATAAGGTAAACAGTCGATCTACGTTTACCCGTTCCACTCCGCTCATTAATTTATAGACTTCTATCATATCTCCCCTCAGCCGTCTCTTTTCCAGGTTAAAGAGCCCTAACCTTTTTAGCCTTTCTTCATAGGAGTATCCTTCCATCCCCTTTACCATTTTGGTGGCTCTTCTCTGAACCTTTTCTAATAACTCTACAGTCAAACCTCGGTTTTCGGTTGCCCCGGTTTTCGTCGGTTTCGGTTTTCGACGTCTTTTCCTGACTGAGATCTTGTCTCGGTTTTCGTCTATCGCCTCGGTTTTCGTACACCCTGGTCTGCATACAGTACACTGCCTGCCCAGTCCCGGCAGCACTACCCCCCCCCCCCCGGACTCACCGATCGCGTGTGCCTGCAATAGTGTCACCTTCGCGCTGGTCTGCATACAGTACACTGCCTGCCCAGTCCCGGCAGCACTACCCCCCCGGACTCACCGATCGCGTGTTGAGATCTGAAAGGCAGGTGAGCAACATCCTCGAGCCAGACATGCAAGGATTGCAGAGAGGAAGGCCCCGATCTCTCCACCGCCTGCCTGTTCTCTGGAGCGCCCCCTCAGGCTCGGAGGTAGCAGGGTAGCAGGAGATGTTGAATGGGTAAGCAGGAGATGTTGAATGAATGTGGCAGGCAGTTCTTTCTCTTGCGGGGTACGCTGTTGAGACGGAGTCAGCGATCAGATTAGTGTCCCTTCCAAACAATAACCTCTCCTCCTCCCTCTCCCCTCAACAAGAGTCTTCAATAAAGTTAAATGTGATGTTAAATGTTCATTTATCCATTTCATTAGTCATTTATATGTATTTCTCATTGTTTTCTGTATGTAAAATATAGTTATTCTCTATAAAATGTATTTTTTGTCAATATTTTTGGGTGTCTGGAACGGATTAATTGAATTTACATTATTTCTTATGGGAAATCTTGCTTCGGTTTTAGTCCGTTTCGGTTTTAGTCAGACTTTTTTGAACGGATTAATCATGAAAACCGAGGTTTGACTGTATATCCTTTTTAAGATACGGCGACCAGAATTGCACACAATATTCAAGGTGCGTCTCACCATGGAACGATATAGAGGCATTATAATATCCTTTGTTTTATTTTCCATTCCTTTCCTTATCATACCTAGCATTCTATTTGCTCTCTTGGCCGCCGCTGCACACTGGGCCGAGGGTTTTAACATGGTATCCACAATGACGCCTAAATCTTTTTCCTGGGTGGTGGTTCCTAATGTGGAACCTTGCATCGTGTAACCATAGTTTGGGTTGTTCTTCCCTAGGTGCATAAACTTGCACTTGTCCACATTAAATTTCATCTGCCATTTTGATGCCCAGTCTTCCAATTTATCAAGATCCTCTTGCAATTTTCCACAATCCTCTTGGGTTTTAACAACTTTAAATAGTTCTGTGTCATCTGCAAATTTGATAACCTCACTCGTTATTCCACTTTCCAGGTCATTTATGAATATGTCCAAAAAGCAGCGGACCCAGCACAGATCCCTGGGGTACACCACTATTCACCTTTCTCCATTGGGAAAATTGGCCATTTAGCCCTACCCTCTGCTTTCTATCTTTTAACCAGTTCCTGATCCACAATAGTACACTGCCTCCTATCCCATGACTCTTTAGTTTTGCCAAAAGTCTCTCATGAGGGACCTTGTCAAAGGCTTTCTGAAAGTCCAGATACACAATATCAACCGACTCACCTTTGTCCACCTGATTATTCACTTCTTCAAAAAAACATAACAGATTAGTAAGACAAGATCTTCCTTGTCTAAAGCCATGTTGGCTGTCTCTCATTAGTTCATGACTATCTACATGCTGAGTAATTTTATTCTTTATGAAGGTTTCTATCATTTTTCCCGGTATTGACGTCAGGCTCACCGGTCTGTAGTTTCCCGGATCACCCCTGGAACCCTTTTTAAAAATTGGTGTTACATTGGCGATCCTCCAATCTTCAGGTATTAGAGATGATTTTAATGATAGTTCACAGATTACTAATAGCAGGTCTGCAATCTCATATTTCAGTTCTTTCAATACCCTTGGATGTATACCATCCGGCCCAGCTGATTTGCTACTCTTCAGCTTATCTAATAGTTGTAATACATCTTCTCGATGTATCGATATTTCCTTCAATTCTTCTGCACCTTTAAATACCACTTCAGTCATGGGTAACATCCCTACATTTTCCTCAGTAAAGACTGAAGCAAAGAATTCGTTCAGTCTCTCCGCTATCGCCTTGTCGCCTCTTAGTGCTCCTTTAACCCCTTTTTCATCTAATGGACCAACTGACTCTCTCACAGGTTTTTTGCTACGAATGTACTTGAAAAGGTCTTTACTTTGTGTTTTTGCTTCTGCAGCAAGCTTCTTCTCAAATTCTCCCTTTGCCTGCCTTATCAATGCCTTGCATTTGACTTGCCAGTGCTTGTGCTGTTTCCAGGTTTCGTCGTTTGGCTCTTTTTTCCATTTCCTGAAAGATGCTTTTTTGGCAACAACAGCCTCTCTGACCTCAGCTTTAAACCATGCTGGCAGTTTTTTGGACTTCTTTCCACTTTTCTTAAAGCGTGGAATACAGCTGGTCTGGGCTTCCAAGATAGTATTTTTCAACAACAGCCAAGCCTGATGTACGTCTTTAACCTTTGCAACTGCTCCTTTTAGTTTTTTCTTGACTGTTTTCCTCATTTTATCATAGTCTCCCTTTCGAAAGTTAAAAGGTAGTACTGTGGATTTCCTTACTATCCCTCCTCCACTAATTAAATCAAAGGCGATCATGCTATGATCACTATTGCCAAGTGGCCCCAACAACCTTATCTCTTGCACTAGATCTGGTGTTCCACTAAGGACGAGGTCTAATATGGCTTCCCCTCTGGTCAGTTCATGAACCAGCTGCTCCAAGAAGCACTCATTTATTTCATCTAGGAACTTTATCTCCCTAGCATGTCCTGACGTGACACTGACCCAGTCGATACCGGGGTAGTTGAAATCACCCATTATTATTACTGTGCTGTAACTTTTGTTAGCTTCCTACCATAAGATCGTTATGTAAGCTAATTTCATAAGGAATGTTATTCCACAGTTCGGAATCTTACAAGGAAATGAATGTTTACAAGTCTACATCAACGTTTTTCCCCTTCTTGATGGCAAATAAAGCAAGCCCTCATTTTCTGATTGTCATAGATGATTTACAACATAGCATACCAATTTCTTCCTATTACCAGTACTAAAAAAGAAAAAGAGGAAAAAAGGAAAATAAGGTATAACATAATACATTTTTGGACTAGCTTTGGAAAGTCAAAAGCTTCTTCTTCAGGTTAGTATCAATAACCTTTACCAGATGTGACCAGCAATTGGCAACCTGTGTCATTGCAAACAACACAAGAAGAAAGCAGAAGAGGCAACCCCTACCAATAACGGTTTTCGACAAAAGAGAAAAAAAACCACCTCTTTTTTCTTTTTAACCTGTTGGTGATGCAAGATTAGTGAAGTGCTCCATCTACCTGCAGCCTACTAAAAAAACGAGCTTCAGAATTTTATCTCAACTGGAGTCTTCTGCAACCTGTTTAGGAGCCCAAAATAACCCATTCTAATAGACTATGGGGTCATTGTAAAAGTCTTAGATTGTGATTTGGATGACTGAAGACAATTCACATGCATATCAAAATCACAGAAATGTCTCTGGAGCCATTTCCCAAATGACTTTTAAAGACTGGTGACATCCAAATAGGCATTGTGAAGGTGCAGTGGAATTACATGTCCCTGTTTGATTTTAGAAGCATTGGGGGTGTTTACAGGCATGTCCATGTTTAGACCTACTCCACACACAAATAATCAGCAGGAAAGTGCATTATACACACAACTCTTTGGAACACCCTCCGTGCCCCGATCCATTCCATTTCTGACCTGTCAATTTTCAGGAAAGCAATAAAGACTCATCTGTTCCAACTGTACTATGACCATATACCATAGCTAAACTATAGACTTTGCCGCCAGCCCTTAGCTCCGACCACCCTTACTGCTGATGGCCTATGGACCACATACCAGCTTGTAACCTAGTTCTCCCTGTTACTACCCAAGTTGACACCCCTGTTCAATGTAATATGTTTATTGTGCAGTGTTAGACGTTTACTATATTGTTCTGCTGTTTTGTGATACCGATTCATTGTAAAACGTTTGCACTTGTTCTGTGTAAATCATGCTGATTTCAAAATAGTGCGGTATATAAAATCAAATAAATAAATAAGCCACTATGGTTCTCAAAAGTAGCCGAAACGCTGAAGAAAAAGAGGGTGGCCTTCATGAAATGCAAGAAATCACAGAAAGAGGAAGGCAAACATCAATATTTGGAAGAGCTAAAGAAGCCAAGATAGCAATCAGGAAAGCAAGATATAAATGGAAGAAAAAAAGTCAATGCAGTAAACTGGGAGGGGGGGGGGGGGGTAACTAAATAGTTACCTTGGTAAATTCTCAAGGCTGAAAACGTCCTTCCACTTAGTATGCACACAGGTACAGTTGTACCAGTGGACTTCTCCAGTTCAAATTTTCAAAGGGAAAATCTTTATATGATGCTGTCCCTACCAGAGGAAGACTAACACACATACAATGAGTAATAAGTAATCATGCATTAAAACATGTGGAGGAGTAGCCTAATGGTTAGAGCCCTGGCTTGGGAACCAAGAGACCAGGGTTCAATTCCCACTAGTATTCCTTGTGGCCTTGGGCAAGTCACTTAACCCTCCATTGCTCAGAACAATCCAAGTTATCAATGTCCCTGTTTAATGTATATTGCCAAGTTTAAGTTACAATGTAAACTACTTTGATTGAAATGATAAAGCAGTATAAAAAAACTGTTAAATAAAGAAAAGCTGTTGTGTTTAAATTTGTACCATATAGAGGTTATGTCAGCTTCTTTTCATTTACGGATTAATTGAGACAGTTAATCATTTCAACATTTACTTTAACTGTATCTCACTTTTTTTTTTTTTTGCTATGTACCAAGTCTGCCATGTATAGACATCATGGGCTCAATTATTGTTTGACACCAGTGTTGCACTAGTGTTTTCTTGTGGAAAATAGTGGGATGTTTTCCTTCAAAAAATGATACATTTTTTTGCACAAAATAAACATTATAAACGTTTGGGATATATAGCCCAATAAGTGATGTGATTCTTATTTTCACAAGTGACTCATCATTTTTTAAATATTTATAATCACAATAGTGGCTGATTTTTTTTTCATGTGTTCAGTGATTTCTTGTAATACTTACATAAGAACCTTGTGTATCAATGAAATCATCTGGCAACCCATTCCCTGGGTTTTCTTGGTGAGGTATGACTGGAAGTAGATTGCCAGGTCTTTCTTCCATGCAATAAGTCTACAGTACCTGGTCTTCCAAGGTGGTCTCCCATCCAAGTACTAGCCAGGTCCAACCTGCTTAACTTTCAAGATCAGATGAGATTAGGCTCCTTCAGGGTGAAATGGCCATTGTAACAACCTTGTGAATATTTCAAAAGTTGTGGGGCACAATATTTACCCCCTCTGATAGCTTATGAGAACACACTGCCCAGAATAAGGTACTGCTCATGTTATCTAGGGCTGTACCTCATCTGCTCCACCATAAGTGCCCCATTGCCTTTCTATGCCTCTCATTGCATATGTGGTTAGTCCAATGAAAACATGACACCTGCAAATATTGACTTTTGTTTCTACATATCTAAGTGGAGTACAATGATCAGGGCTTTTTTTGGGAGGGTAGTCAGTAGTACTGAGTTCCAGCACCTTTTCACTGCCTGCTAAACTTGACCCATGGTCCTCATGTATTAATGAGAGAGCCCTGCAAATGAGTATTGGCATATTTTTGGCTAGGAGAAAAGCACCAACAATGATGTTCATGCTACTTTTTTTTTTATATAGAAATCTATTTATTGAATTTTTGCAATATCAAACCTCAAACAGCAGTTAGCACAAACTGTGAACCAGATCCAATCAAATGAATCCCATCAAACTTTACTTACATTATGTTTAAACTCCTTTATCCCCTTTCCCACTCCTTCTATCTATAATCACATATGAAGTGAGGTGATCCACCACCCCCTCCCGCGAGTGCAGTGGGTGCTCTTACCCCACGTCAAGGGAACAAACATACCGACGTCGGGAAATGAGTTGCACCTGTCCAATAGCATGTTCACTGTATCCCTTCCTCCCTGCTGCCCCATCTCTAGCCCGCAGGTTCTGCAGACAGCCCATGGCCTTCTCTGGAGCCCGGGCCCACCCAAGAAGCAGTCAATCCTCCAGGTAAGTGCTTTCCCCCAGCAGGCCGCTCCTATCCTTTCAGATCCAGCTCTATAAGGTCAATAATTCTTTCTGAACTATTGGTGTCAATGTATCTATATAGCCTCCCCACACTGCCAGGAAGGACACCCAGTTTTTGGCCCCCCACTTGGCTGCCATGCATTCTGTTAACATCAATTGGTGAAACCCGCTACTCTAACGAAGAAGCAATGTGAAAACTGGCATTGAAGTGAGGCATTCATATTCCGTTCCCCGTGTAAGCATTTGCCTTAACAGCAGAAGTGTATTTCCAACTAGGGAAATGGCATATTTCTTAATACTGTTTAAACAATAGCTGTCTATATATAGTTTATTAAAAATTAGAGAGAAATTACAATATTTAAAATTTAAAGTAGCAGAAAAAAAGAGAGTGGGTAATGGACTGCTGTACTTCGGGCTCCTTGGCTCCAATCTTTAGCCCTCCTCAAAGGACAAATTTTAAAAAAATGATCTTTCAGAGCTTTCTTAATTTTTTTTTAGATGATTCAGTTCTTCTATATGTGGGGTGAGAATTCCAGAGAGTTGGAGCTAACTAAAATAAAGCTTATTGTCATGATTCATTAATTGCTAGATTAGTATGGGCAATAACAAGAAAATTTTGACCTTGGGAGCGAAGTGTTCTAGAAGATACGTAAGGAGTGAGGGAATCAAATAGATAAGATAGGAAACCAGAGTAGAAAGCTTACTTTGAGCCAGTATTGGTCTTTTAAGAGAGAAATAAAATGGTCATTTTTTTAATAGATTATTAATTTGATAGCTGACTTTTGAATTAATTGAAGGTGTCTAATGGTAGAAAAGGGTAAGCCATTATATAGTGAGTTACAATAATCGTATCAACTAATAAGTAAAGAAATGACTAGAGTAGTCAAAGCATGTTTATCTAGGAAAGATCTTACAGCCTGGATGGCCCTGAGAGTAGAGAAGTTGGAAGAGACCGCCGAAGAAATTTGAATATGGAAAGATAGGTTGGAGCCAATATGACAACCCAGAATTTTCATTGAAGATATTGAAAGTGAGTATGATCTGCAAGTGTAGTTGATTGGTCTATTACTCACATTACTTTGGATATGTCAGGATTAAACATCAAGCAATTTTCTTTGAGCCAACATAAGAATGCTGAAAGATAATTATTGAAAGGTTGAAGAACAGAGGGACAGGGATCCAAACATGTTGAACACCATCTGCGAAGAAGTGACCTGAAAAGCCCAGGGATTGATCTAATTGCTACTTCTACTGCCAGCCCCGATGCACTCATATAACCCCTCTTCTAAAATTGCTTCACTGGCTCCCCCTCCATTTCCATATTCAATTCAAACTTCTCCATCTAACATATAAATGCATTCATTGTACTGCCCCTCATTACCTTTCCTCTCTTCTCTCTTCCTACACCCCTCCTCGTAAACTCTGCTCATCTTCTGACTTTCTTCTCTCTATGTCCTTTTCTTCTTCTGCAGACTCCAGACTTCAATCTTTTCACCTTGCTGCTCCTTTTGCATGGAACAAACTTCCTCTATCGACATCAAGTCTCTTTTCTCCTCCTCTTCAAATCCATGCTCAAGGCTTACCTCTTTGAGGCCGCATTTGGATCCTAATCCCTTGTTCGCCTTGACTCTTTTCCTATTTGAACCCCCTTGTTTCTCTTGTATTGTTCTGTCTGTCTTGATTAGATTGTAAGCTCTACGAGTAGGGACTATCTTCTTTATATGTTTGTACAGTGCTGCGTATGCCTTGTAACGTTATATAAATGATTAATAGTAGTAGTAGTAGGATTGATATGACGTGCCTATAAATAGCTCCTGTGGCCTTTTCAGATTTCACTTTTTAATAATTCCGAGATAGTTAATTTTCTTTGAAATCTAAGGGAGGAAAATGAACATGACTGCAGTCATGGGGAAGCAAACACTCCTAACCGATGTATTGCCTCAAACATTAAGCTTTACTTCCAATTTATTCCCTTTTTAACAGTAGCTTCATTTTATTGCACTCTGCATTGTACCAAATAAATTAATCCACTTTAACTTCATCAAGGAGTCCAGTTGTCAAGTCAAATGAGAGAGAGAAAGTACTCTGGCTATAATTCATAGATGGAAAAGCAAAGGAGACAAGGATGTGTGTTAATTATGGGCTGAAAAACCATAAAACTAATATCTTCCATATATATTTTTTCTTAACAGTATGTGTCTGGTGTGTTTAAAAGAATCCGGTAAATGACTTTATTATTTAGCAGTCCATGGAGTAATGTAGTATATACTCAAAAGACAGAACACATAGCCATATCTCTTAAGCCAGACAAGATATAAAAAAATAACATTTTATATGAAAGATAAGCATGACAGGGGTTATAATTTTGTTTTCTATAGCAGATAAGAGTATGGTATTTTTAAAAGCAGATACATAGCTATCAAAATAGGATCAATCTATACCATTTGCAAAGTCTTGACGATGTTCATGAATTAGCCAGTCAAACTCTGGTAATTCTACTTAAGGACTACCACACTGGGTCAGATCAAAGGTCCATTAAACTTATTGTCCTGTTTCCAACAGTGGCCAATCCAGGTCACAAATACCTGACAAATCCCAAAAGTAGCCAATTCCATACTACTTACCCCAGGGATTAGCACTTTGGAATGTATACTATCCAGTCCAAGGATTTGCTAATCCTTAGTTTATCACATAGCTGTATTACATATTCCTGGTTTATCTAGATTTGTTTCAATTCCTCCAACAAATCACCTTTAAATACCATTTCAGGCATGTGTAACTTCCCTACATCTTCTTCATTAAAGACCGAAGCATTCATTCAGTCTCTCTGCTATGGCCTTGTCATCCCTTAGTGCCCCTTTTATCCCTTTATAATTTAATAGTCCAAATGACTCTCTCACAGATTTTTTGCTATGAATGTACTTGAAAAAGTTTGTATTTTGCTTCCACGGCCTTATCAATGCCTTGCATCTAACTTGCCAGTACTTATGATGTTTTTGTGAATTGACTCCTTTTTCTATTTTCTCAAAGATGCTTTTTTTGGCTATAACAGCCTCTCTGACCTTACCCTTAAACCATGCTGGCAGTTGTTTGGCCTTCCTTCTATCTTTCTTAAGGTGTGGAATACATCTGGTCTGGGCTTCCAAGATAGTATTTTTAAACACCACCAATGGTTGAAGTAAACCTTTAACCGCCGCAGCTCTCTCTCCTTTTAGTTTTTTCTTAAACATTTTCCTCATTTTATCATAGTCTCCCTTTTGAAAGTTAAATGCTAGTGTTGTGGTTTTCCTTGCTTTCCTCCCTCATTTAGTAAATCAGATATGATCATGTTATGATCACTATTGCCAAGTGGTCCCAACCCCATTATCTCTTGCACCAGATCCTATGTTCCTCTAATTATTAGGTCTAAAATAGCTTCCCCTTGTGTGGTTCATGAACCAGCTGCTCCATAAGGCAGTCATTTATTTCATTTAGAAACTTTGGGACTGATATTCATCACCAGAAGCTAGTGCTACTAAAGTGGCTAGCTGCTGGTGCTGAACTTTAACCTCAGATATTCAATGTGAGGGCCATATCCGGCCACTGGCATTGAATATCTGGATTGGCTGCAGAGCCCAGAAGCTAACCGGGCAGTGGCAACATTCAGCCGCTGCCTGGTTAACTTCTGCAGCAAAAGTAAGGCCAACAGTTGCTGCCCCTTAATTTAGCTGCGTGTTGCTAGCCAGGCAGTGGATCAACATCGCCGCTGCCCTGTTAGTGATGGTTGCCGCCCCAGAATGCCCCCAACACACCCTGATGATAATTGGTTAGCTTTGGGGCATGTAGCAGTGGCACCCATGGGTATTCAGCAGCATTAACCATGTTAGTGTTGCTGAATATCCAGCAGATTGGCATTTACACAGTTTTCAGATCTGCAAACCATATAAATGGATTTGAATATCCCCCTTCCTTTATCTCCCTAGCATGTTGTGATGTTAGATTGACCCAATCAATAAAAAGGTAATGGAAATCTTCCATTATTACTGTGTTGTAACTTTTGTTAGATTTCCTGATTTGCATGTCATTATCCATCTGTTCATTCTGGCCAGGCAGATGGTAGTGCACCCCCATTGCCATCGCCTTCCCCTTTTTTATCCTGTTTGACTCAATACCCTCTTAAACATATAGCGCA
Source organism: Ichthyophis bannanicus (assembly GCA_033557465.1). NCBI lineage: Eukaryota > Metazoa > Chordata > Amphibia > Gymnophiona > Ichthyophiidae > Ichthyophis > Ichthyophis bannanicus. The sequence continues at coordinate 27,132,357 of CM066036.1, read as the reverse complement.
ACCCCTCCACCAATTTGCTTTATCCTATCATTGCGATATAATTTGTACCCAGGTATCACAGTGTCCCATTGGTTGTCTTCTGTCCACCAGGTCTCTGAGATTCCAATTATATCTAACCTTTCATTTACTGCTAATATTCCAACTTTTCCAGTTTATTTTTTTTTTACTTCTTGCATTTGTATACAGTCATTTCAGAGGTGGCATTTGGACAGACTATATCAATCATACTGGTCTTTATCTGCCGTCATATACTATGTAACTGTTGTTGTTGTTAAGTGCCGTCGAGTCGGAGTCGACTCATGGCGACCCTCTGGATAGCTATCCTAAATTGTGTTCGGTCTTCAGTCAGGCGGCTCATTGTTGACAGGCTGGTACCCGTAGCTGCTGTTATTGTAGCGATCCATCTCATTGCTGGCCTTCCTCTTTTGCGTTGACCTTCTATCTTGCCAAGCATGATGTCTTTCTCTAATGATCTCTCTCTTCGCATGATGTGTCCGAAGTATGAAAGTCGAAGTCTTGTCATCTGAGCTTCTAAAGAAAGCTTAGGTTTGATCTCCTCTAGTACCGACTGGTTTGTTCTTCGGGCAGTCCATGGTATACACAGTATTCGCCGCCAGCACCATAATTCAAAGGCATCAATTTTCTTCCTGTCTGTCTTTTTCACTGTCCAGCTTTCACATCCATATGATGTTATTGAAAATACCATGGCTTGAACAAGTCGAATCTTTGTATGGAGAGAGACATCTCTGCTCTTGAGAATCTTATCTAGGTCTTTCATAGCCATTCTGCCAAGAGCAATGCGTCGTATGATTTCTTGACTGCTTGTTGCTTCTTTATTGATAGTTGATCCAAGTAGGTTAAAGTTGTTCACGATTTCAATTTCTTCTCCTTCAACGATGAACCTGTTGATTTTGCCAGTTGTCATGATCTTTGTCTTCTTTACATTAAGGTGCAGGCCCATTTTGAGACTATGTTCTTTGATTGTGAGAAGCAAATGTTTCAGATCATCTTCACTTTCAGCCAGTAATGTGGTATCATCAGCATAGCGAAGGTTGTTGATGAGTCTTCCACCAATCTTCACACCTCTGTTGTCTTCATACAGTCCTGCTTCTCTGATGATTTGTTCTGCATATAAATTAAACAGGCAGGGGGAAAGTATGCAGCCTTGTCTTACACCCTTGCTTATTTTAAACCATTCTGTTTCTCCTTGTTCCGTTCGAACTGTTGCTTCTTGATCAATGTACAGATTGCGCAAGAGAACGATCAGGTGTTCTGGTATACCCATTCTTCTTAATGTGGTCCAGAGTTTCTCATGGTTTACACAGTCAAAAGCCTTGCTATAGTCAATAAAGCACAAATAGATATCCTTTTGGTATTCTTTAGTCTTTTCAAGGATCCATCTCACATCCGCAATGATGTCTCTCGTTCCTCGCCCTTTCCTGAACCCTGCTTGCACTTCAGGTAGTTCTTGTTCTAGGTATGGCTGTAGTCTCTTTTGAATAATCTTCAGTAGAATCTTGCTGGCATGTGGGATCAGAGCGATTGTGCGATAATTTCCACAGTCAGTTGGATCACCTTTCTTTAGTATTGGTATAAACACAGATCTTTTCCAGTCAGTTGGCCATGATGTTGTCTTCCATATTTCTTGGCAGAGCCGTGTAAGTACGGTAACAGCTGCATCAGATTGCTGCAATACTTCTATGGGAATGCTATCAATGCCTGGTGCTTTGTTCTTTGATAAGGCTTTCAATGCTGCTTCAACTTCTTCTTTCATCACCAATGGTTCCTGATCATAAGGTATAGGTTGAAACGGCTGTTGGTCCACTTGATCTTTATCATATAAAAACTCTGTATACTCCTTCCACCTTTTCTTGATCTTCTCAGCATCATTCAACATAGAACCTTGAGCATCTTGTAACATTCCAATTCGAGGCTGGAACTTTTTCTTTAACTCTCGCAGCTTTAGGAAAGCCGATCTTGTTCTTCCTCTAATAGTTTCTGCTTCTATTTCCTTGCAAGTGTCATTGTAGTACTTTTCCTTGTCCTGTCTTGCTGCACGTTGGAAATCTCTGTTGAGTTCTACGATTGTCTTTCTTTCTCCTTTGGCTTTAGCTTCTCTGCGTTTCTGGGCAATTTTCAGAGTTTCTTCCGTCATCCATTTTGGCCGTTTTTGCTTTTTCACCTTTTGTAGAGACTTCTCGCTTTCTTCTAGCACAACCTTCTTGATGTCATTCCATAACTCTTCCGGAGCTCTGTCATTTGTATCTAAAGCAGCAAATCGATTTTGCAGGCAGTCTTTAAATTCCAGTGGTATATTCTCAAGGTCATATTTTGCTGCATTCATGAGTGGTTTGCTCTTTTTCAACTTTAGCTTGAGTTTGCATACTAGTAGTTGATGATCTGTACCACAGTCAGCTCCAGGTTTTGTCTTGGTTGATGTTACAGAGCTTTTCCATCGTTGACTTCCACAGATGTAGTCAATTTGATTTTTATACAATCCATTGGGTGAAGTCCATGTGTACAGTCGCCGCTTGTGTTGCTGGAAGAAGGTGCTTGAGATGAATAGATCATTGGTCTTGCAGAATTCTATCAATCTTTCTCCAGCTTCATTTCTGTTGCCAAGTCCATATTTTCCAACTACTTTGCCTTCTTCTTTGTTGCCAACTTTTGCGTTCCAGTCACCCATGACTATCAGGATATCCTGTTTGCATGTTCTGTCAATTTCAGCTTGTACTTGTTCATAGAACTCTTCAATTTCATTCTCTTCTGCAGCTGTTGTTGGGGCATATACTTGAATTATAGTTGTGTTGATAGGCAATCCTCGTAGACGAATAGAGATTAAGCGTTCGCTGACTGCATTGTATTTCATTACAGTTCTTGCAAGTTTCTTCTTTATTATAAACGCAACACCATTTCTTCTTTGTCTTTCATTTCCAGCATAGTAGACCATGTGATCATCTGATGCAAAGTGCCCGATGCCAGTCCATTTCAGTTCGCTGACACCCAACAGATCAAGTTGTACACGTTCCATTTCATTCTTGACCACCTCCAACTTCCCTTGGTTCATGCTTCGTATGTTCCATGTTCCAATGTGTAAGACATCTTTACAGCTTCTGACTCTCATTTCATGCGCAGCTACATCAGCAGTCAGACTTCCCGAGGGCTTTGATCCAACCACATCATAAATGCTGGCTTTACTCTGAAAAGTCTTCAGCTCTTCCCCAGTAGCTAGTTGAGTGCCTTCCGACCTGGGAGTCTCATCTTCCAGCACCATAGCACAATTTGTTTTGTTGTAACTATCCATTGGGTTTTCATGGCAAGATACAGAAGTAGATTGCCGGGCCTTCCTTCCGCGCAGTTTAAGTTTGGTGTTGTTGCCGTTGTCACAGAAATGTGATCCTCCGCCGTCAACACTATCCCATTCTGCTGCTGCCCAGATGGGTGGTTTGTCTTCGTCTGGCACCTCAGCTGAGACCTGTCCATCTTGGGAGACCCTGCCAGTAGTTAAACTACGGATAGTTTAGCTCTCAGCATCACTGATGCACGCAAGCCCTCACAGCACGACAAGCTGCAAACCAAGTGAGAGACTATGTAACTATGGGCCCAATATTTGAAAGGACTAATAGGACTAATAAGAGAAAATATTTTTTCACTCAACATGTAATCAAACTCTGGAATTTGTTACCGGAGGATGTAGTAAAAGCTGTTAGTGTATCTAGGTTTAAAAAAGGTTTGGACATGTTCCTGGAGGAAAGGTCCATAAACCATTATTAAAAGGGACCCAGGATATCACTACTTGACCCAATACAAGCATTGTGGAACCTGTGTCTTTTGGGGAAACTGCTATGTACTTATGACCTAGAATGGCCGCTGTTGGAAACAGAATACTGGGCTTGATGGACCTTGGTTTGACCCAGTAAGGCATATCTTATGTTCTTAAAGCATTTACACAGTTTACAGCTCAGTGGTTAGTGCCACTGAATATCCCCATCTAAGGGGCTTGTTTACAAAGCTGCGGTAGCGGTTCGCGATCGTTTTCGGAGCCGCGGCCCCATTGATTTCAATGGGTCCGCGACTCCGATAATGATCGCGAATCGCTACTGTGGCTTTGTAAACAAGCCCCTAAGTCCCCTACATGCCCCAATGCTATCAAGTTAGCATCGGGGCATGTTGGGGGATGTTCTGGGGCGGAACGGAGGTGAAGAATGGCACTAATCGGTTAGTATCATCGGTTTCTGGCTTTTGCGGCAATCACTGGATATTCATTGCTGTCACTGTGACACTGAATATCTAGTTTAGAGGTTGTGGGGAGGGCTATGCGCCGATGGAATGCATAGCCTTTCGAAGATCTGGATAGCTGAAAATCGGGCCCTAGATGTTCATATTTATAATCTGGTTATCTGTTGACAGGGGTAATTTGGAATCTTTCAACTTCGTCTCCTCTTTATTTAAAGGCACCTGGGTTACTTTTACCTTTATTGGAACTTCTCTATCAGGATGCCCTATCTTCCTTGTTTTGCTAGTATCCTTCAAGATTACATCACTCCAAATCATGTGCTCTTGGGCGACTGTCGGCTTTCCCCTAATGACTGTCAGCTTTCCACATTAGGAGTTACCACTCACTTGGATACTATGTTGAAATCAGTGTGTAGAGGCAGCCAAGAAAGCTAATAGACTGCTAGGAATTATAAGCAAAGGCATATCATAATGCTCTGTATTGCTTATGGTGTGACCTACACCTTGAGTACTGCGTGCAGTTCTGTTCACCGCGTCTAAAAAAAAGAGCAGAATCAGAAAGGGTATAGAGAAGGGTGACCAAAATGATGGTGGGATGAGGAAAAAGCTTAAAAGTTTGGGCTCTTCAGTTTGGAGAAGAGACAGCTAAGGGGAGATATGACAGAGTTTTAAAAATAAGTGCAGTAGAATAGGTAAATCTGAATCTGTTGTTTACTCCTCCAAAAGATACAAAGATTAGGGGAAATTAAGCTCTGGAATTTGTTGCTGAACGATGTAGTAAAAGCTGCTAGTGTAGCTGGATTTAAAAAAGGTTTGGACACATTCCGGCAGGAAAAGTCCATAAAATATTATTAAACTGGACTGGGAGAAATCCACTGCTTACCCCTGGGATAAACAACATGCAGTCTGTCTACCTTTTGGGATCTTGCCAGGTACTTGTGATCTGAATTGGCCACTGTTGGAAACAGGATACTGGGGCTTGATGGACCTTTGGTCTGACCCAGGATGGCAGATCTTATGTTATGTTCTTATGTACTATTTCCACATGCGCTCAGTTCTATCAGTACCCCCTTTGAGTAGAACACTGCAAGCTCCATATCTCCAGTTAATGGAATCAGAAATCAAATCTGCAAGTTTTATATTGCATTCATACACCATCTACAAGATAATCCTTCATGTCTTAAAACCTTCCCCCTCCACTAAAGAAAAAAACAAACTACAGGGTCTCATATCCATTACTCTGACAAATGGGTTTCTGTAGGAGGAAATATAGCCAAATGATTTCAGGTGATTGAGCCTGTACCCTTTCCATATTTCATCCACAAAAAACCCCAGCTGCTCCAGTATAAAAACACTTAGAAATGTTGCTGCATTAATTCATGACAAATAAGTTTTGTCACGAAATACTAATTAGTAATTTCATAACAAGAGTGTATATTGGTATCTATCTATCCATCTCTATATGCAAAGCACACACACACACACACACACATATATATATATATATTACAGTATATGCTAGGATATTTTTCTTGTGCTCATGTTTTCAACTACATCATTTTGTACATGCATGCATTATTTTATTTGTTCATATTTTTTCCTCATAGTAATTGTTTTGTTCACAATGTACTCAATCTACAAAATCAAGCACAGCAATATAGCCCTTCCATGTTGAACCTGTCACCCTCCAGCTGTGAGAAATGAAAAATTACTCTGGACACCCTACTTGTAGTCTACAACATTGTTGAATTGAATGAGCAAGGGCAAAAGATTGAAGTTAGGCTTGCAAAAACTAATAATGCTAGAATTGTTTTCTTTTCTGCCCCTTTTTGCCTTGCTCTCTTGGTCCTCATCCATCATCACAGGATTGTCTCTGTCCCTTTAAATCTAGTACACCAATAGGTTGGTTTGAAACTTCAGTTTTGGCATAGCAAATCATGGGAAAGGTGGTGCATAGTAACATAGTAAATGATGGCAGATAAAGACCAGTATGGTCCATCTAGTCTGCCCAGTAAGATGGCAAGAGTAGGTGCACCTGCCGCTCTGTGCTGGCCACCCCTCCACATGTCTTTGTTTAGGGGTGAACCCACCACTCCGTGTAGGACACCTCTATTTATTGAGAAATTAGATAGTTAAGTTTATTTTGATTTTATCCTGTTGCTGTAAAGGGATCCACTGTGTCTGTCCCATGCCATTTTGAATTCTGTCACTGTATTTGCCCCCACCACTTCCAGTGTGCAGTGTGAGGTCTTAAGTCCCAGATTTAGCTTTCATTACCCTCCTGCCTAACTTGAATATTTAGAGGGGCAGGGCTTGGAGAATTTTATACAAACCCTTTTTGGGACCAGATGGAGGTGCAGTGAGGGAGATGTATTCCTCTCACACTAGCCCAACAGTGATTTTGCTTTTGGAGTTTTTGAAATGAGTTTTTCTCTGCACATTTGAAATGTATGGTCCATTTTTTCTGTATTTGGTGGAAATCTATACATGTTCTGCTTGTGACCAAGGTGAGGGATTTGAGTGCAATATCTGTTTAAGAATCTGTACCAGTCCTACGTGTTCTGCTTTCCCAATAAGAAGTGTGTTTGATGTTCTAGGGACAGCAAAATATTTGCAATGCTACCTTTCATAGGCACTGTGGACATAGTGCTACCATGTGGCGGAACCATGAGAGGTGCCCTTCCCTCTCCCTCCCCTGCCCTGGAAGCATCTGCACAGTTTTAAAGAAAAAAGTTGCTGCATCTAACATTGGTCCCATAATATCTGATCTCCATTTGCATTGTTTTTATCGATTGTGAAGAGATTCATGCATCAGCATGAACATTTGCTCTGAAGAAAAAAAGCAAATTCACAACTTACCACTATGGTCTGATAGATCCGGAACTAAATAGGAAATCTTGTGAAATCACTCTACTAAGAAATATTGCATTAGTGACAGAAACGCAGGTACAAACAAGCTTCAGTCTGAGGAAATGAATAAAGGAGAATTCCATTAAAATTTGTCTCCGTACCTTCTCCAGAACGGGATGTCAGGCATTCCCCAACTTGCTATGAAAAAAGCTTTCCCGACATCCCTGATCAATCCCTTTGAAGCTTCATATCATAACCCATAGATCTACTGCTTCCTTTCACTGGAAAAGGCTTTGTATCTTCTTCATTTTTAATAGCATTTAGGTATTTATAAATCTATATCATAACCAACTTCTCTTTCCTCTTGCCTCTTCGAGGAGCATATACTCAAGTCTCATCTCATATGTTTTTTAGTGCAAACCCCATACCATTTTGCTCTTTCTTCTTTGGACTGACTTTAGTCCCTTTATATCTTCTCTGAGAAATGGCTTCCAAAATGGAACACAATATTCTAAGTGCTGTCTCACCAACCTCTACATCAGCATTAGCATCTTTTTCCTGCTGACTATGTCTCGTGAATGTACAGACATCATAATAAAACCAGTGGATAAAGGAGATGCCTCTGTAGTTTTATACACATGATGATATATACAGGAAAAAGATGATCGGCAATTCTATCTTCCATTGCAGAATAATTCTACTCCAACTTTAAAGAAGGACAGTCATCAGTTTGTGTCAAGAGCAAAAGAGCACAAAATTATTAATTCAAGGATGCAGAGGTTTAACTGTAGCAAATCACGTCACACCAATAATACATTTGTACCAAAGCTTCATAAGAATCTTTGCAGTCCTCTGGACCATCCCATCATTTCAGCTAAAGGCTTGTTATTAGGAGCTCTGTCTACTTTTGTAGATATATTTTTAGTCTTTTGTGATGACAAGTGATACATATCTTAGAGACTCATCACGCATTATTCAGCTGTTTGAGAGTTTACCAGTAGAGTCCGTATCCCAGGTTTTGGTCACAGCTGATATTACATCTTTATACACCAATGTCTGACAAGAGGCAGCTTTAGAGTCCATGCTTCAAAAGAGAAGTGATCTAACAATCTCTTGGTGCAGTTTTCAAGGTTTGCCCTGACATGAATTTTATTTTAAAACTCGAGGAACAGTATTTTTTGCAGATTAAGGGCATGGCCATGGGTGCAGATGTGACCAATTTATACGTGTCCTATTTTGAGCAAACATATCTTCCTGGGTTGGTGTGGGAACCCTGCATGGCACTGTGTAAAAGATTCATGGATGATGTCTTGTAGTGCTCAGGGACAGTGGACCAATTACATTTTTTTCAGTGACTCAATACCTATGACTCCAACTTGCATTTCACATATGCTTATCATATCAGACAGATTAATGTTGGGGATTTACAGATTGTTTGGGATGGCATGGGTTTCATGTTTCTATTTTTAGGAAACCCACCGATCATATGTTGTTGCATTTTACAAGTGCCCACCTGAGGTCTTATTATTAAGAAGTATTGCCACATACTGCATCATCATTCAGCCTTGTGCACTGTGCCAACTTTTGCCTTCCAGAGAGAGACAAATATAAGGGACATTTTGCTGCATTCAGCATATGTGGACCAGGAAGATCTGGGGCATTGAGTTTTCATTCCATGTGATAAGTGCCAGACTTGTGCACAGGTGATAAAGGCCAATCCAGTTCAACTATCACACTGTAAATCTATATTTCTCAATTTTTCATGTGCATGTCACATGGTGGGGGTGATATATGCAATTATACTGTATGTCCATTCCAATTAATATACTGTATGTTGTCAAGACTATTCGCATGTTCTGATTACATATGAATGAACATTAGAGCACGATTGTTAACAGTGAGCAAAGTGCTCCATTGGTGATGCACTGTGTAGCATGATAGCGTTCTTTTGCTGATTTAACGCTGGGATCATAGAACTAGTCCCACTGGATCCTCAAGGACAGGATTTAAATTTAAAACTTTGGTGGAAGGAACAATACCGGATATTTCATTTAAAAACTGTTTCACCTGATGGCCTCAACAAAGAAATCGAGCAGATAGCTTTTTATTGACTGATTTTCTAGAGTGTGAGAAGCGCTGATGTGTATTTGAATCTGATAATGATTCCACTGAGGAAGTGATGTACAGTAGGATTTCTGAGAGGATTTTAAAAGTGTTTGGGTGCAGCAATACAATGAATGCCGTCTGTTATAAGAATTTCAACAATCGCTGAAGTGGAAGAACAAAATGACCCAGATGCAGATTGTGCCGAAACATCAATGTTGGACCAACAGAAGTGAAATGTGAAGTTGCTGTGATTAAAATCATTGTGGAGCAATTCCTGTAATAAGCTGTATCTGAATGCCAAAGGTTATTGCAAGGGCAAGGGCTGTAGCCTAATGACATTGGGGTTTGAATGGTGTGGCAACATAAGCTGCTCAGACAAAAAAAGTCGCTTGGATGACTATGTCCATGACAAAGTCCAGAGGATTAGTCTTGAATTATCCACAGGGTCACCTCCACCTCACCGTTCCCCTCTTCAATCCCAAATTCTTCCCTCAACTTCTGTGACCCTTTCTTCCTTTTCTAAAATCACCGAGGAAGAAACGGCAAATCTTCTTTACTTCTCCAAACTGACTACTTGTGGGAAAGTGCTGTGTTGTGACCTATGACTGCATTGGAAGATTGGGGCCAGGTGAGAACATGTCTGTAGCAGAGTGGCTAAAGTGATAAATTGGTGGGGCAATAACTTCTCCTTTTGTCAAGCGCCAGGAGTATTTAATTTGCCAGAGAGCAACAGTATGCAGCCGTGGGCACATGCCCTAAGGAGCATGACCTAAGGGATAGGTCACGCCCCTTAGGAGCAACTTTGGAGGATTAAGGAATACTGGTATTTGAGTATGGGAAAAGAAGGCAAAATTAAAGATTAGTGGAGTGGTACAGCTTACTAAAGGTCCTATGGATCAGCATGTAGTGAGTAAGGCGGTCTTGCCTGAATCCAAGACCTTACCTGTGGGAGATATTTCTTTTTCCCCCGATGCTTCTTTGAGCATGGGGGCTTGTATCCCTCTCCTCCAATTTGCCATGACTTTGGGAGATGTGCCTCCGGATACTGCAGTAAGTTTTTTCGAGGCCATTCTTGCTACTTCTACTCTGGTAGAAGTTCCTTTTTCCCCTTTGAACTTAAACACAGCTTTGTGGTATCATCGGGTTGTTACACCTCCTTTGGCAATTGCTGAGCCATTGCGTTTACTGGAAGCTGTTGAAGTTTCTTTGAAAGATATATGGGACTTGGTTTCTAGAATGGAAAGTATGCTCAAGGAAACACTGACTCAATTATGTTCCTTTTCAGATGAATCTGTTAAAAAATGTAAGCTGTGTGATAAGAAATTTGATTTGGTTGATAAGAACATTTCCCAAGTAGAATCCACTGTTTTAAGTTTGAAAACTTTGGGCAATACATCTATTAAGATAGCTATATTATTCATTCCAAATTTGAAAGTATAGAAAATGAGATGAGGGCAAAAAATCTTCATTTTTTAAACTTACCAGTTATTTGGTTGTTCTCCCCACTTGAGTTGTTAAAGATGCATTTAAAAGACATCATTGAATACCAAAATGTAGAAAGAATTTCTGTTTCAAATATACAGTATACTATCTTCCAACCAAGATGTAGGGGAGGGGAAGGGTTTTGATAAATGATAGCTTAGAGTTGACACAATCTCTGGAAACATCACAAGCTAATGTAACCAAGAGAGCGACTTTGTTAGTGACCTTTCAATCCGAGCAAGAAGAGTGCTATTTTGAAACTGTATTTTTCAAATAAGTCCGTTCCCATCTGTGGTCAGGCTATTAATGACTTTTCAGATGTTGCTGGAGCAACACCGCTTTAGCGCAGAGCGGTTTTGCAGCTGAAGCCAAGGGTTCTTGCTATCAGGGCTATATTCTATTTAAGGTTCCCTTGTAAATGCCTTATTTTTCTTGCCAGTAAACAATATTGCTTTGCAGATGTGTCACAACTGGAGTTTTTACTGGTTGGGAAGCATAGAACTATACATTTTTTATGTTTCTCTTAAATGTTCTTCTTGTCGTATGTGGGCAGATTGGGGTTTACAGGGATTTTTTGTTGCCTTTGTTGCTCATGTTACTCATGGCACTTCACTTTCCCTTGATGTGGGCTAAATGAATGCTTTTTGCTTCTCTTTCTTGAGGTTATCAACATTTATTTCTTAATTGTTTTTCTAACATGATTTTTAAATCTCAATTTAAAAAAAACCAATTGACTACCTGCTCCTCCGATATCATTCCCACCCATCTACTAAGCTCTATCTCGTCTGCTGTTATGTCTTCCATCTGTCATATCCTTAACCTATCGATTTCCACTATAACTGTTCCTGTGGCCTTCAAACATGCCGTGGTTACACCTCTCCCCAAAAAGCCTTACCTACCTGTCCTTCCAGTTATTGGCCTATATCTGTCCTTCCCTTTCTTCAAAAGTATTTGAACAAGTGATTCACTGCTGTTGTCTTGACTTTCTTTCCTTTTAAGCCCTTCTGGGTTCACTGCAATCTGACTTTCATCCTCTACATTCTACAGAAATGGCTCTTGCCAAATTCTCCAGTGACTTGTTTCTTGCCATATCCATGGGCCTTTACTCGATCCACGTCCTTCTTGACTTTGCTGTTGCCTTTGACACTGTTGATCACCACCTTCTCCTCGATACCCTATCCTTGCTTGGATTTAGGGAAGGGCATATGAATTTTCATCTGAAAAAATTGGATTCTAGAGAACGACCTTAATTTAGGAACTGAGCATTTGTTGACAACTTGACTGTCTGGTATTTGCAACACAAGAATATTTTTTCACCAAACTGGCTAATGCCTAAAACCTAAATTAACTGTATTGTGTGCACCATCTTAGAAAATGTTTTTAAACATAACTGCAACTTTCCAGATGGACACATAGGGGGTCATTTTAAAAGCCTTAGTCATAATTTGGTCATCTGAAAATGTGCATATAAACATCCAAATCACAGAGATGTTCTGGCTTAGACGTCCTCAATTGCACTTGGATGTCCTTTGGAAAATGTGCCTTATAGTAACAACTGCATGCTGTTAATTGGCAACTTGAACATAGAGTTTCTACATACTTTACAATGCTTCTTTAGAGTCAGGAGTGGTCACTGAGGACTGGAAAAAGGCACATGTGGTGTGTTTGAACAAAAGTGGACATAAGGATGAGGTTGAGAACTATAGGCCGGTTAGTCTGATCTCTGAGGTGACTAAATTCATGGAAATGCTACTAAAACAGAGGATAGTGAGGTTTCTGGAGTCCAATGCATTGCAGGATCCAAGGCAGTATAGGTTTACTAGAGGCAGGTCTTGTCAGACAAATCTGATTGACTTTTTGACTGGGTGACCAGAGAGTTGGACCGAGGGAGAGCCCTAGATGTGGTGTACTTAGATTTCAGTAGAGTCTTTGACACCATTCTGCACAGGCAACTTATAAATAAATTGAGCATCCTAGGGATTGTGGTTAGAAATTGGTTGAGTGGGAGATGACAAAGAGTACAGGTAAATGTAGCTCACTCTGACAAGAAGGATGTTACCAGTGGCGTGCCACAGGAATTTCTCCTTGGTCCAATTCTTTTAATATTTTTGTTAGAGATAGTGTATAAGGAGTGTTAAGTGAGGTTTGCTTCTTTGCAGATGATATCAAAATCTGCAATAGAGTAGACACCCAGGAAAACATGAAGAAAGCTGAGAATTGCTGCTAAAAAATTGCAGAATCATGAAGAGGGTGGTACAGTGCAAGGGTGAAGTACTTCTGTCCACAAAAGAAGAGTGGAACCTGGGTGTGATTGTTTCTGATGATTTTAAAGTGGCTAAAAAGGTAGAAAAGATGACGGCAAAAGCCAGAAGGATGCTTAGGTGCATAGGGAGAGGAATGGCCAACAGGAAAAAGGAGGTGATAGTGCCTCTGTATAAGTCTTTGGCGAGACCTCGTTTGAAGTATTGTGTGCAATTCTGGAGATCATACTTTCAAAAGGATATAAACGGGATGGAATTGGTGCAGAGGGTGGCTACCAAAATAGTCAATGGTCTTCATTATAAACCATATGAGGACAGACTTAAAGATCTAAATATGTGTATTTTAGAGGAAAAGCTTGATAGAGGAGATATGTTAGAGATGTTTAAATAGCTCTGTGGCATAAATGCATAGGAGGAGAGCCTCTTTCAACTGAAAGAAAGTGCTGCAATGAGGGGGCATAGAATGAAAGTGAAAGGGGATAGACTTAGGAGTAATATGTGGAAATATGTCTTTACAGAAAAGTGGTAGATTCATGGAACAATCTCCCAGAGGAGGTAGTAGAGATGAGGACAGTATCTGACTTCAAGAAAGCATGGGACAAGCACAGAAGATCTCTAAAGGAAAAAAAAGGGACTATAGTAGTTGATATGGAAGAGCAGACTAGATAAGCCATATAGTATTTTTCTGCCATCACGTTTCTGTTTTTATTAATATCTCATATAAGGATCTTGCCTGGTCGCTCACTTACAACACTGCACACTGCTATGCAGAGGACCTGGGTTCATGTTTAATCTTCTGTTCCCTGGCCATCCTGGGTCAAGGACGGTACAGTGGTAGCCTTCACAGCCCCTGGATGGAGGGTCCCAGCTTTCACACAATCGTGACACCTAGTGTTCAGATTTAGAGCCCCATGATTGCAGGGTTCCGGAAGGAGCTGTGCTGCTGGGCCATCAGCTGAGGCCTTGTGTTGCAATGATTGGGCTAAGTGAGTTGGAAGGGCATATGAAAAACAAGAAAAAAATGCCTCAGTAGTTGCGAATGAAAGCACATGGGCCAAATGTTAGCTTTGGTTCCAATTCATTTGGAAACTCAGAGAAGCAAGAGCAAGCCGCCAACTCCTCCTTACCTTAAAAAAAAATTCATCCTGGAATTTTCCTTAATTTCATTTTTGCAAAGACCCTGTTCAAGTATAAAACAAACTGTAGAACTATATGTATTACAGATTAGCCATCACAGCAGATATATTTATCCCCTTGGAGACTTTTTATGGAGTTACAAGTCAAGGCCACATAAATTAGTTCACAAATCATTAACTTTTGTCCATGGCTTCATTGTGATGTTGGGGATCTGAACTCAAAAATTGCTTCATCTCTCAATGACATCAGATGTAAACAGCTGGTGAATTATAGATCTTTGTCACCTTGAGCTGAAACCTAACTGTCAGCAGAAATAGCAGAGAATACCTCGCCTTAATGAACAAAGGCCTTCTTCAGGCAAAGAGAAAGACATGCCGCTGCAGCACTGCAATATTTAAACACTACAAAGCCCTTATTAAATGTGACAGCAGCAGCTGTAGCAACTAGAACACTGTCAGAGCACAGAAAGGAATTAAGGCCCTTTCAAAGGCTGAAAAAAGCAGGTACAATTTTAAATATTAAAAAGATTGTTCTGGGCTGATGGGGTCATAAAAACAGTGGCAGTCAGCCAGAAGGCACTGAAATGCTGAAGACCATGCAGGAGCTGCAGTCCTCTCTGGAATTAGCAAAAGGGATGCGTCCTTGCTCTGTCTCAAACAAGAATCATATTTATGTGCAATATAGAATTCAGTAGAATGACTATCGCCCAGTCATTATTTTATGGGCTGTATTTACTTCGTCGTAAATTGATATGAACTTTATATAAGCAGAAATTATGGAACACCTTAAACAGAAAACATTTTATGATGGAAATAATTTGACAATTTGTCATGGTTTTATTTTCCAATGTTCACAACTCACATTTTAGCATCTGTTTTAGCATTTATATTCCAGATGCCCCACTAATCCGGCTGCATGAATGGTTTCAAGTTAAAAGCAAATGTTTAACTATCCTTCATTTATCCGCAGAAAAGCAGCGCTGGTAGTAGGAGTGCTAATTTCCTCAAACTGCCCCATCAATTAGGGTTGTGCACTGGCAAGAACATTTGTTAGTTTTCATTTTTCACAAATCTTTCCCTAGTTTCGGGTGGGTTTTTTTTCCCAGTTAGTTTCACACATTTATTTTAATACGGCATTCTGAGTGCGCACTAAATTGATTTAACCTCACTAACCAATGAACTAAGGTGCGCTAAGTTGATTGGTGCATGTTAAATCAATTTAGCATGCACTAATGAACCGAGTGAGCATTAATAAATGCATAACTTTAGTTCAATATGCCGCAGTCCTGCTCTAGAGGGACCACCCTGAAAGGTGGTATGGGGAGGAGGATAATTCAGTACCAATGCCTCTGCAAACTTTGGCCCCTCAGCTAAGACTGCCAACACTGAACACCATCAAGTGAGGCCTCACCAACAACCTGCACTGGGACATTATCAGTTAGAAGGAAGAGGCGACAATGTCCCTATACAGGTCTTTGGTGAGGCTTTACTTTGAATACTGTGTCTAATTTTGGAGGCTGATTATATCTCACTAAGGATATGAATAAACTTGAAGTGTTTCAGAAGAAGGTGACCAAAATGGTGTGGGGTTTGCGCCAGAAGCCTCATGAGAAGAGACTTGAGGAGTTGAATAGTTATATCCTAGACGAAAGAATGGAGAGGTCTTCCAATCTCTAGGAGAGAAACTCAAGTCCATTGTTAACACTGTTGCATTCTCAAAGGTGCTTGGTAAGGGGGCAAAAAGGCTGCATCGCATTAACAGCTTTAATACATGGCTCCAGACCTGGTGCAAACAAGGAGGATTCAGATTTATTGGCGACTGGGGTAACAGATGGAATAACAAGAGACTATACTGTGCTGATGGACTACATCTCTCTGTCGCAGGGAAAAGAATCCTAAGTGAAAAATTCAAGCAATATGTGGCTATGCATTTAAACTAGAAAAAGGGGGTGACAGATATAGAAGGTCAAGCTCTGGACGTCACCCCCTCAAAAGCAGATTAAAATCAGAAACAGCCACACTTTTAAACTACACATCAAAAACAAGTGGGAAGATGTAGGTAGAACAAAATCAATGCTAAATACACACAAGCCAGATAAAAGCTGGAAAGCAATGAGCACAAATGCTCGAAGCTTAGCCAACAAAGTTCCGGACCTGGAAGCTCTAATGGCGGAAACGGATTTGGACAATGTGGCCATTACAGAAACATGGCTAAACGAATCGCATGATTGGGATATAGTCATACCTGGCTATAATCCATTCAGAAGAGACAGAAAAAATGGAAGAGGAGTCGGAGGAGTAACCTTGTATGTCAAAAGCAATATTAAGGGCTTTAATCCCAGAGTCTTATTACAAGTTTTGGATGCCCAGAGTCTGAGACCCGCTTAGCCGCCATTAATAACGTTCATAGTTAAATGTTATAAGTCTGCATATACAAGTTGAAAGATACATAACACTTTCAGATATAGGTTCAGAGTATACAATATAATTAAAAGCAATATTAAAGCTACTGAAATGCAGGGGACATGGGGAAAAGAAGAAGCACTCTGGAATGTGTTGGAAAGAGGAGATGGCACTGTCATCCATACTGCTGTAGTCTACAGACCCACAACACAAATTGAAGAGATAGATAACGAATTGATTATAGATATTGCCAAGATAGCCACAAAAGGGGAAGCAATAATATTGGGAGACTTTAATCTACCTGATGTGGATTGGATTACGCCTTCTGCAAATCTTGAAAGAAGCAAAAAAATTGTGGATGCTCTCCAAGATGTGTTACTTAGACAAATGGTGATGGAACCATCCAGGGAAAGCTCAACGCTGGATTTAGTACTCACCAACGGTTATAGCGTGTCGAATGTCTGCGTGAGTGCCCCTGTGAGCAGCAGCAATCATCACGTGGTGTGGTTTGAGATAAAAGCCATGGTACAAGCCAATCATAGCAAGCTCAAAGTCCTAAACTTCAAAAACACTGACTTCAATAAAATGGCCGAGTACCTAAAGGAGGCGCTGACAGGGTGGAAGGAAATAAGGGAAGTGGAATTGCTATAAAGGTGGCAATAAAATGGGCAACAAATAAATATGTAACAAAAGTAAACAAAAACAAGAGAAGAAGAAAACCCAATTTGGTTTTCCAAAGAAGTGGCTGCTCAAATAAAGGCAAAAAACAGCTTTCGCAAGATTCAAAAGCTCGTAAACAGAGGAACACAGAAATGAATACAGGATCAAACTCAAAGAGACAAAGAGAGAAATAAGAATAGCAAAAACAAAGGCAGAAGAAAAGATGGCTAAAGATGTTAAGGGTGGCGACAAAACCTTCTTCAGGTATATTCGGGAAAGGAAGAAGATCAGAGGTGGAATTGCAGGACTCAGAAGTGCTGTGAATGGACTGGTGGAAAGTGACATTGAAAAAGCGAAATTGCTAAACAAATACTTCTGCTCTGTTTTTACTAAAGAAAGTCCTGCAGAAGGACCATGTGTGACTCCTAAATATTATAAAAATGGGAATGAAGTAGATACCATACCATTCACAGAAGATGATGTGTTAGAACAACTTGCAAAACTGAAAGTGGACAAGGCCATGGGACCGGATAGGATACATCCCAGGATTCTAAAAGAGCTCAGAGAGGTTCTTGCAGGGCCGTTAAAGGATGTTTTCAACAGATCCTTGGAAACAGGAAAGGTTCCTCAGGACTGGAGAACGGCTGATGTCATACCTCTACACAAAAGTGGTGACAGGGAAGAAGTGTCAAACTACAGGCCCGTGAGCCTTACCTCGGTGGTGGGAAAAGTAATGGAGGCACTCCTGAGTGAATAGCGAACTTTCTCAAAACCAACAGGTTGCAAGACCCGAGGCAACATGGTTTTTCCGAAGGACGATCTTGCCAAACAAATCTCATTGAGTTCTTTGACCGGGTGACCAGGGAGCGAGATCAGGGACATGCGATGGATGTCATCTACCTGGATTTCAGCAAAGCCTTTGATACTGTTCCTCATAGGAGGCTTATCGATAAACTCAGTAGCTTGGGGATGGATCCTAAGATGGTAAATTGGATCAGAAATTGGTTGACTGACAGACAACAGAGGGTGATGGTAAATGGAACTCACTCGGATGAAGGGAAAGTGATTAGCGGGATTCCCCAGGGGTCGGTCCTGGGCCCGGCACTATTCAATGTATTTGTGAGTAATATTGCTGAAGGACTGAATAGAAAAGTATGTCTTTTTGCAGATAACACGAAAATTTGCAACAGAGTTGACTCCCCCGAGGGAGTGGTTAACATGAGGAAAGATCTACAAAAGCTGGAAGAATGGTCTAATGCTTGGCAATTAAGATTTAATGCAAAGAAGTGCAGAGTCATGCACTTGGGTAGCAGAAATCCAAGGGAAATGTACGTGATAGGGGGCGAAAGGTTAGTATGCATGGATCAGGAGAAAGACATTGGTGTGATTATTTCTGAAGATCTCAAGGTGGCAAAACAGTGCGACAGGGCGGTGGCAAAAGCCAGGAGAATGTTGGGCTGCATAAGAAGAGGAATTACCAGCAGAAAGGAAGAGGTACTTATGCCACTGTACAAGTCACTAGTGAGGCCTCACTTGGAATACTGTGTTCAGTTTTGGAGACCGTATCTTGCAAAGGATGCAAAAAGACTGGAAACTGTTCAGAGAAAGGTGACCAAAATTATTTGGAGCCTGCGCCAGAATCCTTATGAATTGAAGACCTAAACATGTACACTTAGGAGGAACAGGGGAGATATGATTCAGACCTTTAAATACTTAAAGGGAAATAATGAACAAACAAACATCTTCCAAAGACAGGGAAGTTGTAAAACTAGAGGGCATAACAGGAAACTGCGAGGTGGTAAATTGAAAGGCAATGTCAGGAAATATTTTTTCACAGAAAGGGTGGTGGATGCTTGGTATGCCCTCCAGATAGAAGTGGTGGTGGCAAACACAGTGACGGAATTCAAAACGGCATGGGACAGACACAGTGGATCCCTTTACAGCAACAGGATAAAATCATAATAAACTGAACCATCTAATTTCTCAACAAATAGGGGCATCCTACATGGAGTGGTGGGTTCACCCCTAAACAGGGACGTGGGGAGGGGTGGCCTGCACAGAGCAGCAGGTGCACCTACTCTTGCCATCGTGCTGGGCAGACTAGATGGACCATGCTGGTCTTTATCTGCTGTCATTTACTATGTTACTATATAATACAGATGTTTAAATACTTGACAGGTATTATTGAACAACAAGCCTTTTTCAAACAAGCAAAAGCTATAAAACTTGAGGGCATGAAATAAAGCTACAAGGCGGTAAACTTAAGCATCATCAAGAAGTACTTTTTCACAGAATTCCTGGAATTCCCTCATGGTCATGGTGATAGGGTCAAAAACAGTGACTGAATTTAAAAAAGGCATGGGATAAACACAGGAGGACCTATACATTGCAAGAGAAGCATATCTTCCCAAAGCAAAACTTAAATGACTTTTACTCTTCAAAAAAGTCACAGAACATCAGTAACCTACATAGAGTGTCAGTTGCAACCTAAAGTAAAAACACCTTGCTGAGCAGACTGTATGGGCTATGTTTGTCTTTATCTGTGGTCATTTCTTATGCTACTATATTTAATGGAAGGTGGAGACTTTTCCCATTTAAAGGATCAATGCAATAAAACTGTGTTAAAAATCTAAGTAAAAAAAACCTCCTATTTTTTCCTTTAACATGGGTATTAAAAAAATCAGCCTACTATGGTATGTAATAAGCTAATATTATGCAAATAAGCCTCTCAGTCCTTCCCATCTCGCACTGGATTTTTAGTATGGCCCTGACATATAGAAATGATTTTAGTGTTGGAGTCAAAGGGTCATCAGAAATAAAGTGCTGCCCTTCACGTAAAATGATGCTTTAACTACTCTGTCCAAAAATAGTTCCTGATGGCACCATTAGGCCTTGAAGACCACCCCCTCCCTCTTAAAGAAAAGTCTCTGATGGAAGAAAATTTCTATGCAGAAAGACATAACAAAGTAGCATGCCTCATCCAAGAGTACAAGTAAATGGAGCTCACTCTGAGGAGAAGGATGTTACCAGTGGTGTGCCCCAGGGATCTGTCCTTGGTCCGATTCTTTTTAACATCTTTGTTAGTGATATAGCGGAAGGGCTGTCTGGTAAGGTTTGCCTCTTTGCGGATGATACCAAAATCTGCAATAAAGTAGACACCCAGGAAGGTGTAGATAACATGAGGAGGGATCTAGCTAAGCTTGAAGAATGGTCTAGAATTTGGCAGCTGGGATTTAATGTTAAAAAATGTAAGGTCATGCATTTGGGCTGCAGCAATCCAAGGGAGCAATACAGCATAGGAGGTGAAGTACTTTTGTCCACTAAAGAAGAGCGGGACCTAGGCGTAGTTGTGTCCGATGATCTTAAAGTAGCTAAACAGGTAGAAAAAGCGACGGCAAAAGCTAGAAGGATGCTTGGGTGCATACGGAGAGGAATGGCTAGCAGAAAAAAGGAGGTGATAATGCCTCTGTATAAGTCTTTGGTGCGACCTCATTTGGAGTATGGTGTGCAATTCTGGAGACCGCACCTTCAAAAGGATGTGAACAGGATGTAGTCGGTGCAGAGGGTTGCTACTAAGATGATTAGTAGTCTTCATTATAAAGCATATGAGGACAGACTTAAGGATCTTAATATGTACACCTTAGAGGAAAGGCGGGATAGAGGTGATATGATTGAGATGTTTAAATACCTCCGTGGCATAAATGTTCAGGGAGAGAGCCTCTTTCAATTGAAAGCAAGTTCTGCGACGAGGGGACATGGGATGAGGGTGAAGGGAGATAGATTCAGGAGTGATATGCGGAAATATTTCTTTACGGAAAGAGTAGTGGATCCGTGGAATAGTCTCCCAGTGGAGGTGGTAGAAATGAGGACAGTAACTGAATTCAAAAAGCATGGGACCAACACAGAGGATCTCTAAAGGTAAAAAGTGGACTGTTGTAGTTGTTGTTATGGAAGGACAGACTAGATGGGCCTTGTGGTCTTTTTCTGTCATCATGTTTCTATGTTTCTATGTTTCTATCCATTGGAAACTCTAAACACCGCAACATCACTGTGCCTGAAAAACACTGGGATCATTACTCTAAGAGAATTACAGCGAATAAAGAGGTTATGATCACCTGGAATGCTTCCATTCTGATGGATAAAAAAACTGGATACAATGAAGCCAGATATAGTGGTAAAGGAGAAGAATACCAGAACAGCATTGATTATAGAGGTGTCAGTCCTAAGTGACTATTCTATGAATCACATTGGGAAGGAAGATCTTCAAGTACCAAGAAAATGTGGCGAAAGATACCGAGCTATTTCTCATCATTTCGGATGCCAAAGGCTTGATTAAGAAAACTTTCCACGCATACTTTGATAAATTACCCATACATGTTACATTTTATGAACTCCAAAAGAAGGCTCTCTTTGACAGGGCGCAAGTACTACGCCAAGCATTAGCAGTAAATCTGAGAGATTGAGATCATATTCCATATACCTTGGCTTAGAAGTGAGGTTTATGATTGTCATGGTAAGCATAAAACTAATCCACTTGGAGAAATGACCCCCAAAGCCTCCTTCCTTTTACGAGCTATAATCCCGGGTGGCTCCCAATGAGACCTAAAGCCCCACCTCCACCACCAAAGCACCGCAAGCAGGAGGCAGGAATGATATCCATGAGCTCTTTCCTCCTGTACTGCCATCTTTGAAAATGGAGGCCCCTGACCCCTAGCAGTACAGAATATACTGCTAGAGATCAGACAGTTAAATAAAATGACCCCATACATTATGATGTATCTCATAATGTCAGAGGCCTTTTGCAAAGATGGCAGTCCCGGAGATAGGAGCATTTCTTTTTGTTCTGTCTTCTGCTATCTTCTCCATCTCCTTCTTAAGGCACCACTTTCTCTTCCTATTGTTGACACTCCCCAATCTCCCTGCCCCCTTATCATCATCCCCTCTTTACCATCCTCACTTCTCCCACTATCTTGTCATTGTCTTGTCATCTATCATCAGCTCTTGAGCTTCACCATTTTCTTCCTCTCATTTAGCCATCTCCTCTCTTTCTGAAAAAAACTCACCCTCGTTACTCCCATACTGTCTCCTCTCTGTACCGCGCTCTTCTGCTCCTTCTCCTTATGTCATCTGGAGATATCAATTCCAACCCTGGGCCCTCTAGATTTTTCATACATTCCGAGGACAGAACCTCATGCAATTGCTCAAATCTAATTCATATCCCTCTCCTTTCCTCCTCCTCTCTTCCTTTCTTGTTTGCCATGTTAGATAAACTTGCCTTTATTCATGACCTCTTTATTGCTAATGCTTTCCATTTTCTTGTTCTGAGAGCTGGCTCTCCCAGAAGACTCAACTTCAGTCACTGCCCTCTGTTATGGCGCTACCAATTCTCCCATACCCCTCGTCCCCTGGCCGTGGTGGTGGTGTTGGGTTTCTACTCTCTGATTCCTACCAATTTTAACCCCTCCTTTTACCTCAGCCTTACTCCTTTCCCTCCTTCAATGTTCACTCTATCTGTCTTTTTACTTCATTACCTCTCCGGATAGCTGTTATTTATCGACCCCCCCCCCCCCGACAAATCCACCTCTAACTTTCTCACTTTATCTTTATCTTTATTAACGCATTTTATATACCACTCATACCACAGGGGCACAGAGTGGTTCACAAAACCAAAAATAAGGCTTCTGGAAAAGAAAAAGAATGCCATAATAATTAAAAGAGTAGGGGATAGAACAGTAGAGGGAGAGAAGACAACAGACATAACAGAGAGAAAATAGCGCAGGGAGCAAAGGGTAGAGAAACATCAGCATTCAGCATTCAACGAGAAGGTGGGGAAAGGGTAGCAGGGGGGAGGAAGGTGGAAAGCAGAGGAGAATAAGTGGGTCTTCAGCATGGTCTTGAAAGATTTGTAGGAGGGTTCAAGGCGGAGAGCAAGGGGAAGCGAGTTCCAGAGTCAGGGGCCCAGAAAGAAGAAAGCAGAGGAACGGGTGGATTCAAGATGAGCCTGTGACGGAGAGGGGAGGGACATACGGTTCAGATGGACCAATCTAAGGGAACGATGCAAGGAGTGAAGGTGAATTTGATCTGCAAGATAAAGAGGAACACCGGTGTGAATGGTTTTATGTACGTGGATAAGAATTTTGAAATGAATACGATAGACGAGTGGAAGCCATTGCAGGTGAATTAGAATAGGTGTGATATGATCAAAGCGTGAGGCATGCATCAGGATTCGTGCTGCAGTGTGGTGAACTAATTGCAACCACTGTAATTGTACTTTGGGAAGACCGGCAAGGACAACATTACAATAATCTAAATGAGATATCACAAGGGATAAGAGTAGTGTGGTCATAGAAGAGAAAGAAATGAAGGGGCGAACTGCACAAAGTTGTCTCAAAGTGTAGAAGGACCATTTTACCACAGAGGAGATATGTTCCGTGAACGATAGAGTAGAATCTAGGATGACCCCTAAGTAGTGCAGGGAAGAAACAAGTGGCAGCGGGGAAGAGGACAGAAGAGGAGCAATGGAGGGGGCTGGGGCACCGAAAGTGAACCAGATAGCAGAAGTTTTGGAGGGGTTCACGTGCAAAAAGTTGGAGGAAAACCAGGTGGCCACCGAGGCTAAACAAGAATTGAGGGGTGAGATCTGGGGCAGAGGGGTCTGTGTGGTGAAGAAGAATAATATCATCTGCATAGTAATGGGCTGTGATGCTGTGCTGCTGGACCAGAAGGGCAAGGGGGGCCATGAAGACATTAAAGAGAAGGGGGGCAAGGACAGAGCCTTGGGGGGCACCACATGGGAAGGGGGTCGGGGGAGAGGAAGAAAGACCTGAGGAAACGGAAAAGGACAAGGACCTATTGGAGAGATAAGAGCGAAACCAGGAGAGAACAGAACCAGAGAGCCCAATGTTGTGTAAACTATCTAGAAGGGTGTGATGATCCACAAGGTCGAAAGCAGCAGACAAGTCAAGGGAGACAGCGATGGAAATGAGGCTGTGATCGTGGGCAATATGCAAGTCATTAAGAAGAGAAAGCAGAATGGATTCGGTGCTATGGTTGGGACGAAAACCGGATTAACGAGGATGAAGTATCAGGGAAGCTTCAAGGTGGGAGGAGAGTTGTGCATAGACCAATTTTTCAAGAATTTTCAAAAGAAAGGGAAGATTTGAAATGGGACGCCAGTTGGTTGGGGAGGAGGGGTCAAGGGAGTCTTTTTTAAAAATGGGGCGGACGACGGCATGCTTCCAGACTGAGGGAAAGGTACCGGATGAGAGACTAGAATTGATAATGGAAAGAATGAGTGGGGAAAGGGCCAGAGATGCATCGAGGAGCCATTGGGAGGGGATGGGGTCTAGGGAGCAGGTGGATTTCTGACTTCAACTCATGGCTTTCCTTCCTTCCTTATGGATTCATCTTCCCCCTTTCTTATTCTCAGTGATTTTAACATTCATGTTGATAGCTTCTCTGACCCTTATGCTTTAAAGCTCCTTTCCCTTACCTCCTCAATCAACCTCTAGCTTTGCTCTACTGTCCCCATTCACCAACACGATCACTACCTTGACCTTGTCTTCTCTAATTCCTTACACTCAAACTTCTCTATCTCAGTTTTTCCCTTATCTGACCATCACTTGCTAAGCTTCACTCTTCATTACTCCCTGCCTCATCCTCACCCAATTTCCTCCAATCTCTTTAAAAATCTTCATGCTATCGACCCATCAGCTATCTCCACTAATGTCTCATCACCTCTTTCCTCCACTATGTTATCTGAGTCTGTTGATGAGGCAGTAGCCTCCTATAGGACTGCACGTTCTTCTGCTCTAGATGCTCTTGCTCCACCCTTGCCACATGCTGTGAGGCATACTGTATCTCAGCCATGGCTATCTTCGACTACCCACTATCTGCATTCCTTTGTCCACTCAGCTGAGCTTATTTGGCTCAAATCCCACACCCTTGCTGACTTTCTACACTTCAAATTCATGCTTGCCTCCTTCCAGTCAGCCATAGCACTTGCCAAGCAAAACTACTATGCCCACCTGACTAACTCTCTTGCTGCTAACTCTCAAGTCTTTCCTCAAGGTGTCTGCACCTCCAATTCCCCTTCCCTTTCTGCCCAAACCTTTACTAACTATTGCATAAAGTCCTCAAGATTACACTCCAGTTACCCATGAGATCAGCTCCATCCCCTCTTCCCCCTGTTCGCTCCCAACTCTTCCCCTCAACCTCTGCTACCCGTTCTTCCTTGTCTAAGATCACTGAGGAGAAAACCACACTTCTTTTTTCCTCCTCCAAACTCACTACCTAATCCCCTGATCCTATTCCCATCCATTTTCTAAGCTCCATCTCCTTCACTGTCGTCACTTCCATTTCTCATATTCTCAACCTGCAACTGTTCCTACAGCCTTCAAGTATACTGTGGTCACACCTCTCCTCAAGAAACCTTCACTGGACCCTACTTGTTCTTCTAATTATTGACCTATCTCACCTTCATTTCTAAACTATTTGAACATGCAGTTCACCACTGGTGCCTTGACTTTCTCTCCTCTCAAGCCCTTCTCGATCCACTGCAATTTGGCTTTTGTCCTTTACATTATACTGAAACGGATCTTGCAAAAGTATCCAACAATCTGTTCTTTGCAATCCTCATCCTTCCTGTCCTTTCTGCTGCTGTTGACACTGTTGACCACCACTTTCTCCTAGATACCTTGTCCTCACTTGGTTTTAAGAGCTCTGTGCTATCCTGGTTCTCTTCCTATCTTTCCCATTGCACTTTCAGTGTTTGTTCTGTTGGACCCTCCTCTACTGCTATCCCGTTCTCAGTTGGTGTACCCCAAGGGTCTGTCTTGGGCCCACTACTTTTCTCTCTCTATACCCAGTCTCTTGGTGAACTCATCTCTTCCCATGGTTTTTAGTACCCTTTTTACACTGATGATTCTCTGATCTATCTTTCTATACCTGAATTTTCTCTGGCAATCCAGGTCCAGATCTCTGCTTGCCTATCTGACATTGCTGCCCGGGTGTCTCATTGCCGTTTGAAATTGAATATGGCCAAAACTAAGATTCTTATTTTTCCCCCTAAATATACCTCTCCCCTTCCTCAGTCTCTGTGGATAACACTTTACTTCTCCCTGTTTCCTCAGCTCGTAACCTTGGGGTCATCTTTGACTCCTCCCTCTCCTTCTCCACACACATCCAACTGATAGTTAAAATCTGTTGTTTCTTTCTCTATAAAATCAACAAAATGTGCCCCTTCCTTTCTGAACACACTATTAAGACACGTATCCACTCTTTAGCCACCTCCCATTTAGACCATTGCAACCTCCTCCTCCTTACTGGTCTCCCTCTGAGTCATCTTTCTCCCCTTCAATCTGTTCAAAACTCAGCTGCGCGGCTAATCATCCATCAGCCTTAATATGCTCTAATAACCTCTCTTCTGAAGTCATTTCATTGGCTCCTTATTCATTTCTCTATCCAATTCAAACTTCTATTCACCTATAAGTGCACTCATTCTGCTGCTCCTTACAACCGTTCCTCTCTTATCTCTCCCTACACCCTTCTTGGCAACTCCGCTCTTCTGGTGGACCACTTCTGTCTGCGCCCTTCTCTTCCACTGCTAACTCCAGACTTCATTCCTTTCACCTTGCTGCTCCTTATGCTTGAAACAAACTACCTGGGTTTGTATGTCAGGTTTCAACTCTGGCCCTTTTCAAGTCAGGCTGAAAGCTCACCTCTTCCAGGCTGCTTTTGGATCCTGATTCACTTAGCCTCCTTTGTGTTTCCTTACCATACCCCTAGATGTATTCTTGTCCTCAGCTGTTGTGTTGTCTGTCTTGACTATATTGTAAGCTGTGATGAGCAGGGACCATCTTTTACATGTGCCTGTGCAGCGCTGTGTATGTCAGCACTATACAAATGATTTGTAGTATTGGCAAGTGAGTCAGGGATGGGACAATGAATAGGAGCTTTAGGACCCACTTGAGCCCCCAGAGATTGTCTCTGAGGGCCAGGGGCTTTGAGGCCAAGCCAGGCTACCAGGGATTTTTTTTCTTTTTAAGAAAGATGGTGGACTAGGGATCCATTATTGCCACAAGGAACTTTTTTTTAGAAAGGGTAATTAAATGATCAAGGGAAGTGGAGTGCTTCATTTCACTTTAAATGATTCTAGAGCTCCTGTGTTAGAATCTTTACTACAGCTGAAGGGATATATAACGATTTAATGCTAAGGAGGGAGTAATGAATCATGTTAAAATTAGGCCATTTGTATTCATTTATATGCTCACTGCGCTAACAAATGTGGCAGTATATTTTATTCCCCATGTCAAAACCATGGAAAACCCCCACAAAAATAATGAGTAAAAAAAGCTGCACAAACTGGTAGCACATTTTATTACATTAGGGCCATGAAGAATTCAGATCAGGCTTATTTGATGAAAAATCTTGCTTCATTTTTGGAAGGATTTAGTTTAAATTAATACGGCTTTTATGCTAGCCCCTTCTAAATTTAATATCACTTTTGGCATAAATGACCAGATATTGTCATTTTGGAACACAGAAGCATAATCCAGTCCAAATCATACGAACCACAGTTTCTATGCCTCATCCTATCACCTCCCATACAGTCAGCACATCGGATCTAATTCCATTCCAGATGAAGATGTCTAATTCAAATATCCAAAAGACCTCACTTTGAAGGCATGCCCTTTTCCTTTAGAGTGTGTTTCAAGAACTGCTTTCTCCGGAACAGCAAAAAGAAAGGGGTACATATGCAGAAGCATGTAACCGTACAAGCACTGCTACTTGAGGGAGCTGATCGTACCGCTGAGTATCGTCCAGACAGCCCTGGCACTATCTGTATAGAGCATGGGCGGTCCACACAGTTATTCAGATAGTATATTCAGACAGCGGACTGAATATCGCCACTATCTGGATAACTTGGGACTGCAAAAAAGGCAAAGGGTGTTATTCTGAGACACGAATAGCAGGGATGGACATCCTGTTGGGACGTCCATTCCCGCTATTCATGCCGGCTGCATGCCTCGACTAATCTCCCTGCCAGTTGTGCACGGAAGTTAGTTGGGGGGCGGGGAAGAGGCGGCCCTGGGACGGAAATGGGCAGGCAGTGGGTGATCACTGGCCCTGGACGTACAGAATGTCGGCCCCGTATGTCCAGGGTCAGCAAAATAGCCAGGGAAGTTATTGACCCCTGTTGCAACCCGATGATTTCAGATCAGTATTTCAGTCTCTTCTGGATTGAAAACTTGTTAAATAAATAAATCCCCCACCTTGACTATGCCAACGTAATCTTGCAAGGCCTACCCAAGAGCACCTTAAACCCCCTACAGCTTGCCATGAATGCGGCTGCCCGTGTCCTAAGTGGAGCTGCTAGAGGTGATCACATTACCCCGGTCCTTATGAACCTACATTGGCTGCCGATATACTGTAGGTTAACTTATAAAGCAATTATCATAACCTTCAAGGTCATTAACAAAACAGCCCCTACAGCCTTAATGGACCTTGTTCACCCTGTATCAGCAAACAGAGAGAGGAGATCCTGCACAGCTAACACTCTACAGATCCCCAAAGAAATAACGAAATGCAACAAATCAACAAAAAACAGAGCCTTTAGTCTCTATGCCCCTAGCTGCTGGAATGCCCTCCCAGCGTCCACCAGAACCATAACAAACCCAACCCAATTCAGAAAGGCGCTAAAGCACCACCTATTTCTCCTACACTACTCGCAATACACCAACCTAACACCATCTATCACACGCACAACAATGACCATTTGAAATGCTGTCAAAGACTGTACATATTGTAGATACAAATTGTAGATAACTATCTTAAATTGTATATAGTTCCCCTGTTAAATTCCAAGTTCAATCTCCTGTTTCATTGTAAGTGCCTACTTTGCACATTATCGTTATATGTAAACCGCGCTGATTTTTAAGAGTGCGGTATATAAGAACCTTAAATAAATA
The DNA here is from genome assembly GCA_033557465.1 of Ichthyophis bannanicus. Classification (NCBI taxonomy): domain Eukaryota; kingdom Metazoa; phylum Chordata; class Amphibia; order Gymnophiona; family Ichthyophiidae; genus Ichthyophis; species Ichthyophis bannanicus. The sequence goes on along the minus strand of CM066036.1, from coordinate 27,103,254 downwards.
AATAATAAAATAAATTCCACCTCCGAGGTGGAATAACTCCCCTGGTCATTTATTTTTAAGTGGCCTAGGGTGCAGAAGGGGCTGGGGGGGGGGGCAGAGTTAATTCCCCGCAGCCCGATCCTGGCCTTAGGAGGCCGGATCAGGGGTCAGGCTATGGGGAATTAACTCTGTTTGCAGGTGGCCAACACCACAGCTTTTAAATGGAGCCACGGTGCCATGGCAACATGAAGCCATGGCATCGTGGCTCCATTCAAAAGCCCTGGCTGAGTTAGTCGGACTATGGCTGTATGTGCAGGCCTGAACTGAATCATGATTCGGATTCCGCGGGGCTAGACGTGCCCCATGGGATCAGAATCACAATCTCCTTGATACGTCTGGGTCAGCCTGGACGTACAAAGGAAATGGACATCGGGATCAGAAGCGGGCCCAGAGAGTTTATCCGGATAGCAGACTGAATATTGCGGCTATCTGTCTAGCGCCAGCCTCTGATTGCTCTATCCAGATATTCATTGTTGACCACTGTTCAAATACTAGTGCTAAATACCAGAATTTTTTTGGCGGTTGCGGCCGGCACTAAAAAACAACCACCGAATACCGATTCAAAATCAAAAACCAAACTGCACAACACACGGCACTCTCTGAAAACGGCTCATGATCATTTTATAGAAACAAAAAGGTCCATTCTTGTAATAATTGACCATGCTTGCCACTGACCGTTCTCCTAAGGAGCTTATTGTGAGCGTTATCTACATGCGATTCAGTTACACACTTCTTCAATGGGCTCGATAAAAAGCCTAATGGGACTGCGAGACTTCTGCAAAGCACAGTAGTAGTGAGGAGCTAGCAGGCAGCTGTACAGTGTGGAGTCTGTTGATTTAAGGCTGAATAGCACGTGGTGTTCTTGAGGGAAAATGCAGATACTTAATATATCAATTGTAGCTAAAGTATTTTTTCCAGCTGCAGTGCTTTCTAATTGCTTCATATATTTGTCAGACATTTCCTGTGGCAGTTGTGAAGTTGCTCAGAAAGGCTCTAGCAGCACGGACGATGCATAATTCACACACTGAAGCCTCCTGTTAAATTTCTCATCATCTGTGAAGTCCATACTTTTAATATTTATCATTTGCTTTACAAACTGATTTCTCAGCAGGTGGTCTATGAAGAATCTGACTCAGTTCGTCGTACCAGAAGATATACAGTAATCATGTCTGAGCATTTCATCTGGGACTGAAAATTATAGCAACGCTTCATCTATTGTTCAGCTTTAAGGAGCCAGAGAAAGCCTCGTCTCTTTATCCGCCACATGTTTCAGAGAGCAATTATGGCGTGACTACTCCCTACCATAGGTCTAGCATTATAGTAAATTAAAAACAGACTTAATATGGAAAAGAGACTTAGAGGCAGTGGTATCAGGAGAAACATCACCCTGCTGTTATGAATTTAATTACACGCATATTGCTTCAGTTCTCTTTCTTTACAGATGTAAATAAAAAAGCCATATTCCCTGCTGTTGACAGATGTTGCTTCAGCTATTGCCCTGACGCTGCCATTTGTTAGGCCTTCACCAGCAAAAACTCAAAAGCAATAGCCGTTTCTGGCACAAGTCGCATAATTTGTAGTAATAAGTGCAAACCCTGTACGCTAGAACTCGTAATAGCAATGAAAGTTCTCCATGCCCTTCCATTTCATATGTTCTCGAGGTTGCTGATGAATAAGAATAAATCAGATATTGTAGACATGTGGGAGGTACTTGTTATTGTCATGGTTATTGTTATTCTAGTCCCACAGGTGCTCCTTGTGGTCTTGGGCAAGCCACTTAACCCTCCATAGCCCATGTTCCCTGTAAAATAGTTATCTCCAAGTTATAATGCCCTGTTCAATGTAATTTCAGTTTGTTCAATGTAAACTGCACTGATGCAGAATAGCGCGGTATATAAGAGAATATAAATAAATAAATAAATGGTATGTATGTTATAGCGTTTTCTTCTTTTATTTCTGTTTTTTTAGTCTATTCCCCCTGAAGCAGATGGCGAAACACTAGAAGGACGTCTAGGCGGGCGTCGGGGTTGACTTTGAAAGTTTGGTCTCTGGTTTATTGGGCAGTGGGAGTTTCTATGATATGATGTTTAACACTCTCCTATCCATGTATATTGTTAAATTGTTTATGACTAACTTATAGTAAAAAGGTATTTGTTGTGTATTGGGTGGGGGATATGTGTGGTTATATCTGACCCACGTCCTGTTGTATAAATAATGAGTGGAAATTTTTGAGCGAACCACTGATGTAAAAACTGGTAGGTGCTTAACCCCTGTGGGGGTGATTTAGCCCTATACAGGATTCTCTGAGGTTTGCTTTCTCCTCTCTTATATTCGCTGTTTAAAACAATACTGTGGTAAGGTGAGAAATTAGAGCTGTTTTTTGTATTATGAAATATCATATGTAAGCTCTGGAAAGGATCTTTAATAATATTGTCAGGGATTTAGAACTACCTAAGAGAAAGGCATTGCTGTTGGGTTCCAGACTCCAGCAGTGGAATCTCCTGTCAAGTGATGTTAGGGTTTTCATGTTCCGTGAATGACTAAAGGATCTTGTTACATTCTTCTTTATTTCAGGTGATCTTGTAGCCTGCCACATGAATAGTCTGATGGCAGCCCTCAACATCATTCATCATCCAGATGAGTGGAGACTGGTCATTGATTCATAGAAGACGAGTCTTAAAGCTGTTTTGCTGCATAATGGCAATGTTTTGCCATCGGTTTCAGTTGGTCAAGCAATCCATATGAAGGAACCTATGACAATGTTGAGATGCATAAACTATGACTGACATCAGTGACAGCTCTGTGGTGATTTGAAAGTCATTGCTCAGCTGCTCGGTCTACAGACTGGATACACAAAGGGGTATGTTTACTAAAGTGCGTTAAACGTGACTAACGCGCGTTATACGACGTTAACGACCGTAAGTGCCGTATAACACGCGTACCGATGCGATAACGACCGTTAACATGTTACTACGCGCGTTAAGCATAGATAACGATCGTAAAGTCCCACGGCGCGTTAAAACAGCGCAGAAGGTGGAGAGTGGGCGGAGAGAAGGGGTCAATGGGCGGAGAGTGGGCGGGGAGAGGCTCCCCTCACACCAACGCGCTGAATTTCTGAGCTCAATTTCAACGCGAATGAAAACCTGTCGTTAAAGGCATTTAAAGGGAAGAGAAACCATTTCCGTCGGCAATGTACAGAAAAACCAGGGAAACCAACAAAACAGTGTGATACTTGTGCACAGAACAGAATTTCACATAAAATGTTAAAAATGACCACAAGAAACATGTTAAAAAGGATAATGCAGCTGTGCAACAGTGATAGCAATGTGCAAAAAGGAACAACAGTCCATGGAAAGCACCAAATAAAAAAGAAATGTGTGGAAGTGTCTACGCTCCGCAGACCCTTTCAAAGACCATCTCATTGTAATGGGGCTGTCCTGGGAGTGTTGTGTAATGTTGCCCAATGATATCATTGTTGCCCAGCTTGCTTAGGGGTGTGTGCCCCTTTCATGAGGTCTTTTCTGAGGTTTATGTGCACCTTTGTCTGCATACAAGGTAAATGAGGCCACAGTAAACCTGTTGCAGAGCAGGGTTTCTGACTCGTCAGACCGGTTGAACTAACTCAAGGGACTGCACTGTCTCTGTGGCCACAGTGTGGTGCAACAGACACAGCCAGTGCCTGTAAGACCAGAGGGTCACAGGTTCAAATCCCAGCTGGGGCTCCTGCCAACCCAGTCCCCATAGTTTTACCCACCACTAAACAGTGATAGTACAGACACCCCTTTATTGCAGAGAACATACGCATGGCCTATATTTTACCACACCAAACACAGACACCAGAAACAGGCACATTACCTAAAGCAGAGTCCCGCAAATGCAGTCCTGGAGGGTCCCACACCATTCCGGCTTCATGCTGCCTCTAATAAAGATGCCTGTGCTGCATATCTATGCACCGCCCCCATGGTATGCAGATGTAGCTCATGCATATTTATGAGGGACAGAATGAAAACCCAAACAGTGTTTGGAACACCAGGACTGGAGTCGGGGAACTCTGCCATAAAGCAGCAGCCAACAGGGCCACACACCCACCCACAGGCCCCATTGGCCAATGGCTCCTGGAGAGGCAAGACATCGGGCCCTGCCTGTATCCCCCAATACTAGCAGTTGCATACCGTAGCAATGCCACCCTACACCTGGGTATATGGTACAGAGCTATCAAACGTTCCCTATGATAACTGGCAGATATCAATTCCTACGTTAAGCACAGTCCGCTCATTGAGCTCCACCATAACAATCTTTCTGATGTCTGCGGTGTGTGCTGCAGGTCTGGTCTCTGACAGTGTTTACCACCCTGGGGGGTGACCCCCAACAATATTGCGTACCATATCCATGCCTGTACTGTGCCCAGGACTGGCGTGGTGGGTATGGCTGCTGAACTCCTCTATAGTAGCACAATGCTGGCATAGGTGTGGGGGTGGCTGTCTGTCTATCCAGTGTGTGGTGGCTGCAAACACCTTCCACAGCCCACACTGGCAGCAATGTTGCCAGTATTGGGCTGCCAATGTGCATAATGAGGAGCAAGGTACCATGGGTATCGGCCGGACAGGGTGGCCTGGCCAGGGTGCATCTGCACAGGGCATAGGGCAGTGACAGGCACATTGTAGTGCCCGGCCACCACCTACACAGACAGGGTGACCTCAGTATATCCTGCTGAGAGATCACTCTCACCCTGACTGTGCAGTGACCACAGCATGGCTAGGCACTCCCATGGTGCTATCTAGTATTTCTCTCATGTGATAAATATGGGTTTCCTTTTGGGGCCCAGTCACTGATGTATATGCTTGCTGTGTATGCTGGCATCCCAGTTCTGGGTGCAGGCATCTCCATTGGGCACTAGCAGACTGTTTGTAGCTGGTAGGTGTTGTGATGGAGTGGCTTGCACCAGGGGAATATCAGATAGTGGTGGGGAGCAGCATACCATATCCAGGCCTAATGTCTGTTTGCTATTGTGTTATGGCTGTGTACAGAGCTGCATTGACTGCCCTGTGGGGTGTCTGTTCCTCAGCAGGACTAGGGTTAATGTTCCCCTCTACTGCCACCTTTGCAGGGAGGTAGAATGTGAAACTTTTGATAGGAGACCCTGTTTGCCACCCTTGGCCCTGGGGGAGGGGGGGTGGTGGTGCATGGGGCTACACCTGACTGAAATAGACAGAGATGTCCAAGGTGGTCCTGCAGAAACTACCTATCTCACACAGTAACACTGCTTTGGACCTGCGCCATGGCCTCTTTCAGCCATGGATGGTGCTGTGGACCTAGTGCTGGGCGCCTCACTGCACCCTCAGGGTGAGCACAGTACCCGCACAATGTGACGGTGTGTAGCTACTCTGTGCCAGTACAACACACGGTCAGTACCCCCTATCAGGCCGAGGTGCTGTGGGGGTGCACATGGTCAGTTCCCCCTACCAGGCCGAGGTGCTGTGGGGGTGCATTCCCCATGGTGTGTATCTGTGGACAGCTGATTTGCATGTGCAGTGCATCATGGGGGTGACTGGCACAATCCAACCCTGTGAAACCGCAGCACCTGCTCACAGGCTCTGATACACCATGGGCCATCACACGTACATCTGGTAGCATAATGCATAGGTGCAAGACACCCTACAGAGTCTGTAATATAAAATGCCCACACTGGTAAAAACACACGTACCCACGCACGATTCTACGCGCGCAGCTACGCACGGGGCTACGCACATACCAACGCACGCAGCCTCGCACGCACCAACGTACGTGGCTAGGCACACTCTGAGGGTGTCTTTCTGACACCCATACTCAACGTACCTAAAAACAAGCCTCCTCATTTCCTCTGTAATGTACAGGGTGATGCCTGGGACAGCCTTCTGCGTTAGACACACTGGGGACTCGAACCCATGCTGCCTGTAACAGCGGTCAGTACCGTAACCATTGTGCTACAGCTCTGTTTTAGTGCTTTGTGTCTGTATGTCTTCTTACGATTAACGCGCAGTAACACGCCACCGCGCCCGGTAACGCTCGTTAATTTTGTGAACGTGCGTTAGTGGTGGCGATGTACCGCCCATGTCCTTATTTGGGGTTTCTGTTACTACCGCGGCTCCTAACGCGAATTGCACTAACGCGGTTTAGTAAACATACCCCAAAGTATTGCTGTTTTCTCTGTGAAGTTTCCTTTTATGATTAACATTAGTGGTGTGGCCGTGCCTTCCTCTGCTTTTTGTGCACCTGACATGGACAAAACAAAACCAGCTTTCAAGTATCTCAGTGGGAAACTTCCAAGACTAAATGAAGCTAAGATAAAGGAAGGTGTCTTTGTTGGCCCTCAGATTCGTGAACTTTTTCGAGATGATGCATTTAACTGTGCACTACATGGCAAAGAAAGGATGGTATAGAAAGTCTTCCAATTAGTGGCAAGATGTTTTCTTGGAAACAAGGCAGACAACTAAAAGACTTGGTGGAAAAACTCCTCAATGCATACAAAAGTTGTGGCTGCAACATGTCACTAAAGATACAGTTTTTGCACTCTCATCTTGATTTTCTTCCACCAAACTATAGTGCAGTGAACGATGAGCATGGCAATATCAACCTTTCCCTCTTATATCAAAGATAATAGAGAAACTGGTACAAAACCAATTCCAAGACTTCATAGAAGACCATGCCCCCCTTGATCCATTCCAACATGGGTTGAAATTAAATCATGGAGTCGAAACCCTCCTTACATCTCTCCTTGACACAGTACTAACCCACACACAAAACACCTCCCAAGGTTGTCTACTAATTTTCCTAGACATCTCATCAGTCTTTGATTGCCTACTACACCATCAACTCCTACAAAGATTTCACAACATTGGTCTCACCACACTAGGATGGTTACACTCCTATCTAGAACACAGAACCCAACAAGTAAAAATCGGCTCCAGAATTTCTCATCCATTCACTCAGCAGCAAGGAGTACCACAAGGTTCCAGTCTATCAGCCTTCTTATTCAACCTCTTCCTTTAGCCCATATGCCAGATCTTCAAAGAACACAAGAAACAGTACCAGATCTATGCAGATGACATTATGCTCTTCATACTATTCAACACTTATTCACCAGACTTCAGTAACATTTACAAATGCTTCACTAAAGTGAGTCAGTGGTTCCAACAACAGAACCTCTTCATCAGGAAAAGACAGAGGCCCTACATATATTCACAGATGCATCTTTATATTTATTTCCAAACTTGATTAACTGCCCAGGCCAGGCATCAGGACGGTGGATAATAGAACAAATAATGGCTGCATTAAAGAGAGAAAAGAATGTCAAAGCCATAATAGGACAGAGAAGAGGACAGGGCACACAGGAGAGATAGAGAGCATAGAACACGTGATGAAAGGTGGAGGAAGGGATATGTTACGTGAAACCTAGGCAGTGGGAAGATCGAAGGCGATGCCAAAGAAATGGGTCTTCAGCATCACCTTAAATCGAGGGAAGGACTGTTCACAGTATGGAAGGTGGATGGTAGGGAATTTATTTTTATTTATTTATTTATTTATTTTACAATTCTTATATACCGCACTATTTGCAATCAGCGCGGTTTACATGTAACAAAAAACATCCGACAAAATGCATATGTCTGGTCATTACATTGAACAGGGAATGGGATTTGGAGAACAAGTGTCAACTATATAAAGGAACTTGGAGAACAAAGGTGAACTATATACATAAGAATGCCAAAGGGCCGGACCAAAGAAGAATGCGGAGTGGCATGTATGTTCTAGGTGCGCACGTGCTGGGGCGGGGAGAGACAGACGGTTTTTGTCGATGGAATGGAGGGCATGGGGAGGGGTGTGCATGTGTAATAAATCAGCCAGATATTGTGAAGTGCCAGTATGCAGTGCCCAGTGCACGGTGATAAGGATCTTATACTGAAACCGGTATTGGAGGGGTAGTCAGTGCAGGTCAAATAGGAGGGGTGAGATGTGATCAGTGCAAGAGGCATGAGTGATAAGCTGGGTGGTGTGACGGCGCGCCCCCGGCCGCACAGCACCCCCTGGTGGCTGTGCCTAGTAGTTCCACCGGAGGGCTGGAGCCGGGGGGGGGGTCACTAAGATGTTGTTAATCAGGGTTGGCCAGGTGCGAGGGTCGTGGGTCAGAGCCTTGTGTCAGCCTCGTTACCAACTCCTGAAGAGATTCAGACTTGCACGAAAGTGGTGGGAAAAAAAACAGGCTTTATTTTCCCCTTTAAGCACTAAGGGTTCAAAAACAAAGGATATACACTCCGGTACTGGCAAAATAAGTCTTTACAGCAGATTTTTAAAGGTGAGAAATAAATTAACCAAACACTGTTAACTTCCCAGTATTCAAATATGTAACAGCAAAAATGCTTCCTTCGCTCAATGACTCTGGAAGGCCTCTATTTCGCTTCCAGCACAGTATGTGCATTCCATGGGACTATCACTGTCTTCATACACAGATTCCACTTGCATGGCCTCCTCTGACTGCTCTGAGGTATCAGGGCAAGTGTCCTTCATGGGATTTAGTCTTACTGTTTCCCACGGCTTAGCAGTCTGTCTAGGCCCACGATTCAGCTTAGTGGCATACCAGAAAGGCATTGCTTGCTCAAGAGGTTTAAAAACATTATCTCTATGTTTTCCTCTAACAGTCCTTTTGTTGCACAAACTATCCTTTAACTTTTTCTTCTGCTCTTGTCTTCTATATAGAGAATCTCCTTCCCAGGATTCTTCTCTTAGCTTAAGTTCAGGTATACAATGACAAAGGTTAAAAGTTTTACCTTTTGCTTTGTGTTTGATTCTCTGGGGTGAGGCTGGAGGTGTACCGTGACTGCTGCCTTCAGTATCGGTGCTCTCTGGAATATACCTCCTGCTTTCCCAGTCTTTCCTTCTCTGGCCCTTAAGGCCTGTTCTCTTGTGGGCTTCTGGGCCCGGTCTGGCTTGGCTTCAGCCTTCTCGGCCTGTCCTCTCTCTCTCAGGACTGGTTCTCCTCTCCCAGCCTGTCCTTTTTCTCTCAGCTGATGAGGCTTTGGCAGCTGAGCTCCTTACAGGCAAGTCCCTTGACTCTTGCTTGCCTCTTGACTCTTGCTGGTCTCCAGACTCTTACTTGTCTCCAAACTCTGGCTTCCTTCCAAACTCTGGCTTCCTTCCAGACTCTGGCTTCCCTCCAAACTCTGGCTTGCCTCCAAACTCTGGCTTGCCTGCTCTTAAATGTGAGCTTTTGGAATAAGAGTCCTGCCCCCTAGGGCGTGGTTCTGTGGTCTCTGTCCTAGCTCTCCTGCTCCCTCTAGGTAAGTTCTCTGGAAATTGCAGGCAATTTCTTTTTCTTTCAGAGTTTAAAACTTTTTTTCTCTCCAGCAGAGGGCCCGCTGCATCACAGTGGCTGTGTTTTGAAATAACTGTAACTGATGGATCTGGTAATGAGGAAGACCCACCAGGACAGAACTACAGTAGTCAAGTCTGGACAGAAGGAGGGACACCATGAGGGTAACCAGAGAAGAAGGCAGGAGAATGGAATGCACTGCTCTCAACCGGCGCAGCATAAGAAAAGAGTGACGCACAACAGAAGAGATGTGTTAATGGAAGTAGAGGGAGGAATCAAGAGTGACACCTAACTACCGAAGATTCAAAGTCAGAGGAAAGGCTGTGCCAGAGAGAGTGGGGGTCAGCGAAGGAGGGGGAGCGCTGAAGGTAAACCAAATGGCAGTGGATTTTGCGGGTCGTACTCCCCCCTCCCCAATCATTACAACTTGAAAACTTCACCATCAATATAAAAAGCGAAGTCAAGTACTTGGGCATAATCCTCTACCACAAGCTCAACTTCCAGGCACAAATGAAACAGACAACCCAATCCATCTGCTACAAATTGTAAACATTAACCTCTACCCACTACTATGTCCAGAACTATTCCATACTGCATGCCAAGCAATAACTATACTCTTGACTACTACAACATTATATACAATGGACTCCCCAAACCACCATTACAACCTCTCCAAATGACTCAAAACACTAAAGCAAGAATGATCCACAGAACCTCGAGATAATCACACATCACCACTGTTCTACAACACCTGCACTGGCTCCCCATTCATGCAAGAATAAGGTACAAGGCACTCATCATGATACACAAAGTCATATCAATGAGTCAGCCAACTGCCTCCACCCTCTTCTCTCAAGACCCAAGAATGACAGACTACTCCAATACAACTCCCACGATCTCCTTACTGTCCCAGCTCAAAGAATCAAGAGCAAGCAATCCACATATAATTGTGTAGTCTCTCTATTTGCCCCTACCACTTAGAACACACTCCTAATTGATTTGAGAGAATGCTCGGACCACTCTGCCTTCAGGAACAAACTCAAAACCTTCCTATTCCACGAATACTTTACCACTGATATAATTCAAGATCTACGGTCCAGTGTGACCTAGTACTGAATATCAACTAACCTCTACTTGTCAGCATCCCTCCCCCTCCCCTCATGCCTTTCAGTCTCTTTAAACCCCTTACTCCCCAGTTACTCCTCCTCGCCTGTACATAGTTTGCATTCAATGTTCATTGATCATAGTTATATAATAAGTACTAGTTAGATATATTCCAATATGTTCTTGTTCCTTGTAAAACAGCTGGCCAGGCACTGCTACTTTTGTTGTGTTCTATGTAAACCATCTTGGATTGTAGAAAGGTGGTATACAAGCAGTGTCAAATAAATAAATAAATTTCATCAGGACATTGCAGCAATGGAGAACGGTATCAAGGCAAATGGAGCTTGTCAATGCTTGCAGATTATTACTAGACAGTGAAAGAAATACACCATTTACAGAATACAAGAGACCAACCAAGAAACACCAAGTAGACACTGAATAAGGTCTGAAATGAATACTAATGCACACATAGTCAACTTTAGCTTTATTATTCATACTAACTTTTTTAATGAATTGTAGTTAAATAACCCTTTGGCTGTTTTTTAAACTTTTAAACGAAGACGACAGGTGAAATATTATCAAGATCATATATATGGCAAACATAAACACATGAAAAAACCTAGGTTTATAATAATTTGAGATTAAAACTCTACTACCAACATGTTATATACATACACTGTATCTCTTATTCTGTCCTATCTTATTAATGGCGTTCTTTTCCTTTTTTCAGTATCATTTATGTAATATTGTAAACGCTCTGATGCTTTGGCCTGAGCGGTATATCAAATGTAATAAACATAAACATACATAAAATGGAAAAGCTTAGATATCTTGGAAACAATAGCCAATCAATGGTTTTAATTGTCATTTTGAATTCAACATATCAAAACCCATAATAATTGCCAGATTTCATCTCTGAAGCAGACAACTTTTAAAAAATTGTAGACCAGTGAAACTTAGACATGGTTTCGCAGAATTTCTGGCGCAAGAACATGGAAAAAGAAAAATCTTTGTAGTAAATCCCTACAACAGGAGTCAATAGATTCATAAGGCAAAAAATCCAGTTAGCAAATCCATGGAGCTCCATACCAGATAGACATTGGGTCAATCAGGAAACAGGAAAGAAGATCTTGGAGCTAAGAGCAGGTTGGATAGAACCAGCCTCCATGGAGACATGATGGCTCTTCTGCAAGATGCCTGCCTTCCAACTTTAAGGTAACTGGTTTGAGTCCAGTTTATGATGAAACTGAAGGGGGGAAACTAGTTCCGGATTTTTCAGTGACGTTTTGGATTAAAAATGAAATAGGAAAGTTTGTTGATATTTCCTATTTCATTTCAAATGAATGCACACCCCTAATTTATACAGGACAAATTTTCAGTTTATTTAAGGCTTGTTTGGACTTTTTTTCTGATTTCTGGACTTTTATTTTTTGGTTTGTTTCACACATTATTTTTAATTAAAATTGTTTAATGTGTTAGAAGTTTTTAATGCATTCAAATTTAGCTGAACATATTAACTCTTAGGTTTAATACAAATTAAATGGATTTAGCATAGAAACTCCCTGAACGTTTTGGCTGTGTGGACCTCTTGTTAAATTCTAAAATATTCAGAGACCCTCAGTTCATCCTGACCACTCTTCTCAGACCCCTCCTCTCAATATCAAGCCTATCCTCACTAGTTCTCCTTATCTCTCTTCCCCTTCCTATCTCCAGTCTTTCTTTCTCTCTACAGCCATTCCCTATCAATTCCCTCTCCCTCCCCACATCCACTTCCCTCCAGAATTTCACTCCTGTAGCTTGTACCTACCAATCTCTTCCCCACAACCAATCTCTACCAGCCTCTGAGTTCTTTTTCTTGGTTAACTGTGTTCTTTTTTGAAAGTTGTCCTGGGTTAATTTACTCTTTTAAAACTGCTAAACACTCTATGTAGAATTGTTTGTAGAGTTATGGACTATACAAAGCTTTTCTGCCTGGCTTATACATGAGAAAATGCAGGACTGGACTCATGTAGTTAAGAGTTGTTCAGCAGGGGTCTCAGGTTGAGAAATTCAAATATTTAGCTTATTACCAGTTTGTTTCAATAATAAATTTGAAAGCCCAAGTAAATTGTAGCACTTCTAATCCCTCCTACCATACCCTTCAACCACTCACCCCACAGCTGGCTTTTCCTAAATAGTCTTCCCAATATCGATATTCAATAGCTTTCAATTAAGGGACAATCAATTAAACTTGTTAGTTGATCTCCATGAGAATATACCACTGGAATTAAAGACTGCCTGTGAAATTGATTTCCTGCTTTGGATACAAATGACAAAGCACCAGAAGAGTTTTCAGATAACAAGAAAGTTGTGCTTGAAGAAAGTGAGAAGTTTCTGCAAAAGTCAAAAAAGCAAAAATGGCCAAAATGGATGACTGAAGAAACTAATACTACTACTACTATTATTAATCATTTATATAGCACTACAAGCCCCACAGTCCCTGCTCATAGAGCTTACAATCTAGTTAAGACAGACAGTTCAATAGAAGAGAAATAAGGGGTTCAATAGGGAGAGGAGACATAAGGAGAACAAGGGATTAGGATTAGGATCTGAAAACTGCCCGAAAATGCAGAGAAACTAAAACCAGAGGAGAAAGAAAGGCAATCACAGTACTCAACAGGAATTTCCAACGTGCAGCAAGATGAGACAAGGAGAAGTACTACAATGATGCATAGAATCAGAAACTATTAGAGGAAGAGCAAGATGGGCTGAGAGTTATAGAAAATTCCAACCTTGCATTTGAATGCTGCAAGTTGCTCAAGGATGCATGCTGAATGATGCTGAGAAGATCAAGAAAAAGTAGAAAGAAATGCAGTCATTATACTATAAAGATCAAGTGGACCAACAGCCATTTCAACCTGTACCTTATTGATCATGAACCATTTGTGATGATAGAAGAAATTGAAGCAGCAATGGAAATGGACTGATGGTGGGCTGAGATAGGACTAGAAATTGGCTGACGGGGGGGCTGGGATAGGACTGAAAATGGCTTATGGGGGAGGCTAGGAATGGAAATAGGCTGATGGGGAGCTAGGATAGGACTGGAAATGGCTAAGGGGGGCTAGGATTGGAAATGGGCTGATGAGGGCACTTGGACTGGAAATGGGCTGATGCGGGGGGATGAAAGAATGGGAGCAGATCCTGGGTGGGGCTGGAACTAGAAGGGAACTGATGTTGGTGGAGGACTAGAAGGGGATGGAACTGGGGGAGTGAGGATGGAGAGGGAAAAATAATTTGTGTGGGAGGGAAGAAAAATCTACGATTGGCCAGGTATTGGAAGAATAAGTGGGGAGGGACTGAGGATGGAATGGTGACATTTGTGTAGGTTAAAAAAAAAGAAAGAAAAAAATGGAGGAAAGAGCAAAAGGGGAAGATTAGTATATTAAAGCAAATGTAGAGAGAGAATAGAAAAAAACTAGAAGAGAGAAGAAAGGACAAATGGACAGCAGACAATGGAGAGTTAGCCGAAGACACAAAGAAACCATAAGAAAATGAATGGAGCAATTGCAACTGAAAAATAAAATGTTCAAACAACAAAAGGTAGAAAAATACTTTTTTTATTTTGAATTTATCAGCTGGAATATATCAGCTCTGGGAAATGTGCATCGCTAACGTCTTCACGTTTTTGTTTAGTACAAGAGGAAATTAATTTATAGTTTTATTTCTCCAGTGTTGTACATTCCAAGTTTGGCTTTTTGGGTTCCCAGTTTAATTATTATCTTTCTATTTCTGAAATGTGATCCCTTGTTCTTTGTTTGTGGACATTCTATGTTCTGCATGTGTAACCAAGCTGAGGTATTATGTTTATGTAATTTCTATTTGACTGTGTCACTTATTCTCTTTCCTCAGTAGGAGATGTCTTGGTATTCTCTGTGATGTACTGGTTTAATATTTGCAGTGTTGCCTTTTTGATAGGTAGGATTTGGAGCTTTGTGAGTCCCGGTAGTGTTATGATACGGTGGGTTTGCTATGGGTTCTAAATGGGTAGTGTTTATAGTACTTCCTAATGTGCCTGGTGGTTGGCACTGGAGTATAGTAATGTAGAAATCTGGTAGACACTCATTAAGAGGCATGTTTACTGAAAGTTAGTGCACCTTAACATTATGCAAATATTTATGCAAATGAGGCCCCGCAATGAGTCTCTGCACATGGCCCCGCACCCCCCTTGGGCCGCCCCCATCTCAGATAATGAGAGAGTGAGAAAGAAAAAGAAAAAGAAAAATAGAGAGTGAGTTTGAAGTCTCTAGGAAATCTGTAGCTGTGAAAGGGTTAGACATTTAGGTTGAAAAGTACCATATGACTTTCCTTGGATGAAAAGGTATCCTCTGCCAAATTTGGTTGCATTTACTTGAAAAGTGTCCAAATGTATAAAGAACACACAAACTTTCAAAGAAACATAGAGAGATGCATGTTAAGTCCAAACCCAGGCCTAGAAACACCTTCTCTCACTCCAAGGAACCCTATATGAATACAGCTCGTAAGCACCTACAGTAATTACCCTCATGATGGTATTTAAATTACTTTGGCCCTTATTTTAGAAACAACTCTACATCTAAATAATGACATTTATACTCGCAGATTGGAACACACGTATATATGTGATTTCCGACAGCCACTATTTACATGTGGAGATCCATATGATGTAGAGATTGCAAGGGAGTGTGTTGGGGGTGGGGGAGTGTGTTGGGGGTGGGGGGGGGGTGGGGGGTTTGTGGTTTGGGCATGGCCTGGATGGGCCAAAATCAACATGCGAGTTCCCCATTTTACAAAGGGAATCTACATATATGCCAAAACATTTCCCTGCTGGATTTTCACCAGCTCTGGAGCATGCACTGAATTTCAAAATATGCTCATTTCAGGCAGGACTTTACATGAGACATTAAAGGAGTAATTCTTGTTAATTCCCCATTGTTTATTTCCGTCTCCAAATCAAAATTAAAAAATTTGCAGCCTCAATACTTAATTAGTTGCACTTATAGATAGATATAGGTTTGCAAGATGGCACAGCTACCGAGTTAGTGGGATGCTCAATTTTCCCAACATGTAGATTTGCAATATGGCTCCTCCTGCTGTGCCTGGTGGGAAATTTACAAGCATTCCTGAACATATTTATATGTATTTTACAAAAGGCTGCACATTCATTCAATCTTTTTGTAAAATACTGCCGGAATTAATGTCCTAACTTGGACATCTCAATTCTGATCTTAATGCTCTGCGTGTACAGACCACTAAGATCCTGTAACTTGTTTCACCAGGATCTCTAGTGGTTCTATCAAAGAAGTTCTATCTAACCTCTCTGTAACCTGCCAGTTTCTAGAACAGGAGGGAATCTTTTGACCTCTGACTCATCCAGCAGAACTCACTGAGGAAATGCTTGGAGAATATTTGAAGTGATGATGTGAGTTGAAAGGAGGAGAGTAATTTTGGAGGGCAATTGTGAGGGGTGTAAAACCCCAGTCCTGATCCAAATCTGGGTCTTTGGTTCCTCAGCCATTGCACCAAAAGGGCTAATGTCTCTGGCCTCTGGCCAAGCATCTAGGGAAAGAAGGAGAGGTGTTGTAACCCTATACTCATTCAAGGAGGTTTTTGAGGAGAAGTGACTAAAGCTGCTTAAGCCAAGGCACCAACAGAGGTTCTCAAGAACTACTGGAGGTGAAGTCAGAAACAGTACCAGGAAGCTCCTCTGTGATTGTTGAAGGACATCTGAGGAGATGTATTCAAGGCTGCTTAAGCCAAAACACTGCAGGTCCTCATGAGAAGCTACTTGAAGGAACAGCCAGAGACAGCAGCCACTGAGGAGAACAGAGGATTTCAGACAGACATAGACAGTTTGGGACTCAAAGCCCCAGAGAGGCTGCATATTGAAGGAGAAGAGTGTTGTCAGTTCTTCTAACCTAGAGGACCCTAATTGCTTACTCCCAGACAAGGAAAGGGAGAGAGTTGGGAGGTTGATTTTTGTTGTTCTGAAACATGTTGAAAGTGACAACTTGTAATTGGATATTTCTGTGAATGATTGATTTTTTCTTCAAATAAATATTACTTGATTGAGAATAACCGTTTGGCCTGAACTGAATTCTTTATGGAGAGAGGAGTGAAGAGAGTGAATCAATAGTGCAATAGGTCTCCCAGGATTTTCTGGTCCCATGTCAAGAACCCTGTCACACCCTGAGAGTCAGACTTGATAGGGGAAGTCTGGCCCATGGAGGACTGTCTTGCAGCACTGCACACACTTAAAAGAGACATACAGCCAGGCAGGGATTACATATTTATTAATTTATTTCAAGGCACTGGCTATATCATAAATTGGAACCAAGCCAGAAAAGCATCGGTCAAACACAGAGGCCCTTTAAAGGAAAAATGGTTCTTGTAGTGATTGATATGGAAGGGCAGACCAGATAGGCCATGTGGTTTTTTTCTGCTGTCATGTTTCTTTGTTCCTATGTTTACATAAAAACAAAGACAGGCAAAGAAGAAGCTGAAGAACTGGATCAGAAAAGAGGCAGGGACATAGGGGAAGGGAAGGGAAAAGTAATAAGGAGGGACACAAATCTGTCCAAGGAGGAGAGGGATTCAAGAAGAGAGGATACCAGGTTTAAAACATTGAAAGAGCCAGGTTTTGTGCGATTTCTTAAACTTGGGAAGGGAGGATTCTAGGACGAGGGGAAAGGGAGGGAAATTCCAGAGGTAAGGGCCAAGTTAGGAAAAGGAGATTTCCCTGGAAACTACCAGCTAAAGAGAGAATGAAGATGGAAGGTGATGTGTGGGAAGGATGAAGGGAGTGGGAGGGGATGTAATGCAATGTGTGCTGTCAAGTCAAGGCTGACTCAGCAGCTCCGGGGTTTTCTTGGCACTGTGACCAGAAGCAGATTGCCAGGCCTTTCTTCTGAGGAGGGTTGACTTGCCCAAGGCCACATGGAGTGCTAGTGGGAATTGAACCCTAGTCTCTTGGTTACCAAGCCAGTGCTCTAACCACAGAGGCAAGATAAGCATCATAGCAAGCATGAGTAAGGGTGAGAATCTTGAACTTCATTCTAGCAGAGGTGAGAAGAGGGAGGAGTGATCAAAATGAGGGGAGCTAAAGATTAGCCTGGCAGTGGTGGATTGCATGAGTTGAAGACATTTAAGGGAGTATTGGGGGAATCAATTAAAGAGATAGTTGCAATAATCAACTCAGGAGAACACAAGTGCCATGATGAGAAGTTGGAATTGAGAGTTAGTGAAGACAGACTGGGTGATGTGGATGCGGTGAAGGGTGAAAAAGCATGACTTAGAAAGAGGAAAGAGAAGTTGAGAACTAAGCCCAGTGTCTTAATGGAGTAACAAAGCACTAGAGATGAACAGAGCAAGGGGGGGGGGGGGGTGACAGGGGGCCAAAATGTTTAGGATATGAAAAACCTATGGATTCATACTTGCTAGTGTTCAGGATTAAGTAATGATCCTGGAACCAATGAATGACAGAGTCCAAGCAGGACCGAATGGAAATATATCAAAGCTAGGCAAGTGAGCAATTACGGGAATTTGAATATTGTCAGCCTAGAAATAAAGGCTATAGCCAAGAGATTGCATCAGAAGGGATAAGGAAGATGGAGCCAAAAGGGAACCCTGAGGAAAACCCAAGGAAAGGGGAAATGGGGAAGGGAGTCTGGAATTGGAGGAAACTTGAAAGGAGCATTGCGAGAGATGAAAACCACTGGAGGACAGCCATGAATACATATTTCATGAAACCTACAGGTCAAGAGTAATCAATGAGATTATAGGCAGAAGAAAACAAGAGAAATTAGAATAACGGAGTTGTCAGGACCTAAAGCAGTCTAGATTTCCTTTAGTAAAGAAGTCAGTGGAGATTCTGTGTTGTGTCTGGCATGAAAACTGGTTTATTTATTTATTTATTATTTATTTTCTTTATTTATTTCAATTTTTTATATACCGCACTATTTATAATCAGCGCGGTTTACAGAGAACACAAAGACCAGAACAACAGGCTGTTCGGTATTACATACAACAGGAGTATAAACTTGGATAACATGGGAGAACTATATACATAGAATATATAATCTGTTAATTCGATAACATGAAAGAACTATTTACATAAATTAGCAGTAGTGCTAGGGTCAGGAGGAGATTGTGGTTAAGTTTGTGGTGAGGCTAATATATTGCACTTTATGCAGGGTAGTATTTGATAAATAGGTTATATTTGAGGGCCTTTCTGAACTGGGCTAGGTCGGTTATGGCACGTATGTCAGGTGGTAGGGAGTTCCAGCATTTTGGGGCACATTTGGGTTTGTCTATGGTGTAGCACCAGAGTTTCATCAAGAAAGAGAAAGTTGTCAGGACAAAATACGTTTGAGAATCATAGAGAAAAAGGGTAGATTAGAGATGGGACAAAAGTGAGATAGAGGAAGGGTCAAGAGTTTCTTGAGGTGATGAAAAATCACTGTGTGCTTCCAACAGCAGTATAATTGGACTGAAGTAGGAAGAGAATTCCAGGGAGAGACGGTCAAACAACTGGAGGATCAGCTGAGTGGCCAAGGATCACGATGGGATGCAAAAGGTATGCATGAAGAAGACAGAAGTGAGATGGGGAAGGAGGACCAGTTAGAAGAAACAGAAGGATCCAGGGAGGAAGAATGGGTGAGGACAGAGAGGGAAGGTGGGGAAAGGGGAACGAAGAGTAGGAGGGGGGTAGTGAGAGAAGGGTAGGAAGAGAAGGAGCAAGGGGGAGAGAAAAGTAGTAAGGAATGGCTGAGAAAAGAGAAAAGGGAGGGAGGTGGCAAGAAAGGAGAGAGATGGAAGGCAGGAAGAATGAAGGGAGGGAGATGCTAGGTGAGGGGAAGCAGAAGCAGGAGCAGAGGAGAGAGTTAGCTGAGCCAAGGTAACTAAAAGCTTATGTGGATCATTGGCAGAAGAAGAAATGTGATTTTGAATGAAGGATGAGCAAGTGGAATGGCAGGCTGTTGATATGAAATGGAGCAGTCCTTCCAGAGTTGCCAGGAGCTGAGGAGTGACGTTTGCAGCAGAGGTAATTCAGCGAGAGCGAAGGACGGAAAGGAGCAATAGAGACCAATGAGGAAGACAGAAACTGCCTTTTTTGTCTCAATTTCACCCCACTAGTGCTTGCATGCTCCAGCTCTGTTTCATGTGCTTGTAATGTGTGTTGGGATAAAAAGATTGAAATATTAATTTTATTGAAATAGTAATTAAGGAGGATTGAGGCAAATGTATTGTCTGCTTAAAAAATTGCATGTTTTGATATCTCTCAGTCCTTCTCACTTCTCACCACTGATAGTCAGGATTATGTGTCATAACTTTTGATTGCAGATTGCTGACTTGGAGAAGCTGAATGGAAATCCTAATTCTGTGATGATTTGAAAACCCAGCTGTAAAATTCATTTCATGGTCATTCCAAGCAGCATATGTGGCTGCACTTGTCCTACCTCTGACCAGACGGAATGTTATTAAGAGGAGCATCTCGTTTAGATCATCAGATTACCACATCACATGCTGTGCATGAAAAGTCATTTCAGCATAAAGAGCGGGCGACTTAACTGTAAATGGATGTAGCATAATGGGGCTCCTTGCAAATAAAATACAACACATTAGAAACTTCTTTTTTTCTTGGCTCAGTTATATGACCTGGATTCTCTAAGCCTGTGTCTAAGGTGACTGATTCATAAATAATCTTTACTGGAAGGGCGTGAGTTAAATGCTAATAAATAAATAAATAAATAGCCTCCACATTTTATTGTACCTTTAAAATATTGTGTATCTCGTAAAACCAATGTTTTCCGTTTCAAGGAAAAAAGCTTTCTTGGAAACAAAATGCTAATCTGTAAATTTTACTTTTGAGATAAAATAGGGTGACTGGTTGGCTCAGATATTAAAACGCTTGTTCTCTACAAAGGCCAATAAGACCATGGCAATATTAAGGCATAGGCAAACTGGGTATGTGCCTAGAGCCCAAGGGGGTCATTCCGAGGTACGAATAGCGGGGACGTCCATCCCCGCTATTCGGGCCTTTCCCAATCGCATATACCTTCCCTGCGCGTTGTACAGGGAAGATAGATGGGGCGTAAAAGGGTTGGCTCGGGGGCATCCTTAGGGTGGGCAGTGGGTGGTCATCAGCCCCGGATGAATATGGTAGATTCCAATGTCGGCCCTGTATGTCCGGGGCCGGTGGCTTGAACGGGGAACTTATTCCGCCTCGGAGGTGGAATATGTTCCCCTAGTCGGTGGAGGACAGCAGGCCCGGAGCTTGGTAAGGGCAGGGGGGCAGAGGACATTCCCTGCAGCCCGACCCTGGCCTTAGGAGACCAGATCAGGGGTTAGGCTGTGGGGAAAGCAGCTTTGAAGCCGGCAGCTGGGGATCTTGGCTTTTCAATGGAGCTGCAGAGCCATGGCAATTGGACGCCATGGCACCACGACTCAATTGATAAGTCCTGACTGAGCTAGCTGGGCAAGGTCTATATGTGCAGGCCAGACAGAACTGGGGTCTTGGCCTGCACGTTTGTACCTAGTTGTGATTCTGATCCCATGGGGCTAGACATGGCCCCCTCTGTGCATCCAGTTCCGACCAGGTACACAGAGGACTGACACGTTGATGTTAAAATCACGCCCCAAATGTTTAGAAAGGGCCCTCTCAGATATGTTAATTCAATGGCTCACAAGGAGGATTATTGCTCTGGTATGTCAGCTAGTTGCAGGAAGAAGAGTGAGGAGAAGACCAAAACTATAGCTTCCTGCAATGGTTGGTCTATTCTCCCAACCAGACCTCGAAGCAGAAACCCTGAGCTTAGATGCCTGTGCTAAATTCAGAGTAGGGGTGCATAAATCAAGTTTAACACAGAAATTTAGGTCACCAATGTTATAAGCAAATGGCATGCAGGCAAGTTGTGCGCAAAACGTTTGCACTGGACAAGGAGAATAAGCCAGACATATGGGCATATATATTATATATCTTGCACTGAAAAAACAAGTTTTCTGCTTGTGCATATGTGCTGGAATGCTATCTGGCACACAGCAATATAATTCTACACAGAGATTCTGCTCAGAATAATATTGATGTTTTGGCTTCCTAGACCATGGCATTCCGAATCTAAGAAGGGGAAAAGCGTTTTCCACAACAGACTGGCTAATATACTGAGGATGGCTTTAACAAGTAAAAGTCCTCAGGTTAGTAAAACATTAAAACATAAAAACATAGTATAGAAAAGGAAGAAAAGGGCCACATCTGGAGAGCTACATATACTCTCAAATCTATTTACACCTGATATTTCTCTTGCACTCCAAACCCGTATATCTGCCTGCCTGACATCACTGCCTGGATTTATTTATTTAACTGTTTTTTCTATACCGTTTTTTTTTTTAACAGTCAAAATGGTTTACAAGGAACAACGTGAACAATAACGAGAAGAAAGGTATGCTTAGGTTACAAGGAACAAGGTGTAAGTCATGGGACAGAAGATGTGCTTGGGTTATATAAGGTGTCACGCCCCAGCCCTCTGCCTCAGGCTTAGAGGGGTAGGTTTGCCATTACCTTCTCTTATGAAAGGTTGAATAAACTATTTTTCCCAGTGAAGCATGCTGGGAGTTGTAGTTTTGGCCTTCTAAGATGAAGTGTAGTCATGAAACCGAAAGTAAAGGCAAATGACAAAATTTATTCCCCAAATGCAAAGTCCATGCAGACTGTAACAGGATACTTCTCCATTCATTCGCTCAAGGTTATTTACAACTTAGACTGGATGAGCTTCACAGTCCTTAATTATATGCAGCTGTTTATCAATATAACGGATAAAGGAAACACAGCTTCTTCATTCAACAAAGTAAAAATATCTTCTTTTTACCTTTGTCTTCATTAAGCATTCAAATGAACATGCAACAGGTATCTTCCCATTAAAAGAGCAAGTTCCTACCTTCAGTTCAGGCTAGGTTTAATACTCTACTTTTCAGGAGACTTTATCTTTTCAGCTATTCTTTAGCAAAGGGACTCAAAGCTAACAGCTTGACATAAAGTACAGTCCATGAGTACTTCTGGAGGCAATAAATCCTGCTCAATAGGCTCAACCTGCATTTCCTCTGGCTCCAGTAATACAGTGCCCTGCTCTGAGCTTTTAACGTATGTCTCAGGGTCTATTCTCTCTGAGGATCCCTGTGTCTCTCTTGAGCACAGCTCCACCCGGTAAGGATAAATTGTACCTGAAGCTGTGGACACTTCTCCCTGGCTGTGTTCACCAGTCTCCCTCCAGCTTCTGGGAAACAGTCCCTGGTTCACTTCCCTGAGTTCCTTCCTGGAGCTCTGCCACGGCTCCCTGCTCCAGGCTTGGCTCCTTTGACTCCTGTGTTGAGTCCTGGGCTCCCACCTCTGAACTCTCTGAACCTTCTGATCAGGAACTGGGGTTTGAAGCCTTCTCTGCTCTCTCCTTCTGGTCTCTCTCTTCCCGTGCTCTCTCCCTCCGGGCTCTCTCCTCCAGTGCTCTCCCTCTCTGGGCTCTCCTCTCCCGGGCTCTCTCTCCTGCTTTCTCTCTAGCCACGGTTTATATCCCTGCTTCCCGGGCAGTGTCTCTCCCTCTCTGGACAGGTGCTTGCAATTATCTTTCAAGCCTGCAACTACGTCAGCAGAGCTTGGGTGTGGCTGCCTAGGTTCAGTTTCTCTCTGCTTGCTTTCTTTAGGCAGAAGCTGAAACCTGTGCACTGCAGGGATGTCACTTTTCTTAAAAGCAAAATCATTAGTTTCTCCTATTTCCATAGGCTCACTACAAGCTTCCTTATCACAAAGGCTTAGAGCAGCATAGAAGTACAATGTATAGCATAAGGAGGGATAAGGACTACAGGGGACAATATGGTTGGAAAACCTCTTGGTGGGGCCTTACTGTGAGTCAGCGGTTACTGGCTTAAGAGAGTGTGGGGGGGGGGGGAGTTCTGTGAGCCTGAGCTGGGTGTTCTTATGTTGGGTTTATCTGCTGCTCGGTACCGTAGTGTTTTTGGAAGAGGTGAGTTTTCAAGATATTGTGAAAGTCCTGGGTAGACTTGATGCTCTGTAAATCTGGCGGTAGAGCATTCCAGAGGGTGGGGGTATAGAGCGAGAAGACTCTTAGGTGCGTTATTGACTGCTCTTACGGACTCGAGGTGGTAGGCTGAGCAGATTTTGAGTACTGTGTCTTCGTGGCCTGTTGGTGTTGGGCATGATGATTAGTATGTGTAAATGTTCGGAGGTGACATTGTTTATGGCTTTGTGGATGGTAGTGAGAACTTTGTGTTTGAGTCATGAGGTGATGGGAAGCCAGTGGAGGGATTTTAGAATGTGTGTGATGTGGGTTTGTCAGGATGCTTGGAAAATGGTGCGCACCATGGTGTTTTGTGTGAGCTAGAGATGTAGGATTTCTTTTTTGGACAAGTCTTGGTATATGGAGTTACAGTAGACAAATACGGAGGTGATGGTGGCCTGGCACACTGCATGGAAGTTCTCCAGTGATAGGAGGGGATGTATGTTTCGCAGGGTTCTGAGTTTAAAATAGACTGCCTTTGTAGTGTTTCGGACTTGGGGTTGGAAGCTCAGCTACTTATCCATGATGATGGCCAGGTATCTGATTTGAGTTTTAACTTGGAGGTTGGTGCTGCCAATTTGGATTGAAGAGTGGGTACAAAACTGGGGTCTCTTGTCACATGTAGTAGTTCTGTCTTGTTGATGTTGACCAAAAAGTTGCGGTGTTGGAGCAATTGTGCTATTGTGCTGAAACAGGTAGTGATTTTTGAGTAGTCGGGGGCAGCTTGGAAAATGGCGTGTAAATCATTATGTCATCAGCATAGATGTGGCAGCTGATGTTGAAGCTCTGGATGGTTGCACAGATGTAAATATTGAAAAATATGGTTGTTGAATGTAAATACTGAAAAGGAGAGAGGAGAGTGCTAATCCTTGGGGTACTCCTTGTGGGTGAGTATAGGAGGATGATGTGCGGGTTCCGATTTTTATCTGCTGACTGCATTGAGATAGGTAGGAGTGGATCCATTTGAGTGATTTGCCTTATATTCTGATGTCTCACCGCCATTTGAAATTGAACATGGCCAAAACCAAACTTCTTATTTTTCCCTCTAAACCTTCTTCCCCCTTTCTCCTTTCTCTTACTCTGTTGATAACACTTCTGCTTTCTGTTTCCTCAGCCCACAAACTTGAGGTCATCGTCAACTCTTCCCTCTCCTTCTCCATACATATCCAACAGATAGCTAGACTCTTAGACGGGCGGTATATAAGACTAACTAGCAATTTTTATTATTTAACTAGGTTTATGTACCACTTTTCTACCAGTCAAAGTGGTGTACATTCAGGTACTGTATATATATTTCCCTTGTCCTCAAAAAGCTCACAATCTATGTTTTTTGTACCTGATGCAACAGAGGGTTAAGTGGCTTGTCCAAGGCCACAAGGAGCACCTGTGGGACTAGAAACCCCAGTCCTTCCAGTCCAAGGTTGCTGTCCTCTAGCAGGATTCAAATCCCTGGCCCTCTGTAACTTACCCCAACCACTAGGTCACTCCTCCCTCCTAAATAAATAAATAGCTAAAACCTGTCATTTCTTTCTCTTTAACATTAACAAAATTGGCGACTTCCTTTCCAAACACACTACTAAAATATTTATCCACTCTTTAGTCACCTCCCGCCTTGACTATTGCAACCTCCTCCTTGCTGGTCTCCCTCTGAGTCATCTCTCCCCCCTTCAGAACTCTGCTGCACGGCTAATCTTCCACCAGCCCCAATATACTCATATAATTCCTCTTCTCAAATCACTTCATTGGCTTCCTTGCGTTTCCATATCCAATACAAACTTCTTCTGACCTATAAATGCATTCATTCTACTACTCCCTCTACCTTTCCTCTCTCCTCTCTCCCTACACCCTTCCTCGTGAACTCCGCTCTTCCTCTGGCTTGCTTCTCTCTATGCCCTTTTCTTCCACTTCCAACTCCAGACTTTGATCCTTTCACCTTGGTGCTCCTTATGCCTAGAACAAACTACTTGGATCTTTATGTCAGGTTTCATCTCTCCCCTTTTCAAATCCATGCTAAAGGCTCGCCTCTTTCAGGTTGCTTTTGGATCTTAATTCTTGTTCTCCTTGTGCCTCCTTACCCTTCCCTATTGTACCATTATTCTCATCTATTGTACTGTCTATCTTGATTAGATTGTAAGCTCTGACAAACAGGGACCGTCTTTTACATGTCTGTACAGTGCTGTGTATACCTTGTAGCACTATATAAATGATTAATAGTAGTAGTAGTAATAGTAATACCCATAGTATACAATATAAAGTCCCAGATTTAGAAGCTGTAATGGAAGAGGTTGACTTGGATAGAGTAGCAGTCACAGAGATGTGGTACATGGAAGACAATGACTAGGAGTAGCCTAGTGGCTAGAACACTGGCTTGGCAACTAAAAGGCTAGGGTTTGATTCCTATGGCACTCCTTGTGGCCTTCGGCAAGTCACTTAACCCTCCATTGCCTCGGAAGAAAGGTATGGCAATCTACTTCCAGTCACACTGCCCAGAAAACCCAGGAGCTGTGGCTTGTCGAGGTCAGTACTGACTGAATGGCATGCATTGCATAATCTATTCAAGAAAGACAGGGTTAAAAATACTAAAGCTGCAAGACTTATGCTAGAAGAAGGAGGCACTGTGGGTTAGTCTGGCAAGAGGGAATGAAAAATCGGTTTACATTGGTATGATATACAAACCTCCCTCACGGGCAGCAGAAATAAATATTTAAGTAAAGACATTCACAATATTGCCATGAAAGGGGAAGTACTATTAGTGAGAAATTTCAATTTGCCAGATCTTGATTGGTATATCCCTGCTATGGTGTCATCTAGAAGTAGGGACATCCTAGATTGTCTACAGGGAGAACTGTTCCAGCAGCTGGTAATGCAACTCTTGCAGGAAGGGATGAGACTGCCCTTGGTGCTTGCAAACGAGGAGAGTGTTTCTGATGTTGTAGTGGGTGATCATTTGGTGTACAGTGATCATCAGGTGGTGACCTTAATATTAGAACATAGATGGAGATTGTTCATTCAAAAGCAAGGGTCCTAAACTTTAGGAAAACTACCTCACAAAGATGGGAGACATAGCTCGAGGAGTTGTTAGCTGGATGTGAACATCTGGGGTAAGTAGAACAACAGTAGGCAAAACTGAAATTG
This sequence comes from Ichthyophis bannanicus, assembly GCA_033557465.1. Classification (NCBI taxonomy): domain Eukaryota; kingdom Metazoa; phylum Chordata; class Amphibia; order Gymnophiona; family Ichthyophiidae; genus Ichthyophis; species Ichthyophis bannanicus. Next base: position 27,076,554 of record CM066036.1, on the reverse strand, counting down.
ATATTTTAAGGGCAACGTATCTTTTTGCTAGGAAAGTAAATAAAAACTCTGGAATGAGGGGTCATAAGATGAAGATGAAACAGGGTAGACTCAGGAGTAATCTGAGGAAATATTTCTTTACAGAAAAGGCAGTGGATGCATGGAACAGCCCTCCCAGTGGAGGTGGCGGAGACAAGAACTCTATCTGAATTCAATCGTCATGGGACAAATACAGAAGATTTCTGAGGGAGAGGAAGGGATGGTAGATCTTTATGGTTCTTGTGGATGGGCAGACTGGGTAGACCTTATGGTCTTCATTTGCTCTCATTTTCTATATATTTCTATATTATTCTGCACAGAAATTTGTGTAGAATAACATTGATGTTGATGCGCCAGATAGCATTCCAACACATGTGGATAACATTGGTCCGGCATACCTCTCCTGCTGTTTATTTTTCACCACTTCTTTCAGCAAAGACATAAATAGGTTGTCGTGCTGTATGCTCAAGAAACGGGCACAAATTCCTCACCAGCACTGACCGCAGACCTATGAGCCAATCCTTTACACCTCCCTCAGATGTGGCATTAAAATCGCAGCATTAAATTCAGCCTTTTGGTCTTCTGTGCACTTCCCTTCATCTGCTCTGCGTAGCTAATTGATTCAATGCCACCATGTAAATAGATTTAAATGTGTTGTGCAATGCTGTCTGCTTGAGGAGTTGTCCACAGGTAACTCATGCAGAAAACTTGTTGTTGCACTGGTTGCACACAGAATTGAGTACAAACCCAAACAAACCTGTGTGCAAAGCCAAGTACACTTTTTTTTGCATTGAAGTCCCAGTGTACCTTATTCTCCATTCAGCAGGAGGAGTCAGTGAGCAGAGTTTCTTTCCTGCTATTTCCTCCTCATCCAGTTTTCTTTTGAAATCAGAATCATGCAGGGTCCCATCTGTAGGAGTTTTTAAATATATTATGATGGGAGAGGCCCAATGCATTTGTTTGCCTAGAGCCCACCAAAGGTTAATCCCATCTTTCCAGTAGCTACAATCATGCTGTTGGTCCAATATTTGAAGGCATTTATACGTTTACATACTGCCTGTACTATCATATAGTGCCAGGGTAAAGTTAGGGCGTTCTGCCCAACTATAATGACAGTAGTGATATTCAGCCGTATCCATATGGTTTAGCAGTTCCATTTATGCCAGTGAAAAGGTTGTCCTAAATTAAACAGTTTATCTATATTTATAATGGCTGAATATCACTGCTATAGAGGTAATTTTATAACCTAGCATCTATGTTAAATGAGCTGGAAGGAAGGCATCTATTTTGGTGCTATTTGATAGAGATACTTAGGAGCATATGTGACTTTATAATATACTAGTGCAAATCCACTAACAATAGAGCCTACATTCATGCGTGGACATTATGCCCTTCACATGAATAGCTTGGCAGCCATGTATATCCAGCATCGATGACTATACAGATAGCAGCACTGAACACATGTTGATGATTCGAACACCATGGCTGATGTCTTAAAAAAATCCCTGGACCTGTCCAGACAAGTGGGTTGTGTTCCTTTACCAGCAGACTGGTGGAGACAAAGAACCAATGAAAAGTCCAGGTTTCAATGACATCACTCCTCATATGCTTCTTTTCATCTCAGCCACCAGAGGTCTCTTCAGTATTTATCCCAAAGCATATGGGAGAAACATAGCAAGCCTCACGCAACTTCGATCGTGGGCAGCAATGAGTAATCAACAATATATAACTATGTACAGGAAAGCATAAACAGAAGGCTGTCAGTAGAAGATGAACCTGCAGAGCCACGAATAAAAATCAAAGCAGACCGAGGGGTACTGCAGCAGAACAGAGCAATAGAGATTAAGAGGCAGTCCATGGACTGATCTAGCTGGATTCAAAGAAAGGACATTAACTGGTAAGTAAAATGTCACCTTCCATATCATCTTGCTAGACCAGTCCAAACAAATGGGATGTACCAAAGCTACAACTCCACTGAGCAGGAAGAAGACACAGCAGATCGCAAAAACCTTGAGCCAAGGCCATGTCCGCCTGAGTGTGGACATCCAAGTGTGTGATAAGGAAGCTTATCATAGCTCAGGTAGGAGCTATAGAAAAGATGATGTGACTCTGAACAAGCAACCTGTCAGTTCTGGTAGAAGTGAGAAAACAGAATTTTCACATAAAAGACTACCAGTCCCAGAATGCACCAGGTTTCCAGCAGCCATGAGAGGGGCTGAAGTGAGAGAATGTGTGTGCAATCAAGAGAGCTATGAGGTAATCCCTAAGCACTCATCTCAAAGGGCAGGGCCTGATTCAACACAGCTGCGCTGTGTTAGGGAGCAGCACACATTAGAACAGGATAAGAATAGAGCTTATTCTTCAGATAACAGCTACAGAGGGAGGAAGAGATACAGAGACAGCAACGGCTACAAGCACCAGTATCACCTGGAGAAACAGAAGCCAAGCCAAGCAGATAGAGAGAGAAGGAAACTCTCTGGAAGGAAGAGAAGAAAGGCCATTGGAAGGTCTGGGAGATTCCAAGGCAGTACTCATACTGGGAGGTATTCCAAAAGCCAGCAGAGTCCATTGGACTGGATTCAGCCAGAGGAATGGAGTGGCAGAGATAGGAATCACCAGTGGCTACCTGGAAGAGAGAAGACTGCATGTGGAAGGGACTTTCAGACCAAGGCCAGAAGGTATGTGAGAGAAGATCCAGCGTCCAGGGATCAAGATTGGAAGGCTGGACATCAGAATTGGATTACATATTGGCCAGGCTATACAGAGAGGAATAATGATAGCAGGAGAGGCTCAGGTATGAACACTGATCCAGACCCTATCTATAATAGAGAATGGCAGCAAGGGAATAAGCATTCTCATGATAGTGCCTTAATGAAAGACTCATCTGTGCCAATGTATGATATTGACCCTATGATTGTTGATGCAGGGGGAAATACAGCAGATGAAACTATTTACATGGACTGTTCTTTATCTAAATGCTATTGCTAGTTTTCTATGAGCAAACACATCAGCCATCACAAAGAAACCTAACTTTGTTCTTTATTTCCACTGCAAACAGCTCTTAAAGCAGGTTTTGGGCTCACACAGTAGCAGCCAGCCAGCTAAAGGCTTTCAGCTGCTCCATTGATAGTAATTAGGGCTGCACCTGATTGTGTGGGTGAGCAAGGGAGAATCACTGCTGAGATCTGCGTGGAAAATAAGCAGAAGTTAACCTAACCAGCAAAGTTTATTCTTTTCTTTGTGCCTTGGTATTTGGTAATTATTTGCTAAGAAAACATTAGCTAATTGCCTGACAAGCTGAAGGTTGTTTCTGGTTTACTTTGTGACTTTTTGTTATCCATTTTAAACACTGCAAGCAAGTAACCTCATTTATAGTGCTATCAAGCATACATGTGCTGGGTGAATTAAACCCCATCAATAAAAGAAGTATTTTATTGATCTTACCACTTGGTTTCACAACTCAAATTATTGTCATCAGCTGTGTTTGGGAGTGAATGAACTACAATACCCACAATACCTTGCAAGAATCATATGAATATATGCATCGTCAAGATTGTGTAAGTTCTCACCCTAGGCAGCCGTCTGACAAGTGGTGATGCTTGCCAAAAGTGGAAAGTGATGCCCATATTGCTGCCTGACAAATGTCTGCAGGGGCTACCAAGCTCCACTCATGAGGATGCCTGCGCTTGGGTAGAATAGGCAGGAAGCCCTCCGGAACCGGGCGGTGCTGTAAGATACACTGAGGCAATTGTTTCCTTAATCCAGCACCCCAATTCAACTTAGACACCGCCGCGTCACCCTTGTGAGGGCCAGCAAACAGCACAAAATGATGGCCGGACTTACAAAAGGAATATGTAACCTCCAAATACCGGAGAAGCACCCTTCAGACATCCACAAGGCGAAGATCCTTATCCTTTCCCCTACACTGCTTTTTACAGAAGGAGGGCAAGCAGACCACCTGGTTCACATGAAAGGTAGAAAGCACCTTAGGCAAGAAGGAAGGCACAGGCCAAATGGAAACGGCCTCCTTTGAAATGGACAGATAAGGATCTTGGCAAGACAAAGTCTGCAGCTCGGGAAATTCACCTTGCGGAACAAATCACAACGAAGAAGACTGTCTTGAACATCAAATCTTTCAAAGTAGCATGCTTCAACAGCTCAAAGGGTGCTATCATCAGGGCCTTGAACACCAGACACAGATCCCAGAAAGGGATCACAGACCGGAGGGGAGGATGCAGACGCTGAACCCCCTAAAGAAAGCATGAGACATCTGGATGCAAGGCTAGAGACTTACCAGACCTCAGAAACAGGCCAAAGCTACCCTGCTGAATTTCAGGGAGCTAAGGGAAAAGCCCTTCTCTGGGACATCCTGTAGAAGGGCCATAAGAACATATAAGAACATAAGATATGCCATACTGGGTCAGACCAAGATCCATCAAGCCCAGTATCCTGTTTCCAACAGTGGCCAATCTAGGTTATACGTACCTAGCAGTTTCCCCAAAAGACACAGGTTCCGCAATGCTTGTACTGGGTCAAACATTGATATCCTGGGTCCCTTCTTAATAAAGGTTTATGGACCTTTCCTCCAGGAACTTGTCCAAACCTTTTTTAAACCCAGCTACACTAACAGCCTTTACTACATCCACAGGTAGCAAATTCCAGAGTTTGATTACACGTTGAGTGAAAAAATATTTTCTTTTATTAGTCTTAAATAGTTTACCCTGTAGCTTCATTGCATGTCCCCTAGTCTTTCTATATTCTGATAACGTAAACAATCAATCTACGTTTACCTGTTCCACTCCGTTCATTAATTTATAGACTTCTATCATATCTCCCCTCAGCCGTCTCTTTTCCAGGTTAAAGAGCGCTAACCTTTTTAGCCTTTCTTCAAAGGAGTATCCTTCGATCCCCTTTACCATTTTGGTGGCTCTTCTCTGAACCTTTTCTAATAATGCTATATCCTTTTTAAGATACGGTGACCAGAATTGCACACAATATTCAAGGTGCGGTCTCACCATGGAACAGTATAGAGGCATTATAATATCTTTTGTTTTATTTTCCATTCCTTTCCTTATGATACCTAGCATTCTATTTGCTCTCTTGGCTGCCGCTGCACACTGGGCCGAGGGTTTTGACATGTTATCCACAATGACGCCTAAATCTTTTTCCTGGGTGGTGGTTCCTAATGTGGAACCTTGCATCGTGTAACCATAGTTTGGGTTGTTCTTCCCTAGGTGCATAACTTTGCACTTGTCCACATTCAATTTCATCTGCCATTTTGATGCCCAGTCTTCCAATTTATCAAGATCCTCTTGCAATTTTCTACAATCCTCTTGGATTTTAACAACTTGAAATAGTTTTGTGTCATCTGCAAATTTGATAACCTCACTCGTTATTCCACTTTCCAGGTCATTTATGAATATGTCAAAAAGCAGCGGACCCAGCACAGATCCCTGGGGTACACCACTATTCACCTTTCTCCATTGGGAAAATTGGCCATTCAGCCCAACCCTCTGCTTTCTATCTTTTAACCAGTTCCTGATCCACAGTAGTACACTGCCTCCTATCCCATGACTCTTTAGTTTTGCCAAACGTTTCTGATGAGGGACCTTGTCAAAGGCTTTCTGAAAGTCCAGATACACTATATCAACCGACTCACCATTGTCCACCTGTTTATTCACACTTTCAAAAAAACATAACAGATTAGTAAGACAAGATCTTCCTTGTCTAAAGCCATGTTGGCTGTCTCCCATTAGGCCATGACTATCTACATGCTGAGTAATTTTATTCTTTATGATGGTTTCTACCATTTTTCCCGGTACTGACGTGAGGCTCACCGGTCTGTAGTTTCCCGGATCACCCCTGGAACCCTTTTTAAAAATTGGTGTTACATTGGCGATCCTCCAATCTTCAGGTATTAGAGATGATTTTAATGATAGGTCACAGATTACTAATAGGTCTGCAATCTCATATTTCAGTTCTTTCAACACCCTTGGATGTATACCATCCGGCCCAGGTGATTTGCTGCTCTTCAGTTTATCTAATAGTTGTAATACTTCTTCCTGATGTATCGATATTTCCTTCAATTCTTCTGCACCTTTAAATACCACTTCAGTCATGGGTAACATCCCTACATCTTCCTCAGTAAAGACCAAAGCAAAGAATTCATTCAGTCTCTCCGCTATCGCCTTGTCGCCTCTTAGTGCCCCTTTAACTCCTCTATCATCTAATGGTCCAACCGACTCTCTCACAGGTTTTTTGCTACAAATGTACTTGAAAAAATCTTTATTTCACATTTTTGCTTCTGCAGCAAGCTTCTTCTCAAATTCTCCCTTTGCCTTCTTTATCAATGCCTTGCATTTGACCTGCCAGTGCTTGTGCTCTTTCCAGGTTCCGTCGTTTGGCTCTTTTTTCCATTTCCTGAAAGATGCTTTTTTGGCAACAGCCTCGCTGACCTCACCTTTAAACCATGCTGGCAGTTTTTTGGACTTCCTTCCACTTTTCTTAAAGCGTGGAATACAGCTGGTCTGGGCTTCCAAGATAGTATTTTTCAACAACACCCAAGCTTGATGTAAGTCTTTAACCTTTGCAACTGCTCCTTTTAGTTTTTTCTTAACTATTTTCCTCATTTTATCATAGTCTCCCTTTTGAAAGTTAAAAGTTAGTAATGTGGATTTCCGTACTATCCCTCCTCCACTAATTAAATTAAAGGCGATCATGCTATGATCACTATTGCCAAGTGGTCCCAACACCCTTATCTCTTGCACTAGATCTGGTGTTCCACTAAGGACTAGGTCTAATATGGCTTCCCCTCTGTTCGGTTCATGAACCAGCTGCTCCAAGAAGCATTCATTTATGTCATCTAGGAACTTTATCTCCCTAGCATGCCCTGCCGTGACACTGACCCAGTCGATACCAGGGTAATTGAAATCACCCATTATTATTACTGCGCTGTAACTTTTGTTAGCTTCCTTGATTTCTTTGAGCATTTCATCATCCATTTGTTCATTCTGGCCAGGCGGTCGATAGTACACCCCCATTGCCATCGCCTTCCCCATTTTACATGGAATTTCAATCCATAGAGATTCTACATCAAATTTTGTTTCCTGCAAAACTTTAATCCTTTCTGACTCAATGCCCTCTCTAACATAGAGCGCAACCCCTCCACCAATTTGATCAGCTCTATTATTTATTTATTTATTTATTTCCAGTCTCTTCTATACCGCGCTATTCAACATCAGTGCGGTTTACAATAAACATAGAACTACACATTTCCTAGGGTACTCTGTGTTTACAATGAACAGGTGTTAAAACTTGGATAACATGGGGTAGCTATTTACAATCGTGCAACTGAGTAGGGTTCGCTACCTTGAACTAGCCCTGAGAGTCTTGTGTGGTGTACGTGGCTGGGGCGATATCATCATTATCTACCGGGTAGTAGAGGAGGAAAAGGTGGTGTTTTAAGGCCTTCCTAAACTGGAATAGGTCGGGGATTGCCCGGATGTTGGCTGGTAGGGCATTCCAGCTTCTGGGCGCACAGATTACGATATAGTTTGTACCCAGGTATCACAGTGTCCCACTGGTTGTCCTCCTTCCACCATGTCTCTGATATTCCAATCATATCTAACCTCTCATTTAGTGGTATATATTCTAACTCTCCCTTCTTATTTTTTAGACTTCTAGTATTTGCATACAAGAATTTTGGAGACTGTATTTTATTCATATTAATTTGGCTATTGGTAGACATGGGTAATTTGGGATCTTTAAGCTCTGTCTGCTCTGTACTCGAGGGCATTTGGGCTACTTTACTCTTTCTTGGAACCTCCCTGCTTTTGGTAGTATCCTTCAAGAATACATTCTTCGGAACCATCCGCTCTGGGCAACTGTCGGCTTTCCCCCATTATCTAGTTTAAAAGCTGCTCTATCTCCTTTTTAAAGGTTAATACCAGCAGCCTGGTTCCATCCCGGTTAAGGTGAAGCCCATCCCTTTGGAAGAGCCCCTCCTTTCCCCAGAACGTACCCCAGTTCCTAACAAATCCAAACCCCTCATCTTTGCACCATTGTCTCATCCACGCATTGAGACTCCGGAGCTCTGCCTGCCTTTTGGGTCCTGCACGTGGAACGGGAAGCATTTCGGAAAACGCTACCATGGAAGTTCTGGATTTCAACTTCCTACCTAAAAGCCTAAATTTAGCCTCCAGAACCTCCCTACCACATTTTCCTATGTCACTGGTACCGACATGTACCAAGACAGCAGACTCCTCCCCAGCACTATCTAAGACCTTATCTAGGTGGCGCGTGAGGTCCGCTACCTTTGCACCAGGCAGGCATGTTACCAGGAGATCCTCACGTCCACCAGCCACCCAGCTATCTACATGCCTAATGATCGAATCACCAACTATAACGGCTGTCCTAACCCTTCCCTCATGGGCACATGGCCCTGGAGAAACTTCCTCAGTGCGAGAGGGTTTTACATCATCACCTGGAGGACAGGTCCTAGTTACAGGATCACTTCCTGCCACACCAGGGTGATGCTCTCCTGTCACGTGACCTCTCTCCTCCATGGCAACAGGGATGCTGCCAGACTGGAGGTGGGACTTCAGGACTATATCCCTGTAGGTCTTGTCTATGTACCTCTCTGTCTTTCTTATGTTTTCCAAGTCTGCTACTCTAGCCTCTAGAGAACGGACTCGTTCCCTGAGAGCAAAGAGCTCCTTGCACCTAGTGCACACGTAAGACCTCTCACCAACTGGGAGAACATCATACATGTGACACTCAATGCAAAAGACTGGAAAGCCCCCATCTCGCTGCTGGACTGCTGTCTGCATCTTAGTTTTAAGTTTGTGTTTAGATCTTTAAGTTCTTTACTTACTAAGGGTTGCTATGGATATTTATACCAATAAAACTTAACCTAATACGTTTAATATACCTTGTTCACCTGAAGCTTAATTACTCTCAGGTCCTTAGTGTATGACTGATTTGGATAACGAGCTTCACCTGAGAGCACCTCCTGTCTTTTAAGATGTGTAAGTACCTATATAAAGCTACGATGATCCCACGGGTGGGTGGGTGTGGGGAGGGAGGGAAATAACACTTATTAAAAGTGGGCTGCTACACAGTACCCTGTCCTGTGCTGCTGAGATAAGCTATATTCTTCTTTGATTTAAATTATAGCTTTTTGCTGCTGCTAGGCTCTAACTTATTATGAAATTTAAACTACAAGCTCTCTGCTGGGTTCTAAATTTAACCAGAAAGCTCTCTTCTGTGCTTTAATTTTAAACTAAAAGTACTTTGCTGATACTAGGCCCTGAGTGACTATTAAATTTAAACTACAGCTTTCTGCTGGGTTCCAAATTTAACCAGAAAGCTCTCTTCTGTGTTTTAAATTTAAACTAAAAGTACTTTGCTGATACTAGGCCCTGAGTGACTATTAAATTAAAACTACAAGCTCTCTGCTGGGTATGAAATGTAACCAGAAGGTTCTCTTCTGTGTTTTAAACTTAAACTGCTGCTACTAGGCCCTGACTGATTTAACAAAAAATAGTGGGTTCACAGATTAAATAGCTTTAATAGAAAGAATTCCCTTCAGAAAATTCCCAGAAGTATATACTCACAATTGCAGATCTCTCTCCAGAAGTAATAGTCCCCTGTTCTAGTCCTTCAAGACTAATAGAGATGGCACCTTGGCCACCACGGGATCCAACTGCTGTGCACCGCAACATCACTCAAAGAGGCAGCAGATCCACATGTATGCTAGCTTGTGAGACCTCTCCTGGGCTCTAAGCAGAGTGGAGACCACCACTGGAAATCAGCCCTTATGCACTAGCCATCTCCTTTCAAGAGCTAAACTGTAAGCAAGAAACAAACTGGATCCTCCAGGATGGTCAATTCCTGCCGCAATAGGCCCCAAGGTGGAGGCATGTCAGGTCTCCGAACCACACTCTCCTCAGCCAATATGGTGCCATCAGAACAATTCTGCCTGGGTGTCATTCTATACACCAAATCACATGCTCCACTATGTGCTGACTTGGATGAGGCTGGGTCAGGGCTTCGATGTCCTCAGACTCTGTCTCCATGTGGCGACTGAAGCAGCAGCACAGTTAGCACTGGAGCAGCTTGCCAGCAGATCCCTCTCAGGGTGACCCCAGCAGCACAGAGACAACTGAAACACCTCCTGACTCAACTTCCACTCTCCTGGAACCAGAGAGTGCCGGCTAAGAAAATCTGTTTTCACAGTATCCACCACAGTAATGTGCAGAGCTGATAAACTAAGAGGTTCTTTGCTGCCCAGGCAAACAGGAGAGCCATCTCCAGAGCTACCCTGGCACTCCTCATGTTGCCTTACCGACTGACATAATTGCGTTGTCCAAAAGCACTCTAACTGCCCGGCCGTCAACCAGAGGCCAGAAACGGAGAACCACCAACCAGATAGTCCTTGCCTCTAGGTGGTTAATGGACTACACCGTTTCTCTGCAGTTCCAATGGGCCTGGGCCATATGGTCTTGGCAATGGGCTCCTCAGCCTGAGAGACTAGTATCTGTCATCAGAAGGATCCAGGAGGTATCATCTAGTGGCATGCCCTTCCTCAGATAACAGGGCTGCTGCCACAACTTCAGGTTGGTTTTCACCATCATTGGGAGTGGGAGCCTGCGCTGAAATTCCTGAGAACTCAGGGACCACCAAGTCAACAAGGGCCACTGGAGAGGCTGCATGTGAGCACACACTCACAGCACAATATGATTATCACCATCAATCTGAGGAGCTGAAGATAATCCCAGACTCTGGGAGCATGCTGCACATGGAACAGCACCAGGCAATCCAACAGTCTTTTGACTCTCTCCTCTGACAGGAAAACTCTGCCCACTAGGGTGTCAAAATGTGCTCCCAGGAACTCCTGACACTGGGAAGACCACAGCTGGCTCTTTTCCAGATTGATTACCTAGCCAAGGTTTTCCAAAAAGGACACCACCCAAGATGCCTCTGAAAAGAGAACAGCCTGGATGAGCCAATTGTTCAGATATGGATGGGCCCAAATCCTTCAGCATTGTAGTATCACAGCCCTCATCACCATGACCTTGAAGAACATCCTTGGGGCAGTGGAGAACCCAAAGGGAGGGCGGCAAACTGATAGTGTAAGCCAAGCATGACAAAAATGCAAATACTTTGCTGATCCGCCCTTAGGATATGAAATTATGCCTCAGCCAGATCCAGAAAAGCCAAGAATTCCCCTCAGCATACTGCTTGAATTATGGAGTGCAAGGTTTCCATCCAGAAGCGCAGGACATGCAAGTTCTCCTTGATACCCTTGGGGGCCAGAAGGAGCCATCCTGTTTGGGCATCATGCATTAGATGGAGTATCTGCCCTGGCCCCGCTCATCTGGGGGCATGGGCACCACTGCCTTTAGGTGCAGCAACTTGTCCAAGGTGGCCCATACAGCAGCACTTTTGATTGCAGACCCACAAGTGGAGATGACAAAAGCATCTGGAATCAGCTCTTTGTCTTCCAGGACATAGCCAAACTGAATGGTGTCTAGCACTCAGCGATGTAACCCGGGTTCATTCCTGAAAGAAATGGCAAAGCCTACCTCCAACCAGAGGAACCAGGGAATGGGCCCCCAAACCTTCATTGTGCAGCTCGGGAGGGTCCTCCTCCGCAGGGGACAGAGTCTCAGCCCATATGCTCCATGAAAGGACTGAAAACGAGCACAAAGCTTGGAAGCAGAGGGAAAAGAAAGATTTTCCAGATCAGTAATGAAGAAAGTTTGATACCCCAGAGGATACAGCCAGCGCACCCTTGGTGGACAGGCGGAGACTGATGAGAAAAGAGCACCATCCTACTTCACAGGCCCTCTGGACCTGTCTTCTGGAAGGCAGTATGATTTTGTCTTGCCCAAGTCCTTCATCAGCTTCTCCAAATCAGCTCCAAAAGGAAGCTTCCCCTTAAAAGCCAGTTGGGCCAACCAGGCATTAAAAGATGAGTCAGCTATCCAGTACTGGAGCCAATGCGATGATTCCATCATCAGGGCCTAATCCCTGACCACTAGGCATGTCAGGTCATATATGGCATTTAAAAGGAAGGCCATAGTTGACTCCCGAAAAGGGGTAGAATCATCCGGTGGAAGAGACTGAAGCCACTGGAGCAGGGCTTGAAACATCAAGTCTGCACATACTGCCAACTGAAGAACAGTAGCCGCCTCATTGAACTGGTTCTTCAACATAATTCTAGCTTTCAGTCCAGACTATCCCTTAAGGCCAATCTGCCTTCCACAGGAATGGTGGCCTGACTGAGAACTGCTATGACTTGCGCTTCCACCTTGGAAATATCAAACCACATAACACACTCCTTCTCTGGGAGATTGTGTATCTTTTTATACCCCTTAGCCTCATAGGTGAGGAGTTGGGGGAATCCCACTCAGACTGGAACATGCCCTTGAGCACCTCCGGGAACAGGAAGACAATGGTGGATTTCTACACCCCTTGTAGGAGTGGATGTTTCTTTGGTTCCTGCTCCATGCCTGGAACATCCATCAAGCTCAAGATGGATAAGACCCTGGTAGATTATGTATATAGTTAACCCAGTTATCCAAGTTTGTACTCCTGTTCAATGTAAAACCTGACAGTTTGTCGTAATGGTCGTTTTGTTATGATGTAAACCGCGCTGATTCTAAATAGCGCGGTATATAAGAAACTGTAATAAATAAATAAATAAATAAATAAGTATCAACGCCTCCAGTTCCTAGCTCCCATAACAGGCAGACAACATTGGCCTCCTCACAATCCTCTAAAGATGAGAGTACTTCTCCATCCATATCAAACATCTCAAGACAAGCCACAGTCCAAATCTGACAGATCCCAGCTGATCCCTATCTTCAGGGGGTGCCCTTTGCAGGGAATGCTTAGTCATCAATCGAACTGGGCTTTGACCCACAGCCACCCCTCATGCTGTGCTCGGGGGAAACCAGAAGCCACAGGATCTGAATTGCCATACCAGAATGATCAGGCCTGCTGTACAAGGAAAAGAATCCAGGGGAGAACAATCTGGACTCCAGAAGCTCTCCTTGTGGAAATGACCCCCTTACATTGGGGGCCATAGTTGCCATCAATCCCCCAGAGGATGGGGAGAAGCCCACAGCACATTGACTGGAACCTCTGGCCAGCTGAACATCCTTACTTATAATGCTATCCTCCATCTTCTGCCCTGACACAGACAAGGTCAGACTAACAGCATTCCCTGGATGAAAGAAGGGAGTAGGTCCTCCAGGGACAACTCAGAAGCAGCCATTTACAACACTCCAGCTCTAGACCTCCCCCCACCCACCAACCAGGAACTTACCAAAAGGTATCCCTGCTAGTCTAGTAGTTGGGAGAGAAGTGATCCTCCTCTACAATCACCCCATTGCTGCTCAGGCTAAACGAATAGTTCTGACCCTAGCAGTACTCTTGTGGCATTTCTACTAGGGTAGTACTGTGAAAGTGTTGCTAGGAATCAGAGCTGCCATTTTTAACCCAGGCAGCAATGGGATAGGAGCCAAATGGGATTGCTCCTGCTAATCACTAGACTTCTAGGGTTACAAATGGGTAAATGCCAGGGGGAAGGGGGAAGATCTGGGGTAGAGGGAAGAAGGTTTAGAGATGAGGAGGGTTTGTGACTGGGGAGACTGAAGTTAAGGGGTTGTGAGTAGGAGGCTTTGTGATCAGGAGGATGATCGGATGAGGAACCCTTATGATCAGGATAGGAGATTAGATAAGGGGGGTTGGGGCTTGGATGGGGATGATCACCAGTTGGATTAAGGAGTGTTGGTGCAAGAATCAGGTGCTTACAGCTTGGCCATAAAATATATTTTTTTAAACTTTGCTTTGGGCACCTGTACTATCAGCCAATTTATCTAAGGTGGGCCCATATGGACAGAGTGTGTCCTCTGCTCTAACCTCAGAGCATTTGTTGACCACATCCTGACAGTGCACAGCTTTTGCACTTACTATTTGTTACGTTTTGCTCCTGTCACACAATGGATATGTGGAGTGGAGGAGTGGCCTAGTGGTTGGGGCAAGGTACTTCAGGCCGGAAGGTCGAGGGTTCAAATCCCACTAGAGGACAGCAACCTTGGGCCGGAAGGACTGGGGTTTCTAGTCCCACAGGTGCTCCTTGTGGTCTTGGGCAAGCCACTTAACCCTCCATAGCCCATGTTCCCTGTAAAAATAGTTATCTCCAAGTTATAATACCCTGTTCAATGTAATTTCAGTTTGCTCAATGTAAACCGCACTGATGCAGAATAGTGTGGTATATAAGAGAATGTAAATAAATAAATTAACCCATGCTAACTATTAGGGTGGGGTTTAGCATGCAGCAAGCATGCCATGCTAAACTTTAGCCTGGGGCCCACCGCAAAAAATCTCATGCTAACAGGGCAGCACATGACTGGGCGGGAACTGGGTGGGTTAGAGGTGGAACATGGGCACTAATGGCGCATCGTCGTTAGAGCAGGTGCTATAGGCCCATGTTAATTGCGAATGTTGTCATTAGAATGGGTGCACTTAACATCACCTCAATGGGTGACATTAAGCACACCCTCATGCTAGTTAGTATGATGCCAAATGTTTGCAATGTGCAAATGGCATTGGGATGGATACACACACCCCTGGAAGCTGGCGTGGGCCTCCGTGTTAGAATTGCAGCTTAAACACATGCTACTGGTGCACTCTTTAGTAAACATGTCCTGAGAAGTGCAAAAACTTACCACAGTTTGGTACGGCACACTGTGCCCAGGAATTCAGTGCATTGTCCACAGTGACTGGCATTTTCCTGATTGGAGGGAGGGTAACTTTATAACAGGGTGCCTAGGTCATCAAGGAACATTTATGCCTATTGTATAAAGGGTTGATGACATACTGTATGTAGAGTCACAATCTGAAGGCAAAATCCCTAGTGGGATGGTTCCACTCTTCTCCTTGTATTCACAGATGGCACCAAGAGCAGGGGCCGCAAGCAAAGTGGCCTCTCTCCTCCACTACTTTCTGTTGAGAAAATCTAGAGACATTCCCCCCAGTATTTCTCTCGCTCAGGAATGCAAATAAAAGGGGGGGGGGTGCTATAAACACATTATGAAGCAACAAAATATGCCAGTGGGATTTTCTCACATTGGTAATTTGTCTTCATAGTTGAGAATAAGGAAGTGCAGATACTGTTCAGTCTGGGGGTTCAGCCTGATTATATCGTTCAATAAGAAATCTCTATTTGCTGTTTATAAGACTACTGAATAGAGCTATTAGGATATCCCTGAATTTGAAAACTACCTTGCAGTATATGTGCTTGTTCTGTAAAATCTTCCCCCAAAGCCTTCATAATCTTAAAAACTGTATTATCGGTAATCTTTCTTTTAAATTCAAGGAGTGACAGCTATGGAAACGCAAATATGTATTGCAGTTCGTAGATTTATGATACAGTGTCATTTGGAAACAGTTAACATCTTTTTTAATGACTGCATCCAAAAACATATTTGTTCTGTATCATATCACATAAGAAATTGTAAATGAGGATTCAAAGTATTGAGTCATTCAGAAAAGAGATTCAACTCTGCTTCTGTACCAGACCAGAGCATCAAAATATAATCTAGGTGCCATTTCTATAAAATTACAGCCGAGAAATGACTCGAACCACAAAGATAACGCTCTTTAACACTACAAAAGGTGTCAACGGGATCTAAAAATAGTTCTTAGAAAGCACTACCTCAGCCAAATCTAATAAGAAGCCAGAAGGGATTCTATCATGCTCAGACCTATTTTCCAGCAGTCCTGCAATAGTTTCTAAAGCTCCTCATTGTGGTATGTTAGTATACAGAGCCATCATAGAGATCTTTTCAACATCCTGAAATCCTGCCAGAATCCTTAATAGATGAGAGATATCCTGTATCAATGATTTAATCTTTTTTTGCCTGTGGGTATCCACAAAGATGAGGTCAGAGAGGCTGCTGTAGCCATAAAAGCATCTTTCAGGAAATGGAAAAAGAAGTCAAATGACGAAAACTGGAAACAACATAAGCACTGGCAAGTTAGATGCAAGGCATTCATAAGGCAGGCAAAGAGAGAATTTAAAAAAAAAAGCTTGCTGTGGAAGCAAAAACACACAATAAAAACTTTTCAAGTATATTTGTAGTAAAAGTCCTGTGAGAGTCAGTTGGACCATTAGATGATAGAGGGGTCAAGGCCATAGCAGAGAGACTGAATTAATTCTTTGCTTCCGTCTTTACTGAAGATGATGTAGGGAAGTTACCCATGGCTGAAATGATACTTAAAAGTGATGCATCAGAAGAATTGAAAGACATATTGATAAACCAGGAAGATGTATTACAAATCACCTGGCCAGATGATATACATCTGAGGGTGTTGAAAGAACTGAAAGCATAGTTACTCACCTGTAACAGGTGTTCTCCATGGACAGCAGAAATCAGTCCTCACATATGGATGACATCGGCGCCAACAAAGGAAAGCCTTTTAAATAAAGCCTTTGGGAGATGCACCATGCATGTGTGGTCCACTTTCTGCCCAAGGGTGCCATCTTGCCTCAGTCAAATGACATAGCTAAGATGGCAAACATAAAAGATGGTAAAGAAGCAACTCCAAGGGGAGGAGGGAGAGTTCTGAGGACTGATCCCTGCTGTCTCTGGAGAACACCTGTTACAGGTGAGTAACTATGCTTTCTCCGGGAACAGGCAGCAAGTCAGTCCTCACATATGGAACTCCCCAGCTACAGGCTACTGAGAACCTGTAGAAAATGCCACGGCAATCTGCAAAGGTGATCTGTGATCAGCAGCGGTTGAATCCCAAAAGAGACTCTTGCAAGGCCCAGGTGTCCGGCAGAGAACTAGCATGCCGGTAGCCTGAACACAGAAGGGTTGGAGGGCAGTAGTTGCCTACACCCTGAAAAGATTACAAAGTACAGACGGGCTGAAGGTGCTGTTCCGTTTGGACTCCCTCTCCAGGCAGTAATGAGCTGCGAAGGTATGGACCGAACATCAGGTGGCATCCCGGCAAATTTCTGTCATGCGGACAGAATATAGATTGGCCATGTAAGTAGCCATGACCCTGATGCAGTGCACTGTGACTCTGGTCCAGTGAGATCCCTGCTTGCTCGTAAGCGAGGGTAATGCAGTCTGCCACCAAAGTGGACAGAGTTTGCTTAGTCATTGGGAACCCCAGACAGCTGAGGTCATAGGATATGAAAAGCTGTTGAGCTTTGCAGTGGCCCCGAGTACATTGCAGGTATAAGAACAGGGCTCTCTTGCAATCCAGAGTATGGAGAATGGTCTCCACCCTAGCAATGCGAGGCCTGGGAAAGAAGGTAGGGAGCACCACCTCCTGACTGAGGCGGAATGGGAACACCACCTTCGGCAGAAACGTGGGGTGTGTGCGGAGCACCAACCTGTTCTTGTAGAATGTAAAGAGGTTCTGCCATTAGAGCTTGGAGCTCACTGACTTTGCGAGCTGATGTAAGTGCTACCAGGAAGGCAACCTTCCAAAAAAGGTACCACAGGTGGCAAGTAGCCAGAGGCTCAAACAATGGCTTAGTGAGCTGCGAGAACACCACATTAAGGTCCCACACTACTGCTGGACTTCAGACAGGGAGTTTGGATAACATGAGGCCCCATAGGAATCGAGAAACAAAAGGTTGAGCTGAGAGGGATTTCCCCTCGACAGAGTGGTGATGTGCTGCAATGGCGCTCAGGTGTGCTCTGATTGAGTTGGATTTCAGTCCCACCTGTGATAGGTGGAGCAGGTATTGGAGTACCACATGCACTGAGCAGGAGAATGGGTTTGTCTGCTTTTCTGTGCACTACATTAAGAAATGGCACCTCTTGAAGGTTGTCATGGCGAGGCCCGACTACGCCTATGTTTATGGGCAATCCACGGCAAAGATTATATTTAGGGAGCCACCGGGAACGTAAGGTTCATTTGCGTAGTAAAATGTTCTTATCAGTTCCGGCTGCCTAAAAGAACTTAGCAACAAAACCAAGTGGAGGGAATTAAGGCTTTTATTCCCCGTCAATGCAAGGGTTCAAATTAAGAGATGAATAATGAAACAGAAAAGTCCTTTGTTGCAAATGGTCACCAGTATTCAAAACATGTGCTTAATTGTTACACTTCACAATTAATGCAGAGGTCAGAAAACAGGAATTCAGTTCATTCCAGAAATATCAACATTTTCATAGACTCTTCTATTTTACTCAGTTACTACAGACTCTTGACATAAGGCTGTGCACAGGTCACACTCCATCTGCTCTGGTGGTGATAGGGAAACTGTGTCAATGCATTCTGTCTCCATGCATTCGTCCTCACTAAAATCACCAGGGGAACAAACACTGTCCCTGTCTCACTTGTGTTGGTGTGCTATGCCTCTGGGGCCTTGTCTCCAATAAGGGTCTGTTCTCAGGGCTTTAGGGATTTTACTAAACCAGTCTGGTTTCTCCTTCCTTGTAAAGCGAGGACTGGTTTTCCCAGGGTCTTTATGCTTCATGCATTTACTAGCATCAATAACTGTTTCATACCTGGAACTTTGCTGGCTTGACTCCACAGAGTTTTTCCTTTCAGCAACTTTCCTGTTGTAGCAATGTCTCTGCCTCTCAGCATTAGGCAGGGCTGTGCTTCTTGGCAGTTTAGTAAAACCTGGTTTGGACTCTCTTTCCTCCCTTGGTAAGAACTCAGGTTTATTATAAAATGTCTTTCCTTTCTTGCTTGGTAAAACTGGGTAATTATTCCTCAGAGACTGTGAGCTTCTCACCAAACAATTCCCTTTGGCTTCTGGCTTAGCTCTCTCTCTTCTGGAGTCAGGAACACTGGAAGAACAGGGCGTGGCACAGCCTCTAACCTCAGAGCTGGCTCTAACAAACCTCCTTGGGAGAGCTGCACAATCAGCCTGGCCCTTCTGGATTTCACCCCTGTGAACCCTGTACCTGTGGGCTTGCTCCTCTAGAATTTCTTCACTGTTCCTTCTCAGGTCCTTCTCTTTCTCTTCTTTCTCTTTCCTTGGTGAAGCCGTGCTCCCCTGTGTAGCCGTGCTTCTCTTCCTCAAGGCAGCTGGACCCCGTCCTGGATCTCCTCCTGGATCTCCACCTCCACTTCTACTCCTATTGCACAATGCTGCTGGACTGCCTTTCTCTAAGGCAGCTGGACCTGGACCTCCTCTGCAAGAATTCAGCTCTGGCTTATAAGGAAATCCTCCCTGCCTGACTTCCGGGGTCACTTCCAGGAGCAAATCATTAGGCTTCTCAAGCTCATTAGCTCCTGAATATTCCTTCCTGCTCCCTCTAGCTGTGCCTGAAGGTAATTGCACACCTAGCTTCTTAAAAGAAACAGGATTTCTTTTCAAACTTTCAACTTTATCAATACCCACATCATGACAAGGTGTACCCCTTCTTGTGGAGGCCTTATGAGAGGCCAGGAGAATCTCTTTCATTCCTCATGGAAGATTGAAGGGGGCTAATGCTACCCTTTCAGCAGCCAAGCATGAGCAAGAGGGACCCAGGTTGGGGTGTAGGAGAGAGCCCAGGGGAATCAGCGGTACCGTCAATAGGGAGAGGAACAGTGGGAACCTTGAACAGGGTCTTAGCTATGAGTGGCATTAGAGAGAAGGCATACAGGAGGCCTTCCGTCCATGGGATGAGGAATGCATCCACCACTACTCAAGACTGATGTGGTCAGCAGCTGCAGAAACGGGGCAATTGTGCATTGTCCGGGCTGACGAACGGTTCCATCACCGGGACACCCTGGAGCCGGAAGAGCTGCAAGGCTACCGCTAGGCCCAGGCACCACTCATGTGGCTGAAGTAGTCTGCTCTGTTTGTCTGCCAAGACATTGTCCTAGCCCGGGAGGTAGACCACCCTTAGGAGCATCCCTCTACATGTAGCAGAGGAACAGAGGGCTACCGCCTCTTGGCAGAGGGGGTACAATCATGCCCCCCCCCATGTTTGTTCACATAGAACATCACGACCTGATTATCTGTCTGGATCAGCACTCCGTGGTGCTGTAGGTGGTAGCGGAAGGCTCTGAGGGCTAGGCATATCGCCCTGCGTTCCAGCAGGTTGATCTGCATCTCAGATTCCCTCTGGGACCAGCATCCTTGTGTCTGAAGGCTCTCACAATGCACTCCCCAGCCCATTAGAGAGGCATCCATGGTAAGGACCTTCTGGGGGGTGGGGTACTTGGAAGGGCATCCCAGCCTAAAGGTGACATGGGTTCTGCCACCATCCAAGGGAGTCTGACAACTGGTGAGTCATCTGCACCCTGTCCTTGAGCCTGCCTGTGGCTTGGGAACACTGAGAGCAGAGGTACCACCAGGCTGCTTTCATGTGCAGGTGGGCATTTGGGGTCACGTGGACTGTGGAGGCCGTGTGTTCCAGCAGGCAGAGGAGAAGTCAGGTGAGTAGTGTCCTGCACCATTTCACCTCTGTGTCTAATTCCCTGAGGCATTCTGACCTCTCCTGAGGGAGGAAGGTTTTTACCTGGAGGGTGTCCAGCTGCACCCCTATGAACTTTAGGTGCTGAGCCAGAGTGAGGTGGGACTTGGGGTAGTTTATGACAAACTCCAAGTGCTGCATGGCATTTATGGTGCATCCGGGGGCACATTGTGCCTCTGTAGCTGTTTCCCCCTTTATGAGCCAGTCGTCCTAATAAGTGAAGACGAAGGACCTTTGTAGCCTGAGGTGGGCTGCAACCATTGCGAGACACTTTGTGAAGACTCTTGGTTATGAGGCCAGACTGAAGGGCAGCACCCTGTATTGGTAATGCTGTCCCCCCACCACGAACTGAAGGTATTTTCTATGGCTGGGGTGAATGAGGATGTAAATGCAGGCATCCTTTAGACTAAGGAGCAAAGCCAGTCACCCTGCTGGAGGAAAGGCAGCAGTGTTCCAAGGGACAGCATCTTGAACTTCTCCCTGACCAGAAACTTGTTGAGCTCTCGCAGGTCCAGGATGGGCCTGAGGCCCCAGTCCTCTTGGAGATGAGGAAATACCTGGAGTAGAAGCTGGTGCCTCAGAGAGGTTTTGGCACTGGCTCCACTGCTTTGTTCTGGAGAAGTCCTACTAGCTTGGTGAGGAGCAGGGTTTGGTGGAGGAGAGGCTTGGTGGACTCTCCTGGGAAGTACGAGGGTGGTGCTCAATATAGGTGGAGGAGGTATTCCTCCTTGACCACCTGTAACACCCAGGTATTTGTGGTGATTCGGCTGGGCTTCAGGGCTTTTTGTTTTCAGGGACCATGTCCCTGGCTCTTTTGTTGCTGGCCTTGCTGAGAGGTAGAGAAGGTCTGGCAGTGCGGAGTACTGCCAAAGCCCCCTTTCTTTCTCAGGAAGAAGGGCTTTATCCCTGGGGTTTTCTTTTGGGGTTTCACTGAGGTCTTCTTTGAGAGCCTTGTTCTCATCACATACTCGGTCTCTATCTCAACTTCTTTATCTGCCATGGGCTTTCCAAATAGGTTTTCACCTATGCAGGAGACATCAATCAGTTTGTCCTGTACACATTGTTCCAGGTCAGATGACTGCAGCCATGCTTGGCATCATGCCCTGATACCAGTGGCGGCCACTCTGGCAGATGACTCAAAGCCATCATAGGCTGCTCAGGACAGGAACTTCAAGTAATTCTTTACTGCCAAGGTTAGGGTATTGCAGAGAATCCCCTGAACTCCTTCAATAGTTCCTTCAGGTAAATGCTGATGTAGATCTGGTAGTACTGGATTCAGCACATTAGCATCAAGCCCTGAAAGGCCTCCCAGATGGGTGGTACCAATAAATGTTTTTTGGCTCTTAAGTTGGCGCATGGCCGACTCTACGACCATGGAGTTGTGGGGAATCTGGGTCATTTGGAACACAGGGCTTCAGCATACTCGGTACATGGTATCGAGGCACCTGCTAACGATTGGTACAGATGCTGGTGTTTTCCCACAATCGGAGGAGGAGGCGGTCGAGGATCAGGGGCACTGGGACTATAAGGGTTTCCTTTGGGAGCACCTTCTTATTGGAGTATCTCCAATTCCTCAGTTCACAAGTCCTCCTCGGCCTTGGTCTGGATAGTGAGAGCCTTGGCCATATCCCTCAAGAAATCATGGAATGGCATCGGGTCGCCAGAGGAGATGGGTCTGAGGACATGTCACGGTGTTTCCTCATGTCTGAGGATTCTTCGTCCTCGGTCTCTCATTTGGACTTGAAGTCCGAGTATTAGTCCGATGCTGTATGATCACCTCGGTCGAGGACCATTCTTTGCAGTGCATGACCTCCGGAGGATCGTCGGTCTGAGCCGCGGTCACTTGCCAGAGAGGACCAGTGTCCCGAGAAATGGGAGTGGGACCGGGACCTCGATCAGGGCCAGTGGCGCTCGAGGACCGGCTCGATGTCTGGGGAAGCCATCAGTGTTGAGGCAACAGTTGTTGGGGAGATGAACTGGATGAGCTGGACATAAACACCCTCTGCATGGCCACTAGGGCAGATATACTGCTCTCTAGGGCTGTCATTCTGGTCTCCATGCCAGTACTGTCAAGGGAGAGTCCTCGATGAGGATGGCCTCGGAGGTCCGAGGCCGGTTTGTGGGAGCAAACAACTCCTTGCAAGGCATCTTGGAGGGCCACTCCTGCCCCGACTCCTCGGACTCACGCCTGGGGCTGTGGGACCTGGGGTGGAATTTCACCTTCTTCCCAGATCCATCCTCTGAGGCGTTCTTAGTGGATTTTTTCTTCTTATGCTCCACCTCCGGGGGCTTTTGCTCAGAGGAACCATGGCTGCGGGACTCCAAAGAGGCTCTAGCATCACAGGGCACTGAGGTATTGGAGGGGGCCCTGGAGCATGGTGTCACTGGAGACTCTGTGGCACAGTCGGACTTCTGAAAGAATTTTTCCTGCTGTTGATGGCGGCTCTTTAAGGCCTTTGAGGTCATGGTTCTGCAGAGCTTGCAGTCAGAGTCACTATGCTCCGGACCAGGGCATTGACGGCAGCAGTCGTGTGGGTCGGTGAGTGACATCATTTTGCCACATTGGTCACACTTTTGAAGCCACTGGAGGCCATCAGAAAAAGGGGGTCCCCGCTTCCCGGCAGGGGTACGAGGCCTTCGGCTAAAAACGGGCATGAACGCCAGTCGAGAAAGACCTCAATGATAAACTAAAAAAAAAAAAAAGAATGAATAGACGAACCTGAGGAGCAACGCCGAGGCGAGCTGGCTCGGGGACGGGAAGGAATCGGTATGCAAACTGGACAAAACTTGGCAATAAAAATCTGGCTTTTTCCTGGGAAAATTGGACAGCATCCGAAGGGCTCCACAGAAAAAAGGAGACTGAGGCAAGATGGCACTTTTGGGTGGGAGGAGGACCATGCATGCGTGGTGCATCTCCCAAAGGCTTTCTTTTGAAAACTGAGGAGATGCTTTTGCGCGGGCTGTCGGCTCCGACATCACCCTTATGTGAGGACTGACTTCCTGCTTGTTCCCGGAGAAATATGAGATTTCAGACCTAATATTACTAATCTGTGATCTATCATTAAAATCATCCGTAATACCTAAAGATTAGCGAATGGCCAGTGTAATGCCAATTTTTTAAAAATATTGCCGAGGTGATCCAGAAAACTACAGACCAGTGAGCCTGACATCAGTACCAGGAAAAATGGTAGAAACTATTACAAAGAACAAAATTACTGAACTTGTAGATAGGCATGGTTTAATGGGAGAAATCCAAATTGGCTTTAGTCACGAAAGGTCTTGTCTTACTAATCTGTTATGCTTTTTTGAAGGTGTGAATAAACAGGTAGATAAAGGTGAGTCAGTTGATATAGTGTATCTGGATTTTCAGAAAGTCTTTGACAAGGTCCCTCATGAGAGACTCTTGGTGAAATTAAAAAGTCATGGGATAGGAGGCAGTGTATTATTGTGGATCAGGAACTGGTTAAAAGATAGAAAGCAGAGGATAGGGCTAAATGGCTAATTTTCCCAATGGAGAAAGGTGAAGAGTGGAGTGCCCCAGGGATCTGTGCTAGGTCTGCTGCTTTTTAACATATTCGTAAATTACCTGGAAATGGGAATAATGAGTGAGATAATCAAATTTGCAGATGACACAAAATTATTCAAAATTGTTAAAAGGACCTTGATAAATTAGAAGAGTTGAAAAGTTGCAAGAGGACCTTGATAAATTAGAAGAATGGACTTTCAAATGGCAGATGAAATTGAATGTGGACAAGTGCAAAGTTATGCACCTAGAAAAGAACAACCCAAACTATTGTTGCATGATGCAAAGTTCCACATTAGGAATGACCACTCAGGAAAAAGATGTAGGCATCATCATGAAATAAAACATTGAAACCCTCTGCCCAGTGTGCAGTGGCGGCCAAAAAGGCAAATAGAATGCTAGGAATCATATGGAAAGGAATGGAGAATAAAACAAAGGATATTATAATGCCTCTGTATCATTCCATGGTGTGATTGTGTGTACTTCTGGTCACCGTATCTTAAAAAGGATATAGAGAAGAGCCACCAAAATGGTAAAGGGGATGGAAGGATACTCATTTGAGGAGAGGCTAAAAAGGTTAAACATAGAAACATGATGACAGAAAAAGACCACATGGCCTATCTAGTCTGTCCTTCCATATCAGCAATTACAACGGTCCCCTTTTTTTCCTTTAGAGGGCTCTTCAACCTGGATAAGAGACAGCTGAGAGGAAATATGATAGAGGTCTATAAATGAATGAATGGAGTGGAACGGGTAAACGTAGATCAATTACTTGCACCATGAAAATGTAGAAAGTCTAGGGGACATGCAATGAAGCTACAGTGTAACCCATATAAGACTAATAAGAGAAAATATTTTTTCACTCGATACGTAATCAGACTCTGGAATTCATTACTGGAGGATCTAGTAAAAGCTGTTTGTGTAGCTGGGTTTAAAAAAAGGTTTGGACAAGTTCCTGGAGGAAAGGTCCATAAACCATTAAGAGGACCTGGGAAATTCACTGCTTGTCCCAATACAAGCATTGTGGAGCCTGTGTGTCTTTTTGGGAACCTGCTAGGTACTTGTGACCTGGATTGGCCACTTTTGGAAACAGGATACCGGGCTTGATGGACCCAATATGGCATTTCTTTTGTTCTTAAATTTGGATAATGATTCTAATATAGATCCTCTAGTAGCTAAAACATATTCAAAATTGTGACTCTACATATGTTATCCACTATTTGCCCGTGTCAGCTAATATATATAGACAGAACAAAGCATAAGATAAGATTACATCTTAATGAACATAAAAGAATACTGGCAAATATTTTATGTGCTCCATTAGTGGAGCAGTGGGCCGTTGCTAATCATACCATTAAAGTTCTGCATTGGAGAGTCATTGAACGGATGGAAATGAATTGGCGTGGAGGTGACTTTGATAACCTACTAAATTATAAGGAGCAATGCTGTCCTGGGTGGGCTGAACATGGAGATTGACTGGGTGACCTAATTATAAGTGGATTTGATTTTTTTTGCTTCAATATAAAATTAACCTTCTTCATTTCAATAATTAGCCTCACATGAACTCTAGGTGCAGCTACAATTTGTTTGAAGTATTGAGCGTGATGGTATGACCTACATAAATGTCTGACGCTGTAGTTGTAGCTTTCGGAATACGCAATGAATGAGTCTCTACATCGTGGCATGTAGGCCAAGAAAAAAGATTTTTAGAAGAGGCTGAAGAAAGATTGTTGGAGCAAGTTCTTACATGACAGTATGAACATGAACTTTCCCTGAAGCAAATGGAATAAGACCCATCGAAACGTAGAGGCATGCTGAGGACCACATGAATACTGGCAAGAGTACTGGCAAGAGCTGGGCAATACGCAAGTTACTGTGATATTTTCCCACTTATATTTTAGAAAATGTTAAGGATGACTGAAGAAACAAGTTAAGAATTTCTTTCATTGACACTGTGTGGGCTGTATCTTTTTTCATTAAGTAAGAGGACAGCTGGTAAAGGTGTATGAGAATTTACCGATGCACCTCAATTATAGTGAGTCCGACAAACAAATCGCTTTAACGTTATTACTAGTTGGGATGCAGGAGATTTTTTGATAATCCATTTTAAATTTTGTCCTGTTACTTGGTGGATTGTAATTAGATTTATTGTTATTTTATAAAGGGAACATATGTTCTTTTTTGAAAATAGTCTCTCACATTCCCTGTCTCTGAGAATGACTACGCAATTATCACAAATCTAGGCCCCTTTTTTCCCTGGTGCTATCTTGTATGCATGTATGTATTCTTGGAACATTTTTATTAGGGCCTACTAAGGTTTTTAAAACTCTTGCATGCACTCATGCTCCTTAGAAAATGTGCCCCATATTTAGAGTAAGTTTCAATCGATGCATTACATTGCATGTGTCTACATGGAATTTCATCTGCTGTTTGAATGTTGATTTCCCCAGTCCCACAGTTCTTCTGTGTTTTAATTAATTTGAACAATTTTTCATGTCATCTGCCAATCTCATACCTCATTCATTGCTCCCTTTTCCAGATCATTAATGAAAAAGTTGTCTTAGTAATCAAGAACAGCTTAACCAGTTGACCAACATTTTAAAATCTCTATTAAAAACAACAGAGGCAAACAAACCCATGCTATAAATGTCCTTTGGATAGTTCGTCTTTCCCCTATTCTTAGAACACATATAATATATAAGCAAACATAAGAGAGTTTTCTTTTTCCATTTTTAGAAAAAAGACCATTGGTTTAAACAGCTAAGAGAGTTATTTGTTTCTAGGTCGATTACTCATAATATTTATTGATAACTGCAGAGAACTAATGGCTTGAGTACATTCATTAGAAGGAGATGGTAATAGATGAAATAATAAAAACTTTGAGATAAATAATTTTTGTTAGAATTCATATATTATTTATGTCTGTTTAATCAGAGTTCAAAGAAGTTCCATACTGGAGTAATTATAAGCATGCCTAGGATTTTCTAAGGTCTGGGCATGATTTTCTGATTTTCAAATCATGTTGAAAAGTAATTTACTCATTTATATTTCTTTTAATTTTTGCCTTTTAGCTTTTGTTCAAAATATGATTTTGAAATTGCCAATACCTCTGATGCAGCTTTATGCAAACACATGGTCATGTTATGTTTGTAGAAGGTAACTTTATAATGGGGTACTTGGATTAAAAGGACAGCAAAGCGCCTATTTTATAAAGACACATAGAGCCTGATTCAGGTAGGGGCACGTCCAGGCACTCCGTATGGCCCCAAGCAAGACGAGCCTATTTGGACCCGATTCTGGACCGTGGGAACAAAATGTTCCCACGGCAACCAGAATTGGGCCAGAGGGTGGCTTGGAGTGCCTCTTCCACCTGTGGGTACATCCTCCCTGCAGGTGCCCCCGACTCCCATGGCTTTGGTCCAGCTTTTCCCTGCTTCCCGACCCATGGCTGGCCTGCTGTGGCCTGGATCGGGCGGCAGGGCCCCCCTGCACCTGGCCCCGGCAGGGATCCCCGGGCCCAATCGCCGGTTTTAAGCTGCTTATTACACATTTGAGGTAGATTAAGCAGCACATCCTCACAGACCTGGAAGGACGTACAGGGCCATGACATGAACTGGGCCTGTACATCTTGCCGGGTTGGCCTGCGCCTACTCTGCCCTGATCCCACCCGCTCTCCCCGTCCTGATGCTCAGGACATATGGGGGAGTCGGAGGGGGAAATCAGGCCCAGACAGCTTGCAGGGCGTGCAGCCCTCCAACCTGAGTCCTAGAATCGGGCCCATAGGCTCTTATAAGACCTGTTTACTAAACCCTGGTACATTTTTGCTTTTACTGCACATTGGGAATAAAATCGAATGCACATTTGGGTATATTTACTAAAGGTGGAAGTTTATTACATGTTCAGCTCCAAACCTTAGCATGGAGGTGGTGCTGGACCCATGCTAATGAATGGGGGTGCCACCACCCCATATGACTCCAATTGCCAAAAGTACCACGGATAGTTACTATCCCGCTAACTGTAACACTGATGTGAGTTTGTGCTACTGATGATCATGCTAAACTGCAAGACGCAGCTAACACAAATACTCTGCCCCAACCCAGTCTTGGCCCTAATATGCAGATGTTTAGCGTGCACTAATGCTTACCGCACACACGGTAAATCCCACACTAACCATTCGTGCATTTTAGTAAGCATGCCCTATTAAGTACAAAGGACATGGACTGTTGGAGATATTTCAGCAACTGCCTTGAGGTTTGCGCTTGGGGCACACACTTACAGCACAGGATCATGTAATATGCATCGACAGATAATGCAGGTGGATGCACCTGCTCTGTTGATGCATATACTATGGGTCCCAGCACTAGCAGAAAAAATTCCATTCACAACCAGATACTCAACCCCTCCAAGCATATAGCCACTCCCATGTCAGACCCTGCCTTGCACAAACTGATCCATGTCAAACCTTGCCATGCAAACCAGCTCCCCAGATGGCAGGCGCCCATCATTATTTATTTATGCTTATTTGATATACCACCCTTTGAAGAAATTTGACAATAGCGACATCTACAAAATTAGAATTGATGGGCACAGAGAATGTAAAAACAATTATTAAAAGAGTCACACAAAACCAAATTAAAAATAACAAAACATAAAAAGGAAAAAACAACAGGGAAGGGAAATATCCTAAATAAAAGGGTAGCATTATGGAGAAAGATCAAAAGAGGTAAAAAAAAAAACGAATTAAGCAAGAAGTCGTCTCTAACCAACTATCAACATTTAGGGAAAGCTAAATGAAAAAGCCATGTTTCTAACCCTTTTAAGTATTTCATATGAACTCTTTAGCTATAAATCAATGGGCAGTGAATTCCAAAATTGGGGGGCGGGGGGGGGGGAGGGTCAAACAGAAAAGCACACCTCTACAAGTGGATTTGAATCTCCACTTAAGTGGAGAGGGGATAACAAAAAAATTGCCCTGTGATAATCTCAAGGAATGGCCAGGTCAATATGGAATACAAAAAAACAAAGAAATATGCCGGAAGGGCCAATACCAAAAAGCTGATGTGCTAGCAAGATTTTAACTGTATCCTGCCATTAACAGGATGCCAGTGCTGTTTGATCAAAAGCGCTGTTATGTGATCGAAGCACCTGGCATTATAAAGCAGCTTAACAGCTGTATTTTAGAGGAAATGAATACACTACAAATAGATCAAAGTAACATCAGTCGAAAGAGAATTACAATAATCAATTCTATTCATTTCTAATGCAAGAAGTAAATTCTTCAGAGCTTTCTAATCAAGATTGCTTAGGCTCTAAGAGCCCCAACTGATTTCTGGACAAATGCAGGGAGAAAAAGTGAGATTTTTAGCAAAAATAACTCCCAAGAAGTTATTATTTTAAAGCCTAATAAATAGGGTGAGACAGCTCAGAAGACTCCTCCTTGGAAAACCATAAAGGCTCTGACTTCCTTAGATAAAAACTTAGCTTGTGAGATGAAATCCAGACAGCAGTCTTTCCCAAGAGATCAGTAAGTCAGTGAAAAAAAACTTTCGTCACAATGATCACAAGAAACTATCTAGAAAATATCCTCTGCATAGAGGTAAGGACTGACTAAAAGGATTCAGTGGAGCTACAAATAGGAGACAACAATCCTTGTGGGACCTCAGAGGGCGAAGAATGGACCACTGAAGACAGATTCCTTATTAGCACCTCAAAGATGTGAGCTATAAAATAGGATTAAAACCACTGGAAAGTGGTGACTGAAAGATTCACATGTTCTAGTCGCGACAGAAGAAAGAACATACGATTTGCCATACTGGGTCAGACCAAGGGTCCATGATGCCCACTATCCTGTTTCCAACAGTGGCCAATGCAGGTCACAAGTATCTATCAGGTTCCCAAAAAGGTACACAGATTCCATACTCCTTGACCCAGGGATAAGCTGCAGATTTCCTGGTCCTCCTAATAATGGTTTATAAACTATTCCTTCAGGAACCTGTCCAAACCTCTTTTAAACCCAGCTACATTAACAGCTTTTACTACATCTTCTGGTAATGAATTCCTGAGTTTGATTGCATATTCAGTGAAAAATATATTTTCTCTGATTAGTCTTACATGTGCTCATTGTAGTTTCTCTGTGTGTACCCTAGTCCTTCTACTTTTGAAGGAGTAAGTAGTTGATCTTGGTTCACCCATTCTACTCCATAATTTTATAGACCTCTGTCATATTTCCCCTCAGCAGTCTTTTCTCCAAGCCTTAAACTTTTAAGCCTTTCCTCGGGGTATCCTTTCATCCTCTTTAACATTTTGGTGGCTCTTCTCTGTACCTTTTCAAATTCTGATATATCCTTTTAAGATATGGTAGCCAGAATTGCACACAATCTTTAAGCTGCAGTGGCATTATGGAATGATACAGAGGCATTATAATATCCTTTGTTTTATTCTCCATTCCTTTTCTTATGATTCCTAGCATTCTATTTGCTTTCCTGGCCACCACTGCACACAGGGCAGATGGTTTCAAGTTATTATCCACAATTATACCTAGATCTTTTCCTTGGTGGTGAACACTTAATGTGGAACCTTGCATCATGTTGGGTTGTTCTTCTCTAACAGGCCAATGCAGAAACCCTGCACTAGAGCCCAGTCCTTAAAGCTCCAGCGCAGGGTTTCATAGCATGAGTTTAGCATTGACTTTTTGCGCTGCAATGCAATATGCAAATTAACCAATGCACAAAAAAATCAATGCTAAAGTGGAAGAGCAAGCCAAACATATGCTCATGGCAGTTGGCACAAGTTTGGCATGCTGTCCCGGAGAAACGGGGTCACCTGAGGTGAAGTTTGACACTTCTCCTTGGATGATTCAGGCATCAGGGAAAGCTCCTGACTCCTTCAGCACAATGCTGGGGGTGGGGAGGGCAGCGCCTTCCTGTACATCAAGCCCCCAACAGAAGCAAAATCATTGACGGCCCCGTGGGCTCCTATCACCACCACCCTCTTGAAACAAACAGGACATGTAGTTTTGATGGGTCCCAATCCCCCACCCCCCACCCAGAGAAACAAACAGGACCTGGTAGTCTGGTAGGCCCTAATTCCCCCCCACCCCCCAAAAAAACCAGGACCTGATATTCCAGTGGGTCCTCATCCTCCCACTCCCCCAAAATAAACAGGACCCTGTGGCTTGTGGCCTCACCCTTACCCCACCCCCAGAACAAAGGAGGACCTGGAGGTCCAGTGGACCTCAACCACGTCACCTCCCCAAACACTCCCCAGCAACCCAAATGCTGCTGAGCGGGAGCACCACCCACACGTAATAAGTAACCAACTGAGATAGAAACTGGTTGTGTGGGAGGCAAGAAAGGGAACAAGTAAATGTAGTTCACTCTGAATAGAAGGACAATGCCAGTGGTGTCCTTGCTACAATTCTTTGACATTTTTGTAAGTGATATTATGGAAGTAATATTGTAGTTGTCCGTTAAGATTTGCCTCTTTGTGGATGATTATTCCACGCATCTACAACACTTTCAGGAGTAAAGCGAGAAATATTTCTTTACAGAAAGTATGGTAGTTGCTTGGAATAGTCTCCCAGTGGAGGTGGTGGAAACCAGGACAGTAAATTAAAAAAAGCATGGGACAAACACAGAGGATCTCTAAAAGTAAAAAGGGGATTATTGTAGCTGATATGTAAGGGCAGACTAGATAGGCCATGTGGTCTTTTTCTGAAATGTTTCAATATCAAAATCTGTCTGCTAACACCAAGGGTGGTATAACACATTTTGAATAAATGATAAACAATAGGGTAGACACCCAGTAAGATGTAGATAACATGAGAAGGGATCTACCAAAGCTTGAAGAATGGTTTTGAATTTGGCAGCTGAGATTTAATGCTACAAAAATGAAGGGTTATGCATATGGGCTACAAAAATCCAAACAAGCAGTACAGTATAGGGTGTGAAGTACTTCTGTCCATTAAAGAAGTGTGGGACCTAGGGGGATTATTTCTGATAATCTAAGATGGCTAAACAGAAAAGGTGACAGCAAAAGCCAAAATGATGCTTGGGTGCACAGGGAGTCGAATGGCCAGCAGGAAGAAGGAGGTGATAGTGCTGCTGTATAAGTCTTTGGTGAGACCCCATTTGGAGTACTGTGTGCAGTTCTAGAAAGCACACCTTTAAAAGGATATCAACAGGATGGAGTCAGTGTAGAGAGCAGCTACTAAAATGGTCAATGGCCTTCATCATAAGGCATATGGGGACAGACTTAAATATCTTAATATGCATAATTCAGAAGAAAGGCTGGAGAGGGGAAATATGATAGAGACGTTTAAATGCCTCTGTGGCATGAATGCACAGGAGGGGAGCTTTTTTCAACTGAAAAAAGCTCTACAACAAGAGGTCATAAGATGAAGGTGAAAGGGGATACACTTGAGAGTAATTTGTGGGAGTGTCACATCTATGATTTTCTCCCAGTTGGAGAGAGGTCTTACGTGTGCACTAGGTGCAAGGAGCTCTTTGCTTTCAGGGAATGAGTCTGATCTCTAGAGGCTAGAGTAGCAGACTTGGAGGACATAAGGAAGACAGAGAGGTACATAGACAAGACCTACAGGGATATAGTACTGAAGTCCCACCTCCAGTCTGGCAGCATCCCTGTTGCCAAGGAGGAGAGAGGTCACTTGAAAGTAGAGCATCACCCTTGTGTGGCAGGAAGTGATCCTGTAGCTACAACCTGTCCTCCAGGTGATGTAAAACCCTCTATCACTGATGAGGTTTCTCCAGGGCCATGAGCCCACGAGGGAAGGGTTAGGACAGCCGTTATAGTTGTTGATTCGATCATTAGGCATGTAGATAGCTGGTGGACATTAGGATTGCCTGGTAACATTCCTGCCTAGTGCGAAGGTAGCGGACCTCACACGCCACCTAGATAAGGTCTTAGATAGTGCTGTGGAGGAGTCTGAAGTTTTGGTACATATCAGTACCAATGACCTAGGAAAGTGAGGTAGGGAGGTTCTGGAGGCTAAATTTAGGCTTTTAGGTAGGAAGTTGAAATCCAGAACTTCCAGGGTAGCATTCTCCGAAATGTTTCCCGTTCCACGTGCAGGGCCCAAAAGGCAGGCGTGGATGAGACAATGGTGCAAGGAAGAGGGTTTTGGATTTGTTAGGAACTTGGCAACATTCTGGGGAATGGAGGGACTTTTCTGAAGGGATGGGCTCCACCTTAACCGGGATGGAACCAGGCTGCTGGCATAAACCTTTAAAATGGAGATAGAGCAGCTTTTCAACTGGATAATAAGGGAGAGCCAACAGTTGCCCAAGAGCGCATGGTTTAGAACAATGTATCCTTGAAGGATACTAGCAAAAGACTAAAGTTAGGGAATATCAGTAGAGAGGTTCCAATAAAGACAAAAGTAGCTCAAATGCCCTTGAGTACAGAACAGACAGAGCTTAAAGATTCCAAATTACCCCTGCCTACCAAAAGCCAGATTAAAAGGAATAAAATACAGCCTCTAAAATCTTGTATGCAAAGGCTAGAAGTCTAAAAACTAAGATGGGAGAGTTAGAATATATAGCACTAAATGGTACATCAGAGACATGGAGGAAGGAGGACAACCAGTGGGACACTGATACCTGGGTACAAAAAACATTGAACAGATAGAGCAGATCAAATTGGTGGAGGGGTTGCACTCTACGTTAGAGAGGGCATTGAGTCAAAGGATTAAAGTTTTGCATGAAATAAAATTCACTGTAGAATCTCTATAGATTGAAATTCCATGTAAAAAGAGGAAGGGGAAGGCGATGGCAATGGGGGTTTACTATCGACTGCCTGGCCAGAATGAAAAAATGGATGATGAAATGCTCAAAAAAATCTGGGAAACTAAAAAAAGTTACAGCACAGTAATAATAATGGGTGATTTCAATTACCCCCAGTATCGATTGTTACAGCAGGACATTCTAGGGAGATAAAGTTTCTAGATGAAATAAATGACTGCTTCTTGAACCAACCAGAGGGGAAGCCATTTTGGACCTAGTCCTTAGTGGAACACAAGATCTGGTGCAAGAGATAAGGGTGTGGGGGTTACTTGGCAATAGTGATGGTAGCATGATCATGTTTGATTTAATAAATGTAGAAGGGACGGTAAGAAAATCCACAGTACTATCTTTTCACTTTCAAAATGGAGACTATGATAAAATGAGGGAAATAGTTAAGAAAAAACTAAAAGGAGAAGTCGCAAAGGTTAAAGATTTACATCAAGCTAGAGTGTTGTTTAAAAATATGACCTTGGAAGCCCAGACCAGCTGTACTCCACACTTTAAGAAAAGTGGAAGGAAGTCCAAAAAACTGCCAGCATGGTTTAAAGGTGAGGTGAGGTGAGAGAGACTGTTGTTGCCAAAAAAAGCATCTTTCAGGAAATGGAAAAGGGAGCAAAATGATGAAAATTGGAAATAGCACAAGCACTGGCAATTTAGATGCAAAGCACTGATAAGGGAAGCAAAGAGAGAATTTGAGAAGAAGCTTGCTGTGGAAGCAAAGACATGTAATAAAGACTTTTTCAGGTACAATCATAGCAAAACACTTGTGACAGAATCAGTTGGACCATTAGATGATAGAGGAGTAAAAGGGGCACTAAGAGGGGAAAAGGCCATAGCGGAGAGACTGAATGAATTCTTTGCTTCGGTCTTTACTTAAGAAAATGTAGGGATGTTACCCATGACTGAAATGGTCTTTAAAGGTGATGCATCGGAAGAATTGAAAGAAATATCAATATACCGGGAAGATGTATTACAACTATTTGATAAACTGAAGAGTAGCAAATCATCTGGAGCGGATGGTATACATCAAAGGGTGTTGAAAGAACTGAAATATGAGATTGCAGATCTACTATTAGTAAACTATCATTTAAATCATCAGTAATACCTGAAGATTGGTGGATGGCCAATGTAATGCCAGTTTTTAAAAAGGATTCGAGGGGTGATCCGGGAGACTACAGACTGGTGAGCCTGACATCAGTACTGGGAAACATGGTAGAAACCATTATAAAGAACAAAATTACTGAACATATAGATAGTCATGGCTTAATGGGAGACAGCCAACATGGCTTTAGCCAAAGAAGGTCTTGTCTTACTAATCAGTTATGTATTTTTGAAGGTGTGAATAAACAAATGATGAAACCTGGAAACAGCACAAGCACTGGCAAGTCAAATGCAAGGCATTGATAAGGCAGGCAAAGAGAGAATTTGAGAAGAAGCTTGCTGCGGAAGCAAAAACGCGAAATAAAGACCTTTTCAAGTACATTCGTAGCAAAAAACCCGTGAGAGAGTCAGTTGGTCCATTAGATGATAAAGGGGTTAAAGGAGCACTAAGAGGCGACAAGGCGATTGCGGAGAGACTGAATGAATTCTTTGCTTCGGTCTTTACTGAGGAAGATGTAGGGATGTTACCCACGACTGAAGTGGTATTTAAAGGTGTGGAAGAATTGAAGGAAATATCGATACATTGGGAAGATGTCTTACAACTATTAGATAAACTGAAGAGTAGCAAATCACCTGGGCCGGATGGTATACATCCAAGGGTGTTGAAAGAACTGAAATTTGAGATTGCAGACCTGCTATCAGTAATCTGTGAACTATCATTAAAATCATCTCTAATACCTGAGGATTGGAGGATCGCCAATGTAACACCAATTTTTAAAAAGGGTTCGAGGGGTGATCCGGGAAACTACAGACCGGTGAGCCTGACATCAGTACCGGGAAAAATGGTAGAAACCATCATAAAGAATAAAATTACTCAGCATATAGATAGTCATGACCTAATGGGAGACAGCCAACATGGCTTTAGACAAGGAAGATCTTGTCTTACTAATCTGTTATGTTTTTTTGAAGGAGTGAATAAACAGGTGGACAAAGGTGAGTCGGTTGATATTGTGTATCTGGACTTTCAGAAAGCCTTTGACAAGGTCCCTCATGAGAGACTTTTGGCAAAACTAAAGAGTCATGGGATAGGAGGCAGTGTACTACTGTGGATCAGGAACTGGTTAAAAGATAGAAAGCAGAGGGTAGGGCTAAATGGCCAATTTTCCCAATGGAGAAAGGTGAATAGTGGTGTACCCCAGGGATCTGTGCTGGGTCCGCTGCTTTTTGACATATTCATAAATGACCTGGAAAGTGGAATAACGAGTGAGGTTATCAAATTTGCTGATGACACAAAACTATTTAAAGTTGTTAAAACCCAGGAGGATTGTGGAAAATTGCAAGAGGATCTTGATAAATTGGAAGACTGGGCATCAAAATGGCAGATGAAATTTAATGTGGAGAAGTGCAAGGTTATGCACCTAGGGAAGAACAACCCAAACTATGGTTACACGATGCAAGGTTCCACATTAGGAACCACCACCCAAGAAAAAGATTTAGGCGTCCTTGTGGATACCATGTTAAAACCCTCGGCCCAGTGTGCAGCGGCGGCCAAGAGAGCAAATAGAATGCTAGGTATGATAAGGAAAGGAATGGAAAATAAAACAAAAGATATTATAATGCCTCTATATCGTTCCATGGTGAGACCGCACCTTGAATATTGTGTGCAATTCTGGTCGCCATATCTTAAAAAGGATATAGCGATTTTAGAAAAGGTTCAGAGAAGAGCCACCAAAATGGTAAAGGGGATGGAAGGCTACTCCTATGAAGAAAGGCTAAAAAGGTTGGGGCTCTTTAACCTGGAAAAGAGACGGCTGAGGGGAGATATGATAGAAGTCTATAAATTAATGAACGGAGTGGAACGGGTAAACGTAGATCGATTGTTTACCTTATCAGAATATAGAAAGACTAGGGGACATGCAATGAAGCTACAGGGTAAACTATTTAAGACTAATAAAAGAAAATATTTTTTCACTCAACGTGTAATCAAACTCTGGAATTTGTTACCGGAGGATGTAGTAAAGGCTGTTAGTGTAGCTGGGTTTAAAAAAGGTTTGGACAAGTTCCTGGAGGAAAGGTCCATAAACCATTATTAAGAAGGGACCCAGGATATCAATGCTTGAACCAATACAAGCATTGTGGAACCTGTGTCCCTTGGGGAAACTGCTAGGTACGTATGACCTAGATTGGCCACTGTTGGAAACAGAATACTGGGCTTGATGGACCTTGGTCTGACCCAGTATGGCATATCTTATGATCTTATGATCTTATGATCTTAGGTAGACAAAGGTGAGTTGGTTGATATAGTACATCTGGATTTTCAGAAAGTCTTTGAGGTGGTCTCTCATGAGAGACTTTTGGCAAAATTAAAAAGTCATGAGATAGGAGGCAGTGTACTACTGTGGATCAGGAACTGGTTAAAAGATAGAAAGCAGAGGGTAGGGCTAAATGGACAATTTTCCCAATGGAGAAAGTTGAATAGTGGATTGCCCCAGGGATATATGCTGGGTCCGCTGCTTTTTAACATATTCGTACATGACCTGGAAATGGGAATAACGAATGAGGTAATCAAATTTGCAGATGACACAAAATTATTTAAAATTGTTAAAACTCATGAGGATTGTGGAAAATTGCAAGAGGATCTTGATAAATTGGAAGACTGGGCATCCAAATGGCAGATAAAATTTAATGTGGACAAGTGCAAAATTATACACCAACTAGGAAAGGACAACCCAAACTATGGCTACACGATGCAAGGTTCCACATTAGGAACCACCACCGAGGAAAAAGATTTAGGCGTCATCGTAGATAACATATTGAAACCCTCCGCCCAGTGTGCAGCTGTGGCCAAGAGAGCAAATAGAATGCTAGGTATCATAAGGAAAGGAATGGAGAATAAAACTAAAAATATTATAATGCCTCTGTATCGTTCCATAGTGCGACTGCACCTTGAATATTGTGTACAATTCTGGTTGCCGTATCTTAAAAAGGATAAAGCATTATTAGAAAAGGTACAGAGAAGAGCCACCAAAATGCTAAAGGGGATGGAAGGATACCCCTATGAAGAGAGGTTAAAAAGATTAGGGCTCTTCAGCCTGGAAAAGAGATGACTGAGGGGAGATATGATAGAGGTCTATAAATTAATAAATGGACTGGAACGGGTAAACGTAGATCGATTGTTTACGTCATCAGAATATAGAAAGACTAGGGGACATGCAATGAAGCTACAGGGTAACCTATTTAAGACTAATAAGAGAAAATATTTTTTCACTCAACGTGTAATCAAACTCTGGAATTTGTTACCGGAGGATGAAGTAAAAGCTGTTAGTGTAGCTGGGTTTAGAAAAGTTTGGACAAATTCCTGAAGGAAAGGTTCATAAAGCATTATTAAAGGGGACCAGGGATATCCACTGCTTGACTCAATACAAGACCTGTGTCTTTTGGAGAAACTGCTAGGCACTTGTGACTTAGATTGGTCACTGCTGGAAACAGGATACTGGGCTTGATGGACCTTGGTCTGACCCAGTATGGCATATCTTATGTCCTTATGTTGTTTTTATGGAAGGGTGGGAGATGCATGGAATAGTCTCCCAGTAGAGGTAGTAGAGATGAGAAGTGTATCTGAAATCGAAAAAGCATGGGACAGCACTGAAGATCTCTAAGTAAAGAAAGGGACTGTAAAGCTTGGCAGCTAGTATGGAAGTGCAGACTCGATCACAGGTCTGCGACTAAAAAGCTGTTTGATTATTTTCATCTAATTTCCATGTATTTTGGTGTGCTGAAAACTAATAAAATATTGAAAAAACTCCTAGACGTCATGATTCGCCACAACATGCAAAATTGTCTTCAAATTTATCAAATTTCTTCAAATTACTATTAATTAATTCAAATTACTATTAATTTATTCACATACTTGCATTTAAGATATAAAATGCCAAAAAAACCTTAAAGGGGTTGTCCGAGTTATGTAAAAAAAAAAATAGCACTGTAAATCTGATGGTCAGCAATATATACA
Organism: Ichthyophis bannanicus; assembly: GCA_033557465.1. Taxonomy (NCBI): domain Eukaryota; kingdom Metazoa; phylum Chordata; class Amphibia; order Gymnophiona; family Ichthyophiidae; genus Ichthyophis; species Ichthyophis bannanicus. The sequence continues at coordinate 27,037,650 of CM066036.1, read as the reverse complement.
TAAGCTAAGCAAGTTTTAAGTCCGTGCTTCTAATGGTAGAAGGGGTTAATCTTTCCTGAAGAATCCAGTGGGAGGGACACACAGGGCAGATAGCAGCAGCTTCGGTCAGTGCAGGGGGGCGTGGCCAGCACTGTGACATCTCGTGTACAGACACAGAGCTGCTCTCTCCTGCATGCCACACTTGTGCACGAATCATCATCAGGTTCTTGGTTCTAGGCTGTTCACACTTTTTCATCGCAATTCGTGTTAGCTCGTCATTCTTCAACCGTTATGTTATGGCTTCGCGAAAGTGTATTAATTCACCAGACAGTTTCTGTTTCATCTGTGGTGAATATACAGTGTTGAAGCAACAGCAGAATATTACAGACTTTGTGAAAAAAGTATACTTTGCATACTTTGGACTAAAAATTGGAGATCAAGATAAAGTCTGGGCGCCTCATAAAGTGTGCACACGGTGTGTTGAGGACCTCCGAAACTGGTTCAAGGGTAAGAAAAAATCTTTCCATTATGGGATTCCTATGGTATGGCGAGAGCAAAAGAACCATAGTGACGACTGTTACTTTTGTTCATGCGATGTGAAAGGGTTTAATTCCAAATGGAAGCATTCCATTTCATACCCTAATCTTCACTTGGCAATTCGTCCCATCCCCCATGGCACAGATATACCAGTACCCAAGCCCCCTGCTACCTTGGAAGAGATACCTAGCTCCGATGAAGGTGAAGTCATACCTGAACCAGATGACGAATCAAGTTCTGACTTTGAAGATGATACAAGACCAAAATTGTTTTCTCAGGAGGAGATGAATGATTTGGTAAGAGAGTTGAATCTTCCCAAAGATGCCGCTGAGTTACTCGGATCAAGGCTGAAAAGCAGGAATTTATTGTTGCCAGGAGTGTCATCTTCATGGTTCAGACATCGTGAAAAGGAGTTCGTTCCTTACTTCACCCAGGAAGACAAGTTGGTTAATTGCATCGATGTCGAAGGTCTGATGGGTCAATTTAAAATCCAATATGATTCAGAGCAATGGTGTCTTTTTATAGATTCTTCAAAAAGAAGTCTCAAAGCAGTTTTACTCCACAACGGTTTTTACGCTTCCATACCTGTAGGTCATTCTGTACACTTGAAGGAAACCTACGAGAACTTGGAATTGGTTCTTCATAAACTTAAATATGAAGACCATGGTTGGCAAGTGTGTGGGGACTTGAAGGTCTTGTGCATGCTGCTCGGGCAACAAGCTGGGTATACCAAATATCCTTGTTTTCTGTGTCTATGGGACAGTCGAGACCAACAAAATCACTGGACCAAGAAGAGTTGGCAGCCGAGGGTGCTAACAGTCGGTGAAAAAAATGTCCTCCGAGAAACTTTGGTACCTTCCCATAAAGTTCTTCTACCACCTCTCCGCATAAAATTGGGATTGATGAAGCAATTCGTAAAATCATTTCCAAGAGATGGAGAATGCTTCAAATACTTGGTCACCAAGTTTCCAGGCCTGTTGGAGGCAAAATTGAAGGAAGGTGTGTTCGTCGGACCAGACATTAGAAGGCTTATAGTTGATCAAGAGTTTGTCAATACCATGACGGATTCTCAAAAAGAAGGGTGGATTGCATTTAAAGAAGTTATACAGAAATTTTTAGGTAATAACAAGGATCCTCACTACAAAAAGATTGTTGGACAAATGCCGAAAGCATTTTAAGCTTTAGGTTGCCTGATGAGTTTGAAAGTGCATTTCCTCCAGTCCCACCTTAACTACTTTCCCGAAAATTTGGGAGTCGTGAGTGAGGAACAAGGTGAATGATTCCACCAAGACATTAAAGAGATGGAAAGGAGATACCAGGGAAAATGGAGCATTACAATGATGGCAGACTACTGTTGGATGCTTCAGAGAGACATTCCAGATGCTACTCACAAGCGTAAATGCACCAAGAGGAGCCTCACAAGGAAGAAGAATCGAGTATAGTGTGTGTAGGTGAGCTCATTTCAGTTCAAAAAAGGATTTTCATGAAAATATTGTAATAAAACTTTAATTTTATAAGTCTATTTCCTTTTATTTTGAGGTATTGCCTTATTTAACATAGTTACCTATATTGTCAGGAAACGTGATGTCCTATGACAAAATGGAGGTCATTTTTGGATTCAGTGCAGCAAAAAACCAAGATTATATGGAATAACCAAAACAGCTCTCGAAAAAATTTTTTTTGCAGACCTATAGGCCGTATGGTCTTTATTTGCCGTCATTTTTCTCTGTTTTTACCTATAATATCAATTGCAGCATTCAACTCTAATTGACTGAAAAGAACATTCTTAGCACTGTCTAAGTGGCACAAAATTTCATTCAACGTTGTACTCAAGGCTGTCTGTGTACAGTGGCCCTACCTAAAACCTGTTGGCTTGGATGAAATGTACTACTGAAAGTGAAAAAATACAGGTAACTGTTGAGCTATAATCCAGTTAATTTAGCTAAAAATGGCAAATTAGAAATTGGGTGATACTAGTAGGCCAGAAGTTCCCAAATTTTGGATTGTGACTACAAATGGGGTCACAGAATCCTCATTTGGGATTGCAACCGCACATTGTGCTCAAGGGTGGGGGCAATTGCCCTATCAGACATTTAAGTAGAGCAGAGGTAGCACAAAGTAAGGCGATCCCATCAAAAATATCAGTGGCTGCCCTCTTCAAATCCACCCCTCATCCACGCCATGTGTGTGCGCCTCTAACACCCTGCCAGCCATTCCTGTTCAGCCCCCTCTGACACAAGTATGCATCAAAGGGGGCAGGATAGGGAGGGCCGGTAGAGCCTTAGGCGTGAACATGTGCCTGTATCAGACAGGCCCTGTGCCTATGCTATCTTTGATTGCTGCTGGATTTGAAAATAAACTTCTTGTTCACATTTTGGGGTGCTTGGCAGATCAATGCAGGGCAAGGGGAAGAAAGAAATGGGAAATCAGAGATATGGGGGTGGAGGGAGACTGAGGAGATGCTGGATGGGGGGAGACACTTGGTGACAGAGTGGTGATGGTGGACATCAGGGAGACATAGGGAAACAGATGAGTGATGCCAGATACGTGGAGGAAGGGCAAAGGAGAGAGATGCTGTGTTTAGGGAGATGCTAGATGTGGGGGAATAGGGAAAGTGAGGGAGGGAGAGAAGGGTTAAGATGGTCGACAAGGAAGGGGAAGAGGGAGAGAGAGAGAGTGGAGGAAAGGCAGCGGATGACAGAGAGGTTATGTTGGACATGACAGCGGATATAAGGAGACAGAGAGGTGATGCTGAACTTCAGGGGAGACATAGGGAGACAGAGGAGTAATGCTAGATGTGGGGAGGAAGGGCCAAAGGAGATAGAGAAACTGAGGTTAGGGATAAAGAGAAGAGAGATGCTAGATGTGGGGGGAATAGGGAGATTGCGGGACAGAGATTAGGAGAAAGACATTGGGCAGAGAAGGGAAAAAAGGGAGAAAGGGAAAGGGGGAAGATGTTGGGCAGAGAGGGAGAGAGAGGGGGTGAGAATTAGGAAGGACTGTGGAATAAGAGGCTGGGGAAAGAGAGGTGGAGAATGGGAGGACAGGATGAGGGTTGGAGAGCTATGACGGATGTAGTCAAGAGTGAGGAATTAGGAATGGACACTAAGGAGGAAGAGGAATGAAATTTGAGTGGACAGTATGAAAAATTATAAATGGAAGAAAGCTGAAAGGAAAAGATCAATGTCAGAGATGGATATAGGACAGCAAGTGAAGAAGACAGAAGGGGAGAGAAGTGGCAGATGGACTGCAGACTCTGGAAAAGAGAGTTAAGAGAAGACAGCGGACCAGAAACCAGACACCAGGACCAAGGCAATTCGAAAAATTTAAATAGCCAGCCACAAAGCTAAAGAACTTATTTTCAGTTTAATAACTGGAATGTAAACCGCGCTGATGAAAAAGAGTGCGGTATAGAAGAAATACAAATAAATAAATAAATAAATAAATATCAGTTTTTGGATTTGATAAATACCATCTTTATATTTTGCACAGTACAGGGGGAACTACATTAGTTTAATTCTCTGGTGTTGCACTACATGCAGAGCCTGGCTTCTTGGGGTTTCAATTTAATTTCTGTCTATGAGTTGGTGCCAGACTGGGGGAAGATGTTGGATCACAGAGGAGGGGGAGGAATGTTGGATGCTAGACCACCAGGGAAGAGGAAATTGGGAGGACACTTGACATGATATGGGAAAGAATAAATTGTATGGCACTCTACACGCCTACTCAGGAACTCCACTCCTCTGGCACATCCCTCTTATCTGTGCCCTTCTCTGCCACTGCCAACTCCAGACTTCGTCCATTCCACCTTGCTGCTCCATATACCTAGAACAAACTACTTGAGTCGGTACATCAGGCTCCTTCTCTGGCCCTATTCAAGTCCAGGCTAAAACCCCACCTCTTTGAGACTGCTTTTGTATCCCGATACCCCTTACTCTCTCGTTCACTACTTATGTGTATTTTACCATACTCTAGTCCCCGGTTTTGTGATGTTTTTTCATCTTGATTAGATTGTAAGCTCTGATAAGCAGGGACTGTGTCCTACATCTTTATGTACAGCACTGCACTTTTATGCCATGTAGCGCTATACAAATGATTAGTAGTAGTAGTAGAGATGCCTGATGTGGGGATGGTTCAGGGCAGGGAGACAGAGGAGATGCTGGACATGGGGGAGGGGGAATGAGGGAGACAGAGGAGATGCTGGACATGGGGGAGGGGGAATGAGGGAGACAGAGGAGATGATTGGCAGGGGAAGGAGGGAGATAGACAGGAGATGTTTGACATGGGCACTGGGCAGGGAAACAGGAGATGCTGGATATGGGTGGGAAGATGACTGGTGAGACAGATAGATGAATTGATGGCCTTTGGGGGCAACTAGGGAAACTGACAACAGATATACCAGATGCTGGACATAAGAGGGAGGAGACAGACAGGAGATGTTTGACATTGGGGGTTACTGGGGAGGTGACAGAGAAGAGATGCTGGACATGGAGGGTGTAATAACTGGTAAGTCTGAAAATTAAGGATGCAGCTAGGGAGACAGACAGAGTGGGTATGGGAAGGAGGGAGGGAGACAGATAGAAGAGATACTGGGAATGGGGAGGACTAGGGAAAAGAGATGCTGGACATGAGGGCAGGGTTAGGAAGACACAGGAGATGTTGGAAATGTTGGGGAACTAGGGAGACAGAAGAGATGCTGGACATGGAAGCTGGGCTTGAGAGACAGAAGAGATGCTAGATATGTGGGGGTGGGGGGGGGACTAGGGAGGCAGAAAGGAGTTACTAAACATGGGACAGAGAGGACAGAGACCTGGATGAGGAAGGTGAAAGAGAAGAAAGTGAAGATGCTGGATACAGGTGGAGGAGAGAGGGGTGAGAGTTAGTGAAAGACTGAGCAATAAGAGGCTTGGGAAGAGCAGAGAGATGGGAATGGGAGGGCTGAATGAGGGAAAATGATGGAAAGTTATGGGTAAATGCAGTAAACAGCAGGAAACTGCCAACTAAATAGTAAAAGGAGAAGGAAGAAAATGGAAAAGAAGAAATCACATAATCACCTACATCAATCTGTAACCCTGAAGACAGGAGGAGAAAGAAGAAATTTCAAATAGACAGGTGACCCTGTAAACAAGAGTTAAGAGAAAACAGAGGAAAGCAGAAATCAGAGCCACACAATTAGAAAAATAAAATGGCCAGAAAATAAGGTAGAGATAACGTTTTCTATTTAGTCATTGGAATATGTGAACTGTTGGAATGTACCTCTGCAGGACTGGTGATAGATATGGCTGGGGACCAGCTCAGGGCAAAACTCTAGGAAGGGATCTCAAAGCCCTCTAGCGAGCTATGTTTTCATGAGCTTCAGACATAGACATGCTGCCCCTGTCACTTATTCCTCACATCTGCACAAACAACCTGCTTCCAGACCTCAGCCCTCACCTGCACACATGCACGCACACTGCATCGCAGACTCTCAGCTCTCACGCATACACACTGCAAAATGCTCAGCCCCTACACTGCAAATGTTCAAGAAGATGTGTCATTACTTTGAAGCAAATATGTATCAGGCATGTTCAGAACATCGGATATTATTTTAAAAAGCATAGATTTACATATTTACATTTTAGATTTATTTTGTTTGAGTGATAATTTTATTTTATTAGTATCTGGGGTCACGTGAATTTTCTCAGCTGAAATGGGGTCATACAAGAAAAGGTTTGGGAAGCACTGCAGTAGACGAATAGTAGACATTTTCCATGAGTCTGGGCAACACCTAAAAGAGGTCTAGAGAGGTTCGGCAGGGCAACTTTAATCAGAGCAGGGGGAACGACATCAGCTGGAGAACCAAAACGATTTAGGGAGATATGACTTTCTCTAAATTTAGCTCTGATAACAAAGGAACATTAGTGGTAGCACAGTGCACCTTTACTATCAAAGAACTCTAACTCAGAGATGAAAGGGGGAGCAGCTGCAATTTTGCAGCCAGCATACTTATTAACTAAAAGAGTGGTAGACTAATTAGACAAGATGTTGCTCTTCCATATGTTTGGATTTAATGGGGAACAAAATCACTTGCAATTGAAAAACATTGGCAGGGTAAGATGGATGGATTTGATTAAAAATATAGAGGCCAGTATTGAGTGACAGCTTTAACTAAACCTGATATTTAGGCATCCAGCGCTGGTTTCACGAGACATCTCCAGTGCTGGTTTCACGAGACATCTCCAGTGCTATCCAGTCAGCGGCAATATTCAGCGGCTAGTTGGATAGTGGTAACTAGTTAAAGTTAGACCAGCCATCAGCAGTAATATTTAGCTCACACCTTTCCAGTAGATATTCAAGGCAAGTTACATTCAGGAACAGTCCCCAGAGGGCTTAAAATCTAAGTTTGTACCTGAGGCAATGCCCAAGGCCATGAGGAGTGTCAATGGGATTTGAACCCTTGTCTTTCCAGTGCCAGGCTGCTGCCCCAACCACTAGGCTACTCCTCCACTCCTGTCTTAACTTTAACTATTTGGTAGTGACTGAATATCACCACTGACCAGATAGTGACCTGGACCGTCCCAATCCGCCCAGAGATCACCTCTCTTTTAACCAAGTGTCTTTTCTGAAGTCTGTGGTGATATTCGGTAGCACTATCCAGATAGTATCACTGAATATCAGGATTGCAGCATTTTAGCCAGTTAGTAGATCTGGTAAGTGCCTAAAATGCTTTGAAGATGCCCCCCATATTCTTTTAGCCAGTCTAATGCTAGCCTTACATTTACCTTACAATAGTTTCCCAAAGGACAGATTGAAAGATGACTTATTTTTCCACCATTGTCTTTCTGCCTGACGTAGGCAACTCTTATGCCTAAGACATTCCATCTTGTACCAAGGGCGATGGTCTTGCTTTTAATTACTCTTTCCCTTAATAGTGCAAGCTTATCTAAGGCTGTACTAAGGATCATATTCCAAATAGATACTTCAGACTCTAAAGACAAACTGGAGAAATTTGTTGAAAAAGATTGACATTCTCTACCAAGCACCTCCTTATTCAATAGGTAGAACTCCCTAGACCACACACTGGAAGGAGAGCAAGGATCAGTTAAGCAGCCACAAATAAACTTAAATTGAAACAAAAAAGATGATTACTCTTAGAAGGAAGAGTTATTTGTTAAACAGTTATGCCAACCATGCCCTCTAAATCTGTGGGCTGAAAAAAACAAGGAAAAATCCATGGGACAAGCAAATTAGATGCTCTCTCCTTAATCGAGATGTTGTGATTGCTAATACATCTTGGTGATGCAAAGAATAAGTCCAGTACAAGGGTATATTTATTCTTTAAGGAACAAACATTAACAAGTCCTTCCTGGAAAGAAAAGGCAAAAGGTGAAGGTTCAAGAGGGTCAAACGGAGAACATCTGCAAATGACTGGCTGTAAATAACTCTCATGGTAGCTATGTCTTAGCTGACAAATGTGTGAAATGGCCGATGACCATAGCAAACCAGTATCAAAGACATGCTAAACCAAGCAACTGAAAAAGTAAATCAAAAGCTAAAAAAAGCCAATGCAAAAAAAGTCAACAGAGGTGTTCAAAGGAAGTGCACAAAGGAGTGCACAAAAGAGCAGAGCATGTCACATATGCGTTCTCTGGAGGCACATGCTGGCGGCAGATCTGTGCTGCCAAGAAGATCTTTTAAATAATTAAATGGGGGAATTACTTTGAAATCAGTTAGCAATGGAAGGTATGGCTGATGGCTTGGAATAAGGTAGAGAGTCTTAGGGATATGTTTACTAAACGGCGCTAATGGCGCAGCTGCAACGTTATCGTGTGATAATGACGCATTACCGTGTGAGAACGTCACGTATCATGCGATAATGTGGCCGGCGATGTTAAGGTGCACAGAGGGCGGAGTACTGCTCCCCAGAGGGCAGAGAGAAGGGGTCAATGGGTGGAGAGTGGGCAAGGAGAGGCTCCATGCACACTAACGCCGTGAAATGAAGGTCTGAAAATTAGCGCCAGTGAAAAACTCACGCTAGAGGCACATTTGCAAGAGAGAGAAACCATTTCAGTCAGCAATGTACAGCAAACGCAGTGAAACCAAGAAAAGTTATAGTAGTGATACATGTGCAGCAGCAGCAGCATAGTGGCCAAGTACGAGAGGGCACGACGGTGAGGCTGCAAATGGGGCACAGGGGGCTGAAGGCAGGACATGCAGTGGGGCAGCTGGGGCACAGGGTGGACCAGGCAGATGCCAAGGTGGCACATAGGAACACAGAAACAGAAAAACAGAAAGCCAACAACTGACCAAGGGCAAACATGCCCACGAGTGTGTGACCCACAGTGTCCCAGCGGACACCACCCAGCAGGTACCCCAAAGGGCACATAACATTGACAGGCGGTGCCGGGAGGAAGCGCGGATGTCAATGTAGGCACCCCTACCCCAGACCCCACACCATAGGCAGCCGCCTACTGGTACACTGGATGGCCTGGGACTGCGCACCACTGGCATAAGGGCATGTCAGCATGGTGGCGGAGGGGTACTGGTGGTGGAGGGGGCAGTGGCATCTGCCCACAGCACACCAAGGCCAAGCCCTGTTCAGGTGGGTGGCATGCAGTGCAACAGACAAGGGCTGTCTGATGACCAGTAATGCTATCCCCAGGGAATAACCTGCCTCTGTGGCAACAGTTTGGTGCAGTACACACAGCCAGTATATTCAGGGGCAGAAGGTCACATGTTCAAGTCCCAGCTGTGGCTCCTGCAGACCATGTCCCCTCATTTTACCCTTACTAAACCATGGTAATAAAGACGGAATCTTTATTGCAGATAAAAGTAACATGCCATAAACGCCTATATTGTACCCTACAGAGCACATACACCATAAATATGTGCAATCCCTAGAGCAGAGTTTCCCAACTCCAGTCCTGGAGGGCCAAACACCATTCAGGTTGTCAGGATGTCCCTAATAAATATGCATGAGATGCATTCACATGCACCACCCCCATTGTATGCAAATGTTACCATAGATATTCATTAGGGACAGCATGAAAACCTGAACTGTGTTTGGCCCACCAGGACCGGAGTTGGGAACCTCTGCCCTAGAGCAGCGGTGACAGGGGCACAATCACCCACACCCACAGGCCCCACTATGCAGCGGCTCATGGAGAGTCAGGCTGTTGGGCCCTGCACGCAGCAGAATCTACCAATACTAGCACCTGCATACCTTAGCAATGCCGTCTTAAACATGGAAACATGTTCCACATATATCAAAAGGTTGCTATGAATAATGCCAGATAACAAATCCTAAGTTGAACACAATTTGTTGACAGGGATTCATCATATCAACCTTTCTGATATCTGTGGAGTGTGTTTCAGGTTTTGTTTCTGACAGTGTTTAACTCCCCCGGGGAGTGACCCTAACAGTATTGAGTACCATAGCAATGCCTGCACTGTGCCCAGGACTGGTGTGGCGGCCAGGGCTGCCAACCACCTCCATATTTGCACAATACTGAAATAGGTGTGGTAGTGTGCGTATGTCTATCCAGTGTTATGTGGCTGCCTACACCTTACTGAGCCCACAATGCTTGCACTGTTTCCAGTGTTAGCCTGCCAATGTGCATAATGAGGAGCAAGGTACTGTGGGTATGGCCCGGACAGGGCGGCCTGGGTAGGTAGCATCTGTACAGGGCATAGGGCATAGGGCAATGGCTGGGACATTGTAGTGCCCGGCCACCACCTGCACGGACAGGGTGGCCACAGCATGTCATGCTGGGAGGTCACTCTCACCCTGACTGAGCAGTGACCACAGCATGGCTAGGTTACCCCATAGTGCTATATAGTATTTCTCTCACATGATATCTCTGGGTTTCCTTTTCTGGGGCCCAATCACTGACATACCTGCTTGGTGTGTGTACTCACATCCCATTTTTGGGTGCACACGGTTCCTCCAGGAACATGCACTATGTACTAGCTAGTGGACTGTCTGCAGTTAGCATGTGTATGCTGGAACACCTTGCAGGGTGGAGACTGACCGTGCCCTCTGCTGGTGAATGTCAGATAGGGGTGGGGGGCAGCTGAGCTTTTCCAGGTCTACTGCCCTATGTGATGCATACAGATCTGCATTGACCTCCCTGTAGGGTGCCCATTCCCCTCTACTGCCACCATTGCAGAGATGTAGAATGTGGATCTGTCCCCCACCCTGACCCACAGGGGTGGGTTGGGTGGTGCTATATAATCCGCTTTGGGGTCCGAACACCACCCTTCACTTATAACATGTGACCATGGCACCCACACAGGATACACACTATTCTGGGTGCATCATAGTCCACAAGGCCTAGACATGACTGGGAAATACAGATGGACACAGGTGTATCCTAGTTGTTTCTGCAGGGACTACCCACCACACACGGGCACTAATGGGAACCTGCAGCGCAGCCTATCTCAGCCATTCCATGTGCTGCGGACCTGGTGCTGGGCCCCCCACTTCACCCTCAGGGTGAGCACAGGAACCGCACGATGTCAGGGTCTGTAGCTACTCTGTGCCAGTAACACACATGGTCAGTTCCCCCTACCAGGCCGGGGTGCTATAGAGGCGCATACCCCATCTTGTGATCAGATGTAGGCTGCTGATCTGCATGTGCAGTGCATCATGGGTACGGGTAGGTTTACCCTATCCTGGTAACCGCAGCAGACAGTCTGTGTGGTGACCTGCAGTCCTTCTGTAGCCAGCCAGCGGTGTGTTAGATGCTATAGAGATGTAGCCCACTGGTTACATCAATGACTGTAGAGGCAGAGGTCATGGGTTTGATCCCACAGTGGTGTTATTTAGGAATGCTGTCTGAGGCTTTTCCTTTTCATTTCAATCAGTGCTGCCAGTAGAAACACCCTCACAGTGCTGTAGCCTAAGGTGCCTCTTAGGCTTCCCGTAAGGCACTCTATACAGCGCTCTATAGGGCACATTATAGGGTGCCTTGGAGGACAGGGCACATTATAATGTGACCTATGGGGCGCCTTATGAGGCACCTTAGGCTACGGCACTGTGAGGGTGTTTTTGCTGGCAGCACTGATTTAAATTAAAAGAAGATGCCTCAGACAGCACTGATTTAAATTAAAAGAAGATGCCTCAGACAGCCTTTTCAGATTACACCACTGCGGGATCGAACCCATGACCTCTGCCTCCACTGTCATTGCAGTAACCAGTGGGCTACATCTTTATAGCTTCTAGCACTGCGCTGGCATGTACTTAGGGTTAACGCACATTAATGTGCCATGGCGCCCACTATCGCGCGATACAGATTCTTGCTACCTTAGGACCGGAAATCCCACTCCTTATATGGCATTCTTCATATTATCGCTGCAACTAGCGCCAGTAACATTAAGACGGTTTAGTAAACATATCCCTAAGATTAAAAATATATTTTAAAAAACCAAACTACCAAGTCCATGCAGCATAATAACTTAATACAACATGAGGATAGCATCAAAGATCTCTAAAGAGTTAAAAGGGGACATCATTTATTTATTACAATCATTTGAAGGGCAGTTAGTGTGGCTTATGGCTTTCAGTAAGTTGGGGAGTCAAAGATTAAAACTTAATGGCGATCGGTGTCAAGAGGGCAACTGCTCCTTATTTGGCAGCTTAAGCCTCGTAGTAGTAGTACCTGGAGACTACCGCTAGACGTCATAGCTGCCAATTAGAACTCAGAAGTAATGGGGCGGGAGCAGAGGGAGACAACCTTTGCCACATCCATTAAATCAGGGGTCCCCAATTCCGGTCTTGGAGGGCCACAAAGCAGTCAGGATTGGAATTAGAGACCCCTGCACTAGACTAACAAGGATACACTGGCATGTGCTGGGGGAGGGATCTTGTGGATGGAGGTGGGTCACCTGATAGTCTTGGGGGGAGATTGTAAGCAGGGGTGTGTGCACAGTGGGGGAGTCTGACATGGGGGGGATTGCGCAAAGGGATACCCTGTCATGAGGGGTAGTGCACAGGGGTAGTCTGACATGGGGGTGGTTGTGCAAAGGAGGTTCTGACATCAGGGTGGCTATGTTCTTGGGGGGGGGGGGGGGTTAGGCCATTTTGAACCCAGCACCATGACAGGCAGTAGTGACTGGGGGTTGCTCCTGCACAAAACTCACTAGCCCACCAGGTATCGGTGGAAGGCCCTGTGGTGGGCAAGAGGAGGAGTTTCAGGAAGCGTGATATTTTGTAATTGGGGGCCAAGGGGTGTAGGGTTGCCAACTGGCTCCAGATGCGTCTGAAAGGCTTGATCCAGTCCTGGGTTTACACCATTGCATGCAGGAAGATGTAGTTCTGATTTCTCTATTGCACTCCATAAGAAAAGCAAGACTCATGTCCCTGCATGCAATAGGGTAAACCCAAGACTGGATCAAGCCTGTCGGGCGCATCTGGAGCCAGTTGGCAACCCTAGGGGTGGGACCAGACTTAGAATGTAGATTCAGGGGACAGAGATCTGTGGTAGCATGTTGTGGTCCCTTGGAGAGGAGCAGGGCATCGTATCTTTACTGTGACTGGGGGAAAGGGCGGGTGTTTGTGGCTCGATACTCCAGGCGAGCAGAACAACGCAGATTGTGAGACTGATCACAAGCTGCGCTATTTTTTTTACTGCAGGACTTACTAACCTGTAGTATTGAGTTACTTCAGGTCTGCAACTCCTGTGGCATATTAAATTATGGTACAATGCAAGACTTTACTACAGGTTAGTAACTAGTCCCCTAAGGGTTATTTTTGGCTGCTACTGAATAATGATAGTTTTTTAATTCTCTCTTCCGTGTATCTCTTTTTCCATTTCCATAGCAAAATTTGAATATCATTGGTGCCCAGTTAGCATCTACGCTATCCGGCTGACTTGGATGCTCAATGCCGGTGGCTGGATATGACCCTGGCACTGGATATCCAAGTTTTTCGTTCAGCAGCGATGGCTCGTCGCTTTCGCAGTGCTAGCCACCACCGTGAATAGCAGGCCCAGAAATTTTAATCAATGCCTGAAAGGTGTCACTGTTTTTTCTGGGTATCTCTGAAACACTGCACAGTACACAAAGTCAGGGCCGGCCCCAGAGTTGGTTCAAGGTGTTGGGAGTCCTAGACAAACCTTACACTTTCCACCCTCTGAAGCTGGCCCTGCACACAGGAGACAGTTCTCTTTCATACACATCACTTATGCCACCGCAGAAGAGCTCTAAAGAATTAGAAAAAAAAGTTGGGCAACCTTCTAAGACATGTTTCTATGGTCATTTATGCTCACTCTAGTGCAGTAGTAGTGCCATTGCATCAATGTAATCTGCTGACACCTACTGTATTTGCTCTGTACTGGTTTAATAATGCCAGTATGTGCACTGGCCTGCAAATGCTTTTTTAGTGTGTGTTATTTCCATTATTTGTCCTCCTCTCATAAGACTTTTTATAGTTCACTTGCAACTTCTAGTATTGTCGTCTTTTGCTCATTGTCCTGAGAGCTAGTCGAAAAATGTATTATAAGTCCAATAAAAAGTTATTGCTTTCATATTCTATTTTTATGTTTCATACTTATTTATTAACCTTGTTTTTGATACCTATAGGGCAAGCACCTTGCAAGAGAAATGAATCAAGCCTTGACCAGCTCAGAGAGCTGAATTCCTAGTACAGCAGTTGAGTATGCTAGCGTTTTAAAACCAGTCCAGTGTTCAGTTCATTCTGTTTTGCTCTTGTCTAAATAGTTCTCTTCTGACTATTTAATTGTAGTCTTTTGCAAGTGCTATGATTCCAGCCCTTGCTATGTTTTCTCTGTGAATTACAGTATACTCGTTTTTTTCTCCTTGCATCTGTAGCATATCAGTGAAAGCTCACAAACTTTATTATTAAAGCTAGTGGTAATGTCTTTTCAGCTTAACAAACCATAAATTACAGAGCAGGTTTGACAGTTGTTGAGACAGAAATGTTTCTCTCGCGGGGTTTTTGTCTTTAGTTATTCTTGCATGCATGTATCGCTCGTTCACACACTCTCTTTGTACTCCACCTTCCTTTCTAGTAATAGCCAAGCCTTGGTCGGCCTTATGTTTTGAGCAGAGCATAAAATTCATTATTGGGGTCCTTTTACTAAAGAGTGCTGTGGTGTTGCCCATAGCGCATGAATAATGTGAAAATTGATGCATGCTGCGTGAAAAGCCAACGTGTTAACTGTCAGGAGTATAGACTGCATTTTCCTGGAAGTTAACGTGGTGTGGGCCCTTAGGCACAGGCGCACCAATAGTCTGTTCTTTAAATGTCTCGGCTGTCCGGTGCAGGCTAATGATGCGTTGATGGGAGGGGACTGAGACTGTGTGTAAGCATGGGTACCTGGATTCTCCTGTTGGTGCGGGAGGTGGAAGTAATTGCAGCCACGCTAATTGCCATAGTGACAGTGCTTACCCTGCCCACTCTCTGCCGCCAACATGCCCATTTACCACACAAGGCAAAGTTGGCACAGAAATCGGCATGTGCCAACTGTCACGGGTGCTCACTAATAGTTACTGTGTCAACAGCATACAGCTACCATGTGCAACTACTTCAATATGTCCCCCATTGTGTTTATTTCTTAATTATGAATGTATGCCTTGTGCACTTTTCTTTGACAATTTTGGATTGCAGAAAAATGTGAAAATTTTATACATGTAAAGTCAAATTAGTGCGCACTGTTTATGAACATAACATTTTCCAAAATAAAAGTGCAAACTAAATGCACGTCCCTACCAGAGGTATATATGCATAAATGCATGTGGCACCAATGTGGAGTGAAGGAGTGGCCTAGTGGTTGGGGCAAGGTACTTCAGGCCGGAAGGTCGGGGGTTCAAATCCCACTAGAGGACAGCAGCCTTGGGCTGGAAGGACTGGGGTTTCTAGTCCCACAGGTGCTCCTTGTGGTCTTGGGCAAGCCACTTAACCCTCCATAGCCCATGTTCCCTGTAAAATAGTTATCTCCACGTTATAATGCCCTGTTCAATGTAATTTCAGTTTGTTCAATGTAAACCGCACTGATGCAGAATAGTACAGTATATAAGAAAATGTAAATTAATAAATAAGATGCCATGTGTGCAGTATATTTGTATGTATATATACCTGGACAAGGAAAAAGGGCAGAGTAGGAACAGGAGCAGAACTTATGTGCGAATCTTATCAAATACTTGCATAAGAATCTAACCTTATACAGAAAAAGTACACCTGCCTCAAAGCAGGAGCAACTTTGCATAGTCAAAACAAATGCACTTATGTGCTGTCCCAGCTAGGGGTGTGCATAGCCAAACAAAAGTGTGGTTTGACCTAGTTAAAAAAATATTCCAGATTTTCAGGCATTTCTCAATGTTTGCTTTATGTAGTCATTCTGTAGGTGTCTACTGTATGTGTGCTAGAATTTTTTTAAGTATATACATCTATGAAACATACATTAATTAGTAGATATTTGTCGTATAAGCAATTTGCTCACACTCCTTTAGGACAGGAGTAGCCACGACAGCGTAATAATTAAACCAGACAGAACAAAAGGGGGCCACAAAAGGGGGAAAAATAACAAAGAAACGTCCTATTTTTCAGGTGCCACGATAACCAAACTATGGATCATTGGGTATTCAGAAATTTAGTGGGGAAGGACGAAAGCTTTAGGCAGCCATTATGGATGAACTAGAAATGCAGTGGCTCGGTAAGCGGTGAATGCTGTAGGCCAACTGAAGCTACCACCGAATAATTCGATCAGTTCCCACGATATTTCACTTTACTACTACTGACCCATGCCACCCATGAATTCACGTACAATATCCACTCGAGTTTAAATATGGTATATAATAAAAGCATATTCATAGTATAATGTTGATTGTACATAGTTATCCCTGTTATTCCATGTTATATATTCCCTTGTTCTCTGTAAACTCGATGTTACCTGTACACATTGCAGTATGTTTTGTTCATTGTACACCGCACTGATTTTAATAGCGCGGTATATAAGAGATGTTAAACAAATAAATAAATAAATAAATAATCACCAGACTATGTCTTGCTGCATCTGGGCGGCAATGATTTGGTGAGTACAAAGAGCATTGAGTTGATCATCGAAATTAAAAAGGACTTTACTTGGATATTGCTGGAAGACCCAGATCATCCTGCAATTAAAATGGTCAGGAGTGAAAAAACCCAAAGGGATTGAGAAAAGTGGAAAATAGTTCAATACCGAAGTAGGGAATTTTGTTAGGGGATTAGGGGACATCGGTTTGGTGTGGCAGTGTTGGGGTTAGTTGGAACCAACCTGTCCCTCCTTGTGGCGGGATCTGGCTGATGATGAAGGGTATATGAACATTTGGGAACCTAGGTATGAAGAAAGGGTGCCTTGGTCCAAGCACTATAAAGGTACTTGTCGCTTGATAAAGGAAAGGGGGACGGGGGAATAGGTTGATAAATAATAATGGCATGAGCTTAATCTGAGTAAGCCATCAGCACAGAATGTTTTTGTATCATGGAAAGGGCCTAAACCATGGTTTAGGAGTTATAACCAATGTATGAAAAAGATATATGGTCTCCCCCAGTTACTGGTCAGTGGCTAGTATAGGTCCTGTTAGGTTTGTTATCTACTTTATTATCTATTTTGTTTGTTCCATTGCTTTTCTTGTTACATTTTGTTGAAGCTGTGATGAGTTTTTGCTGACACAAATCCTGTTTCTAAGGTGTGGTAAGTCGGTACACACAGAGCAGAGGCAGACCATGGAAACAAATAAAAGTCTTTACTGAAACAACTCAACTCAGCCAGGTTTTGCTATATAGCCTTCATCAAGGGTCTAACATACCATAAACAAATAAATCAAACACAATAATTATAAACATACTAAAAGACTTTCTAAGATGTGGAAAGTCATAGGATATGGCAGATGGACAAGGACGGGGGGAATGGGAGGGAACACGAGTAATGATGTACAATGTGCCCACAGTGCTGTAACTTCATGCAGGGCCAGCCCGCCCACCAGGCAGGCTAGGCTGCCACCTGGGGCGGCAGGCCTTGGTGGGTGGCACAGCAGCTTTGTGCCGCTGCTTTGGTGCCTGCGGTGGGCCATGTACTTCGGCATACATGATCTTTCGCTTCTGATCCTCCTCCGATGCAACTTCCTGTTGGAGGGGGTTAGAAGTGGCGGGCCATGTGTGCTGAAGCAAAGCGGTGGCATTAAGCTGCCACTACCAGCCCCCCTGAAGACAGGATCGGTGGCAGCGGCTGGTGTTCCTGTCTGGAGCAGCCAAAACCCTTGGGCCGGCCCTGACTTCATGAAATGCTGATGGTTTTCAGATAAGTATTTGGGCTACTTACTTATAAACTACTGTATTATTTATGCATTGTAATATGAAGACAGATCTTTTCCAGTCAGTTGGCCATGATGTTGTCTTCCATATTTCTTGGCAGAGCATTGTGAGTACGGTAACAGCTGCATCAGATTGCTGCCATACTTCTATGGGAATGCTATCAATGCCTGGTGCTTTGTTCTTTGATAAGGCTTTCAATGCTGCTTCAACTTCTTCTTTCATCACCAATGGTTCCCGATCATAAGGTACAGGTTGAAACGGCTGTTGGTCCAATTGATCTTTATCATATAAAAACTCTGTATATTCCTTCCACCTTTACTTGATCTTCTCAGCATCATTCAACATAGAACCTTGAGCATCTTGTAGCATTCCTATTCGAGGCTGGAACTTTTTCTTTAACTCTCGTAGCTTTAGGAAAGCCGATCTACCAGTCGGTACTAGAGGAGATCAAACCTAAGCTTTCTTCAGAAGCTCAGATGACAAGATTTCGATTTTCATACTTTGGACACATCATGCGAAGAGAGATCATTAGAGAAAGATATTATGCTTGGCAAGATAGAAGGTCAACGCAAAAGAGGAAGGCCAGCAATGAGATGGATCGATACAATAACAGCAGCTACAGGTACCAGTCTGTCAACAATGAGCCGCCTGACTGAAGACCGAACACAATTTAGGATAGCTATCCAGAGGGTCGCTATGAGTCGACTCCGACTCGACGGCACTTAACAACAACAATATGAAGACTTTTATGGCAATACTGAAAGGTTGTATGATGAAATCTAAGAGGCAATGGTTTGCAAAAGTAACTACTGTTGTGCTCTCTGGAGTTTAAGATCCACAAAATTAGCTTTAAATTAAGTTTACACTCAGGGATTTGATTGGTTTCTAGTCTTTATAAAATAGCCCAGTGAAGCAAAATAAGGCCACGACAACCCACTGATGTAGATGCAACAAGGAGATGGTTTATTTCAACCTAGTTGCATCTACATCCATGTGGAGGGAGGAGTAGCCTAGTGGTTGGGGCAAGGTACTTCAGGCTGGAAGGTCGGTGGTTCAAATCCCACTAGAGGACAGCAACTTTGGGCCGGAAGGACTGGGGTTTCTAGTCCCACAGATGCTCCTTGTGGTCTTGGGCAAGCCACTTAACCCTCCATTGCCCATGTTCCCTGTAAGTATTAGTGTATGTGTCTCATATCCCCACGTGTTAAATGTATCCCCCAATTGTGTTGTGACCGCTTTGATTGAAGGATAAGGCGGTATACAAAACTGTCTAATAAAATAAATAAATAAATAAATGTGGTGTCATGGACTTATTTCACCTTGCTCTGTGGTTACTTCTGTGGTGTTGCTGGTTTTTGGATGGCTTACTCTTTATAAAATAGGCACAACATATGCCCCTTTGTGTCTTGATAGCCTAGGAGCCCTATTATTAAATTACTTACCATGGAAGTAATTTTGTAAAAGGACACACTTTAGAATAGGCGTAATCAAGGGAGGCGTTTTGGCGTAGCACAGTTGGCTTGGCAGTTTTCACACTTATATTTACACCTGTCGGCAGAGTCGTAAGCTCTATGTATACTTTTACCTGCAAAGTTTGCAGCAATAATCAAAGCTAAAAGCCATGCGGATTTAGCTTTGATTACAGCCCTGGGAAAAATCACATGAACAATTATTTTATCTGAAAATACGCGTGTAGTTTCGCTTATCCAAAGCGAAGCCCCCAGATCCCTGAATAAGACTGTACTTTACCCAAAGCAAGAGCAATTTCCATCAAGTTCTATCTGCATTCATGTAGAAGAACAGAATCCTGTACTACCAGTGTTGCCATTGATTGCGCTCAGTCGCTCTTTTCTAGTGATAACATTCTTAGGGACCAACGCAGGAAGATTATGAATCCAAAATAAATGGGTAGCCATGTTGGAGCAGGATGTATCGCATGCAGGCATTGCCACAAGTAAGATGTAGCCATTACTCTCTCTAGTGAAATGTACACAACAACAGAACGCGGTGTGCAACGCCTGTCATGAATATGTGGAATTAGAGCAGTGCTAACCAAGCATTAAGAAATCCGCCATCAGTTATTCAAACAGTTTCTAATATGCTGATTTTCATTAAAGGAAACACTCGGGGCAATCATTTTACAATGAACAATGCCACGCTGTTAGCAGGTACCTAATCGTAACTGGCACATATCGCATTATGCAGTATGCAAAGTCCACAGTGCTTTATTATCTTTCTGAAAGGCTGGAGGTTTTACACAGTCCAGAAGTCCAAATGAGTAACTTTTGCTATAAGAGAAGTCGTACAGGTAAAGTGGAACCAGCACGGTATAGATATACTATCGACTCCATAAATGAATTCAATTTAGGAAAGTCCACAATAGCAGAGGATTTTTGTTGTTAATTAAAATCATTCTTCTACTATAGAATAATGTCATGTTGTTACATTCTCTTGACAAAATCAAACTGGTTTCCCAGAAAGCCTCTTAGCGGTAGATGCTTACAATATCTTGTCTCTGATGTGTCTGAATGTATATCTTCAATGTCTTTCACTATACTTGAGATACTGAATTAATACAGCTAGCTTAGAGTTGAATTCTGAACACTTTAGCAGTTCTCAATTATCCATAGTGTTATATTTTTTTAAAACAACTATCCATTTGCAAACAGTAGAAAGAACAGTTGCTCTTCAACCCAATCAAATTACAACATAGAAATCAGTTCTCTGTGTTCTGCTCCCACAAAATTAATGCCCCTTTTCCTCATTTGCCTACAGTTGAGGGCGCTGAGGGTAATTTTATAAAGTCAGGCCTAGTTAAGGTGAATTTTCACACATGTATTTTATGATTTTTATAAAGTCAAGTATGTGAGTACTTGTCTGTATACAATACTAATGGAGCGGCATGGAAGAAAAGTCTGGCAGTCTATTTCCAATTGTACCCTGACAAGAAAACCAGGGGGTAGCCACAAGTATCCACAGGGTCACTAGGAGTCAGCATCAACACAACGGCACACAATTACAACAATAAAGTGGCAGAGAACATGCCTGAAAAATTAAGGCAAAATGACCTTAAGCTAGTGTAAATGACAATGCCAACTTTTTGCAAGTATATACATAAATTATAGTATTTTATAATTAGTGTGTGTAGTTGCTTGTACCACCGATGTTCCACCCAAACTGCACCCATGTATACAAACATAGGGGCATGTTTACTAAAGGTTAGTGTGCGTTAAATAAAGTTAATGCATGCTAAGTGCTGCAAAGAGCCATAGAATTGAATGGGTAGTGGCAGCACTTAATGATATGACACCGAAGGCTCCCTTAAGGAGCAAGAAAACCAGAGGTGGATAAGGAACTTCCCTCCATGGCTAGGCCTTCTATCTGCCTGGGGCAGAAAGAGCATACAGCCCTTACCTGCAGCTAGGGGAGTCCATAAGTTATGGGAAAGCCAGTACACACAGTCCCTTTAAATCAGGGAAAATCTTCCTCATAGAAACAAGGGCAGGAGAGTTCCTGTAGCCCGGGAAGACTGGGGGAAGGTAAAAGGACCTGCAGGTTCCTAGCAGTCAATCACTGCCTGAGAGGAGTTAGCTATAACCCAGGAAACCAAGGGAGGGGTTAAATAAAGCTAGGGAGTTTTCCTGAGACGTGGAGGTCCAAGGCTTGCAGCCTAACTAGGAGGATCTCTTGCAGGCTGCCAGCCTCTCCCTGAGGGGTCCTTTGAAGAGATTGAAGTGGAAGCCTCAGAGGGGATGCCACTTCACTTACCTGTAGCAGAGGAGGAAATGGAGGTAGAACGAGCCAGTAGGCTGTGGAGTTTACTATTTTCTGATTTCTTTTCTTGATTGTTTAAGGGTTGGTACAAATAGGGAGCGTGACGAATGTTTAGTCATAGTGGTGTGGGTACCTCCCTTCCTTTCTCTCCCCACTCTCCGAGTCATAGTGTCCATTTAGAAGGGGTTGAGAAAAGGATCAAGTTTTTGTTTTTCTCTTTTTTGTGACTGCTGTAGACACAAAGAGCTAGTCTTTTTGGTGATTTATTTCAAAAGGGGAAATATTTGGGGGTTTAGTGGTGTAGGTTTAAAACTCTGCTCTTAGTTTCTTTTTCTCAGTTCTTTGAAGCCACTGACACCTCATCAGGTGTTAGTTTCCTCCCTACCCACACCATCTCCCACCCACCCCATGGGAGCATTTTTGCTTTATAGGGCCACTCCCCAATTAGCTACATATAAGGACTTAGACCAGCACATTCAGAACACACTTAAATAGGTTAACTGCTTTTTCTTTGAGAGGACAACTGAGAAACAGGCTGGTACTTTGGTAGGTCTCTCTTTTACTTCAACAGGTACCAAAGCTCCACCAACTGAAAAATAGCTGGGAAAAATCATATTGCCAAAGCTGTTGACCCCATTACAGCTTCTGCCTCTGTTCAGAAAGAGATCCCAATGCCAGTTGAAGGACCGGTTCCATGTGCAGGATGCCTACATGCTGATGTTCTCGGGAAACAGATGGAGGAGTTCAGAGAAAAGGTATCAAGGCTGAGGAGCATTCAAGACAATAAGAAGTGCATTGATGAGATGCTTATTGAAACATCCAAGCTCTCCAGCATAGGTGAAGATGGGAGCCTACAGAAGGACAAAGGTTGGACATGAGTCATCAGGTGCTGCAGAATCACCAATCCAAATCCACAAGCCCTTGAAATGAAGAACCATTATGCAGCCCTGGAAGTGGAGGACATGGAGGCATCCCAGGAAAGGGAAGAACCATAGCTCGAGCACCCCAAAGTTTCAGAATCAGTGACCACTAGGAAGCGAAGGGTAGTGGTGGTTGGCAACTCTCTTCTGAGGGGTACTGAGGTGTCCATCTGCAGACCAGACTTGATATCCATAGAGGTATGCTGTCTGCTAGGTGCCAAAATCCAAGATATTACAGAGAGTTTGCTGAGACTCATCAAGCCTACTGACTATTACCCGATGTTGCTCATCTATGTTGGCATAGATAATACTGCCTCTGAGCATATCTAGAATGACTTTATGGCTCTGGGACAGAAGGTGAAGCAGATAGAGGCACAGGTGGTGTTCTGTTCAATCCTCCCTGTTGAGGCTAAAGGCCAAGGCAGAGAAGCTTGCATCCTGAAGATAAATGCATAGCTGTGTGGATGGTGTCATCGAGAGCATTTTGGTTTCCTGGACTATAGGATGATGATCCAAGGGCTGCAGAACAGAGATGGAGTTCATCTGTCCAAGAAGGGTTGACATGCTTCAGTAGCAGACTGGCTAACCTACTGAAGAGGGCTTTAAATTAAATTCATTGGGGATTGGTGAAGAAAGCCCCAAGGTAAGTGAAACATTAAATACCTTTATAGAAATAGGTAAAATGGGCAAAATCTGGAAAGCAGTATCTATAAATGCCCATGACATAGGAAATACGATGTTGAGGTTTTAATGAGAGAGGCTGATTTGGATTTAGTGGCAGTTAGAGAGACATGGTTCACAGACAACCATGACTGGGATATAACTATATCAGGCTATACATTATTCAGAAAGGACAGGGTAGGAAGAAGGGGAGAAGGAGTGGCACTATAAGTAAAAAAAATAATATTAAAGCTATGGAAATACAGGGCTTAAAAGCGAGAGAGGAGGTAGTGTGGGCTAAACTAGAAAGAGAGAAAGGAAAATCCATTTGCATTAGAGTGATATCAACAGACCTCCATCACAGGGAGAAAACGTGGACGGAGATTTAATAGAAGACATACGCAGCATTGCCAGGAAAGGGGAAGTGCTAATTAAAGGGGATTTCAATATGCTGGATGTTGATTGGCGCATCCCTAGAAGCAAGGAGATCCTGGATTCTTTACAGGAAGAAGTATTCTGACAACTTGTAACAGAACCAACACATGAAGGGGCCATACTAGACTTGGTGCTTTCCAATGGGGAAAGTGTTTCTGATGCTATAGTGGGAGATCATCTTGCATCCAGTGGTCACAAGATGATGTGGTTTAGTATTAGGAATAGGGCTGATAAAATCCATTCAAAAGCGAGGGTCTCATATTTTAGGACAACTAACTTTGCCAAGATGAGCCAATACTTCAAGAAGTTGTTAGCGGGATGGGAATAGCTGGGGAATGTAGAAAAACAGTGGGCAAAACTGAAAAGGGGATATTTTAAGGGCAACCAACCTTTTTGTTAGAATGGTAAATAAAGGTAAGAGGAAAAGGAGGCCGCTATGGTTTCCAAAAGAGGTAGCTGAAAAGGTGAAGAAAAAGAGGGAGGCCTTCATGAAATACAAGAGATCACAGAGAGAGGAAGACAGGCATCTATATTTGGAAAAACTTAAAGAGGCTGGCAAAGTAGTCAGGAAAGCAAAGGTACAAAAAGAAGAGGAAATAGCCAATACAATAAAATGGAGGATAAAACAATTTTCAGATATGTTAGTGAGAGGAGGAAGGGCAAAAGTGGCATTGTCAGACTCAATGGTGAAGGAGAGGAATATGTAGAAGCTGATGAGGATAAAGCGGAATTACTGAAGAAATATTTCTGTTCTCAGATGAAGGACTGGGAGCAGGACCTCAGACAACACCCACAAACAGGAACAAAAGCGAGGGGCATCTCAAACGATTTTCAGAATACTGTGTTTGTGAGGAACTAGCTAAACTAAAAGTGGACAAAGAGATGGGACCAGATGGGATACATCCAAGAATACTGAATGAATGTGGGGATGTTCTAGCAGCTCCACTGACTGACCTTTTCAATGCCTCTTTGGAGTCAGGAGTGGTGCCAGGACGTGGTTAAAAACTACAGGTCTGTTAGTTTAACCTTGGTGCTGGAAAAGAAAATAGTGAGTTTTCTGGAGTTCAACAGATTTTTAGATCCGATGCAGCATGGCTTCACCAGGGGCATAAGAACATAAGATACGCCATACTGGGTCAGACCAAGGTCCATCAAGCCCAGTATTCTGTTTCCAACAGTGGCCAATCTAGGTCATACGTACCTAGCAGTTTCCCCAAGGGACACAGGTTCCACAATGCTTGTATTGCTTCAAGCATTGATATCCTGGGTCCCTTCTTAATAATGGTTTATGGACCTTTCCTCCAGGAACTTGTCCAAACCTTTTTTAAACCCAGCTACACTAACAGCCTTTACTACATCCTCCGGTAACAAATTCCAGAGTTTGATTACACGTTGAGTGAAAAAATATTTTCTTTTATTAGTCTTAAATAGTTTACCCTGTAGCTTCATTGCATGTCCCCTAGTCTTTCTATATTCTGATAAGGTAAACAATCGATCTACGTTTACCCATTCCACTCCGGGCAGGTCTTGTCAGACAAATCTGATTGATGTCTTTGAATGGGTGATCAGGGAGTTGGACCGAGGGAAAGCCATAGATGTGGTGTATTTTGATTTCAGTAAAGCATTTGACACTGTTCCACAGGCAACTTATAAACAAACTCAGCACCCTAGAGATGGACCCTAAAGTTACTGCTTGGGTTAGAAATTGGTTGAGTGGGAGGCAACAAAGAGTACAGGTAAATGGAGTTCACTCTGAGGAGAAGGAGGTTACCAGTGGAGTGCCACAGGGATTTGTCCTTGATCTGATTCTTTTTAACATCTTTGTTAGTTATATTGTGGAAGGCCTGTCAGGTAAGTTTTTCCTCATTGTGGATGATACCAAAATCTGCAACAGAGTAGACACCCAGGCAGGTGTAGAATTTGGCAGCTGAGATTTAATGCTAAAAAATGTAGGGTTATGCATTTGGGCTGCAGTACAGTATAGGGGGTGACATACTTCTGTCCACGAAAGAAGTAATGAACTCAGGCATGATTGTGTCTGATGACCTCAAAGTAGCTGAACAGGTAGAAAAGGTGACGACGAAAGCTAGAAGGATGCTTGGGTGCATAGGGAGAGGAATGGACACTGACGAAAGTAGATGAACGTGTCTCTGTATAAGTCTTTGGTGCGACCTTATTTGGAGTACAGTGTGCAATTCTGGAGAGCACACCTTCAAAAGGATATAAACAAGTTGGAGTCGATGCAGAGGGTGGCTTCTAAAATGATTAGTGGTCTTTGTTATAAAGCATATGAGGACAGACTTAATGACCTTAATATGTATACTTCAGAGGAAAGGCGGAATAGAGGTGATATGATTGAGACGTTTAAATAACTCCATGGCATAAATGCACAGGAGGCGAGTCTCTTTCGATTGAAGGCAGGATCTGCTATGAGAGGACATAGGCTGAGGGTGAAAGGGGATAGACTCAGGAGTAATATATAGAAACATTCTTTATGGAAAGAGTGGTGGATAGTCTCCCAGTGGAAGTGGTAGAGATGAGGACAGTACCTAAATTCAAGAAAGTGTGGGACAAACACAGAAGCTCTCTAAAGGAAAAAAGGGGACTGTTGTAGTGGTTGATATGGAAGGGCAGACTAGATAAGCCATGTGGTCTTTTTCTGCCGTCATGTTTCGACGTTTCTAAACTGAACTTGCTTGGTTTTCTTTAGAATAAACAATAACTGTGAGACAGGAGACATAAACAAGAATGTTTCTCCTTTCTCCCTGTGAGCTTTGTCAGTTTGTGGTGGGGCTGCAGTGGAACCTTTGGCCTGCTTGCTGAGGGACAGGAAGACTACAGACTGAGGGAAAAGGACGGATGTGCCTGGAGTTGTGTCTACCAAAAGGAGCTACCTAAGTAAGGGCTCCCTTTGTGGGGCCAAGGCTCTTCAGGAGCAGGTCTAGTTTTTTTTGCTCTTTTTTCTCCCTTTCTCAATCCCTCCTGGAGTTTTGTTCCCTGTGTTTACTGGGACATTTCACCGACGGAACAAGGATAATGAAAGGTTTTCTCACTGTTCTCCATGCCCGACTGGACACCGGCGCTGGGGGGGGGGGGCGCGTCTTTTTTGGCATGAGTGTGTGAGGTCAGCGCCTGGTTACAATGTGCATTAACTTTATTTAACGTGCTTTAACCTTCAGTAAACATACGCCACAGTGAAAGTACATGCAATGCAATCAACACGTACTTTTATGTTAGTTGGTATTTTATAAAAGGCAGTTTACATGCACAAGTGGTAACTTCTGTGCGTAAATGACTAAAATACCAACATTTATGCATGTTATTAATATCTAAAACTAGGTGTCTCCTTATAAAACTACCCTATGTTTTATATGGGCTGAGAATATGGACCAAGGGGCATGTTTACTAAAATGAGATAGTGTACCATGCATTAAGCCCAAAACTTAGTGCAGGGGTGTTCTCGGACCTGTTATACCATATAGAGGCATGCCAGCATGCAGGACCGTACCTAGCTCTGTGCGAGCGGTGCAGACGTACAGGGCGCAAAGGCTTAAGGGGCGTATTTCAGCTGTCTGCCTTTGCCAGCCGCCGCCACTTTTTCTTCTCTCAGCGGCGGCAGGCAACAGCTGACAGATGAAATGCGCCCCTTAAGCCTTCTCGCTGCATGCTAAGCAGGTCTGGTCCCTCCCTTCTCTGATGCGGTGTCAGAGCAAGGAGGGACAGATCTGCTTAGCGCCGACGACTTGCACATCGGGCGCGCCTCTTCTCTCCAGCCGCCATCCAGAAAGTGAATGGATGGGGGGGGGGGGGGGTGGCGCGCGCCCGATGTGCAAGTCACACAGGGTGCGATTCACGCTCGATACGGCCCTGCCAGCATGTCCCCATGTAGTCAGCTGAAGGTTCGTGCCACCCTGGTGCTAAGCAGTTTGCCATGATTAATACGGATGCACTTAACATCAGCCATTGTGGTGGCAGTAAGTGCCCCTGTGTTAACCACAATGTGTATACTCTGCGTCTGAATGTGAAAATGCTCCCAGTCTCCTTCCCAACCCATGCTAAGCACTTCCCAAGGGAATGTTACGACAGCTGATTCTTAAGTGTGCAGTAATGGCTATTGCAGCATGCGAAATGTGTGGTAACCCCTATGCTAACCATTAGAGCACTTTAGTAAACATGCCCCCATTTGTTTTTCTTCAGCAAAATAATGAAATCAGGGGTCTTTCTGAGTTCTAATTTCTTTCTTTCCAATGGCGAATACAAGCTACTGTATGGCATCCTCTCTCTGATAGTTCATGGTCAAAACCTCTTATAAATTACTACAAGATTTGACAAATCCCTGATGCCAGGTCACTATGGTGACTGCAAATTGCACCCTGGCACCAAGGATGTGAAAGCCCCGAGTTCAGCTTGGCAATTCCTTCCTGCTCCGTGATCGGCTTTCCACAAAGAGCTTGAGTCGCGGGAGGAGGAATTACCTACTGATCTCACTTGAAATTAAATGATCAGCAGATACTTCCTCTACCACGGGCCTCTACAGTAAAGTCAGCATACTTTGCTCTTGTGGAATCGGTACACATTGCATGAATCTAATGCCTTTTACTATGCTCTGCACTAGAGTAAAACTAGTGCTCGTCACTTTGGTTGGTGCTAGGATGAGACCAGAACTGACTGTGCAGTCTGGCTAGAACGAGCACCTGTTTTCATGTAGTATGGCATAAATAGTAAGAGACCTGGGATAATGACAGTGGGGGGGGGGAGGGGGCAGGGGTGACAGAGAGAAAGAGATCTGATGCGAGGGGGAATCATGAGAGCGAGATCTGATATGATGGCTGATAGGGGGGGGGGGGAATGAGACAGAGAGACCAGAGGTAATGGCTGATTGGGAGGGGGCAATGATAGTGAAAGATGCTGGCTGATTGGGGGGTGGGGACAATGAGAGACAGAAAGACACTGTCTGACTGGGGGGGGACAATGAGAGAGAGAAAGACACTGGCTGATTGGGGGGCAATGAGAGAGAGAAAGACACTGGCTGATTGGGTGGGACAATGACAGAGAAAGACACTGGCTGATTGGGGGGGGGACAATGAGAGAGAGAAAAAGACACTGGCTGATTGGGTGGGACAATGACAGAGAAAGACACTGGCTGATTGGGGGGGCACATTGAGAGAGAGACACTGGCTAATGGCTGATTGGGGGGGGGGAAATGAGAGAGAGAAAGTGGCAGACAAGGGCTGATGGCTGTTGTGGGGGTGGTTATGAGAAAGAGAGAGGGAGGGACTGGCTGATGGCTGTGGGGGTGTTATGAGAGAGAGAGAGAGAGACTGGCTGATGGCTGTGGGGAAAGTTTTGAGAGAGAGACACACACATTTGCTGATGGGGGGGGGGGGCAATGAGAGAGCCACTTTAGCTGATGGCTGATTTGGAGGGGGGGGAGGGGGGAGGAAATAGAGAGAGAGAGAGAGAGATGCCGATGCCTGACTGGATAGAGGTTATAAGAGGCAGACAAGGCTAATGGCTGGGGGAATGGTTATGAGAGAGAGAGAGAGAGAGAGAGAAACACTGATTTATGGCTGTGTGGAGAAGTTATGAGTGAGAGAGAGAGAGACTGTCTGATGGCTGTGGGGAAGGTTATGAGAGACAGAGACACACATTGGCTGATGGCTGTGGGGAGAAAGCTATGGGAGATATTTTTCTTCAAGTATTACCATGCCATTGTGATATGTGAAGCAAAAAATGAAGTTGCCTCATGTGCTGATAACCTACTTATCAGTGTTGATGGGAGGGGGGAGGAGAAAAAGGGTCGCTGCCTTCTGTTGGCACTGTAGAATGGCATGTTAAGGAGCTGCAATATATCTTTTCTGGGGGTAGGGGGCACTGTGATCGAGGTTTTGGCAGCCAGGTCCTACACTTTTATCCTGGCTACTAGATTCCAAAGAAATTTGTCAAGGCCTGAACTATTATATTTTTAAAATCTGTTTCACAACTGCAGTTTCTAACCAATGTTCTCACTTTCTCCACCAAAATTCTTACCTATAACTTTCAATTCAGTGGTTCGCCTTATCACCTTGCCTTCATATTTTAGTTCACAAGTATAATTTCCTCGATCTTCTTTCCGAATTTCGTGTATGAGAAGGGTATTCCCTTTTTGCACTATTTCACTTCTCCATGTTTTTGGCTTACATTCCTGCAAAAAAAAGGGAATTGCTAGGCGTAAGGTATTTATTGAACATGTGCAATGAAGCAAGACACTTTTGTTGTTTTAGACACAGAGTATTTCAGAAAAACAGCCTCTCCACTCATGTACAAGTAATAGCTATGGCACAGAGTTATAGATTTTAAATGCAATAGTACAATATTTTTGGTATCTTTAAAAATGAAGGTTTGCTATTCATCCCGCAGCAGTCAGAGTCCCTGAAATGCCTGATCATCACAAGCTAAAATGAACCCGGATATTTGGTACCAGAGCCTCTCCAGCCTTCGGCACTGAATATCCATTTTTGCCACTGACCACTCACTGGCTAGCACAACTGCATAAAGTTAGGACCGCCAATGACCTGTCCCAGGGCTGGCCCAACCATCAGGCAAGAGCTCCTGGAGGGAGGGAGGGGAGAGCGGCAAAGAGTAGAGCATGCAAAGCTAAAAATAGCCATGGGGGGCAATAAGGCTTAAGGTTTGCCTAGGGTGCCAACACTTTGACTGTAGGGCCAGCCTTTACCTGTCCTAACTTTATGCAGTTTCAAACCATCTGGTTAGTTTCATGGTGATCCATAGGCAGAGCTGGGGTGGTCCCAGCAATTATCCATTTAGCAACTTGACCTGTCCGAACTTTATGCGGTTTGCCTATCCGGTTAGCAGCTGAATATTACAGCTAACCAAATAGTTGCTGGGACGGCCCTAGCTCCACCCACCAACAACCCCCAAAAGTAACCGGACATTTGCAAGGTGGTCTGTGGGGCTATTCAATGGTATTAACTGGTTAGTGCTGCAGTATATCAAACTGACCAAGGTTCATGGGTTTGAGGGTCCTGCAAACCCTTCTGAATATCGATTCCTAAAAGTCAACTAATAGTATTGTGTGTCCAGAAGTAGTGATTACTGAAAATGTCATTTTCCCCTAATTACTGCAAGGCACCTGATGGCAAGACAGCATTGGAACTAACAAAAGCATATTAAACATATCATCTTCCTTCCAGCGCCTAAACCTTTCTCTGACAGACCTGAAAGGTCAAAGGGCATTCTAAAACTCAATATCCCCATGGTAAGCTTGAAGTAGCAGAGAAAAATACAAACGTTTTCACTTAGGTGATATGGATAGGGTTAGCCTACTCCTTAGCTTGGGGTTCAAGAATCCGTGGATTTTCTGTAAAAGTCTAGATTTTTTTTTAGCATGGTGGTTTTCTCCTGCCCCATTGCAAAAGCAGGACTAGGACTGCGAACCATGAATAATCTTTTGAAACTACCCAGGGATTTTTCCCCCTTTTTATGTTCCTCCTCCAAAACACCTTGAGGTGTATGTACTAAGAACGGGAAACTGCCACAAACAGGGCTTCATGCACAAGACCGAGCGCAAACACCAAATGCCAGGATTTTTGCATGCTATAGCATATCAAGCCCCTAGAATTTCTCTTTTACATTAGTAAACAACCATCCGTTTGCAAACCATACAAAACTATACTTGCTCTTCACCACAATCAAAATCCAGCATAGTAATCAGTACCCTGAATTTTGTCCCTACAAAGTTAATGTCAATGAGATGAAATTGTGCTTTTTTGTCAGGATCCAAAGCAAAATTTTGAATGAAAGTTGGCTATCCAGCTCATTTGCATGGGTATTAAGCTTTCATATGAAAATAGCCAAAAATGCTTGGATTATGCATTTGGCTTCCTGGTCTGATCATTGCAATGGTGGTCCTGGGCTGAGGGCCATGTATGTCACTAGAGATGATCAGCTTAGGTGTTGCTCATTCAGCTCCGTCCTACAAAATACTGCAAATTTGTAGAAGGTCTTATAACAAGCTTTCCCAAACCGTGTGGCAAGAGCTTAAAGAAACACCACAATAGTATCAAACAAGACTCCTGGAACTTAAATCAACCTTTTTCCCCATTGCAAAGGGGCTATATGCTCTCCAATAAATGTTTCCATTTCCAGGAACTTGGCTTCCGCCAGCTTCTCTGTAATAATTTATTTTCTGTTCCTTCAGCTTTTTTTCCCAAACCTTATTCTACCTAATTGCAGAAAATAATTCAGGTCTTAACTGATTCATGGGTTTTCTTAAATTTTGCACCTATGGGAATATCTTTGGATCAATAAGACCCTTAACCTTGCTCACCAACATTCTTTCAAAAGCTAGGCTTGCAATTAAACACATTTTATCATGATATAGTTGCTCTGCTTTCTAGCATTTTAACTGATAATTTCGTGAATATACTTTAATAAAGAGTTCTGCTGTCATGGAGAATAGAAATTGTGTGCTATACAAAAGAATGATTTGAGAAATATATGAATATACTAAACAGTCCAAAAGTTCTCGTTGGTAATATAGGGGCATATTTACAAAAAAGTGTGCTGGTAGTGAACATTCGGGTTGAAGCCAGCGCGGAAGTACATGCCAACTTCAGGGGGCATGCTAACTATGATGCACTGCCAATTTGGAGTACTGTGTGCAATTCTGGAGACCACACCTTCAAAAGATTATAAACAGGTTGGAGTCGGTGAGAGGGTGGCTACTAAAATGGTTAGTAGTCTTCGTTACAAAGCATATGAGGACAGACTTAAAGATCTTAATATGTATACTTTAGAGAAAGGCAGGATAGGGAAGATATAGTAACATAGTAACATAGTAAATGACGGCAGATAAAGACCAGTATGGTCCATCTAGTCTGCCCAGTCTTCCCAGCAGGAGTAGGTGCACCTGCCACTCTGTGCAGGCCACCCCTCCCCATGTCTTTGTTTAGGGGTGAACCAACCACTCCATGTAGGACACCCCTATATGATAAAGAAATTTAAATACCTCCGTGGCATAAATGTACAGGAAAATCTCTTTCAATTGAAAGCAAGCACTGCTACGAGGGGACATAGGATGAGGGTGAATGGGGATAGACTCAGGAGTAATATGCAGAAATATTTCTTTATGGAAAGAGTAGTAGATGCGTGGCATAGTCTCCCAGTGAAGATGGTAGAGACGAGGATAGTATGAGGGTCATTCCGATCCCAGTTTAGCGAGTCTAGATGTCCGATCTGGACATCCAGACCCGCTAAATGCCCGGATCGCACTGGCAAGAACAGAGCTCCCCGCATGTATAGCCGACTTGTGTGGGGAACTCTGTTCATGGGTGGGAGGGGGTGGACCAGGGGAGGAGCGAGGGTGGGCAGTGGGCAGTGACTGACCCCGGACATATAGGGTCAATTCAGAGGTCAGCCCTGTCGTCTGGGGTCTGCAATCTAGACGGGGGACTTGTTGGTGGAATATGTCACCCTGGACTGCAGAGGATGGCGGCACAGGATCCGAAGGACAAAGTGAGGGGATGCCGGAATCTGGGCATGTCCCAGACATCCAGTCACTATGCTGCAATTCTGCTCCTGCGGGATGTCTAGCCCCTACAAGAGCAGAATCAGGCGCATCTCCAGGCTGTCCGGACATCTGCACGCCTGGAAGGCCCGGAGACGCACAACTCAGAATCGGCCTCCATCTGAATTCAAAAAAGCATGGGACAAACACAGAGAATCTCTAAAGGAAAAAAGGGCAGGCAGCCAGTTCCCAAAAACTCAGAAGTCGCTGCCTAATCTCCGGACATCTGACATCGCGTCTAAGATTATACATGCTGCAAGCATGAACAGGCATCTGAAAAATGATTGTTTTGTCAGGCCAATACCTAGAAATTTGACTTGGGCGTCCTTTCTAAAATGCCACTTTATAAGTATGTTTACATAATATCTTCATTTGGAAGGTGGTTCTATCAGAATAGTTTCTAATCATAAAAATGCTTTGCGCTGTCAGTGCAATGGAAAAGCCTGATTGATGAACTCTGTGCCTGTTACTTCTTTAGAAGGATATTTTCTATATGCAACACATGCTTTTGAGGTGCTCATGACCCAGCAGCTCCAGGGCTTTCTTGGTAGTGTGACCAGAAGTAGGTTGCCAGGCCTTTCTTTAGAAGCAATGAAGGGTTAAGTGACTTGTCAAAGGCCACAGGGAGTGCCAGTGGGAATCAAACCCTAGTCTCTTGGTTATCAAGTCAGTGCTCTAACCACTGGGCTACACTTCCACCTTTTTTGTCTATATAACCTGCATAAAATTGTGTCCTGCCTAACCTTTTGGGTGCCTGGAGTCTTTCTAACATTAGAATGAAAACTGCTTGACTAAATCATACTGGAAGGCATCTGAGTTACAGCAGCAGTTCATTTGCACAAAAAGATTCAGAAAGCCGTTGTAAGGTTGACTGTATTTCTGTATGTATTCTTTGAGGTTTGACATATGATGCTGAATAACATATACATGGCAAAATTCTCAATTGTCCCTATTATTTTTTCTTATTTATTGGCATACATAGTTATGAAGACGTCCACAGTCTTTCCTTGATATTGTTATCTTCTAACAGCAATCTTGACTTTATTCAAATTATTAGCTGTGACAGCTCATCAATGAGCTGTCATGCTGCATATATAAGGGTAATATTATATTGCTTGTTTGTGAGACACGGATGCAAAAAATAATATACTGGGTGAAGAGAAAAGAGAATTCCATTATCTACTTTTTACCAGAATAAGTTAAAAAATGAAAATAATTTCACTTGTTTTTTTAGCACGGTTGAATCTCCAAACTGACAAATTAATAGAGATGGACACTTTTAAATCAAATCAAATACTCTAAAAAGTGTTTTTTGTCCACTAAAAGAAAACTTGACAGATCCACAGACTTCTTAGTTTGGACCCGACATTTCTCTCCTGCTTCTTTTTCTCTCTATCTCAATTGCAATCATGCTAGAAATTCAATTTCCCATTCCCCCTCTCCAAACATACTCAGTTGGGTCACTGTGTTAACCATCCTGAGCCAGAGTTCATAGATCCTTGCTCCTTTTGGAATCTTACAGTGGATACATTGCTCTTTTAGAGTTTGTTCTGGTGGATCTTCCTCTACTGCTAACCTGCTCTCAAGTTGGTGTACTCCAAGGATAGGCCTTGGGTCCACTCTTTTCCTCTCTCTATACCCAGTCCCTTCGTGCACTCATCTCTTCCCATGGCTTTCAGTACCATCTTTACGCTGACTCCTCCCAGATCTACCATGAAATTTCTCTGGCAATCCAGATCT
Organism: Ichthyophis bannanicus; assembly: GCA_033557465.1. Classification (NCBI taxonomy): domain Eukaryota; kingdom Metazoa; phylum Chordata; class Amphibia; order Gymnophiona; family Ichthyophiidae; genus Ichthyophis; species Ichthyophis bannanicus. The sequence goes on along the minus strand of CM066036.1, from coordinate 27,002,744 downwards.
CTGCCTGCCTTTCTGACACTGCTGCTTGGACGTCAAACGCCACTTGAAACTGAACATGGCCAAAACTGGGCTTCTTATTTTTCCCCCTAAACAGTCCTCTCCCCTTTCTCTTTTCTCTGTCTCTGTAGTAAACTCTCTACAACTCCTCGTCTTCTCAGCTTGCAATCTTGGGGTCGTATTTGACTCCTCTCCTTCGCAACACACATCCAACTGATAGCTAAAACCTGCCGTTTCTTTCTGTACAACATCAACAAAATTTGCCCATTCCTTTCTGAAGACACTTCTAAGACACTTATCCACTGCTTTGTCACCTCACATCTAGACTATTGTAACCTGCTCGTTGCTGGTCTCCCTCTGAATCATCTCTCCCCCCTTCAATCTGTTCAACACTCTGCTGCTTGGCTAATCATCCACCAGCCTCGTCATGCTCATATTACCCCTCTTCTCAAGTCTCTTCATTAACTTCCTATCCGTTTCCGCATCCAGTTCAATCTTCTCCTGCTGACCTATAAGTGCATTCGCTCTGCAGCAAATCACTACCTTTCCTCTCTCATCTCTCCCTATAACCCTCCTGGGGAACTCCATTCTTGTGGCAAATTACTTCTATCTGTGCCCTTCTCTTGTATTGCTAACTCCAGACTTTGCTCCTTTCACCTTACTGCTCCTTATACCTGAAACAAACTTCCTGAGTCTGTACATCAGGTGCCTTCTCTGACCCTTTTCAAATCCAGGCTAAAAACTCACCTTTTTGCTACTGCTTTCGGATCTTGACTCATCTTATGCCCTTTGTGTTTCCTCACCATTCCACCTAGCTGTATCCCATGTCTACAGCTACAGTGTTGTCTGTTTCTATTAGATTGTAAGCTCCGATGTGCAGAGACCGTCTTTTACGTGTATCTGTGCAGCACTGCGTACGCCTTGTAGTGCTATACAAATGTTCAGTAGTATTAGTAGTACTAGAGTCAGATCATACAGCTATCACCTCCATTCAAGGATCACAATTTTCCCCTGAGGGCTAGGAACACTGCTTCTACAGCACCCCCCAACCCTGGTCAACCCAGGGAGTGTAAATCTCAAAGCAGGAATCAAATCCAGGACTTACCAAATGAATGTGCAAAGCACTTACCATGTGAGGCATAGGAACAGCCCTGATTGGATGCTTTCTACTGTGATGTATACATCGGTGCAAAAGAGTGGCCCAGATGGTGGAGGCATCAGATAAATTACGTAAATCTTGGAATGATAAAACCAAATTAAGGGGTGAGTGTATAAAAGCAGATTAATGGTAATACAGGTATAGAGACCACTAGTGGTTATGCCAGGTAAAGGAATTACTGTAATATTTGCTAAAACAGGAACTTTTCAGACTAGGAAGGGTTTACCACTAGTAAGGTACAATAGAAGAAATCCCTAAAGGGAAGGAAGACAGAATTGCATAAAAAGGACAGTCCAATGGTACACTCTTGTATTTGGTTGGTCAAGCCAGTGCATGAATGTGCTTCTGTCCTTAGCTAACTAAACCATTTGACAACCATATGCCTCAGTAACAAGAGGCACAAGGAGGCCTTAGGCCGAAAAAAGAATAGGAGGAGTTTTCTGATCCTTGAAGAGGAGGAGGAGGAATCAGAATGAAACCCCCAGGAGCTGAGTTCACGAGAGCAAGATTTCCAGAGTCATAGAGACCTGTGTTTAAAACAGAGGCCAGTCTCAATTAGGTTAAAGGTGCTTGACTGCTGTTTGAGGAAGTGAGAGAGATTTGCTTTATTTGTGGAAGTCTCAGGAGCTGGCCCTAGATTTGGAAGCAGAGAAGCCAAAAAGTGGAGTTTCTCTACCAAGGAGCGGAGAATGGAACTGTGTCTTTTAAGACTTTCTGCTAGGCAATCTTTCATTAGTATTCACTATCCAAAGGGCCTGATATTCAAAGGATTTATACTCCTAAATTGGCCTCTTTGAAAATCTACTAGAACCAAGTTCCCAAATTTATATGTAAAATTTCACTAAACTCCTAAATTTAGGAGCACAAAGAAGCGGGTGGGAACAGGGACAGATTTCGCACTAGGCTCATATCGTAGGCTCTTAAATCAAGGCAAATAAATGACGGGGCTGAATTTACTATTTTAGGGGCCAATATTCAGAAGAGTTATCTAGACAGCCAGAAAAAGGCTGCCTGGATAAGGATACGGAGCAAGCTCTTCAGCAGCTGTGTCGGATAGTGCCAAGGGATATCTGGTACTATCTAGTTGGTGAAGGGGTGGCTTGTGGGCTGAGTGATGATGGCACCGACTCTATCCAAATAAGTGCCGGCACTTACCTGGTTAGCACAAATTTCAGTCAGTACTTAGCCGGACAACTTAGGTCCCATGAAGAGCAGGCCTAACTTGCTATCTGAATAAGTGCTGGCTTGAAATTGCACTAAGCAGGTAAAACGCTGGCATTTATCTGGATAGTGCCGCACAACCCTGGATACTGTCGCTCATTATCCCACTGTGGCATTTAAATATCAGCCTTTTTGAAAATTGTGTCCATAACAGGGCACAAATTTAAGAGCTCAGCCTTCTCTGAATATGAGGCCTGAAGATTTTAAGTGTTTAGAACACATGTCTGGATTAGACTGTGCCTTTTTAGGAGGGAGAGAGAGGTGAATGATCCCAGGGGACAACATCCTCCCAGCCCTAGCTGGTACTGTCTCTCGAAACCTGTATCCCAGATGTTGTGGCTCTAACAAGCAGAGAGCGCTTCTTTTGTAGCATTTACTCCTGATTTCCCCATAGAGTGAGCTACACAGTGAGGGGTGACAAACTCAAGGGGCTACACAAGCATTAAAGTACATGTGGGAGATCATTCTAACAGGCCACTTAAGTCAGGAGACTAAGTCGACGCTTATTTTAAAAAGACACATAGGCACCTATAAAATACCAGCCGAAATCTGGCAGATATTGTGGGTAAAAAGAACCTGTGATGATGTACACCTGTAAATGTGCACACTTCTATTACATGTGGATGTGTGTACTTCAAGGTACGGTCGCACCATGGTCAGCCTATGAACCCATTGCTGAAGACATCACCACCCAAGCTCCATAAAAGTACACATGCTCTTGTCATTATTGTACTTTTAGGCAGGGCAGACTTTTATAACAGGCATTGTGTGTGTATATACTAGCATATACATGTGAAAAAGCTTGAGTGTGTAGAATAGCACCTTACGCACCCAGATGGGTGCCACGTATACATGCCTAGAACTAAGCAGAGAGAAGAAATAGTGTCTGTGTTTGTGATATATGCATAGGCACAGAAGGAGTGGAGGACGAGTGGGATTGGCACTTATAGAGTAAGGGGGTCAACCCAATCGGGGTTGTGGGAGGTCACAGCGGCCTGTTTAAAAGGTGCCGCCGGCAGGAGAGAGCTTCAACAACGAACCAGCAGCCATTTCCAAAGCTCCCCGGTCGGGGTAGAGCACAGGGGGAACATCGGTTTCCCGCTCCTGCACTCCAACCCAATCGGGGTTGTGGGAGATCACAGCGGCCTGTTTAAAAGGTACCGCCAGCAAGCGCACCCGCGCCTTGCGGGCCCGCGCCTGAGGGCCTCGCCAGAGGGCCCTTTGGCGTGGCCCTTAGGCAGTGGCACGTCAGCAACTCCACAGAAGTTTGGCCTAAGGATCAGCAAAACAGGTCTGGGTGAAATGATACGTACTGTCTGATCCCTTTTCATCCCCCGCGTGCTCTCCCAGGAGGGATCGAGCAGTTCTTTGCAGCAAGACGTCACAGAAACAGCCACTACCCAATCGGGCAGCCCAACTACAATTTAAAGAAGGTGTTATCTGGTGCACCTGCACCGGCGGACCCGCGCCTGAGGGCCTTGGCCTAAAGACAACGTAAAGGTCGGTATTTCCTGGTCTTTCTTCACAACGATCCTATAAACTGAACGCCATCAACGATAACACCATAGTTGTAAACTTAATTATATGATCTGACTGGCGCCAGAACACTGATCACATGCTACAGGATACTGACTTAACATCTACCATCAGAAAATTATTATATGTCTCTGCTGTTTAATTGCAATTATATCCTCTCAAGTATAGCCAAAACATCAGCCTGCTACTTATATATATATAGTTGACAATAGCCTTAATAGTGCCAGTAACTACAACTGCTACCAGCAATTTATCACTACCTATTTGTCCCAACAATGCTATTTCTTCATACTGTTGCCAGTAGCCTTTGATACTGTTATCAGTAGTCCACCCAATGCTATTTCTAGATACTGTTGCCAGTAGCCTTTGATACTGTTATCAGTAGTCCACCCAATGCTATTTCTAGATACTGTTGCCAGTAGCCTTTGATACTGTTATCAGTAGTCCACCCAATGCTATTTCTAGATACTGTTGCCAGTAGCCTTTGATACTGTTATCAGTAGTCCACCTCAATGCTATTTCTAGATACTGTTGCCAGTAGCCTTTGATACTCTTACCAGTAGACCTATCAATATCTCATCTCTGATAATTTAGCCAGTAGCTATATTAATCCCTTATATTGATTCTGTTGACATTAGCCATTGCACGGTTGCTATTGACTCCACTTGAATCTTACCAATAACCTCTAATCTGTAGTGTACCCAATTAAGAGAGATCTAGTACTACACTACAACTGATTTAAATAGCTACAATCCTAGACTTTTGAGGTTACTCTAGACCAAACTACCATATTAACTAGATCATACGAATAACACCCTTATACACACTTTCTCAACCTACTTTTTCGCAACTTACAAGTAGGGTACTCACTAACAAAAAGGATAAAGATGAAATTCCTAAATCTACTTCTTATCACCATGATAAGTATCATCCTGCACACAAAAACATCACAAGCATACCTACACACGTATCCCATCTATCCATCAAGCCACATATACCTATACCAACTACCACAATACACACAATGGTTCCCATATCAATCCAAATATAATATACACCAATATAAATCAAAGGTAACGAAAACACGCTCAAGACTAATTACAATCAAACCAACCCTTAATGATACACATACCAAGTCTAGCATACTAATCCCCCAAACATGCATACTAATAAATATTAGGTCTATTAAAAACAAGTTGCCCATTATACAGGACCTTATTACTGAGGAAAAACCTGATCTATTATGCATCACAGAAACATGGCTCTCAGAGGCTGACACAGTCCCCCTTAGTACCCTAAATGTACCTGGATATAATATATTTAATTGCCCTCGTAACAAAGGAAAAGGTGGTGGGGTGCTAATAATAGCAAGAAAAAATCTAAACCTATCCTGCACTGCCCAGAAGTCTCTTGAAGGTATAGACATCCTTAAGGTAGAAAATAAAACCTTTGCTATTTCCCTCATCTACAGACCACCTTCTGGAAAACATGAAGCATTAGCATCAGCCCTCGAAACAATATGTGAAACCTCATTAAAAAAATATCACATGATATTAGGCGATATAAACCTTGCCTCACTCAATACATCACAAACTAATACATTTAATGAGGCCATGGATCAGATGGGTTACCGTCAAATAATCCAAACACCTACACATGACAAGGGAAATATTTTAGACGTAGTATTTCTACCCAAAGAATATTCAAACACCACAGTAACAAATACTCCACCTAAAATAACCCAGGTCCCATGGTCAGACCACCACCTTATACAATTCACATTTGAAATGCCACCTCAATCACTTAATATAGAACCTAATAATAATACACATAAAAGTATGTTTAAAAAACTAGATAAAGACACGCTAATAAATTCGATCTTTTCACATGTAAATACAGAATCCTCAAATCTGGATGAAGTAATAAAACAATGGAACAACGGAATTGAAACTGTTCTAAACAAACATCTAAAATCACCTCACATAAAAATAACAAACCAAAGAAAAGATCGGAACCGTGGTACACAGTAGGATTAGCTAAATTAAAAAAGGATCTCAGAAAAATGGAAGAAAAATGGAGAGCTAGGAAACTAACCGAGACCAAAAAACAATACTTAGCTCTACTTAAATCTTACAAAGAAACAATAAATACAGCAAAAAAGAACTATCACACCAAAAAACTAACTAATGCTTTAAATAAGTCAAGGGAATTATTTGAGCTTGTAAAATCACTCACTAAACCCCCAAAAGATGATATCTCAAAATATCCTATAAATGCACAAGAACTGGCTGATCACTACTCTAAAAAACTAAATCCTAGCGAAGAAAAAATCCCCCATAGAATTGAAACTAATGCGTTTCAAAGGATAACACAAAATACCAACCCCACTATAGTGTGGGAAAACTTTTACTCAATGGATAACAGACAACTTCTAAACATCATCTCAAACCTGAACACCACCACATCCCCTCTTGACCCTTGTCCAGTAGACTGGATCAAGAATGCTAAAACAATTATCGCCTATAATACTAAACATTGTAAACCAATCTCTAATACAAGGAAACATGCCAACAGAACTAAAAAGATCTTTAATACGACCTATACTAAAAAACAAATCACTAAACAATGCAGATCCATCCTCATTTAGACCCATATCCAGTATACCCTTTCTAGCCAAAATTATTGAAAAATCTGTACAATACCAGTTGCAAGAACACATAGATGATACAAATGCACTTGATGCTCAACAATATGGGTTTCGTCAATCGCATGGAGTAGAAACACTGCTTCTAGTATTATTCGACAGACTCTATAAAGGCATTGAAAACTGCAAAAAAATGTTTGTCTTAATTTTCATCGACATATCTGCAGCCTTTGATTCAGTGAATCATAAGATCCTCATTGAAAGACTAGAAACTATAGGTATAAATGGAACCCCCCTAAAATGGTTCTCGTCTTATATATCCAACAGGATACAACAAGTATTTTGATAGAAACCTATCCAATACCTTCCCGCAGACACAAGGTATCCCACAGGGCTCAGCACTATCCGCTATATTATTTAACTTATATCTAAAACCAATTTGTGGAATATTCAGAAACATAAAATTGACTATCATCTCTATGCAGATGATATAATGCTTTATACCCAATTGGATATATGTAATCCTGACTACAGCCACATAGAAAAATGCCTTAATGAAGCACAAGAATGGCTCCAACAAAACAATATGCTTATTAATCACAAAAAAACTGAAGTTATGTTATCTCTAAAAATCCGGAGTTTAAACACCCCCCTACAATCATATTAAATAATACTACTTATAACACTAAACAAGAACTAAAGTATCTAGGTGTCACACTAGATAGTACACTTAACATGGAAACCCACCTAAGACTTTTAAATAGAACCATCTTCTACAAACTAAGAACTCTACAGCCATTACGTAACATCATTGAACTATCAGACTTTAGATCAATAATACAAGCAATCGTAATGCCACATCTGGACTACTGTAATGGCATACTTCAAGGCCTGCCCAAAAAAACAACAAATATACTTCAGATGGCACAAAATGTAACAGCCCGAATCCTAATGAATGTACCCTTCTCTGATCACATCACACCTATCCTAAGAGAACTTCACTGGTTACCGATACATGCATGCATACGCTACAAAATAATAATTACTACATTCAAACTAATAAACAATTCTGCCCCATCTTATCTGGCTACACTCATAATGCCGCAAACTACAAACAGGAAAAGACGTACTCACAACCTAAACATACTACAAACCCCCCTCTCCATTTGCAAAACAAAGGCATTCACTAGTAATAGAGCATTTACATACACTGCTCCATCACAATGGAACAAACTCCCCGACAACTTAAGAGCTAACAAAGATCTCACATCATTCCGTAAATGCCTTAAAACACATCTATTTCAAGAATACTTCAATCAGTCAGAAATAACAGAGTAATTTCCGTGATGAAAACAAATTAAAGTGAGATATTCTACCAGTTAGTTCCCCCAAGTCCATGAAAAATCAAAATAATGAACCTACTTATATTATCTGCACAAAGTATGTATATAGTTAACCAAATTCATGTATGTTAACATGTTTCCCCCCCCCCTATTTTGCTTTTAGCATTTCAGTATTTCTATCCCTATTTTTGAGTTATCCTAAACAATTTTAAACATTTAATGTTCAAACATTATGATTCTACTGTTTTATGTAATTGCTAATCTTTGCAGAGTTATTTGTTAATTGTTTCAAACGTTAAGATTTCTACTGTTTTATGTAACTGCTAATCTTTGCAGAGTTATTTGTTAATTGTAAACCGCTGCTGATCACTGGAAGGAGCGGTATAAAAATGTTCTCAAATAAATAAATAAATAAAATAAATTTTAGAAGCCTTATTTGGAAGTCTGAAAATGTCCCGAGCCATTTTAGAATGCCCCAGACTTACACATGTTCAGTACAATCATGTTCATGCTGCAAGGGGCGTGGCGGAGGTGTGTCCAGGGTGTTCCAGAAAAGATACACGTGTGCCCGATTTAGAGTGGGGCTGCAGTTTAAAACTGACGGCAGACACGTCCATGTCTATACGCACTTCTGGGCATGAACAGACATTTGAAAAATGCTATCAACAGTACAAAGAAGAGGAGAATGCCCCTCACTCCCTCAGTATTTTTCACCAACTCAAATGAACCCTAGCAGATACACAGCGAGGCCTTATTGTCTGCTGCTGTACCACTGCACACCTCCAAGTCAAAATGGCAGGTCAAGATGTGTATGCAGCAACATATACATTTGTGCGTCTCAAAATATTGGCACAGGCACGCCTATGTGACCAATACCATAAACATCTATACATTGCACATGCATGTTTTTGAAATTGGCTGGTTTTCTGCAGACGGCTGGAACCATATTTTACATGTCCCTGTCCTGCTCTATATTATGGCAGAAGTGTTTATCTTTTGGGGCAGAAATCTGATGATTTTAGATGGCATTTAACTGCACCTACCTTCACTGCTGCTCCTCCCACAGAATTTCAGACAATTTGACATCGATGTCCCAGATTTCACTTAAACAGCCTTTCTAAATTGTGCCTTATATTTTATAAAACATGTGCATATGCAACTATTCTTTCCTGTGCATACACTTACATAATTACTCCTGCCTTGGAGCTGGCAAAAATGCACGTTTCCACATTAGGAATCACCACCCAGGAAAAGGACCTGGGCATCATTGAGGATAATACATTGAAACCCTCTGCTTGTGTGTGCAGCCATGGCCAAGAAAGCAAATAGAATGCAAGGAATCATAAGAAAAGGAATGGAGAATAAGACAAGGATAATAACATCATATGGATGCGAAAGCTGGACAGTGAAAAAGGTAGACAGAAGAAAATTGATGCCTTTGAATTCTGGTGCTAGTGACGAATACTGCGTATACCATGGACTGCCCAAAGAACAAACCAGTCAGTGCTAGAGGAGATCAAACCTAAGCTTTCTTTAGAAACTCAGATGACAAGACTTCGACTTTCATACTTTGGACATATCATGCGAAGAGAGAGATCATTAGAGAAAGACATCATGCTTGGCAAGATAGAAGGTCAACGCAGAAGAGGAAGGCCAGCAATGAGATGGAGTGATACAATAACAGCAGCTATGGGTACTAGTCTGTCAACAATGAGCTTCCTGACTGAAGACCGAACACAATTTAGGACAACTATCCAGAGGGTCGCCATGTTTATGTTTATTAGTTCTTGATATACCGCCCTTTATAACATCAGGGTGGTTCACAATCAGGTTAACATTCAGAAATTGACTCCAGGCCAGAGTTTGGAAAGGAACTACAATCTTAACAGGAAAGAGAAGCAGCAAACACTCAGAGTAGACACCGACTCAACGGCACTTAACAACAACAACAACATTATAATGCCTCTGTATCACACCATGGTGTGACCATATTTTGAATACTATGTACAATTCTGTTTGCCATATATTAAAAAGGATATAGCAGAATTGGAAAAGGTTGACAGGGCAGCAACAAGAATGGTAAAGGGAATGGACGGATACCTAGCCTCAATAGAAGTATACAAAGGGACAACATAGGGAGTAGACCAACCTTGGACTTTTCAATGAAATACAATAGCACCTAATGGACTGAATCTTGAAATTGACTGGTGGAGCCTATTATAAAAGAGGTGGGATCTACAGATCAGTAAGGGGTTTGGTTGCTAGGGAAGTTTTTTTCTTAATAGTCAAAATTCAAGCACACCTGGAGTTTGTATCTGACATTACAGAGGATTAATGCCCTGTTTCAGGGACAGTAAAGTTGGGAGGATTAAACATAAGTAAACTTTAACTAAGGGAATCAATTAGCTTGAAGAAGAGCCGAGAGGACAAAGGGGCTTGAAACACAGCATCGTGTTGCGTGTTTATTCCCAATAATATGGAGCTTTATGAGGAGTAGAGAAAAGGACTGTCAAGCGACTCTTGTTGGGACGACACCAGGAACGTTAGGTGTTTTTGAAGTCTCATACAAAATAACTGCAGCTCAGATGCCAGCTCCATAAGAACTTTGCATGTAGTTGACGAGAAGGGGATGTTTGAAGTTCACCATATAGCTACAACAGTTCAACAATCAGCTAAGTATATCTTGGGGTCTACTCTCTATGTTGTCCCTTTGTATACTTCTATTGAGCATAGGTAGCCCTTTAAAAAAAGATAAAAATGGAAGGTTTTTCCAAGAAAAAGGTGATTCTTTCAAGGCAAACCATCCAACAAAAACCATTAGAATATTTCAAGGTCATAAGCTTTAGGAGTATATTGGGATCCCTTTTTCATTAAGTGATAGATTAGTAGGGGATTGGATGGTCTTTTTTGTGTATAATAATCAAGTCCTGGCAATGTCCCAGTTTTTAGACTATTCTCTATTATTTGCTTTTTTTTAAATTGGTCTTGTTTTATTTGATTTTTTTTGTGTGTCAAATATAGTCCAAAGCCATTTCACTGGGCACTTTTTTTTTAGGAGATATTGGACATTAACGGCTCGATTCTGTTCCAGACGTAAATCCCCTCTGTTTGTCTGGTCTGAACTAGGTGTACAGAGGGGATCAGAACTGAGAATAGTCCTGCACATGCAGGCCAGGACTGCGATTCTGTCCAGCCTGCACATGCAGGACTGCACCCGTCTAACTCAGTCAAGGCTCTTCAATGGAGCTGCGGTGCCATGGCATCATGTTGTCATGGCACCGCGGTTCCATTAAAGAGCCACGATGCCGGCCGCCAGAGAATAAAGTTAATTCTCTGCATTCTGACCCCCAAACTGGCCTCCTAATGCCAGGGCCGGGCTGCAGGGAATGTTCTCTGGGCCCCCCTGCCCCATCCGTGCCCCAGCAGAAAAAAAAAAGTCCTGGGAAGTTATTCAACCTTGGAGGTGGAATAACATCCCTGCACATGTTGCCGGCCTCGGACATACAGGGCCAACATTAGAATCAGCCCTGTATGTCCAGGGCAGGTGACCGCCCAGACTCCGCCCCCGGGCCACCTCTTCCTCGCTCCCCTCTAACTTCCCCGCACAACCGGCAGGGAAGTTGGTCTGGGGCAGGAGCCGCATGTATAGCGGGGACGGCCATCCCCGCTATTCGTAGGTCAGAATAACCCCCTAAGAGGTTGAACTGCAAGGGTGCCAATAAAGTTGATCAGAACTGTACTTGTAACATTGATGGCCACTGTTGGAAACAAAATACTGGGCTTGATGGACCATTGGTCTGACCCAGTATGGCATATCTTATGTTCTTATGTTCAGGCATCTACTTTATGGCACACAGAAGCATGCGTTGCCTTTGTAAAACAGAAACAACATACGTGCGTATATCCTTTCTTGCCTAGGTACTCTCTTTGAAGGTGTGAACAAACATGTGGATAAAGCTGAGCCAGTTGATATACTGTTTTTAGACTTTCAGAAAGCCTTTGACAAAGTCCTACATTAGAGACTGCTGAGGAACTGAAAAAGTAATGGTATAGGAGGCAATGTCCTATTATAGATTGGAAACTGATTGAGAGAGAAAAAAAAAGTTTGGATAAATGGTCAATTTTCTAAATGGTGGAATGTAAGTAGTGGAGTACCCCAGAGATCTGTATTGGGACCAGTGTTTTTAACATATTTATCATCTGGAATGGGGAACACCAAGCAAGGTGATGAAATTTGCAGAAGACATCAAATTGTTCAGAATTATTAAATTGCATGTAGACTGTGAGAAATTGCAGTAGGAACTTGGGAGACTAGGCGTCCAAATGGCAGAAGAAATTGAATGTGGAGAAGTCCAAAGCAATGTATGTAGGGAAGAATAACTTATACTATAGATACACAATGGTTCCACGTTAGGCTAAATAGGTTAGGGCTCTTCAGCCTGGAGAAGAAATGTCTGAGAGCGGATAAAATAGAGATCTTTAAAATCTTGAGTAGAATGAAATTGGTAGACATGAATCAATTGTACACTCTTTAGAAAAATACCACAACTAAGGAACATACCATGACACTACAAAGTAATATATTTAAAACAGATAATTAGTCTTTGGAACTCATTGCTGGAGGATATGGTAAATGCAGGTAGTGTAGCTCGATTTACAAAAGCTTGGACAAATTCCTGGAGGAAAAGTCCATAAAGTGTTAAGGTATCCCAGGAGAAAACCATTGCTTATTCCTGGGGTAAGTAGCATGGAACTGGCTAGTTTTGGGATATGTCAGGTTCTTGTGACCTTGATTTGCCACTTTTGAAAACAGGACACTGGACTCGATGGACCTTTGGTCTGACACACTATGACAGTTGTCATGTTTAAAGTGTCTAGGCAGTCAAACTGTGATTATTTTTAAGCCTAGCTTATAAGAAAAAGTAGGCACCTGATTTTCTTTATAAAATACTAGCATATGTGGCTGAAAACGTGCCTTAAGTTAAGCTGAATGGGGACATTTACACCATCCCCAGAGTTTAAATGCACATGCCTATAACCTATACTTTGTAAAATGCACAAAATCTATCCATCTATTTAACATTTATAAAGCGCTTCAAACGTACGAAGCACTGCACATACATGAAGAAAAGACAGTTCCTGCTCATCAGAGCTCACAATCTAGTCAAGAAGATCACAAAATACAAATACAATCAAGTAAGACAAAGTATACAATAAACAAGAAGAGCAAAAACAAGAATCAAGAACAGAAAGCAATAGATGAGCAATGGACCAGAGAGGGTGCATTGTGCACAGACAGAGGTAGATTGTTCCAGGCAAAGGGTGCAGCCAAGTGAAAGGAGTGAAGTCTAGAATTAGCAGTACGAGTGGAGGGCATAGATAGACGAAGGCTGTTCAAAGAGCGAAGAACGCGAGAGGGGATGTAAAGAGTGGGGGGGCTGAAGAATGAATGCATTTATAGGTCAAGAGGAGGAGTTTGAATTGGATCCAGAAGCGGATGGGAAGCCAATGAAGGGACTTAAGAAGAGGAGTGACATGGGAAAAGTGATGCTGATGGAAAATTAGTCGAACAGCAGAATGTTGAATAGATTGAAGGGGAAAGAGATGGTTTGCGGGAAAGCCAGCAAAGAGAATATTGCAGTAATCAAGACGGGAGATGATCAAGGAACGGACAATCATTTTAGTAGTGTCATCAGAAAGGAAGGGGCGAATTTTGTTAATGTTATAAAGGAAGAAACGGCAAGTCTTAGCTACGAGTTGGATATGAGTGGAGAAAGAGAGAGAGGAGTCAAAAATAACACCCAGGTTACGGGCCGAAGAGACAGGAAGGATTAAAGAGTTATCCACAGAGACTGAGAAAGGGGGTAGAGGAGGGGAGGCATTGGGGGGAAAGATAAGGAGTTCAGTCTTAGCCATATTTAATTTCAAGCGGCGGTGAGACATCCAAGTAGCAATGTCTGAAAGGCAAACAGTGATCTTGACGTGGATTGCTGGAGAGATATCAGGCGAAGAGAGGTAGATTTGAGAGTCATCAGCATAGAGATGGTAATGAAAGCCATGGGAAGAGATAAGAGCACCAAGAGATTGGGTATAGAGAGAGAAGAGGAGCGGTCCCAGGACAGAACCCTGGGGAACTCCAACTGGGAGCGGGGTGGCAGAGGAGGAGGAGCCACCAGAACACACACTAAAAGAGCGATGGGAAAGATAAGAGGAGAACCAAGACAGTACAGAGCCTCTAAAGCCGAGTGATGACAGGGTGATAAGAAGAAAGTTGTGGTCAACAGTGTCAAAAGCAGCAGAAAGATCAAGAAGGATGAGAACAGAATAAAGACCTCTGGATTTTGCTAGGAACAAGTCATTTGATACTTTAGTGAGAGCTGTTTCAGTGGAGTGCAAGGGACGGAAGACGGACTATAAAGGATCAAGAAGGGCATGAGACAAAAGGAAATCGAGATAGCGAAGGTGGACAGCACGCTCAAGTAGTTTAGAGATAAAGGGAAGGAGAGAGATGGGTCGATAGTTAAACGGACAGGTAGGATCGAGTGAGGGTTTCTTGAGGAGGGGTGTGACTAAGGCATGCTTGAAGTCAGTAGGGAAGGTAGCAGTGGAGAGGGATAGGTTGAGGATATGAGAAATGGAAAGGACCATAGAGGATGAGATGAGGCATAAGAGATGGGTGGGGATGGGGTCAGAGGAGCAGGTGGTGGGTTTGGAGGAAGAAAGAAGGAGTGCTGTTTCATCATCAGAGACCACAGGGAAGGAGGAGAGGGTAGCAGACGTTAGTGGGCAGAGATGGGAGAAAGGTGAGGTTGAAGGGGTAATGGGGAATTGGAGGGTAATCTTATGGAAGAAATCAGCTAGTGTTTGAGCAGGAAAAGAGGGAAGAATCAGAGGTGGAGGCACATTGAGGAGAGAAATGAGAGTATTAAAGAGACAATGAGGATCAGAGGTGAAAGAGTTAGTCAGATGGGTGAAGTAGGCTTGTTTGGCAAGTGCTATGGCTGATTGGAATGAGATAAGCATGAATTTAAAGTGAAGAAGTTCAGCACGGCAGCGGGATTTAAGCCAAAGATGCTCAGAAGAGAGGGAACAGGAATGCAAATATCAGGCAGTGGGTGTGAGCCAGGGCTGGGGAGAAGAACGCCTTACAGGGCGTGGGGTAAGGGGAGCAAGAGTATCCAGGGCAGAGGAGAGTGCAAAGTTATAGGATGTCACTGCCTCATCAACGTATATGGATAACAGAGAGGAGGAAAGGGGAGAAGAAATAGAGGAGGAGAGGGCTAAGGGATCAATAGCAAGCAAGTTTCTGAAAAGATTAGTGGAGACAGGACGAGGCTGAGATGGGGGATGATGAATAAGAAAACTTAAGAGGTGGTGGTCAGATAAGGGAAAGACTGAGTTGCAGAAGTTGGAGGGTGAGCAATTAGAGAAGAAAATAAGGTCAAGGCAGTGACCAAGTTGGTGAGAGGGGGCGGTGGAGCAAAGCTGAAGATTAAATGAGGAGGTAATGGAGAGGAGCTTACAAGCATGGGGATCATGTACCACAGACACATTAATAACCGGGATGTGTGGGGAGGGGGGGGGGGATAGTTAAGTTTTTGTGTTGCTGCTTAAATTGGCCCAGATACTTTTATGCACATAACTGTGTGCATTAATGCATGTCTGATTTGTGCCTCATTTACATCTATCCTTGATATACACCATGTTAGTGTGCATTAATGGCCAATGTTAATGCAGTTTACTATATTTTGGTGATCTCTGATATCCAATCTGTGTGACTAGAGAAGAGTGAAGTCTCTTTCATGTAACACCGCCTACCACTTTTCTAAAGATTTAGCTTTCCCATATTAAGAAGCGATAATACACATGGCTAGGCACTAACCTGCCTTGGACCACAAATTGCATTATCCAGCACCTCCTTCAGAAAAGGGCACATTGAAGGGGGATAAAAACATATTTATGAAGGCATGATAGTAAAAACATCAGCTGTTAAAGAAACTGAGAGAGCCTACCAAATAATTCAAAATAAATGAGCAGAGAAGCTGAGAAAGATTACGGGTCACTGAAAATGCAATTTGATTTTGAAAGGGTGTGATGATGGTTCACTGCTCCCGATGACATCACCTCATGGTGCATTTCTGTTTCTTCTCAGACATCTTGGTAATTTAGGTATTTCTTTTCTATTGATCTGAGAGAAATGTAAGTGGCTGGGTGGTTCAAATGTCACCTGCTAAAATTTGGTGATATGACAAGAGAACAAAGAGATGTCAGAACAATTTGAAGAGTTTTAAGAGCATTTGGTCTAGTAACATTTGGATATCCCATTTGTTGGACAAACACTTCACTTATCTTGCACGTTTTCTTATAATGGCAATATTTATTTAGGAACTAAAGCAAATTATTGACAAGGTATTTTGTAAAGCAAATTATCAGGCTCCACTTTGTACTAAAGTATTGCATCCTTTACTAGAACACCTGCTCTTATGGTAACCAGTGCAAGCGGAGTCGTCATCTTCAGCTGAATGGGAACAAGATGGCACCGTCCCCAAACTCTCAGCTGCAAATGAGCATTTAGTTTCTGGAACAGGCGTCTCTTCTAAACTCTTGTCAGTCACAAATTATTTTGGACACAAAGGATTACCTCTTGTGGATATTTTCAACTTTTCAAAATTCTTCCCAGAGTCAAATAGCCATAAGAACATAAGATATGCCATACTGGGTCAGACCAAGGTCCATCAAGCCCAGTATTCTGTTTCCAACAGTGGCCAATCTAGGTCATATGTACCTAGCAGTTTCCCCAAGAGACACAAGTTCCACAATGCCTGTACTGGGTCAAGCATTGATATCTTCGGTCACTTCTTAATAATGGTTTATGGACCTTTCCTCCAGGAACTTGTCCAAACCTTTTTTAAACCCAGCTACACTAACAGCCTTTACTACATCCTCCGGTAACAAATTCCAGAGTTTGATTACACGTTGAGTGAAAAAATATTTTCTTTTATTAGTCTTAAATAGTTTACCCTGTAGCTTCATTGCATGTCCCCTAGTCTTTCTATATTCTGATAAGGTAAACAATCAATCTACGTTTACCCGTTCCACTCCGTTCATTAATTTATAGACTTCTATCATATCTCCCCTCAGCCGTCTCTTTTCCAGGTTAAAGAGCCCTAACCTTTTTAGCCTTTCTTCATAGGAGTATCCTTCCATCCCCTTTACCATTTTGGTGGCTCTTCTCTGTACCTTTTCTAAAATCGCTATATCCTTTTTAAGATATGGCGACCATTTTACAGTAGGTCTAAAACAAGGGTCGCATGTGTATCCCAAGGTGTCTGGGGAATGAACCAATGTTTTTACCGAAGGATCTAGGGGGAAATATATCTGCAGGACCTTCACATTTGATTGAAGCTAATGGAAGGTAGAATAATGTTTTACATGCTCTGATAGGCACCTATATAATTGCTCCAGTGTATACAAGCATAACGTAGGGTGCTAGGAAAACATAACGTCAACTTTTATATAAAGAAGAGTGGCACTTATAGATATCTATATATGCATAGATAGAGATAGATATCTTATAAAACACACAGACAAATGCCAATTCTTACCTGCACATGCATGCACAAAGTAACTCTTGCCTCCAAGGAGGTGTAAATGTGTGGGAGCTTCTGGAGCAATTTGACACCTGCATTACTTTTATAAAATATGCACAACATAGATGTCTATGTATTTTCCTTGCCCAGGACCCTTGTTATAAAATTACTAGGGATATGCATTCATCAGCATGCATTTGGTTCATTAAGGAGACTTAAAAATGTTAGTGCAGGCAAAATTGATTGAATGCGTCTACAATCGCATGAATTAATGAATGAATGTGTCTGCATTCAATTTTCAAATGTTTATAAGTTCTAATTCAAGTTAAAAAATTGTATCTGGGTCCTTTGAGAAATAAGGGTCTATAATCAAAAATGTATGCATCCAATGCACCTCCAATACAGGGAAAGTCCAGGCATATGGCAAATTGAGAGTGGGATTTGAGGCTGTCTATAGGGAGGAGTAATGAAAGATGTTTACAGTAATATCTCCAGAATATCACTTCTTTTAACTTTGTGGAAAATGGTTACACGCTTTTCTACAGGTGGGTGTCTAATGCCAGAAAAATTGCATAAAATGTACAATTCTGTTATGGACGGCCAGGCTCTCTTCCATATAAGATGGAGAATGCATTATATTCATGGAGAAAGTAGGTGGTTTGAAGGTCTCAAGGGACCCAAAAATATTTCTACTTCACTACAATTCCCCAGCATCTTATATGAAGCAGTGAGGAGTCACGAAGCTGTGCATAGACATGGCTTCTCCTTGTAGGAGTGGGAGACTGCCTAATCCACTGGGGTTCTTGATTAGGATGAGGAAGCTTCATCTCCTCAATAAGTTGCAAAGACAGAATCTTAAAGGGCTTGTATTTGGGTTATATATGAAGGATGAACATAAGGGGTGGGGGAAGTAACGATGATGGGGAAGTTTGCTCAGTACGCTGACGGGATATAGGATGAACGTGAGATTTGTGATGTGCTGTGGATAAAGAGTTCTAGGAAGTATGGGGCCGATATTCAGCAGGAGCAACTGGTCTACTTAAAGTGCTTAGCTGCCACCATTGTTTTATTTGAATCTGGATATGCAGTACCAGAACTTATCTGGCATCCAGTGCTGAATATCCAGCTTCGCCAGTCAGCACCTTGCTAACCAGTTAGTGGCAGTAGTCAGTGGCAAGCCAGTTAAAAGGACAGCTATTCGGATGACTTAACTTTAACTGGTTAAGCTATCTGGTTAGGGCTCAATATTGCTGCTAACTGGATAGCGATTGACACTGCCCCCAATCTGCCCACAGATCATCCTGGGCAGGGATGGCACTACCATTAGCCAAACTAGGCTGTCACCTAGAGTGCTGGGCCTCTGGGGGCACTCATTGCCACTGCTATCACCCCTCTCTGGGACCGACAGCGATATCAATAGCCGCAAACGGCCCCGCGGTGCTTACCTTTAAGCTTCTGTGTGCGGGGCTGTTTGCTTCCACCCTTCTCTGACTGTCAATGTTGACTTCCTGTATGCATGGGACGTCAGCATCGGGCATCAGAGAGCAGCGGAAGCAAAGAGCCCCATGGCGCCGAAGCTTGAAGGTAGGCACCACGGGACTGTTTGCCACTATTGACGCTGCTGTCAGTCCTGGAGAGGGATGGGAGCAGAGGCAATGGGCACCATGGGGGGAGGGGGAGTGCGCAAGGGATGAGATTTGCCTAGGGCACCTCATCTCCTTGCCACAGCCCTGACCCTGGGTTTCTACACAATCTGTGTGGATATTCAGTGGCACCAACCGGCCCCAATGTATTTATGGGGTCATTTTGAGCCATGAATAGCAGGGGTGGATGTCCTATTGGGATGTCCATCCCCGCTATTCGTGCCCTTTCCGGGTCCCATCCTCCTTCCCCACGCATTGTACGGAGAAGTTAGATGGGGTGGTCGTCATCCCCGGACATATAGGGCTGATACTAATGTCAGCCCTGTTCGTCCAGGGCCGGAGACTTGAACAGGGAACCTATTCCACCTCGAAGGTGGAATAAGTTCCCTAGTCATTGAGGAATGGCGGTCTCAGGGCATGGAAGGGGCAAGGGGGCCCGAGTACATTTCCCACAGCCTGACCTTGGCTTTAGGAGGCCAGATCGTGGGTGAGGCTGCGGGGAAAGCATTGCAGGAGCCGGTAGACGGGGATTGCGGTTTTACAATGGAGCTGCAGTGTCATTGCAACCTGACGCCATGGTGCTGGGGTTCCAATGTAAAGCCCAAACTGAGTTAGTCGGGCAAGGCCTGTATGTGCACGCCAGGCTGAATCATGGTTCTGGCCTGCATGTACAGGCCTGTTTGCGATTCTGATCCTGCAGGGATCAGAATCGCAAATCCCTCTGTGCATCCGGATCCGGCTGGGTGCACAGAGGGCTTCTACGTCTGGGATGGAATCGAGCCTTTAGAGTGCATAGCTGGGAGAGAGGATGGTCATCGGAGAGGTAAAGCAGCTGGGGGAAGAGCTGTAATACTGTATGTTAAGAGTTTGAATAATCACGATTGAAATTCTGTACATTTTTGTAAGCTGAAATGTGAAACAAGAATCACCTCCCCAAGCATCAAATCAAATTTTCCAAAAACAAATCAACTTTTGTTTATGCATCTACATATTATCCTCCCTATAAAAATGTTTCTGGCCATGCATTCTAGTGGAAATACTTTGCTGTTTTTATTTCATCGCTGATTGACTAAATAATCAATAAAAGACCGATTCTATAATTAATCTTCATATTGCCACATTACCTTGTACCACACAACGTCCATCTCTTGATTTGGTGTTTTGTAATCCTCTATGTCTGGACAAGGTACCTCCTTTCTCTTGGTGACATCGGCCTTTATCAAATATCGGACTTGACTATTGTAGCAAAGTCCTGATTCATTCTCAGCCACAACCAAGGACATGGATACCTTCATACAATACGTTGAGTTTCTGCAGGAATGGAAAACAGCTTTAGCTTGGTGCCCCAATCTGTTTGAAGTGCAAAAGGCTGACTTTGGTTTTGAAAGTGACTCGACTAAGGAATCTGAATAGAAAAACAGAGTTGTTTCAGTTTAACTGGAAAAATACAACACTAGGCGGGAACATTTTTTGTTTTGCTTTAAATAGACATTTCAGTTAATGTTTATATGATGTAATGATATAACTGATTTAAAGTTTATGCAATTGTGAACATTACATGTTATTTGTAGTCCACTTTGAACTAAAGCAATAAGCTGGGATATAAATTGATTAAATATATAAAAATAAATCATGCTTATATCTTCAAACATGAGCCATGCTCGTTTCTACTGAAATCAGAAGAGTCAAAATGTGCATTTTTTAATTTTATTTATTTATTTTCTCTTATATACTGTGCTATTCTGCATCAGTGCGGTTTACATTGAACAAACTGAAATTACATTGAACAGGGCATTATAACTTGGAGATAACTATTTTACAGGGAACAGGGGCTATGGAGGGTTAAGTGACTTGCCCAAGACCACAAGGAGCACCTGTGGGACTAGAAACCCCAGTCCTTCCAGCCCAAGGTTGCTGTCCTCTAGTGGGATTTGAACCCCTGACCTTCCAGCCTGAAGTACCTTGCCCCAACCACTAGGCTACTCCTCCACTCCATTTGTTTCAACTTCTAAAAAGGAACACACACAATAAAAGAATATGGATTTCTATGTGTTCCTATCAATAAATACAGCATTGCACAACATAAATACTTCAAAGTCACTGCCTCCAAGGAGCTTTAAAATTTGATCAAGCATTTGATGGATTTATCAGAAAATAGACAGAGAGAGAGACTGAACAATCACTGTCTGTAAATTCCACCCATATTCCAGGTATTTACCCTGAAGCAGAATGTAGGAGACTGAAGTATAAATGGAAAATCTCTCGTACAATCACAATACAATGAACTCCAACCATAGACCAAGTTTTGGTCTATGGGTGCAATTATGAGCATTAGTATGCGTTGTGATTTTTTAGCCCAATATGCACAACTTCAATCTCGAGAGATTCACAGCTCTGTACAAACTACTAAGCTGCATGGACAGTCTCACAAGGAGTAGAGCTGTTAAAGCAAGCAGGAGTATGAGAGCAAATGCTAGGAAGTGATGCAGCATTTACAAAATGTTTGATCACAGTAGATAGGAATGGCTAGACAGAACTTGATGGCCTTCAGGTTCTTATTTACCAAAAGCTGCTATTTGCTCCAGGCCTGTTATTAAAAGTGATTAACACATTGAATATCCAGATTTACTGTTCAGCATCAGCAGCTAGCCAAATTAGTAGCACTAGCCCCTGGTGCTGAATATCAGACCCCCCCCCATATTTAGCAGACATTCAACACCTCTATTTAGGTACCTTAAGTAAGCTCATAAATTTGTTTATTTAATAGGTTGCTTTTATCACTTTAGACAAAGTGGTTTACATTGTAACTTAAACTTGGTAATGTGCATTGAACAGGGACATTGATAACTTAGATTCTTCTGAGGCAATGGAGGGTTAAGTGACTTGCCCAAGGTCATAAGAAGTGCTAGTGGGAATTAAACACTGGTGTCTTGGTTCTCAAGCCAGTGCTCTAACCACTAAGCTACTCCTCCACATTTCAGCTGATATTCAGCTACTACATTTTAGGCTGAATCTAGGCCTCTAAATTAAAGTTTAGGTGTCTTTAAAATAAGGGGCCCTTTTACTAAAGTGTGCTATACAGTTAATGTACAATTTGACATATTAAGGAGTCAAATGAGTGGGTTGGGGGGGGAGCACATTGCATTAACATAGGAAGACACATCTTGGGGCTTGTTTACAAAGCCGCGGTAGCGGTTTCCGATCGTTATTGGAGCTGCGGCCACACTGATTTCAATGGGACCGCGGCTCCGATAACGATCGGAAACCGCTACCGCAGCTTTGTAAACAAGCCCCCTTGTGTTAATAGTTAATTGTGCAATTAGTCAATGAGTACTGTTAGACGCACCTGTGGTAACTGCTGACCACGTCACTGACAGTTACCGTGGAGGTGTTGCACCTAATTCATGTTAGTTTTGTGCTAAATAAAACTTAAAAACAAAAACCTAATACACATTAGTAAAACGTCCCCTAAAAGATCTAAAGTTAGACTTGCTATTGATTTTCCTAAATTCAAATGCCTAGGTTAGATGCCCAGCGCTGTAAATCAGCACTGAGCAACTGTCATGCATTGGCTTGTCCCAAGGTGTGTTGTGCAAATTTAGGAGCCCTAAATCTAGGTGCTCAGCTGGGGCAAATTTTTATTTTGTTTGATCTGGGCAAGTCAATCTTTTGAATATCAGCCTATATAGCAATGGACAGTATTGTGCAATGCTAGAAAGAATGGACCATTACACGCATTCTGGTGAACACATTTCAAAGGGAGAATGTAATGAACTATTCTTTAAGTAAGTGAACATGCGATATATCTTTCGGGCCAAAATGGCATGATATGACTAACTCCAAATTTCAAATTTCAATTTAACATTTTGGGTTGGCAAATTAGATAAATATTTTTATTTCTTTCTGAGGTCTTTGAAAGTTCATCAATACTAAAATCGAAAAAGTAGAATATTATCTGTTTAAAAATGTGTTTAAATAGATTATTATAATACCTGATATATAAAAATGGGCATGTTTACTAAGGGGGTCATTTTAGAAGCCCTATTTGTGCTTTCAGCATCTGAAAATGGGTATAGAGATGTTTCCAGAGCCATTTTAGAAGCTGTCTCTGGGGATGTCCAAGTCTGAATAGGGGTGTGGTGGAGGCATGCGGCTGGGGCATTCCCAGGAACCTGGACGTCCCCTCCTGATCTCAGAAACATCCAACATCGCGTCTAAGTTTTGAACTGCATCTGAAAAGTGGTCATTTTGGTTGCAAAGCATCCAGAAGGAGTACAGACGATAGCTGTGTACTCAAAACAATGTCAACCACAGCAGCAGTGGGATTTGAACCCTGACTGCCCTGTCCCTAGCCTACTAGTCTAATCATTAGGCTATCCCAGATGTCCAAGTTCTGAACTATGGTTCTGGGGATATCTATGTAGACACCCTTGCAAACGTCCATATCAAGTATGCCCATGTTTGTGAAATTGGGTCTGCACCTGAACATTCCAGCTTTTTCTTTTTTTCAGATGTTCTGGCTTAGACGCACCCGAGTGCACTTGGATGTCACTTCTAAAACTCCCCTCCACAGGTTAACACATGTTAGTTAATGACATTAGTGCACATTAAGTACCAGAGCCCAAAGAATATTTTTTTGCAAGTAGTAGTGATTAATGAACACACATTCCCTGTAATATATCAATGTCTGTGCCAGAGTCAAAACTGACAATCGTATTAAAGTATTTAGTACAAATTTTAATGGACTGTAATTAAGCAACTGATAGAAAGATTTATTCTAAAAGAAATTGTGATCATCTAAAGCAAATTTTCTATATGACATTTATTGCAACTGATTTTAAGAAATTAATCTAGGCAAATGGCCTTTAAAAGCTTCTCATGGCAATGTTGCTTTATTTTGCACGTACATAGTAATAATAATAATAATAATAATAATTAACATTTATAAAGCACTACCAGTCGTACGCAGCACTGTACAAACATATAAGAGTGACAGTCCCTGCTCATCGGAGATTACAATCTAATCAAAACGAGAAACACACATTGCGTTACATTACACTACATTACATTGCAATTACATTGGGCAACATGGGTAACATTACATTACATCATATGATACAATTAAAGATGCTTACATGGTGATGATTCTCATGGTTCCATTGCATCTGGCCAGGTCATCAGTGGAGTTTTTGGAGTGGGGAGGGGAGGAGGATGTGGCCAAACCACAGTGACCCGCCAGGCGCGGGCATGCCTAGGAGCGCTTACTTTTAAAAGTGCTGCCTGCCCAGTGTTTCTTCGGCCCGATTGGCCATGTGGTGGGGAGCAGGGAGGAGCATACCTGCCTGCTCCCTTCTCCGTCATCGTACGTAGCCCTCTCTTTGTGTGCTTACTTTCCATACTATATTTTAAAGCTACAAATGTGATTTTAAGTACTATATTTAAATTTCATTTGATTATTGACCTAATATTTATTCAGCACAAGACAATGGTTCATAGTAGGAGGGATGTCCATAATAGGGAATCCTATTTTATTGCATATCATTTTTAATCTGAATAAAACACTGAAAAATCTGTGTGGCTGGCTTCAAGTCAGTAACTTGGAAGGAAGGCATCTTGCAGAAGAGTCATCATATCTCCATGGAGGTTGGTTCTAGCCAGCCTGCCCTTAACTCTGCTGATGATCTTCCCGACTTGCCCAAAATTTGTCTGTTTTGAACTCCATGGAAAATGCTAACTAGATTTTTTGCCTTGTGAATCTATTGACTCTTGCGGTAGAGATTTATTCCAAAGATTTTTTTCCCATGTTCTTGTGCCAGAAATTCTGTGAAACCATGTCAAAATACCCTATCAGAGACATTTACCAAGTCTAATCTATATTCTGGTTGTCCAATTAAAGATGATCAAACAGGATCTGTATTAGGCTTGGTAAACATCTTTGATAGTATGCCTAGACATGGGACCCCTTTTACTAAACACTTAGCAGGTGCTATCTGCTGCATGATCCTTTTTAATCCTATGGTTTTGTGGCAGATAGCACCTGCTAAGTGTTAGTAAAAGGGCCCCAGGGTTTCACAGAATTTCTGGTACAAGAACATGGCAAAAGTAAAATCTTTGGATTAAATCTTTACAGCAGGAGTCAACAAATTCACAAGACAAAAAAAATCACTTAGCATTTTCCATACATCTACAGAGCAGACAAACTTTGGGCCAATCACAAAATGGGAAAAAAAGGATCATCAGCAGTAAAAGAGCAGGCTGGCTATAGCCAGCCCCCATGGAAATGTGATGGCTCTTTTGTAAGATGCTCTGCCTCATAATCCAAAGCTCTCTGGTTCAACACCAGCCTCTGATTGTGAGAAAAATAAGCCAGTTGGGTTTTTTATTTTCCTGAAAGCTACAGTAATCTTTCAGCTACGTTTTTTTTTTTTTTTTTTTTTTTTACTTAGACAGCAGTTATAGCTACCTCTTTAATTAAGTTGCCCTGAAATGAAAATTTATAAAAACAAAGCAAAACTCTTGTCTTGCTGGTGATCTTCATTCCTATTTCCTGACTGGTCCAAAATTTGTCTGATCTGGAGCTCTATAAAAATGCTAACTGGATTTTTTTACTTTGTGAATCTATTGACTCCTGCTGTAGAGATTTACCCCAAAGGCTTTTCTTTTGCCATGTTCTTGTACCAGAAATTCTGTGAAATGTTGAAGTAGACTACTATCAGAAATGTTTACCAAGCCTATCCAGATACTGTTTGATCATCACTAATTGGATAACCAGGATCTAAATTAGACATGGTAAATGTCTTTGATAGACTGTGAAACCATGTCTAAGTATGCTTTCTGGTACAAGAACATGGCAAAAAAATCTTTGAAGTAAATTTCTATAGCAGGAGTCAATAGAGTCATAAGGCAACAAATCCAGCTAGCATTTCCATAGAGCTGCAGACCTGACACATGAGTTAAAAACAGGCTGGCTAAAACTAGACCCCCATGGAGACGTGATGGCTCTTTTGCAAGCTGCTTGCCTTCTAACACAAAGGTCACTTGTTTGATACCAGTCTCAGAGTGTAAAAAGAAAAAAAGTCAATTGGGAGTTTTTATTTACCTGAAACCTCTAGCAACCTTTATTTTTCATTTGAGCAGCAACCATAGTTACCTCTTTAATTAATAAAATTGCACTGAAATGAACATTTATAAAAATGAAATGAAAAAAGGAACATTTATTAAAAGTAAATAAAATAAAACAAAACAAACTGCAAATGACACAGGAAATGAAATATTTTTGACTGCACACCCCTTCAGAGTTCATTTCCCATGATAGATTTACTGCAACACAAACCCTAACACAGACACTTAAGTAACTCAAAATTTACTATCTGAATTAAAAGCACAGGGAAAGTGAGGATCTGCTAGAAAGATTAAATTATTTGACAAGTTTCTATAAAGGAAAAGATGCCACCGAATAAGCAGTTCAAGGTCAAGAGACCACAATATAAATGTGGAAGAAGGGCTTCTCAGAGGAAATGTGAAGAATGTCTTTATGAGAGAATAGTGGGTGCCTGGAATTGCCTACTAGCAGAAATTGTAGTACACACCAACATATTGTTAGAACTCAGTACTTTTTGAGACACCTACCAGGCAAAGTGGTAAGAGCCAGAGAGGTAGATGACAAAAGACTAAATTGAGCTTCCAGTGATCAAGTAGGGACAACAGGGTAGAGCTGGGTAGCCTAGTGACATTGAATGGAGATTATTTTAGAATAGGGGCTTTTCAGACGTGGGGATGTTCACCACATTTAAAATCCCTGGAGGCATGATAGAGGCAGGAAAAGGGAATGGTTTGAGTAGGCCTATAATGTAGACGTAGATTACCTATTTTACTAAGGGAATTCGTGTCTCTTAGAAGAACCCTAGATGTCAGCATTTACACCTTCACCTAGACATATATAATTATCTGCTGGCAAGGGTTGCTGTGAATGTTGAGATCTGGCATCCCCATCACCCTAACCTCAGATCCTCCTGACAGTTCTGGAACTTGAACTCCTACCCTGCCCCCTGAAACACATAGCTAGAGCCTCCACCCCTAAAGAAGAAATGACTCTACTACCTTCCAACAAAGCCAATCTGATTACCCCTTCCCCCAAGGGTCCCCTTGGAATGAACATCCCCCATACTTGACCTCCCTCCAGCAACTCAGCCAAGCAGAAATCCTAGTGGCCATCTGCAGCATTTTTGATCTGTCCGTGTGCTGATAAGGAGTGAGCAGTCATTGTTCCTTCTCCCACTAACCACCAATGAACCCTGGTAAGTGTGGAGACAGAAATAGAGCTGGGGGGTCTTCTAGAGAAGCTAAGGGAGGTCAGAGTTGCTAGGGAATTTGGGAAAGTTCATTTTGGGGGGAGCCCTTGGGAAGTAGGGGGATCGGATCTGCTTTGGGGGAGTGGGTCTTGCTATGTGCTTTGGGGGGCTGGGAGAGAAGATTAAGGTTGAGATCTGAGGCCAGCATAGGAGAGGGACTAAAGTCAGATGAGTGATTGGGGGATGGATATGTGTGTCATCACAGTGGGAGCAGCAATTTTAAGGGGCTGCTCCCATTTGAGTTTTTTTAACCTTTTATTTTCACTAGTGGAGATTCGTAAACCCACTGTTCCACTAGATGTGGAGAGGCACACTCATGCAGTCCTGCAGCTATTTACAAGAGGCTCTACATCTGGCAGAGCCTTTATAAAACAACATGGGGATTCTCCATGTCCCGACTTGAATGTATGAATTCTTTTCTCCATGCCCTATCTAAAATCTGCTTTATGTCTACAACAATGTCACTATAGTGTCTATGTACTAAAATGTATTAGGTATTATGCATGCCTATATTAAAGGTATGTTTTTCTTAAGACAGACCCCTGCATTAGCCTGTACAAGCAGATGATGAGTAATTAAATCAAGGTAGTGCAAATCATATGGAACCCGATCCCCGAAGGGGCACATCCGGGCTGTCTGGATGGCCTTGAGCAGGATGAGCCCATCAGCACCTGATTCTGTACTACGGGAGTAAGACGTTCCTACAGATATTGGATTGGGCACTGGGAGATGGCCCGTCATTCCCGTGGCACAACCTGCCCTCTGTCATTGGGACACTGGTTTCCCCACCGCCCAATTCCGGTGGGGGTATCTAGGGCCCAGATGGGATGGCAGGGGCTCACCAGGCTTGCCGCTGTTCCTGCTGGGGGGCTGGCCAGTGCTTATTTCACCTCCTGTAGGCTCAAATCCACCTATAAAGTGTTCCCAAATATCACCAATGAATGGCTACAGTTGCTTGGCTACAAAAACTCTTTATTTGGCAAAGCAAAATAATTGTAAATGCAGATAGCAAATGTCTGTCTGATAGATGGCAGACAACGTTCCTTCTATAAGCAGAGAAGAAAAGCTGCCCCTGATGCTCTATAGTTGCCTTCTTATATACCTCTCTGTAACAAAGTTCCAGAAAGTTCTGCATATTCTTGCAAGTCTCTTTCCCTGGGACCCTCCCATGTTTATCAGTTTTCGCAGCTTGTGTTTCAAGGTCTGCTTATCTGTGCAGTTGACCGTAACCCTCTGCCTCTTCCTGTGTTATTCCATTTCCTGGCACTAATTGCAATCTTCAGGGCTCAGAGTATTTGTGCTCATTATTTCTAGCTTGGCCTGTATTTTTCTGGGCCCAAACTCTGCACATTCCTGTCCAGAGTGTGGACATTCAAACTATCACACAGTGCTCCATGTACTCTATTTCGCAGCCCACATGTTTTCTTCTGTGCCGGCCATATGTTGCTGTGTGCATTGCAAGCAGGCAAGGGTGCAGTCATATAAAGCAAACATATTAAGCAGACCTGAGCCAATTATCCCTTCACTCTGAGGTGGAATAAACTGGCCATCCCCCCTGTGCTCTCCAGACATACAGGGCCATGACCAGAATTGGCCCTGTACGTCTGAGTGACAGAAACACCCTTACGCCACCCCTGTCCTCCGCAGCATGCACAGTGGCTTTGTGTGTGCAGAGGGGCCAGAAGGCGGCATACGGTGAAGGTGGATAGCAGGGCTGGATGTCCTGCCAGGACGTACAGCCCCACTATTCGCCTTCCTGGATCGGGCACATAACGTATTAGCCTGAAGGTAGCACTTAAACATTACATATCAGGAAAATGCAGTTGTCTTTGTTTTAGCCAGCTATGGCGAGGCCAGTCCTAAAGGGGCATGAACCTTTCCCTACTCCAAACAGATAAATGAAGGGGCCTTCATTGGTCTTCATTCCTCCTCTGCCAGGTGCCCACCTCCCTGCCTACCCATTTTGACATTATCAATGGCAAGAAAGGATCAGCTGGCACCATTTTGAACTTAGCACAAGTAGGATAGGAAGGAAAGGACCTCCTTCCTGTGCCCAACTTACAAATGACAACATCAGAAGGAGTAGGCAGGATGGGGAAGGTGGCAATCTGATAAGGGAGTGTAGGGTACTGTGGGGATCAGTGGTCTGAGGCTCTTTTCCTGTAAGAGGTGATACAGTAATCAAAACAAAAAACCCTTTCATTTCTCTTAAGGGGGTGAGGGTGAGGATCAAAGCAACAAGGTCCATTCTCTTTTATGCTGAGCTTGGGCAGGATCGGGCCATCAAATCCTTTTTTTTTTTCATGTTAAGGGGTGGCAGAAATGACTGAAGCCACTTTCAGGATTGGCATTACCATCACTTGTAGCACAAATATTAATGCTTAATGTACCAAAGGCTTTATGATCTTTAATGCATAATGCATCTTCTGATAATACCCTTTTTAAAATTAAAACCATTAACCCTCAATAGTAGTTCAATATTAATGCTATTTAATCAGAGTGTAATAAACATATAACAAAGAGGAGCCCTCTAAATCTCTGAACCCTGCAGACAACCCAGACCCAAAAAAGGGTCAAAAATACTTCTAAGGAGCCATATATACCACTATATTTAATATGGATAATGGGAAAGGAAGCGTCAGATCAGGGCTAATAGCTGCACCCAGTGTGACAAAAGCCATAATAGCATGCTAGTAATTCCCCTCAGCCCTTCATTCATCGGTTTCTATGGTATGGTGTACATTTTTTAAAGTTTTTCAATGCATTTAAATAAATCAAAAAACCTCCACCAACACTTAGCTTAAAGTGAAATCCCATTAAAGTCCAGACTCCTAGACATGGCACCGAACCGCAAGAGACTGAAATGTTGACTCGAGTTTTGCCCACTCGTGAACAGGCTACTTGAGGATATGTCTTACGGTGTCTACAAAGGAGGTCAAGCAGGAAACCTGCCGGCAAAAGTTCAAGCAATTTAAATGGAAAACTAGCAGCATTCAGACAGACCAATCAGCAACCAGACAGCAAGCTCAGAGGGCTGTGAACCAATCCAATGATTCATTCAGCCCCATTGAACAGACAGTATTCAACATAAAAAAAGATTTGAGAGAGGCTGAAGCAGTAGTGGTTGCGCTTTATTGATGATATATTTTGTACATGGCACAGTACCTAAACCTCTCTCGAATCTTTCACCAACTGGCTTAGTCAACAAGACAACAATTTACAGTAACTCATTCCACAGTGCAAGTGTCTTTGTTGGATGTGTTTCTTGTTGTGAAAGAGGTTTTGCTGAGCACATCTTTGCATAGGAAGACAGTGGACCATAATAAACTGTTACATTTTGAATCTCATCATCCTTTTAAACTCAAACAAGCTCTTCCTATTGGTCAATTTTTACGACTACGTCAAGTGTGTTCAGAGGTGGAAGAGTTCCATGTTCAAGCAAAAATATTGAAGTGCTGTCTGCTCCAGAGAGGATATCCGCAGAGGGTGATATGACAAGCTTATTTAAGGGCAAAATATGCTAACAGATCTTTGTTGTTTCAGAGACAAATTAAGAATTCTGTTAACAAGTTTGTTTTCTTCATTACACAGATCATGCACAAGTGTTAGCTAAAAGCATTTATTGTCACTGCCATGTTTTACAATTACATAAAGTTTTTCAGAGTGGTCCCTGTATTGCGTTTACATGGGCAAAGAATCTACGATACACTCTGGTGCATACAGAGAGTTTGTACCATCATATTGACATTTCTACTCAGGGTTGCCATGCTCCTTGTGGTCACTGTTCAATGTGTGTTAATACATTGTCTACAAGCAAATGGACTCATCCTCAGTCTGGGGTCACTTATAGGCTGAAGTCTACTACATCATGTCAGTCTCAAGTTCAAGGTGCTCGCAATCACCCATAGAGCACTTAACACCTCCTCAGACCAACTCCAATCACTTATCAGATGACAACAACAGACTTTGTAGACAGAGAATGTCAAATATTCTTCTCCTTCCCATGCAGATATGGAAGAGTTCACAATGCACCATTTGGAACCAGCTACCCCTACATTACGTTGCATTCAATCTCATATCCTATTCAAAAAACACCTCAAGACATATCTCTTTGAAGAATACTATGGTCCATACCTTACAACCAACCCCCAGCAAGAGCACCCCTGACTCCTACATACTATCCCCATTACCCCCCTCCTAAACCCCTAGGGCTGGCCAACCCCCTCTATTACTCTCACCCCTTAAACACCTAAAGCTTTTCAATCCCTCTCTATTACTCCCACCCCCTCTTCACCTCATCACCTCTAAAACCTCCAGCATGACCTATGCTTGCCATACTTCATACCCTTTACTGTATCACAGGTTCACTGTAATATAGGTTATTTTATTCCTGTTTTTTTTACCCCTTTCCTTTTGTTGCTTGCCATTCCAACTTTAAGTTGCCTGCATGACTTCATGTTTTAAATTGTTCCATGTAAACCATTTTGCCTGGTAGAAAATTGGTATAGAAAAAAAACCCAGTTAAATAAATAAACAAATAAATAAATGTAACATTCCTGCCACTGTTCCACTCTGCAGGTGACAGGGCATACCCTCTGAGGGAGTGGCTCATGACCACCTCGTCCACCCACACACCCCGGCAGAGGTAAGGTACAACCGGTCGCACCAGCTGACATGCTCCATCATAGAGCATACATTTGGCCTACTGATGAGCCGCATCTGCTGCCTTGCCGGTCTGGTGGGGAGTTGCTCCACACCCCAGCCAAAGTGTGCAGGATATTCCTGGTGTGCTGCATAATTACACCCTGCGTTGGGGGCAGCCCGCGCCAGATGCAGCAGTCAACAAGTCCGATGGTGAGGTGGATGAGATGGTGGCCCCCCAGCTGTTGCATGCTACCTCCCAATGACGTGCAGTGGCGACTCAGAGATCCCTTGTGGAGGTGCACTTTATGTGAGGTAGACTGCTTCTTCTGGCATAACTGTGGGGTGGGTGGCAGGGCTGGGCATCGACAGGCAGCCCACGTGTGCACACATCTCGGTCTGCTGTCCTGTGAGTCTTTGCAGCCACTGCAGCCAGTTCCCACCCCACCCACACACCCCCCCCCCATCTGCCAATGCATACTTTCTGGTACCCGGTGCATGGCCCCCCACCCATACCCAGCCACACATGTGCCCCAACACAGGGCGTACCCCTAAACTTCATGCAGGCACCCTGGCACAGCCCAGCACATGTTCCACCGCACACCCACACAGCGGTGTCACCCCCTTCTACCCCAGCATAACGCTGGCTTACACATCCAGTCCAGCCCTGGTCATCTGCAGACACACCAAGCTGCAGCCCCAGCTCATCCAGCGCATGGGGACATCTGATGCAGTGCTGCTGCATCCCCTGTACCCCTGCCCCAGCTGGCCAGGCAACTGGGGATGCCCGCCCCACCATTGCAACCAGTGGCAGTCAGACAGGCACACTGTGTACAAGGGGGGCACCTGCCCAGGCACCCCATCCTCCCTCCCATACACGGTTCGGTGCTATGCCCATTGCTCTGATTTGGCCATCAGGCACCTGCTGTTACCCCACATTCCTGGTGCCTGCATGGGGGTTGTGATCCATGACTGAACATACCCTTCCCAGCCACAAATTTGGGTCCTGTGTGCTTCCATGCCCCCTGTGGCCCCTATGTGGATATACACACAAACACAGTGATCTATGTTTATTGGGTTTTATTTATGGCACAGCAGCATACAGAGGCACGAATGGCCATGTGCTGACTCAGTCACCCCCCAATTCTGGGCACCTAGTTCTGGCCACTCATCCCATTGACCTAGGTGGGGACAGGAGCACCTCTGTGAGTCGCTGCACTGTCTGGATGAGGGCCTGGAGGTCACTCCTGATGCCCTGAAGGTGCTCCACTATGCATTCCAGGGACTCTGCTGCTGCAGGGGTCTGCTCCATGACACCCATGGTGCCCATGCCATGCTGTGGTGTGCCTGCCTTTAAGAACATAAGAACATAAGATATGCCTTACTGGGTCAGACCAAGGTCTATCAAGCCCAGTAATCCTGTTTCCAACAGTGGCCAATCTAGGTCATACGTACCTAGCAGTTTCCCCAAAAGAAACAGGTTCCACAATGCTTGTATTGGGTCAAGCATTGATATCCTGGGTCCCTTCTTAATAATGGTTTATGGACCTTTCCTCCAGGAACTTGCCCAAGTCTTTTTTAAACCCAGCTACACTAACTGGTAACAAATTCCAGAGTTTGATTACACGTTGAGTGAAAAAATATTTTCTTTTATTAGTTTTAAATAGTTTACCCTGTAGCTTCATTGCAGTTTTCCCTAGTCTTTCTATCTTCTCAAATTCTCCCTTTGCCTGCTTTATCAATGCCTTGCATTTAACTTGCCAGTGCTTGTGCTGTTTCCAGGTTTCATCGTTTGGCTCTTTTTTCCATTTCCTGAAAGATGCTTTTTTGGTAACAGCAGCCTCTCTGACCTCACCTTTAAACCAAGCTGGCAGTTTTTTTGACTTCCTTCCACTTTTCTTAAAGCGTGGAATACAGTTGGTCTGGACTTCCAAGATAGTATTTTTCAACAACACCCAAGCTTGATGTAAGTCTTTAACCTTTGCAACTGCTCCTTTTAGTTTTTTCTTAACTATTTTCCTCATTTTATCATAGTCTCCCTTTCGAAAGTTAAAAGGTAGTACTGTGGATTTCCTTACTATCCCTCCTCCACTAATTAAATCAAACGCCAAGTGGCCCCAACATCCTTATCTCTTGCACCAGATCTGGTGTTCCACTAAGGACTAGGTCCAATATGGCTTCCCCTCTGGTCGGTTCATGAACCAGCTGCTCCAAGAAGCAGTCATTTATTTCATCTAGGAACTTTATCTCCCTAGCATGTCCTGCTGTGACACTGATCCAGTCGATACCGGGGTAATTGAAATCACCCATTATTATTACTGTGCTGTAACGTTTGTTAGCTTCTTGATTTCTTTGAGCATTTCATCATCCATTTGTTCATTCTGGCCAGTTGGTCGATAGTACACACCCACTGCCATCACCTTCCCCTTTTTCCATGGAATTTCAATCCATAGAGATTCTACAGCAAATTTTGTTTCCTGCAAAACCTTAATCCTTTCTGACTCAATGCCCTCTCTAACATAGAGCGCAACCCCTCCACCAATTTGATCAGCTCTATCATTACGATATATTTTGTACCCAGGTATCATAGTGTCCCACTGGTTGTTCTCCTTCTCTGAGATTTCAATCATATCTAACCTCTCATTTAGTGCTATATATTCTAACTTTCCCATCTTATTTTTTAAACTTCTAGCATTTGCATACAAGCATTTTAGAGACTGTATTTTATTCATATTAATTTGGCTATTGGTAGGCATGGGTAATTTGGGATCTTTAAGCTCTGTCTGCTCCATACTCGAGGGCATTTGGACTACTTTACTCTTTTTTTGGAACCTCTCTGCTTTTGGTAAAATCCTTCAAGGATACATTCTTCCGAACCATTCGCTCTTGTGCGACTGTCGGCTTTCCCCTATTATCTAGTTTAAAACGTGCTCTATCTCTTTTTTAAAGGTTAATGCCAGCAGACTGGTTCCATCCTGGTTAAGGTGAAGCCTATCCCTTTGGAAGAGCCCCTCCTTTCCCCAGAATGTTCCCCAATTCCTAATAAATTCAAAACCCTCATCCTTGCATCATCGTCTCATCCACACATTGAGACTCCGAAGCTCTGCCTGCCTTTTGGGCCCTGCACGTGGAACTGGAAGCATTTCGGAGAACGCTACCCTGGAAGTTCTGGATTTCACCTTCCTACGTAAAAGCCTAAATTTAGCCTCCAGAACCTCCCTACCACATTTTCCTATGTCATTGGTACCAACATGTACCAAGACAGCAGACTCCTCCCCTGCACTATCTAAGACCTTATCTAGGTGGTGCGTGAGGTCCGCTACCTTCGCACCAGGCAGGCATGTTACCAGGCGATCCTCACGTCCATCAGCCACCCAGCTATCTACATGCCTAATGATTGAATCGCCAACTATAACAGCTGTCCTAACCCTTTCCTCATGGGCACATGGCCCTGGAGAAACTTCCTTGGTGCGAGAGGGTTTTACATCACCTGAAGGACAGGTCCTAGTTACAGGATCACTTCCTGCCACACCAGAATGATATTCTCCTGTCACGTGACCTCTCTTCTCCATGGCAACAGGGATGTTGCCAGACTGGAGGTGGGACTTCAGGACTATATCCCTGTAGGTCTCATCTATGTACCTCTTTGTCTTTCTTATGTCTTCCAAGTCTGCTACTCTAGCCTCTAGAGAACAGACTCATTTCCTGAGAGCAAAGAGCTCTTTGCACCCAGTGCACACGTAAGACCTCGCACCAACTGGGAGAAAATCATACATGTGGCACTCAATGCAAAAGACTGGAAAGCCCCCCATCTTGCTGCTGGACTGCTGTCTGCATCTTAGTTTTAAGCTTGTGTTTAGATCTTTAAGTTCTATACTTACTAAGGGTTGCTATGGATACTTATACTAATAAAGGTATACCTAATATGTTTAATTTACCTTGTTCACCTGAAGCTTAATTAATCTCAGGTCCTTAGTGTATGACTGATTTGGATAACGAGCTGCACCTGAGAGCACCTCCTTTCCTTTTATATGTGTAAGTACCTATAAAGCTACAATTATCCCAGGGGTGGGTGGGTGTTGGGGAGGGAGGGAGGGAGGGAAATAACACTTATTAAAGGAGGGCTGCTACACAGTACCCTGTCCGGTGCTTCTGAGATAAGCTGTAACCAATTCCTTGCTTGGATAGAAGGAGTCTTTCAAAATGGCCTTTTGACCTGCTACCTGGCATTAACACCTATTGAAAAGGTTTTACAGGTCTCTTGCCCCCTAGGTAGAAGGCCTCTTTGTAAAGGTCTCTAGAAGACTTTATTTGTTGCTCTAAGAATACTGACCCTGTTTTGCCTTTTATGATAAATTATATTCTGATTTGATTTAAATTAAAGCTCATTGCTGCTGCTAGGCTCTGACTTATTATGAAATTTAAACTAGAAGCTCTCTGCTGGGTTCTAAATTTAACCAGAAAGCTCTCTTCTGTGTTTTAAATTTAAACTAAACGTACTTTGCTGATACTAGGCCCTGAGTGAGTATTAAATTTAAACTGTCTATTCTCCATTTGGTGATCAGCCACAGACCACTGCTCTGTATGTGCAATGCATCATGGGCACTGGAGGGGTAGCCTATACCAGCACACACAGCAGACAGTTTAGGCAGAGACCTGCAGGCTCTTTGACACCAGACATTGCAGGCTCAAGAGATGAGGAGGTGTAGCATACTGGTTAGTGCAATGTCCCCATAAGCAGGGGACAGGGGTTTGATTCCTACCTGCTCTTTTGTGAATGTGCGCTACTCAGGTAATTTTCATGCCTGTGATAGTCAGGACTCTCCTGTGCCTGATCTGCACGTCAGCGCTCCTACTCTGTCCTCCTGTCGCTGCAAACATCCTGCCACTTCTGGCTGGCTGGGGGACACGTCTTCCCCATCCTATGCCACACACAGGCATTGCAGCACTTTAGATTGGCACCACCCTGTGCACCAGTACTGCTGCCTCCCACATGCTCGTCCACTTTACTGACTGCTAAATAGGGTGCCTGCCAATATGGCAGGTCCATCAGCTCCCACTTGTCCTTCCTTCCTTCCTTCCATCACCTTTACATTGACTTTCCTTGGTGCTCTATCCAGCGTTAGAGTTACAGCTGTTTGCGTGCCTTACAGTGCATGCTAGTCAACTTAAAAGCACCTTATAGCTCTTACAGCAGCTTAAGTTAAGGCACCTTACAGCCCTTAGGGCACCTTACAGCACGTTTGTGAGCTTTAATGTGCCCTAAGGTGCATGCTTGTTACCTTAACGTGTTAAACGGCCAAGACACCCTGTTAACAACCATTAAACAGCCCATTGGAGGAGGGAGGAGTGACTCAGTGGTTGGGACACATTACCTCAGGCTGGAAGGCCAGGGGTTCAATTCCCATGTAGGGACAAGTAACCTCAGACCAGAGGGACTGGGGTTTCTAGTCCCATGGCCACTCCTTGTGGCCTTGGGCAAGCCACTTAACCCTCCATTGCCTCAGGTATGCTTAGATTGTGAGCCCTTTAGGGACAAGGGAATAAAAAAGTGCCTGTTAGCATATATCTGTAAACCACTTTGACCTAGTGAAAAGCAGTATATAAGCACAGCTAAATAAAATAAATAAATAAATTGCTCCCCTTACACCAGAACACCCCCTACTCACCCAATGCCCTCTTAGGATTAGTGTCCCTTATCTCTGCCATTACTGCCTGTTACCTTACCACAGTTTAGTAAACATACCCCTAAGTGTTGGTGGAGGTTTTTTTTATTTAAATGCATTTAAAAATTGTAAAAAATGTAAACCACACCATAGAAGCCGATGAATGAAGGGCTGAGGGGAATTACTAACGTGCTGTTATCAGTGGCTTTTGTCGCATTGGGTGCAGCTGTTAGCCCCGATCTGAGACTTCCTTTCCCATTATCCACACTAAATATAGTGGTATATATGGCTCCTTAGAAATATGTTTGACCTTTTTTTTGGGTCTGGGTTGCAGGGTTTAGAGGTTTAGAGGCCTCCTCTTTGTTATATGTTTATTATATGTGTTTGGTCAAAGAGGGTGTGGGGGTTTTTCTTTGTAGTAAATATAATCAGAGCGTGGCAGGAAAGTGAAGGAGTAGCCTAGTGGTTAGAGCATTGGCTTGGTAACCAAGTGACCAGGGTTTGATTCGCACTGGCACTCCTTGTGACCTTGGGAAGTCACTTAACTCTCCATTGACTTGGAAGAAAGGCCTAGCAATCTACTTCCAGTCACACTGCCAAGAAAACCCAGGAACTGCTGGGTCAGCAATGACATGAGGGCACAGATTATTATGGTGGAGGCCAAAATTGTTTTATTTTTTTAAGTCATTTCAGGAGAAATGTTAACAGCATACACATCATACTATAGTGCATACTGTGGACACAGAGTGAGCACTATTGAGCAATACTGCATACTATTGAGCAATAGTGTGAGCTATTGAGTGATACTGCACGCATTCCCTATGTCATTTTAAGCACCTGTTCATCCCTACTTAATAAACTGACCCTTGTATCCTTGTTTAGTCCGTAGGGTTACCATAGCCCTGAGTTGTGCTGGCATGAATGGAACAATAAATGCATTCAAATGAAACATTGAAAAAGAGCATAATAAGCTATTGTTCAGAAAAGTGGACATGCGGTAATTATTAATCTCTTCAAAGACAATGTGCGCTGCTACTTTAAGTTAAATTGCAGGATGGCTTGATATGTCCTACCCCGATATCTAACTAGGGAACTTATTTCATGGAATTTAGCATGTTTCTGTTCTATTGTTTGAATTTAGAGATATCACATTCAATTCACTAATTGTTATAAAGCAGATGCTCCTGCTTGGTGACCCTAAAATACAAGCATCGGCGTATTAAAAATCTGAATGTATTCATGGCGTTCAAATCATACAGCTAATGGCGTGGATCATCCAACACAATAACATGATCGTTCTGAATATTACATCACTTCTAATTAATTTTTGAATAAAGTGCAAATAAATTACTATTGCGAATGGCATTATTACTTTGAGCCAGTTGTAATTTTATAAACAATAAAATGAAAGCTACTTGATTAAATTTTAGAGCAACCCCCTCTCCCAGCCCATTCAAGCAAGAAATGTGGTCTTTAAGCCATAATTAAAAGACACAATTCTAAGAAATTCTGACATCAGCCGCAAAAGAGGGAAAGCAGGCAGAAGTCAACGTAAAAAAATACAGAAAGGAAGCAGAACCTCTTACAAAACGTAAATTCAGTAAACAATAAACAAAGCTGGAGTGAGTGATTGCAAATATGCATGTAGACATATCAGGATTCTGAGGTTGACACC
The DNA here is from genome assembly GCA_033557465.1 of Ichthyophis bannanicus. Lineage (NCBI taxonomy): Eukaryota > Metazoa > Chordata > Amphibia > Gymnophiona > Ichthyophiidae > Ichthyophis > Ichthyophis bannanicus. The sequence continues at coordinate 26,963,278 of CM066036.1, read as the reverse complement.
CACTGCTAGAACAGCAGTCAGCGTTATTAGATTTTATTATATTAAAAATAACCACACAATTTAATTTTTGATCTATGCAACATGATTTTAAAAATGATTTTGTTTTGCTGTGATACCTGATGCTGTATATAATTTCGGATTGCTAATTTAATTTGTGTTTATTATTTCACGTTTTTCAAAGTTAAGGCCTTGAATTCTTTTATTTCTGAGCAACTCGAGTATTAAGAGCTCGATGGGATACTTTTCTTTTAAAAAAGCTACTCTGCAGAAGCAGCTATGATGCATAATTCTGCTTTACATACCGGGTCATCATATAGAAGATTAGAAAACACTTCAGGTACAATATTTAAACACCCTGGTTGGAGGTTATTTTTAAAAACTGGCTATATCTTTAAATATGTTACATATATTCCACGCCACTATCCTGAGAGTGGGAGGTGCTAAATATATGCATTATGCTATATGGACAGCAGTGGAAATTCATTCCACTATCTGCTACTTTTGTGGCTTCTTGTGCCACGACGGCTTGTGTGCGTGAGTGATGTTGAGAGCTATGCCATTACTAAATTAACTATTGGCAGGGTCTCCCAAGATGGAGAGCTCTCAGCGGAGGTGCTAGACTAAGAAATTGCCCATCATTGAACTGAAATGGACTGGCATCAGGCACTTTAAATCTGATGATCACATAATATACTATGCCATAAATGAAAGACAAAGAACAAATGTTGTTGCATTTATAATTACAAAAAGGTTTACATGAGTTGTGATGAAATGCAATACAGTCAGCGACTGCTTAATATCTGTTCCTCTATGAGGAATACCCATCAACACAACTAATATTCAGGTATATGCATGAAGAGGTGCAGCAGAGAACAAGATTGATCAGTTCTATGGAAAACTGACAGAATATGCAAACAAGATATACTGATAGTCATGGACAATTGGAATGCAAAAGTTAAGAACAAAGAAGAAGGCAAAGTGGTTAGAAAATATGGGCTTGGCAAAAGAAATGATAATGAAAAAAGCTTGAAAGAATTCTGCAAGTCCAACAATCTATCTCAAACACCTTCTTTCAGCAATGTAAGCAGTGACTGTACATATGGATTTCATGCAATTGATTGTACAAAAATCAAATTGACAACATCTGTGGAAAAGCTCAACAACATCAACAAAGTCAAAACCTGGAGCTGACTGTGGTACTGTTACTATATGCAACCTCAAGCTAAAGCCACTCATGAATGTAGCAAAGTATGATCTTGAACATTTACCACTGGAGTTTAAAGACTGTTCGTCTGTAAAATTGTTTGCCACTGTCAATACAAATGACAGAGCACCAGAAGAGCTAAGGGATGACATCCAGAAATTTGTACTCGCAGAAAGTGAAAAAGTCTCTGCAAATGGTGAATAAGCAAAAACTGCCACAATGGATGACTGAAAAACTCTGAAAATTACTCTGAAACACAGAGAAAATAAAGGCAGAGGAGAAAAAGAGGTAGTCATGGAACCTAACAAAGATCAATGTGAAGCAAGATGAGATAAAGAGAAGTACTAAAATGTGCATTGAAGGAAATAGATTCAGGAAATATTAGAGGAAGAAAAAAATCAGCTTTCCTAAAACTACGAAAGTTAAAAAAATTTTTAGCCTTGAATTAGAATGCTAAAAGATGCTCAAGGATCCATGTTGAATGATGCTGAGAAAATCAAGGAAAGGTGGAGTGAATACACCAAGTCATTATACCATAAAGATCAAGTGGATCAACAACATTTTAAATTCTACCTTATGCCCAGGAACTGTTAGTGATGAAAGAAGAAGTCTAAGCAAAACTGAAAGCATAAGCAAAGAGCAAAGCACTAGGCACCGATGGCATTCCCAATGAAGTATTACAGCACTCAGATGCAATAGTTATAATACTGACATGGCTGAGTCAGGAAATTTGGAAGACAACATCATGGCCAACTGACTGGAAAAGATATGCTTATACCAATACTAAATAAAGGTAATCCAACTGACTGTGGAAATAATTGCATCATTGCTCTGATCCCACATGCCAGCAAAATTCTACTCCAGATTATTCAGTGAAGACTACAACCATACCTGGAAGGAAAACTACTTGAAATGTAAGCAGGGGTTCATGAAAGGATGAGGAACAAGAAACATCATTGTGGATGTGAAATGGATCCTTGAAAACACAAAAGGATATCTACATGTTTTTCATGAACTACAGCAAGGCCTTTGATTAAGTAAATCATAAAAAACTCTGGGCCACACTAAAAAGCATGGGTATACAGAACACCTGATAGTTTTCATGCACAACCTTTACATTGACCAAGTAGCAACAGTTCGAACGAACAAGGGAAAACAGAATGGTTTAAAATCAGCAAAAGTGGATGATGAGGCTGTATACTTTCCCCCTACTTGTTCAATTTATATACAGAACAAATCTTCAGAGAAGCAGGACTGTATGAAGACAACTGAGCTGTGAAGACTGGTAAAAGACTCAACAACCTTTGTTATGCTGACGACACCACTTTAGTGGCTGAAAGTCTACTTAAGATCAAGGAACTGCTACCAGGGACTCCCTAAATCCACCCTACACCCCCTACAGCTCACACAGAATGCAGTAGCCAGAATCATCATGGATACCAATCGTAATTTACACATAACACCATTATTGAAGCAGCTGCAATGGCTTCCCATTCACATCAAAGTCAAATACAAAGCTGCATTGACCATCTTTAGGACCATCCACCACCTATCAACAGGCACTCTTCAGCCTCTTCTCAACCAGCCCCTAAATAAGAGAAGAGCCAGCATCAATCACCCATACCAACATCTCCACCTCCAATACAGCATTCTGCTTCTATGCACCGACCATCTGGAACTCGCTCCCCCAGAGATAGACTCACTCATATATATATAGGAGAATTTTGCTGTAAGCTAAAAACTTTTCTTGGAACACTTTGGCTTGGACACCTAGTTGCCCTCTCACTAGCGACTCACACCAAAGCTGCTTCATTATCCCTACACACCCACTTGCTAAACTCCAATGAATGTTTCAATCTTTGTATTGCACATGGGTTAGCATCTAGTTTTGTTTTAGTCACATTTTAGTCACTAGCATCAGTATATCGCACTGTTTACATCATTGCCTTTGTTTCATGTAACGTTCTCTTTCTATTTGTTCCCTGTAAACCACCGTGACTAGTAGATACTGCGGTATAGAAAAGATGTTAAATAAATAAAATAAATAGATAAAAATGTCTTAAAATGGACCTGCACCTTAACATGAAGAAGACAAAGATCCCAACAACTGGCAAAATCAATTATTTCATCCTTGAGAGAGAAGAAATAGAAATAGTAGACAACTCCAACCTGCTTGGATCCATAATCAATAATGGAATGACAAGTGGTCAAGAAATCCGATGATGTATGGCTCTTGGAAGAACAGCTATGAAGGACCTAGAGGAGATTTTCAAGTGCAGTGATGTATCTCTGTGTACAAAGATTTGACTTGTCCAAACCATGGTATTTTCAGTATCATCATATGCATGCAAACGTTGGACAGTGAAGATGATAAATAGGAAGAAAATCATTGCCTTTGAATTATGGTGCTGATGAAGAATACTGTATATACCATGGACTGCCCAAAGAACAAATCAATCGGTACAGGAGAACAAATCTAAGCTTTCCTTGGAGGCTCAATTAATAAAACTTCAACTTTCATACTCTGGACACATCATGTGAAGAGAAAGATCATTAGAGAAAGACATCAGGCTTGGCAAGGTTGAAGGTCAATGCAAAAGAGGAAGACTGATAGACGATGGATCGATACAGTAGCAGCAGCCATAAATGACACTCTTGTCAGCAATTATCTGCCTGATTGAAGATCATACACAGTTTAGGTCACCATGAGTTGAGATCAACTTGATGGCACTTAGCAACAACAAAGTTATCTGGATAACTATACAGGTAGCAGACTGAGTATCATGACCTGCAATCCACTCTTACTTCACTATGGCACTATTTGTATACTGCTACTGAAATCCACAGATAGGGAACTTATCTGAATTATGGCTGTCATTATTTGCATAAGTGTCTTTGAATATTGATCTGTTTCTGTTTTGGTGCATTTCACTTATATGTTAGCACCTGTTGAAGAAGGCCCATCTGTCCGTCTGTCCACTTGTCTGTCTATAAACCTATACATATGGATAAAGACAAAAGGAAGTGGCAGAAGTATAAGTGAGAAGGGCATCAGGGAAATCAATCTCTGCTACTCAAACAAAAGCAGGGAAGAAAGAAAGTTGATGCCGTGGTGACCCCAAAACCTGCAGCTCCATAAAAATGGAAAAAAAAAATGGCAGCACCATCCTGAAGGTAATTTTATTGTTTATTTATTGTTTATGTAGGATACTATATACCACCTTTCATAAACTAATACTTATACTTGTCTTTATATGTGGCAGAGAACATGCCTTAAATTAAGGCGTCATCACTTAACACTAGCACCTACATTTTGCAAGTATGCATGCAATTTATCATAGTAACATAGTAAATGACGGCAGATAAAGACCAGTATGGTCCATCTAGTCTGCCCTGTAAGATGGCAAGTGTAGTGCACCTGCCGCTCCGTGCAGGTCACCCCTCCCCATGTCTTTGTTTTAGGGGTGAACACACCGCTCTGTGTAGGAAACCCCTGTTTGTTGAGAAATTAGTTAGTTAAGTTTATTTTGATTTTATCCTGTTGCTGTAAAGGGATTCATTGTGTCTGTCCCATGCCACTTTGAATTCCGTCACTGTATTTGCCCCACCACTTCCATTGGGAGGGCATTCCAAGCATCCACCACCCTTTCAGTGAAAAAGGATTTCCTGACATTGCCTTTCAATTTACTCCCTTGCAGCTTCATGTTATGCCCTCTAGTTTTACAGCTTCCCCGTCTTTGGAAGAGGTTTGTTTGTTCATTATTTCTCTTTAAGTATTTAAAGGTCTGAATCATATATCCCCTGTCCCTCCTCTCCTCCAGGGTGTACATATTTAAGTCTCTTCTCATAGGGCTTCTGACGCAGGCTCCAAATCATTTTGGTTGCCTTCCTCTGAACCGTTTCCAATCTTTTCACATCCTTTGCAAGATATGGTCTCCAAATCTGAACACAGTATTCCAAGTGAGGCCTCACCAGTGACTTATACAGTGGCATTAGTACCTCTTCCTTTCTGCTGGTAATTCCTCTTTGTATGCAACCCAACATCCTCCTGGCTTTTGCCACCGCCTTGTCGCACTGTTTTGCCACCTTGAGATCCTCAGAAATAATCACACCAAGGTCCTTCTCCTGGTCCGTGCACATCAACAGCTTACCCCCTATCACGTACATTTCCCTTGGAGATTTCTGCTTCCCAAGTGCATGACACTGCAATTCTTCGCATTAAATCTTAACTGCCAAGCATTATTATCATATTTCATAATCAATGTGCATGCTTGCTTGCTCTGTCAACAACTTTCACCTGAACTCCACCCATGTGCAGGACCACAGCAGAAGTACAGACCATGAAAACAATACGTGTACTTTTATGTCGGTATTGTAAAGAGGCTGCTTATGCAAGCAAATGACTAAAATACAGCATTTATGCATCTAAAATTTATGCAACTAAAAATAGGTGCTTCCTTATAAAATTACTCCCTGAATGTGCCTTCAGGAGCCCAATCCCCTGATGGGATTAGGAGCTGGAACTGCAGCAAAGAAACGACCAGGATGCTGCAGGGGACCCATCACCTGGCCGCAGTGGAATAAGAGGAACCAGGACTTTGGTGCCAGGGGCCCAACTCAGAGTGGCAGCTATGATGAAGAAAAAGCCGGGCTGTTTCTGGGGATCCTTCTCTAGTAGCAGAAGAGAAATGTGGACCCAGGCACAGAATAAGGTATCAAGAACAGGGGGAAGTGCAAGGGAGAAGGGGAGGGAAGGGTATTGCATGAAAGAAAGAGTACAAGGGGGGAAGAAAGGGGAAGGGAGACATGAAAGGGCACATGCAAGGAGGAGTGAGTGTAAAGGGCATGGAAGGATGTATGGAAGAGTTAGTGTAAGGGGAGGAATATAAAGGTGATTGTGTCACACAGTGGCATAAAAATTATTATTATTAGATAGGAGAGTCCCTTTTAAGAACCAAGGAAACTTGGTCTAGTGGTTTTAAACTCCAATCCTTTAAAGCAAACAATTAAAGCAGAGTGGTAGGGATGAAAAAGGCTTTTATTCCCTTTACGCATGGGGTCATAAATTGGTCACAACTGAACTGAAAAATAATGTCCTTAACTTCAGGCACAAAAGAAAACACAAGGTTTAAGGAAAACTGTTAACTTCACAGTAGTAGCAGGGCACAAACATAGCTTCTAGTTTAAAGCAACTTTGTACAATTCTTCTACTCAGCACATAATAGACATTCTGCAGATACCACAAGCAGTTCATACGTCCTCCAAAGACTCTGTGCTATGGGAAATGCAGAGAGAGCAATCCATCTCCTCTGGGTCTAGCAACTGTTCCACCAGTTCCACTTGCATCGGCTCAGGAATTGGTATGTCTAATTCTGTGTTAACAGTCTCTGGAATATTGTATTCTGGAGCTTTGTATATTTCCCTTAATACTTTCCAGTGCCTCGGGCCTAGCCTGGAGCGCTGGCCACGTGTCCCCTTAGTATTAACTGGGCTTTCTCTTCTTAGAGATTCCACACTTCCTTCACAAGAACTTTTTACAGGGCAAAGGTTTCTTTGTAGGAATATAATTCTCATACCTCTTATTGCAGCAGCACGATGAGGAAAGGTTTTCTCCTTGGGCCGGCTTCCTCACTTCAGAAGCTTTGTGCCAAGCTTTCCTCTGAAAGTCTGATTCCTCTCTCACCCGTGGGAACAGCTCTTCTGGTAAATGCCTGCTCTTGCAACATCCCAAATCCTGGTTTCCTTGCTCAGCCTGGCTTTTCCTTCCCGGCTGATTCCTACTTGCTTCTTGCTTGCAATCCGTATCAGTCTTCCTCCTCTGCCGCGGTCCTCGCTCTTTCTCCGTCCGTGTCTGAGCCGGACCTCCTCCTTTCTGTGTCTGTGTCTCTTTCTGTTTAACTTGAGGCAGTGCTTCCTTATAAAGGACTCCTCTCTTTGAGGCTTGTGAAATGTTTGTCATGTGCTCCTGACCAGCTAGGCATGGCCCTTCAGTCTTCCTGACTGCACTCCTGCTCCCTCTAGCTGGCCCCTGTGAACATTGCACTCTGTGCACATCTTTTCCTTGCTGACAAACAGGTTTTTTTCTTCTATCAGGGCTCTCATCAGCCTCCGCTGCATCACAATTGTTGAAAGGATATATGCAGGGAGAGAGGGCATGCAAGAAGGATAGACTGTAAGAGGGAGGGTGGGAAGGGAGATAGTGTAAGAGGGGTGGGAGATTGAGGAAGCAAGTGCATAGGACAGGAGATAGAAGATGTAATGCTAAAAGCACACACAGATGATGCACTCATATATAGGTATTTCCACATATAATCATCTATAGTCTCCACAGACACAAATATGCACACACAAACACCAGCACTCACCATGCACACCGTATACAGCCTTCCACATCAATGCAGAGAAGCTGGATGCACATTGGGGACATATGTTAAAGCAGTTAGCCATCGCTGCCTAAATTTAAAACCAAATATTCAGTGCAGGGCCATATCTGGTGATCGGTGCTGAATATCTGGTTTGCTTTTTTGCAGTCCAGCTAGCAGCAATATTGAGTCGCTGGTCAGATTGCAAAACTGCCTAAAGTTCGGACAGCTTTTCATCTGTATTGCTGCTGAATAACTAGCTACCAATGCCACCTCCGATCCGCCTCCAGCGTGCCAATCACTAATTGGTTAGAAACGGGGCATTTCAGCGAGTTAGGTGGGGATATTCACTGGTGCTGTGTTACCGCTGCTATATCCCACTGACCACGTTTTAGCCGGTTAGCAGGTCTATCAACCAGCTAAAATGTTTTCAATATGCATCTCCTAGTTTTTAAACATTGAAGCTAGCATTTTAAAAAAATACAGCGTCTGCTAGGTTTCAATACAAATCCATTTGTTTTTAAAGGATCAATGTGAGTCTATAAAAATTTTCAAGAACTGGCCAGAGAAATTCAGTTTCAGAAGATTTTCAGTTCTTATTATTTTCCTCAGTTTTTTTTCTACCTTAATGCCCTATAGATAACCCAGAAAAAAAAAGAGATCCCTAGTGGTAAACCTGGCTCATTCTAGAGCTATAGTTCATTTATCCAGCACACATCCAAATCCTGACCTTCAGCAATCAAAACACAGCCAACAGGAAGAATTCAATCTTATGTTTCTAGTGCAAACAACCTCTAGGATTGTACCCAGTGCCTCCAAGGTTTACTGTGTTGGTGGGCTATCTGGAGCAAGGATAAATGTGAAAATGGAAACCAGGGAACAATTTCGGTCTGATTTTAATAAAATTTGAGTCTTCATTGTAGTGTGACACACATTCTTCTGACAACATTATTACTGTATTTCAAAACATGATTAATAATTCATTTATACCCCACCTGAGAAATATTCTACAGATCCTTCAGAATGATATGGTACAAAGCTCTGACAAGTTGTTTAGGCCTCTGTTTACTAAAATGTGCTAAGGTTTTGCATCTAATGCTTATTAACTGCAAAGGTTAAGGAGCAGTAGGTACAAAACCTCTGCAGTAACTATGGGGGTGTTTCCAGCACTTCCCGGGGGGCTGCCATGCAGTTACACACTGCAAAATCCGTTACTGCATGCTAACAGCATGGCAGATAACGCAAAATCCCACTAGAGGACAGCAACCTCAGGCCGGAAGGACTGGGGTTTCTAGTCCCACAGGTGCTCCTTGTGGTCTTGGGCAAGCCACTTAACCCTCCATAGCCCATGTTCCCTGTAAAATAGTGATCTCCAAGTTATAATGCCCTGTTCAATGTAATTTCAGTTTGTTCAATGTAAACCGCACAGATGCAGAATAGCGCGGTATATAAGAGAATATAAATAAATAAATAAAATGCAATTAGCTATACCAGTACTTCTCAACCTTATTTCAAGGAATACTTAAGTTTGCTTGAGCCTTGTGGCAGAAAATCGCACAGGGTGGGGGCACGTCAGAGCTGCCTGAGCGGGTGCATGGGCTACAGGCAGGGCCTGCATTCTATTTGGTTTTTCTATGCCTGCCAGGGTAGCACTGCTACTGAAGTGGGAAAGGAAAAGCTGTGGTAACATTGTTGCAGTGGTGGCTGGAGGAGAGAGGGGCAGTGCTTGGCAGAAAATTGGCACTTACATTGTCCAGTTTTCTGTCCTATCAATCACTGGCCTCCCTGTAGCAGGGAAGTGCATGCAATAAATAATTCCAGGAGTCAGTTGCAGGGTCCAAGCCAATTTATTGTGCACAGGCTCAGACAAGAGCATGTCCAAAAGGGACTGTGCCCCGAAGTACAACAGCAGATTCCTTATATACAATTTTTACAATTTGATAGAGGCAAACTTTCTATTGGTCCCAACGCCCCTCGCACCTATCCAATCGGTAACCCTCTCTGGGCCCCACTCCCTGTTCTCCCTTCTCAAACTGTTCTAACAAAGGCATAGTCTTAGACATGGTTACATCTCTACTTCAAGGACATTTCTAGCTCAGAGAATGCAAGGACAATTCAAGCATAAAGAACTTGTACAAACTTCATAAGGGGAGACAGGGGACTTTCAAAAGTAGTTTAAAGCAGATTCTTAAACTCTGGTTCTTTTCAGCACTAATCCCAGGTGGGGGTTGAAATCCAGGCTTAGTTTGCAGGCTACAGCCTACCACATTCCCACTGGAAATGCAGCCAGGCAACTCTATGCCTGCTCTGATGATGGTGCTACAGGCAGCGGTTACTGTGGTTACAGGGCATGAAAATTCCAAGTGCCACACTGAAATTTCTAGTCGTCGTGACGATCAGGACCTGAGATTTGTCAAGCCCTGAATTAAACAAAAATAAAAACGCAACTTTCAAAACATTCAAGAATAAATTCAGCCAGAAAGTTCCTCTCTCTGTCCCCTTCATACATATAGCCAACTTGCCCCTCTCTGCCCCCTCTACACACATGTGCACCCACTCTCTCTGACCAACACACACTCATATAGCCAGCATGTTCCTCCTCTCTGCACCTCCCTACACACACACACACACACACACACACACACACACACACACACACACACACACACACATACATATCAGCATACACAAAGTCAACCTGTCCCTCTTTCTGTTCCCTCAACACACACGGCCAGCATGCCCCTCCCCCTTTGCCCCACATCAATGCACAAAGCCAGCCCCTTCCCGCACACACATATCAGCCTGTCCCTCGTAGCCCAACACACCACACTGCCAGCCTGCTATTCTCTCTGCCCCCCCCCCAAAAAAAACAAAACAAACCATACAGCCAGCATGTTCCTCTCTCTGCTCCCCTAGCATGCACAGCCAGTCTGCTCCTTTCTCAGCTCTACCCAAATGCACATGACTAACCTGTCCCTATCTCTTCCCTCCCTCAATGTGCATGACCAGCCTGTCCCTCTCCCTGTGACACACACACAGTCAGCTCTTTCCTTTCTACAGTCAACACTGTTTACTGTAAACTCTTATAAAGCCTGGCAAAGTTACAGTATATATGTATTTCACACAAACCCACACACACATACCCAGGCACAGAACTTTTTTCTTTTCACCCATCCACTGATCCCCCCCCCCCCCCCAGCAGTAATTTTTCTCTGGGCCCTTGTATAGTCTACACTAATTTTTTTCACCCCCCTTACCTCCGCAGGTAGCACTTTTTATTTTAGTCCCCTCCCCCATAGTAATGACACAATTTAAAAATTGCCACTTCCAGAGTGAAAAGAACTAAGTTCAGAATAACAAAAATCCACTGTACGAAAATTACAGGCTTAACTAAATATCAGATGTCAATAACATCCCTTTCACAGGCATTAGCAAGAGGAGAAAAGGCCTCAGAATACACAGATCAGGCTATGGCATCAAAGCATACCTATGTCTCCATCCACCACATCAATGGCCAGAAAGAACTCCTCTTCCAAAACTATAACATCTATAAAAATATTTTCAAATGTACAACATATTTCCAAATTTTCAATCAATACAGATCGAAAAACAACAGACCTATTAAGATCATACCTTCCAAAAGAAAACAGTCAAATGATACCACACAGAAAAAGAAACTATCTCCCCAAAATTATAACAAAAAGAAGAACAAAAGAAAAAGAGAAAAGACATTTTCACTCACCCCAATTGACCGTCACTCGACATGCTCAGCAGTTCTAACCAACTAAAAACGTCACGCATGAGCAGTATTACGGTAAATAGTGAGCCTGCATTAGTCTAATTAGATCACACACTACCAAGCAATTAAAGCTTCACCAAAAAAACATACAGGAACATACCCGACAGCCACCGTAATATTATACAGGAACTCATCTGTTTCAAAACCAATCGTGTATTACAAACAGTGGAGGAGTAGCCTAGTGGTTGGGGCAAGGTACTTCAGGCCGGAAGGTCGGGGGTTCAAATCCCACTAGAGGACAGCAACCTTGGGCTGGAAGGACTGGGGTTTCTAGTCCCACAGGTGCTCCTTGTGGTCTTGGGCAAGCCACTTAACCCTCCATAGCCCATGTTCCCTGTAAAATAGTTATCTCCAAGTTATAATGCCCTGTTCAATGTAATTTCAGTTTGTTCAATGTAAACCGCACTGATGCAGAATAGCGCGGTATATAAGAGAATTTAAAAAAAAAAAAAAAAAAATCCTCCCCCCCCCCTCCCATCAGACACATAAATGCCAATCAATCTGAGAATTTAAACCTTTAGGGTATACAGTATCTAGACAAAAAAATCCATTTTTGCTCCCTAAAAAGCAAAGATTGTTCTCTAGTATGCTCACTTTGCCTGTCCATATTTGATCGATACAAAAATACACAAGATCTGCAAATACATGAACCTTCCCCTTACAATGCTGGACAATCGGAGCCTCTAGTCTCCCACAACGCAGACAACGTTTATGCTCTCCCATACACAAACCAAAGCGTTGAGTGGTCTGTCCAATATACAACATGTCTCAAGGACATCTAATCACATAGACCACAAAGTAAAAATCGCAGGTAGAGTTGTAACGCAACCAATGATTCCAGCCTCTATAATTAAACACACTAACAGTTTCTGTGATTTCACAAACTGAACAATGACCACATGGGTCTGTGCCCAGCACGGGTCTCTGCCACCTCATCTGACCTCCTCAGCACACTAGGACTAAGCAAATCTCCCAAATTGATCAAATATTGACAGGCATAGGTGAGCGTTAACTGCAAGGTGACCATTCCCGTCCCAACCCATGCCCCCTTATGATGATTTCTGCATAACTGTTTAACATAGCAATTAGCAATACATGTAACACTGTGATAAGTACTAAGAAATGGAGTTGGAGACCAAGAAAATGTGGTGGGAAGATACCAAGTTATTTCCATCGTGCTGGGTGCCACAGGCTTCATTAAGAAGAATTTCCAAGCACACCTTGATAAATTATCCGTACACATAACATTTTACGAACTCCAGAAGGAGGCACTTTTTGGCATGATGTAAGTACAATACTGAGCATTAGCAGTAAATTTGAGAGACTGCAATCATACCCCACATACCCTGGCTTAGAAGGGAGGTTCACAACTGTCATGCTAAGCACAAAACCAGCCCATTTGGAGAAACTGCCCCGTGATAATAATTCATGCGTTAAACAGCTAGCACAGCTTAGCAAATAGGCCCCTTAATTTTTTTGTGCTCATGTTGAAAATGTCACCTGAGCCTCTGAACAGGCTGTATACCTTGGAAGAATACATCCAAGATCTCTTAGCGGGTGGCGGCATACACATGTAAGGAGCCGCATAAAGAGATGCGCCATCGATATGTGCAATTCACCTACAGTTGTGGTCAACATTATTGGCACCCTTGCATTTTCGGTATGTTGTATACAATATCTTGAGAAATAATTGGAAATATTCCAACTGCATGTCATTATAATATTTTAATATTATGTTCAAATTTATACAACAAAAAAAAAGATGTCTGTGCAACTTAGATGTAGTAATTTCTGAAAAAGAAACAAAAAACCCCAGAAAATATGACCTGCACAATATTAATGACACCCCTCACTAATACCGTTTGGTTGCACAATCCTTGGCAGTGATGACGGCCTTCAAATGTTTCTTGTAGCCATCTATAAGTTTTGTATATCTGTCTGCTGGTAGTTTCTCCCACTCTTCAAATGCAATTTGTTCCAGTTCATGAATGTTTCCAAGATTCCTTTTATCAATGGCAGATTTCAACTTTTTCCAAAGGTTCTCGATTGGATTGAGATCAGGACTGATTGCTGGCCAGTTTAAACAGTACATTTTTTCCTTTTATTTATTTATTTAGCTGCATTTATATCCCGCTTTTCACTGGGTCAAAGCGGTTGGGGGATACATTTAACATGAGGGGATATGAGACACGTACACTAATACTTACAGGGAACATGGACAATGGAGGGTTAAGTGGCTTGCCCAAGACCACAAGGAGCACCTGCGGGACTAGAAACCCCAGTCCTTCCAGCCCAAGGTTGCTGTCCTCTAGTGGGATTTGAACCACCGACCTTCCGGCCTGTAGTACCTTGCCCCAACCACTAGGCCACTCCTCCCTCTCTTTTAACCATTCTTTTGTACTTTTGGATTTATGTTTTGGGTCATTGTGCTGCTGGAGGACCCATGACCTTCAACGCAGACCTAGCTTTCTGACACTAGGTAGCACATTTTGCTCCAAAATACCTTGGTAGTCCATGATTTCTTTAATACATTCAAGGCCTCCTGTTCCTGAGGCAGCAAAACAGCCTTGCAACATTATGGGACCTCTACCATATTTAACTGTAGGAAATATGTTTTTTTCCTTATAAGCTTCATTTTTCACCTCTAAATGTATCACTGGTCTGCATTGCCAAACAGCTCAAGTTTGGTTTTATCTGTCCACTGAACATTTTCCCAGAAGGATTGTGGTTTCTCAAGGTGGGTCTGGGCAATGATCAAGCATACCTTTTTATGTCTGTTTTTGAGCAGTGGGGTCCTTCCTTGACTTTTGCCCATGAAGTCCTTCTTTGTTTAGTGCCGGGCATATGGTACAGTTGAGACCACCACTCCAGATTGCTCCAGGTCAGCCTCAAACTGTTTGAGTGTTGTATGTGGTGTATTTACAACAGTTCACACTAAACTTTGAAGACTTCTTAGATTAATTTTCCTCTTCCCAGCACATCCTGGTAGGATTTTGACATTTCCATGAGCAGAAAACCTCTTAATAACATTGCGAACTGTAGACACAGGAATCCCAAGGTCTTGAGAAATGGTCTTGTACCCCTCTGAAATTTTGTTATTTGGTGATAATGGTTTTTCTGACGATCTCAGTCAGCTCTCTTGTCTTCATCATTGTGAAAATGGAACATGGAGTGAATGTTACCATTTTAAACATTAGAGCCATCATTCATTGGTTGATTCAAGTCATGTGAGTACTAACAATTGATCCCAGGTGCATCTAATTTTACTGTAATGGGAATTTGGTTCTTCTGTTCATTTGATTTGAATTGTTTATAAGGGTGCCAATAATCATGTCCTCAGTATAATAATGCCAGTTTCAATGTATACATCAAAAGTTAGAGACTCCACTCTACTATTCAACTGAAGGATTCAAAAATAATCTTCAGCTATTAATGAGATTTATGTATAGATGTTTTTAAAGGAGAAGAGGGTCTCAGCACCAAAGAGCTAATAGTCAAGGCCTATAATATTTCAGCCAAGGATGGCAATATAATATTTTCAGCCAAGGACAGCATATAATATTTGCAGCCACTTCAGACGGCAATAGCTTTCTCCGGGGGATTATAATGCTGTGTGGAAGAGAAGGAAAAATTAACTTCAAATCATATCTCCCATTCAGCTCACAACAACTAACCCATATAACTAATTAGATGTTAAGAGCTAATGTCATACCTCACATCCAGATTTTCACCCAAGAATCAAGCAATCAGAAATTGTTCTTACACCTACCAATCAGCAGATCACGGGGGACAACCAGACAGTAGCAGTCAGTGCACAATGGATCACAGCTAAAAGACGCCGCACATGTGTCCCAGCAATATAGCACATTTAATCGGGTGCAAAAGCACCCTCAGGAGTCTCCCATTAGACTTACAATGATTTCACTCCCAAAAAATAATCCATACATCTAGCGATCAGTGAATCAGGGGAACACCCAAAGAATACCAATCAGTGCTCAGTGGATCATAGTAAAAATGCCGTGCATATGTCCCATTACTACAGCACAATTAATCAAATGCAAAAATAAACTCAGGCAGCTCCCATAAAATATACGATGATATCACTTATCAGCGCTACATAGAATTACCCCTCCCGACAGCTCATTACATTTAGAAGGAACCAACACAACACTCAGGCATCTCATAAAAACCAACAACATAGTTTAATCTGCAGTCATACAAAGACTGATCTAAGACCACCCTCCCATCCTACGAAATTCACAAACAAGTCCCCCAATCTATCTGTGCATTCATACCAGAGGGATCAACCAAATTTAAATGAAGGATCCACTTTTGCTCACATCACAGCAGCAATCTATCCCTATTAGGACAGTTCCCCAAAATCTGATCAATGCAAAAACATCTCCAATCAGAAAAAACAAGTCCAAGCTGCACACAGTGCTGTACCATCGGAGCCTCTCTACAACCCTGCTGAAGTCTACTTCTATGCGCCCCCCTTTTATGGGAGCTGCCTGAGGGTATTTTTTCATGATGTTTGGAACATACGTCCTTGGCTGAATATGATATATGCCTTAACGATTAGCTCTTTATATATAAAAATCTTCTTAATATATGAAGAGTATTTTTGAACCCTTCTGTTGAATAGTGGAGTCTCTAACATTTAATAATCATGTCCTGTCATTGTCCCTTTATACTATTTTATACTATTTCCTTTTTTAATTGGTCTTGTTTTATTTGATTCTTTTTTGTGTCAAATATTTATGCATATATAGTCCAAAGCCATTACACCGGCCATGTTTTTTTTTATGAGATATTGGACATTAAGGGGTTGAACTTCAAGGGTGACAATAATTAAAGAAACATATGAGCAGGCAGACAAGAGTTCCCACCCGAATGGTATTCCAACTACCCCATCCAACCCAACAGCCAATCATCCCAACTAGACCCAGTAGTTCATTGTATAGTGTTGTTAAGTACTCTCATGCTAAATGTACCCCGCCATAATGTAGTTAAGTACCCTCATGCTAATTGTAACCCATCATGTGCTGTCTAAATGTTGTTAAAAACCCTCATGTTAAATGTACCCTCCAATGTGATGTAACCACTTTGATTGTAGGATAACGTGGTATACAAATCTGTCTAAATAAATAAATGTTGACCACAACTGTATTTTCAGTGAAACACATGTGAACTGCTCTCTCCCTCTGCTCTGGATTCTCTTGCTTCCCTAACCTACGTCCTGTGAGACACACTGTACCTCAGCCCTAGCTATCTTCAACTACCCACTATATTTGCTCCTGTGCCATTCAGCTGAGTGCATTTGGCTCAAATCCTGCTCCCTTTCTGACTTTCTTCACTTGAAATTCACGCTTACTTCCTTCCAATCTGCCATAGCATTCGCCAAACAAAACTATTATGTCCATCCAACTCTCTTGCTTCTGACCCACATACTCTCAACTCTCTCCTCAAGGCACCTCGGTCTCTGACCCCCCCCCCCCTTCTCTTTCTGCTCAAGCCCTTGCTGACTATTTCTACGATAAAGTCTACAAAATTACACTCCAATTTCCCTCAAGATCAGCTTCATTCCCCCTTCAATACCCTTTCTTCCTTTTCTAAGATCTCCAAAGAGGACACCTCTCATCTTCTTTCCTCCTCTAAACTTATTACCTGTTCCTCTGATCCTGTCCCCACCTTAACTCCATCTCCTCCTCTCTCATCCTTTCTATTACACACATTCTCTTCTGCAACTATCCCTGCAACAGACAAGCATGCTGTGGTCACACCTCTCCTCAAGAAACCTTCACTTGACCCTACTTGTCCTTCTAATTATTGACCCATCTAACTCCTTCACTTCATTTCCAAAATTCTTGAACATGCAGTTCTCTGCCATTGCCTTGACTTTCTCTCCTCTAAAGCCTTCCTCGATCCATCTTAATCTAGCTTTCATCCCTTATGCTCTATTGAAACGGTCCTTGCTAAGGTCTCCAGCGACTTGTTCTAGGCCAGGGGTCTCAAACTCAAATTGCTTTGAGGGCCAAATGAGGACTTGTAAAGTAAACCGGGGGCCGCATAAGATGCGGGGCCTCATTTGCATAAGGGGCCTCATTTGCATAAATATTTGCATAATGTTACCATACACTAACTTTTAGTAAACATGCCTCTTTAATGAGTATGGATAAAGAAAGACTAAAAGATTTAGAAACAAGAAGACAATAATTAAACTGGGAACCCCAAAAGCCAAACTTGGAATGTACAACAACACTGTAGAAATAAAACTATAAATTAATTTCCTCTTGTACTAAACAAAGCGCAAACATTAATGATGCACATTTCCCAGAGCTGACATATTCCAGTTAATAAATTCAAAATAAAGAGATATTTTTCTACCTTTTGTGCATTTTTTTCAGTTGCAATTGTTCCAGCCACTTTCTTCTGGTTTCTTCATGTCTTCTGCTAACTCTCCATCGTCTGCTGTCCATTTGCCCTTTCTTCTCTCCTAGTTTTTTTTCCATTCTCTCTCTACATCTGCTTTAACATACTAATCTTTCTCCTTTTTCTCTTTCCTCATTCCTATTTCATCCACTCAAATTTTACCCCTCCATCCTCAATCCCCACTTACTCTCCCAATACCTGGCCAATTGTAGATTTGTCTTCTCTCCCAGACAAAATATTTTTCCCCTCTCCATTTCACTTTCCCAGCTCCATCCCATTCTAATCCTCCCCCAACATCAGCTCCCTTCTAGTTCCAGCCCCACCCAGCATCCGCTCCCTTCTAGTCCCCCCATTAGTCCATTTCCAGTCCTATCCTAGCCTCACCATCAGCCCATTTCCAATCCTAGCCCCCCATCAGCCCATTTCCAATCCTAGCTCCCTCCCCTCACAGCCCATTTCCATTCCAAGCCCCCCTCCCCATCAGCCATTTGCAGTTCAAGCCCCCCTTCCACTCAGCCCATTTCCAGTCCTAGCAACCCCCCCCCCAGCCCATTACCAGTCCTAGACCCCCCATAGCCCATTACCAGTCCTAACCTCCCCATAGCGCACTTCCAGTTTTACCCCCCATCACCCCATTTTCAGTCTTACCCCCCCCCATAGCCCATTACCAGTCATAACCCCCCTGCCAATAGCCCACTTCCAGCCCTAACCCCCATTACCCCATTTCAGTCAGCCCTTCCATAGCTCATTACCAGTCCTAACTCCCCCCATCAGCCCACCTCCAGTCCTTCCTAACCCCCACCTGCCCATTTCCAGTCCGAGCCACCACCATATCCCATTACCAGTCATAACCCCCTGCCAATAGCCAATCTCCAGTCATATCCCCCCCCCTGCCAATAGCCCATCTCCATTAATAACCCCCCCCCTGCCAATAGCCCATCTCCAGTCATAACCCCCCCCGCCAATAGCTCATTTCCAGTCATACCCCCCCCTGCCAATAGCCCATTTCCAGTCATACCCCCCCTGCCAATAGCCCATTTCCAGTCCTAAACCCCCCCCTTCCAATAGCCCATTTCCATTCCTACACCCCCCCTGCCACTATCCCATTTCCAGTCCTACACCCCCCCCCTGCCAATAGCCCATTTCCAGTCCTACACCCCCCCCAATAGCCCATTTCCAGTCCTACACCCCCCCCCCTGCCAATAGCCCATTTCCAGTCCTACACCCCCCCCCCGGTAAATTAAAAAAAAACCTGGCTTCTGCTGCTCAAGCAGCAAAATCAGCTGTCCTGCGGCCCCTTCCCCTGTGCCCGGAGATCCGAGTCTGCTCTATCAGCGGCGTGCTTTTCAAGCCGCGAGGAGAGTATTCCCCTCTCGCGCGGCTTGAAACCGCGCGAGAGGGGAATACTCTCTTCGCGGCTTGAAAAGCACGCCGCTGATAGAGCAGACTCGGATCTCCGGGCACAGGGGAAGGGACCGCAGGACAGCTGATTTTGCTGCTTGAGCAGCAGAAGCCAGGTTTTTTTAAAATTTGACAATTGATTCTGCCGCTGCCACGGCGGCAACGGCAGAAGCCAGGGTTTTGGGGGTTTTTTGTTTTCCTCCGTCGCGGGCCGCACAAAGTTGTCTCGCGGGCCGCATGCGGCCCGCGGGCCGCGTGTTTGAGACCCCTGTTCTAGGCTAAATCCAAAGCCCTTTACTCTGTCATTCTTCTTGATCTTTCTGCTATTTTTGACACTATTGACCACCACCATCTCCTTGATATGTTGTCCTCACTTGTTTTTAGGGGCTCTGCACTGACCTGGTTCCCTTATCATCTCTCCCATCGCTCCTTCAGTATCTGATCTGGTGGCTCCTCCTCTACTACTATCCCTCTCTCAGTTGGTGTACCCCAAAGACCCTCTCCTTTTCTCTCTCATGGGAGGAGATGAGAGCCCCTTGGTACTCTCATCTCCTCCCATGGTTTCAATATCATTTTTATGCTGATGACTTTCAGATCTATCTGATATTTCTCTTACATTCCAAGCCTGTATATCTGACTGCCTATCTGATATCGCTGCCTGGATGTCTCACTGCCATTTGAAATTGAACATGGCCAAAACCAAACTTCTTATTTTCCCCCCTAAACCCTCTTCCCCCTTCCACACTTCTCTATCTCTGTTGATAACACTCTTCTGTTTCCTCAGCCTGCAACCTTGGAGTCATCTTTGACTCCTTCCTCTCCTCCACACATATCTAACAGATAGCTAAAACCTGTCGTTTCTTTCTCTATAACATTAACAAAATTCACACCTTCCTTTCTGAACACACTACTAAAACACTTATACACTCTTTAGTCACTTTTTGCCTTGACTATTGCAACCTCCTTCTTGCTGGTCTCACTCTGAGTCATCTTTCCCCCCTTTAATCTGTTCAAAACTCTACTGCGCAGCTAATCTTCCACCAGCCCCAATATACTAGTATAACCATTCTTCTCAAATCACTTCATTGGTTTTCCTTCCGTTTCTGTATCCAGTACTAATTTCTCCTTCTGACCTGTAGGTGCATTCATTCTATTGCTCCTCACTACCTTTCCTCTCTTCTCTCTTCCTACACCCTCCTCGTGAACACCACTCTCCCTCTGGCTTGCTTCTCTCTATGCCCGTCTCTTCAACAGCCAGTTCCAGACTTCAGTCCTTTCATCTTGCTGCTCAGTTAACACATGTTGCCGCATGCGTATATGGGGCCTATTCTGTAAAGTAATGTAGAAGCATACCTTATTTTATAGAATAGGGGCATACTGACGCATCTGAGCCTAGTCGCAGCAGTTATGTGTGCTCTGAAGCAGACGCATATAACTGATATTATTCTCTAACTTACACACATAAATTTATGCTCTGAACAAGTTCCACCTCTGTGCGCACCTTAACTGAAGGTATGCATGATGGGACTTGTGTGTGTGCTTACAGAATAACGACTGCCGAAGGCATGTGTGCAAGTGCTTATTCACGTTTGTAAGTCCTTTAGAATAGAGACTCATGTGCATTTCTTATGCATGCATTTCTGTGCAGTTGCGATGGGAAACCTGGCAAACGTGCATATGTGTTGGCTTGCATATGCAACTTTGTTTGCGCATGCTGATGCAGGCATTCCCTGCTTTGTGAACCCTTGATAGAAGGCACTGTGCCATAGCGGAATGTCCCTAATAGCTACACCATAATAATATAAGAAATAAAATTACACAGAATCACTCAAATGCCAAATGCCTTACCCAGCAACAATGTCTTTACTGTAAATAATAAACTCTAAGATGAACCAAAGTTGCTTTAGGAAATCTGATCGCAGTACCACCAGTGAATATCACGAAGGGGCTCTAAAATGCATTGAGTAGATAAAGCAGGAGTCACTATGTTAGCAGACAGCCATGCTAATGCTTAACATAGTGACTTGACCTCAACCACACTACCTCCTGCATTACAGGGAATGCTTTCTAGAGTGTGCTAATGATTAAAGCATGTTTTATGCTAAAAGCAGCTGGTGCGGTAAGTGCTTCGAGTGTGAAATGGCAGGATCAAAGCGGTTCTGGAGTGGAGAGTGGGCATGGTGGCTGGTGACAACTGGCACACAGGATGGCATCGTGTGCTAGCTATCATGACTGCCAATAGCACAGCTGCACCTTATGCCACTTCAAGAGGTGACTAAGTGCAGCTGTCCTACTGGACCGCACACACACCCAAAAGCTTTGCTCGCTCTTTTAGCGCTCTCCCAGAAAGCTGCAAATCAGTAAGACAAGACCCCATGCTAGACCCCCCTTCTCCATACTGACTCCTCCTCGAAAGAAGATCTGGCCTGTAAGGACCATAGAAACAGAGAAATATGATGACAGAAAAAGACCACATGGCCTATCTAGTCTGTCCTTCCATATCAACAACTACAACAGTCCCCTTTTTTCCTTTAGAGATCCTCTGTGTTTGTCATCCCACTTCAAGACCAGATGCCCCTTTCAATCACCCCACCCTTCCCACGCCCACTTCAGGACTTACCCAATGGATGAATTCCCTAGTGTTCAGTAGGGCCAAGGCAGAAGCAGTTCTCTTCTCCTGCCCGGCTGATATCACCTTGAAAATGGCATCTTTCACCCCTAGTGGTAGTCTTGTGGTACTACCACTACACTAGGGGTAAAGGCCGCCATTTTGAAACATGTCAGCTAGAGATGATCTTTCAATGAGGTCTGGATTGGAAGAGGGGTCTGGTACAGGGGTCTCACCTTACTGATTAGTAGCTTTCTGGGGGGGCAGCTGCTGAAAGAGTGGATATAGTCTGGGCCACAGGGTGTTTGAGTGTAGGAGGGGGGATCGGACTAAGGAAGTTACTTCTGTTTGGAAAGGACATCAGAAATGTGTGGGGGGGGGGGTATTTTCAAAGGGGGGGGATGTAATTGTAGGGAGACCACAGTCATGATATTTTTTTCTCATCTTTGGCTCTGGGTTGCATTCCTTGCCTTAGCAGGTAGTACAGTTGCTCCTGTACCTGCCAAGGCAGGGAACATCGGTCAGTGAGGTAAGTGTCCGCCTTTTGTGGTAAATTCATGGTAGATGATGGGCATTCCCTCTGCATTTACTACTTACTACTCATCACTGGTATTGCGCTACAAGGATACATTTACCACAGAGGCTTTGCACTTACAGTACCTCACCTTAATGTTTGTGGTTAAGGTGCACTAAGTAAAAACCCTTACCGGACTTTAGTAAACAGGCCCCTAACTCCATAATGTGGAATGGGTTGGGGAACAGGTTAACATATGGCAATTTACCTTGAGTTAACTCTTAACACAGAAGATGAATGCCACCTCAGAAGCTGATAAGTGCATCTGCCTTACCTGCACTGCAGTTAACGTGCACTAAGTGTATTTATTCTGCATTTAGCTGCATGGGATTTGCAGTTGCCGTATGCTAATTTTGGAATTACCACATAGTAACTGCAAAACTTTACCACACCTTATTAAAA
The DNA here is from genome assembly GCA_033557465.1 of Ichthyophis bannanicus. Classification (NCBI taxonomy): domain Eukaryota; kingdom Metazoa; phylum Chordata; class Amphibia; order Gymnophiona; family Ichthyophiidae; genus Ichthyophis; species Ichthyophis bannanicus. The sequence goes on along the minus strand of CM066036.1, from coordinate 26,940,496 downwards.
GGGTCTCTGAAAGGTATTCACAGTCTATAGACTCATCAATCCTTTTCTTTTCCAGTAGCAGATGTTCACCGGGAATGATAGCTACTGCTCCTCTCCTTTTACCAGTTCTAGCGAAGAGAACCCTCAGAGAATCTTGTGGGCCAAGCTGAAAATCTAAAGGGCCTTCAACCCCGTCAGGGCACGTCTCACACAAATCAAATATTTGTCACCCATTAGCATTTGTATTTGGTATTGTTTTTCATAACATGCCAGGGAGATCAAGAAGGTGCTAACTCAGATCATTTTTGAGGGGATTCAAGTATATGTGCCCCAACTTCTGTGTGGAATCTCTTGTTTTGCTGCACATACAGTATAGTGGAGAGTATTTGAGGGGGTGCTATGAAGGAGCAAGATTGAGACCTTTGATTCATTTTCCCTAAGAAAACATGATGTCTGCAAAATCTTGGACAAGGTTAGAAGATAGCTATTATGAAAATACCTTACTATAGCATTACCATAATATCATGATCAGTCATCCATATCAAATCAACCCTCCACAATGATCTCCCTCTGTAATATAAATGTTCCACCCCCATACTTGACCCTCTGTTGAACCGTGACCTACTCCCCTCCCCCCTTGTTATCCCCCATATTTATCACCAAGTTATTTCTCTCTGTTTATTGTAAAACAAATCCATTGAGATTATGTTATGTTGTTCGATGTAAGGCGCCTTAGACAAAGACGGTATAGAAAAACTTAAATAAAGAAATAAATATTAGGGTCCAGATGTGAGACCCTAGGAATTGTGCTCTCAATATAAAGATAAGGTATTGTTTTTTTTTGTTTTGGACTTTTACACTTTGGAATCGCTTTGCACTATATATTCTGGACAGATCATGAACTTTGGATTGTGATTTCTCATTGGACACATTGAAGTCAGAACTATTAGTCATCATTCTGGTTATATACTATTTCAGTTTTTGACCCTTATCAGCATTTCTGAAAAAACTTGTTGATTAACTTTTATGATATCTACTTAAGCTATTATTTTTGAATGAATTGCAACTCTGCTGAAGGAACTCTGTTCTTGAATGAACTGTGAATCTCCATTTGTTTCCATCTTGGTGGATGAGATGAATGGCAATTTCAAATATCTTGCGTATGTTCCCTTGGGATTTGAATACTCCTCCTCCTCCATTTTAATATATTTTCCAATGTTTTTTAATGATTGATTTTTGAAAGTTGTACTCCTATAAATTATGTTTTTGGCACCATATAACAGGCTATATAGGTGTCATGTAAGTAGAGAAATATAAGCAAAATGCCTCAGAATAAGCATAAAATTAGAAGCAGGAATAAAAAAACTCTTAGTTTTAAACACAGTACCTTAATACGCATGTGTAATATCCACTGTCTTCTACCTCGGCTGAATGAAACCAGATTGAATCTTCATCTTTACTCATCATAACTTCAGAAAATATAATGGGTTCTTCTAAATCCCCTTTGTTTTTGTACCACATTAACCTCAGACCCATGCTCTGGGCCATGCTGTAATTAGTCTTGATATAGCTATAAAAAAGGGCACATTTCATTCGAACAGGCTCGTGTGTCAATGCCATGTACTTCTTGAGATCCACTGACCAGTCGATACAGCCATCAACTGCAAATAAAGCAACAAGAAAACAAAAGTTAGATCCATATTATTCCTTTTAATAGAAAAACAAACATGAAATATTTATAATATGCAAGCAATCAGTTAAAAAGGGTGTGTTCTTTCGAAAGATTGTATTTCAATGTAAAGCATCCATCTTATTAACTTGTGCAGTCGGGGCTGGCCTCTGAGTTGGTTCAAGGTATTGATAGCCTGAATGTCCTGATCTTTGCCGCCCCTCCTCCACCCAGAAGTTGCACCTGCCCTGTACATGTGGAGGTACATTCCAAGGTGCACGGCGGGGCCGTCGGGATGCCCAAAACATGCACGGGCACAACTTGTACCCAATTCTGCAACCACGGGAGTTGTACCTTCTTGCAGTTGCAGAATTGGGCACTTAGACAGCTCGGCATGTACCCGATTCAATGCTGGAAGCCTTCCACAAATCTGCCCGCCCAACCTGCACAATGCTCCGGCTGGTGTGCTATTGCAGTGGCATCCCATCGCCATGGCACTGCCACATCCAGCCAGAGGCATCTAATGCCTGGACGCAGAGCAGGCCTGTTTACCTGCCGTTTGACCCTTGGTGGGGGCAGCCAAGGCCAGGATCGGGCAGCGGGATCTCTCCTGCAGCGTCACAATGTGGAAAGGGGGCTGCAGGCCGCGATCCCTGCACTGCCTGGCACTTATTCCACCATCGGGGCGGAATAAGGCAGGCATCCATCCAGGTGCTGGGGAACGTGCAGAGGCCAACCTGAATGGCCTCTGAACATTGTCACGCCACCACCACTCGCCTCTAGCTTAGAGGGATGTGGTTATTTAGAGGAACTTTCTGCTATCTGCTTTTTCAGCTTTTTTCAAACTATTTCCCCGCAGTGCCCTCCGGGAAATGTAGTCTTTGTTTAGCTGTATGGGTGCATCAGGCAGAAAGTTGTAGTTAGGCTCAAAGAGGTAAGGCAAATGACAGAAATTTATTTTGCACACAATGGTTCATTCATACCACATACAGGATTATTTGTTCAGGACTCTTTGAAGCAGAGCATTGTCCAAAAACAAACCCAAACACAAAAATGCTGTTTAAAGGTTCTCTATAGTTCAGGATACACAGTCTTTAACAGCAAGGATATTGCATTCCCTTTTTAGGCCTGCTGGCTAAAGCACAAAAGCAAAATCACATTTAAAGCCTGTGGTAGTTTAGCTTCTATTCAGCTTCAAACCTTTCTTGGTTACCTTCCAAGTAACAAATATAATCCAGGGGCAAAAGAAAGCTGTGTTATAATCAGGGGCGGCCCAAGGGGGGTGCGGGGCCATGTGCGGAGACTCGGTGCGGGGCCTCATTTGCATAAGTGGTCTTATTTGCATAAATATTTGCATAATGTTACCATTCACTAACTTTTAGTAAACATGTCTCTTAATGAGTATATGGATAAAGAAAGACTAAAAGATTTCTACATTACTATAATCCAGTGCCAACCGCCAGGCACATTAGGAACTACTACAAACGCTGCCCATTTAGAACCCATAGCAAACCCGCTGTATCCTGACAGCATTACCAGGACTCACAAAGCACCAGACCCTACCTATCAAAAGGAAACACTGCAAATATTAAACCAGTACATTTCAGAGAATACTGGGGAAAGAGAACAAGTGGCAATGTCAAATAGGAATTACATAAACAGAATACCTCAGCTCAGTTACACATGCAGAACATAGACCATCACCAAACAAGGAATCGCAATTTAGAAACAGGAAGGCAATAATTAAACTGGGAACCCCAAAAGCCAAACTTGGAATGTACAACAACACTGTAGAAATAAAACTATAAATCAATTTCCTCTTGTACCAAACAAAGCGCAGACGTTAATGATGCACATTTCCCAGAGCTTTCATATTCCAATTAATAAATTCAAAATAAAGAGATATCTTTCTACCTTTTGTGCATTTTTTTTCAGTTGCAATTGCTCCAGCCACTTTCTTCTGGTTTCTTCATGTTTTCTGCTAACTCTCCATCGTCTGCTGTCCATTTGTCCTTTCTTCTCTCTTCTAGTTTTCTTTCCATCCTCTCTCTCTACATCTGCTTTAACATACTAATCTTTCTCCTTTTGCTCTTTCCTCATTCTTATTTCATCCACACAAATTTTACCCCTCCATCCTCAATCCCCACTTACTCTCCCAATACCCGGCCAATTGTAGATTTTTCATCCCTCCCACACAAAATATTTTCCCCTCTCCATTTTACTCTCCCAGCCCCATCCCATTCTAATCCTCCCCCAACATCAGCTCCCTTCTAGTTCCAGTCTCACCCAGCATCCATTCCCTTCTAGTCCCTGCATCAGCCCATTTCCAGTCCTAGCCCCCCATCAACCCATTTCCAGTCCTAGCTCCCCCATCCATTTTCAGTCTGAGTCCCTTCATCAGCTCATTTCCAATCCTAGCCCCCATCAGCCCATTTCTAGTCATTTCCTAGCCCCACCATCAGCCCATGTCAAATCCTAGCTCCCCTCCACTCAGCCCAATTCCAGTCCAAGCCCCCCCATGAGCCTACTTCCAGTTCTAGCCCCTCCATGAGTCCATTTCAATTCAAGCCCCCACCACAGCCCATTTCCAATCTTAGCTCCCCCCCAACAGCCCATTTCCAGTCCTATCCTAGCTGCTCTATCAGCCCATTTTCAGTCCTAGCTCCCTTCCCTCACAGCCCATTTCCATTCCAAGCTCCCTCCCCATCAGCTATTTGCAGTTCAAGCCTCCCCGTCCACTCAGTCCATTTCCAGTCATAGCAATCGCCCAACCCATTACCAGTTCTAGCCCCCCATCAACCCATTTTCAGTTTAAGCCCCCCCTATAACCCATTACCAGTCCTAACCCCCCCATCAGCCCACTTCCAGTCTTAACCCCATCAGTCCTTTTCCAGTGAGCCCCCTATATCCCATTTCCAGTCCTAACCCCCCCATCAGCCCACAGCCCATTACCAGTCCTAACCACATCAGCCCACCTCAAGTCCTAACCCCTCCCCATCAGCCCATTTCCTGTCCTAGCGCCCCCATAGCCCATTAGCAGTCCTAACCCCCCCATAGCCCATTAGCAATCCTAACCCCCCATCACCCTATTTCCAGACAGCCCCCATCAGCCCACAGCCCATTACCAGTCTTAACCACCCCCCCCAGCCCATTTCCAGTCCTAACCCCCCATCACCCCATTTCCAGTCAGCCTCCATCAACCCCCAGCCCATTACCAGTCTTAACCCCCCTCGCCCATTTACATTACTAAACCCCCCTCCCCATCTCCAGTCCGCCTCCATCAGCCCCAGCCCATTAGCATTATTAACCCCCCCCCCAGCCCATTTCCAGTCCTAACCCCCCCCTCACCCCATTTCCAGTCAGCCTCCATCAGCCCCAGCCCATTAGCAGTCCTAACCGGCCCCAGCCCATTTCCAGTCCTAACCCCCCCCACCCCACCCCATTTCCAGTCAGCCTCCATCAGCCCCAGCCCATTAGCAGTCCTAACCCCCCCCAGCCCATTTCCAGTCCTAACCCCCCCCAGCACATTTCCAGTCCTAACCCCCCCCAGCACATTTCCAGTCCTAACCCCCCCCCCCAGCAAATTTCCAGTCCTAACCCCCCCCCAGCACATTTCCAGTCCTAACCCCCCCCCCCAAGCACATTTCCAGTCCTAACCCCCCACTCACCCCATTTCCAGACAGCCTCCATCAGCCCCCCAGCCCATTACCAGTCTTAACCCCCCCTTCCCTTCCCTTCCCTTCCCTTCTGGCAAATTAAAAAAAAAAACCCTGGCTCTAGCTGCTGCCGCTGCCGCGTCCGTCGCAGCAGCGGCAGAATGGAGTGTCCCGCGGGGCCCCCTCTCCTCGTTGAGCCCTCTGCAAGGGCTTTCAGATTCGCGAAGGGAGAGTGCTCCCTCGCGTCTCTGTAAAGCCCGCAGGGGCTAATGGGAAATTTCCCATCTGCCCCTTTAGACGCGAGGGGCTGATGGGAAATTTCCCATTAGCCCCTGCGGGCTTTACAGAGACGCGAGGGAGCACTCTCCCTTCGCGAATCTGAAAGCCCTTGCAGAGGGCTCAACGAGGAGAGGGGGGCCCCGCGGGACCCTCCATTCTGCCGCTGCTGCGACGGACGCGGCAGCGGCAGCAGCCAGAGACAGGTTTTTTTTTTAAATGTAATTTAAAAAAAAAAAAAGCAGAATGTTCTTTGCGCGGGGCCCCCTGAAACGCGGGGCCCTGTGCAAAAAACATTCTTGCTCAATGGACGGGCCGGCCCTGGTTATAATAGCTACTTTAGCTTACCCCAGTGTCCTCATTCCAGCAGCAGGTGGTTAACAAGCTTATTACAGTTCCAGGCTTGCTCTTTAGTCCCCGTAACTTCCCCTTTACAAACCCGTGGGAATCACGGCCACCCTGCTTGTGGACTACGGGTACCTTTTTCCTAGAAGACTTTCTTTCAGGACTGGCTTGCTTTCTCTACATTCCCAGGGTTAAAGCTTGGCAAAAGGAACAGTCCATGGGAATGTCCTAATCATTCAGCTTTACCTCGGGCTCTCCTAGCTGCATGGGTTCTGACTCCCTGTCTTGCTCACAGTGCTCAGCTAACAGCCTCCCGGGGGATCTTGGAGTCTCCCTTGTTCCTGGCTCCAAACTCTCCTGCAGACGTGCTATATGCCAACCAGCACTTTCTTCTCCTGGAAGCTCAGTTCCTCTGCTCTGCTCAGCACCAGTCAAGCTTCCCTTGCTTGTGTCTGTGCCTCTGCTCATGGCAGTTTGGCTTCGTGCTTCTCTTCCCCTTCTCTCATACTCTGGCCTAGGTTTATACTTCCAGGGCTCTAGCTCCAACTCCTCCCTACTCAGGTGACAGCAATCAGCTTGACTTCGGGCACCTGAGTGCTTGGAGAATTCCCTGCCATAGGGGTTCTGGGCCTTGTATCCTCTCCCCTTCATTCCACTAGGGGGAACATGAAATGTGGGCCACGTGGAAGTTTTCTGATTCCTGGAGGTGATTGTGGCTTTCCTACCCTGACTTGGTAAAAGGGGACCCTTTACTAGGGTGAATTCCCTGTCTCTTTGTCCTCCCCCGGACTCCGGATAGGCCTCCTTGCCACATATCCCCCTACTTAAGATATTACGGGCTGGCAGAGGTTGTTGAAGGGCCTCCGAACAGTTCGTAATCCTGGATAAGGCATCTGCATTGTGGTGTAGCTTCCCTGCCCGATGCTCTACCTTAAAATCAAAAGATTGCAGGGCCATGTACCATCTGGTTAATCGTGCACTGTGGTTCTTCATCTGTTGGAGCCACTTCAAGGGTGCGTGATTGGTAACTAGCAGGAATTTTCGTCCGCAAGGTAGAACCGGAGGGTCTCTATTGCCCATTTGATGGTGAGGCACTCTTTCTCAATCGTAGAGTAGTGTTGCTCTGCCGAGGACAACTTCCTACTAAGGAACATCACAGGATGCTCATTTTCTTCATGCTTTTGGGACAAGATGGCCCCTAAGCCTATCTCTGAAGCATCCGTCTGCACAATGAAGGGCTGCATGAAATCCACCCCGCGTAATACCGGGGCCATGCATAGCCGCCCTTTTAATCGGGTGAAAACCCTCTCCTCCTCTGGGGTCCAACGGAGTTGATTTGGGCAATTCTTCTTTAACATGTCTGTGAAGATGGAGCTTTCTTCCTCAAAGCGTGACAGGAACCTCCTGTAATAGCCAATCAGGCCTAGAAAGCTTCTTAATTGCTTCTTTGTTGTGGGACGGGGAAAGTTCTTGATGCTGTCCACTTTGTCAATCAAGGGCTTAATCCTTCCCCGTCCTACCATATGCCCCAGATATTTTACTTCTCGCTTGGCGAAGGCACACTTGCTCGGGTTCAGGGTGAGGCCTGCCTGCCTCATAGATCGCAGGACGGCTTCAACCCTCGGGATATGTTCTACCCAACTGCAACTGTGGATAATAATATCGTCCATATATGCGAAAGCATATTCTTGATGAGGACGCAGGACTTGATCCACCAGTCTCTGGCAGGATGCCGCGGCGCCATGAAGTCCAAAGGGCATCCTCTTAAACGGGAATAGCCCAATCGGGGTGCTGAAGGCAGTCTTTGGCCGAGATTCCCTAGTCAATGGACTCTGCCAGTACCCCTTCGTCATGTCTAGGGTGGTCAAAAACTGAGCCTGCCCCAAGCAGTCCAAAAGCTCCTCGATATGGGGCATCAGGTAAGCGTCGAATACCGAGATGGCATTTACCTGTCTGAAATCTATACAGAAGCGTAATGTACCATCGGGTTTTGGAACCAGAACAATGGGACTGTACCACGGGCTCCTTGATTCTTCAATGACACCCATCGCCAACATCTCGCGCACCTGTGCCACGACCTCCTTCTTTTTAGCTTCTGGTAGGCGGTAGGGTCGTTGTCTGACCACCTTCCCCGGGGGCGTCAGGATCTCATGCGCCACCAGTCGGGTTTCACCCGGGATCGGGGTCAGTACATCTGGGAACTTGTCCAATAGTCGAGCCAGATCCCGTCTCTGGACCAAAGATAGTTCTTCCCCTACTTGGGGCTCCAGGTTCTTCCTGCAGTCTGCCACTTGAGGTCCCAAGTCGCCCTTCTCAGTCTCCTCCATTCTCTCTCCACAGGTGGCTGTCAGGCTTTTCATCCCGGCCCATCCGGTGGAACCAAATCCAGAGGCTCCTCGTTCCGTAGGAGACAACATGGGGACCTCTTCCAGGGGGGAAACCCTACTCTCTCGCACAGCAGTTGGGCAATCCGGTCTCTCACCTTCACATGGAAGTCTTCGTTGCCAAAATTAAACAATAATACCTTTACACTCCCTCTATAATCAGGGTCGATCACCCCAGCGCCGACGTCCGGGAAATATTTCAGAACCAGACCCGATTGTGGTGCTATCCAACCATAACATCCTACGGGCATCTCCATCTGAAGGCCGGTATCAATGAGAGCCTTTCCACGGCTGGGTATCACCCGATCTTCAGCGCTGCATAAATCATATCCCGCGGCTTGCGGGGACGCCCTCCTGGGAGCCTGGGCCTTCTCAGATATCTTACAAAATTTTAATATAAACTTCTGTTTAAGGGGAGCAACACCTCCCAGGGGTTCTTTCCCTGGGTTCTCACTTGGCTTTCGGGGGTTCTCAAAAAGAGGGCCAGGGACCACTGTTACCATCCCATTCCCTTTTCTCCCAAGGCCTTTCTCTAATCCTTCCCTAAATTGGGGCCAATCCCTTCCCAATACCAAATCATAGGGTAGTTTTGGGACCACTGCCACGAGAACTTCTTTCTGCGCCCCGAACCCTTTTATCACCACTTTGTACACAGGGTAGAAAGAGGTAGCTCCATGGATGCACCTAATTTGGACCTGCCCTTCCGGCTTCCTCTGGCAAGACTCCTCCTGGGCCTCAATTGCCTGCCAAAGCTTCCGTGACACCATGCTTTGGTCGGCCCCGGAGTTGAGCAGAGCTTGGGTAGTGATCCCCTGTATGTTAACATTTAAGAGAAATCCCTCTCCTAGATGTTTCACCTTGGTACCAGTTAACCCAATGCGGGCTTTGCATCCCCCCTGCAGGTGTCCCATCTCCCCACAACGATAACATTTTTTTTTAGCCCACTTACCCTCTTGAGTAGACACACAAGTTTTCAGATATTTTGCATTATTTCCCTGTTTCTTTTCTGATAAATCAAAACTGGCCTCTGCCCCTACTTTTGGAGGGCCCGCCTTTGGGAGAAACGCCAATTCAGCTTCCATGTAGCACTCCGCCAAAAGGGTTGCCTCTCCTGTGCTCTGGCAGTTTGGCTGAATCAGAAAAGATTGTACCCTTTTTGGTACTGCAGCCATAAATTGCTCCAATATCACCATATCCACCACCGTATCCATAGTTTTCCCTTCCGGGGCTAGCCACTTTAAAGCTAAGCCTCGAATTCTCTGGCTTAAGGCCTTAGGTATTTCTCCGGACTTTAAGACCGTGGCTCTAAACATACGGTGATACAACATTTTCGTTAACCCTAATCGGTCTCTAATTGCATTTTTTACTGCATTATAGTCCATGGCCTGGGCAGCTGGCATAGCCCTATATGCGGCTAGTGCTTTTCCTGTTAAGGAGGTTGCCAATCGCACCGCTCACTGGCTAGCTGGCCAACCCACGGCTTGAGCCAACCTCTCAAATGACTCCAAGAAGTCATCTATGTCATCATTAGGAGAAAGTTTTCCAAAGTTAAATGCCCCGCTGGTGTGTGGGCCTGTTAGATTGTCCACTTGCGGCATCGCTGGTCCCTCCGGGGTTAGGGTTCCTCCAATTCCTTGCCTCTGGGAAGTAACAAGGGCTTCCACTAAGTCCAGGACAGGCTTTTGCTGCTCCCTCATAGCCACCGCCGCATTCTCTTGTGCTAGCTGGGCCAACTCCTGCTGCCATTGAAATTGAGTGGCCATCCATTGCACCAGCTCTTTTGGCTCCATCTCCAGCGATATCTTGCTCATGCATTGAATCTTGAAGAACAAAAAAATTTGTCTTTTCCACCAACCTTCTGTGCTATCACTCTTGAAAGTGTATATCCTGGATGGTAGAAAATCCTGAGTGGTAGAAAATCCTCACAACTACGCCACTGTCACGCCACCACCACTCACTTCTAGCTTAGAGGGGCGTGGTTATTTAGAGGAACTTTCTGCTATCCGCTTTTTCAGCTTTTTTCAAACTATTTCCCCGCAGTGCCCTCTGGGAAATGTAGTCTTTGTTTAGCTGTATGGGTACATCAGGCAGAAAGTTGTAGTTAGGCTCAAAGAGGTAAGGCAAATGACAGAAATTTATTTTGTACACAATGGTTCGTTCATACCACATACAGGATTAGTTGTTCAGGACTCTTTGAAGTAGAGCATTGTCCAAAAACAAACCCAAACACAAAAATGCTGTTTAAAGGTTCTCTATAGTTCAGGATACACAGTCTTTAACAGCAAGGATACTGCATTCCCTTTTTAGCCTTGCTGGCTAAAGCACAAAAACAAAATCATATTTAAAGTCTGTAGTAGTTTAGCTTTTATTCTGCTTCAAACCTTTCTTGGTTACCTTCCAAGTAACAAATATAATCCAGGGGCAAGAGAAAGCTGTGTTATAATAGCTACTTTAGCTTACCCCAGTGTCCTCATTCCAGCAGCAGGTGATTAACAAGCTTATCACAGTTCCAGGCTTGCTCCTTAGTCCCCGTAACTTTCCCTTTACAAACCCATGGCCACCCTGCTTGTGGACTACGGGTACCTTTTTCCTGGAAGACTTTCTTTCAGGACTGGCTTGCTTTCTCTACGTTCCCAGGGTTAAAGCTTGGCAAAAGGAACAGTCCATGGGAGTGTCCTCATCATTCAGCTTTACCTCGGGCTCTCCCAGCTGCATAGGTTCTGACTCCCCGTCTTGCTCACAGTCCTCAGCTAACAGCCTCCCGGGGGATCTTGTAGTCTCCCTTGTTCCTGGCTCCAAACTCTCCTGCAGACGTGCTATATGCCAACCAGCACTTTCTTCTCCTGGAAGCTCAGTTCCTCTGCTCTGCTCAGCACTAGTCAAGCTTCCCTTGCTTGTGTCTGTGCCTCTGCTCATGGCAGCTTGGCTTCGTGCTTCTCTTCCCCTTCTCTCATACTCTGGCCTAGGTTTATACTTCCAGGGCTCCAGCTCCAACTCCTCCCTACTCAGGTGACGGCAATCAGCCTGACTTCGGGCACCTGAGTGCTTGGAGAATTCCCTGCCATAGGGGTTCTGGGCCCTGTATCCTCTCCCCTTCATTCCACTAGGGGGAGCATGAAATGTGGGCCACGTGGAAGTTTTCTGATTCCTGGAGGTGTTTGTGGCTTTCCTACCCTGACTTGGTAAAAGGGGGCCCTTTACTAGGGTGAATTCCCTGTCGCTTTGTCCTCCCCCGGACTCCGGATAGGCCTCTTTGCCACAACATCTTAGCGCATTTCTCTGCAACCATTCTGCCTCCATCCCACCCCCTCCCAAGCCCGTCCAGCACTCCCTGAACAAATTCTCTGTACATGCGGGGAGCGCCAGGACTGGAATTGCAGGTTGGACATCCACCCCGGACATCCAACCCCGCTATTCTTTGTTCAGAATGCCGGCCATAGAAAATCATAGGCTGCACTTTATTTTTACACTACAGAAATGAACAGTTCTTTGATCCAGTTTGCAATGGTGTCTTCCCTTTTTACAGTACAGACGTTTTCAGATTGACTCAAAATATTAGAAGATTCTTCAGATTTTCAGGCTTAAAGTATGAGAGCAGATCTCTAACTATCGACATCAAAAGAACAGAAGAAATATTCAAGCTTGGCATATATGGATTCAAGCTGGAAATAGCTCAGATCTTTCACAATGATTCACGGCTCCCTCCTGTTTTGAGGGGAAGGGGTTCAGATGTAACCCAAATCAGAAGTCTGACTATTCCTTTTTCTGTTACACAAAACATGCAATAAAATATATATTTGTGGTAGCAGACATGAAAACTATCTTTCCCTTTTAAAATTGCCCGATTGATTCATGTGTATTTGAGGTACATGAGTATGTCTAAATGAGGGAATGTAATGGATGAAGCGCGTGAATGTTTGGCTTGTTACTTTTAGTTCAAGGTGATGCCACTATGAAAGCAAGTTTCTATGCAATTTCAAATGTTGTTCATGTCAGAAAAAGGATTCCAAATTTATGGAAAGGATGAGTTCTATGCATACCGTAACGAAGCTGATAATATATTACTTGAGTCAGAGCAAGTTCTGCTCTTAAAACCTGGAGTATCAGGGGTTTATGCCTTTATCCCTGGAAATCCCTGCAAGGCCTCTAAGCCTCATTTCATTAATGTACGATGTGATTGCTCTTATTTGTCAAACTTACTTGAAAATGTTTTGCACGTCCATTTTCTAAGTCCAAAATTTGTAGGAATCAAGCCCCTAAGGGGTACATCTCATCTTTAATTTAGAGGGTTTTCTGCTGGATCAATGTAAGAATTATTCAGAAGATTTTGCAGCAGGTGAGATTTTGAAACCACTAAGATCCTCATCATTTTAAAGAGGAAATGGTGAGGAGGAATCCAAATGAATCCCATTTTTAAAGTACTTATGTTGTTGTTAAGTGCCGTTGAGTTGACGTTGACTCCTGGCAACCCTGTGGATAGTGGTCTATGTTGTGATTATTGTCTAGGTTTTCTTGGCAAAGTGTGTCCAGTAATAGATTACCAGGCCTTTCTTTTAAGCAATAAGCCTTCAGCAGCTGGTATTCCAAGATGGTCTCCTATCCAAGTACGGTTGCCAACTTTTTGAAAGAGGAAAACCCGCCACCTGTGGCTAGTCATGCCCCGCCCCACCCACTCTTACTCCACCCCCTGTCCCCCAAAAAATTGCAGAGAGGGCAATGTGCAAACTGAACAAGCAAGATTGCTACACATTCTTAAGCAGAAATTCTAACAGAATACCCAGCATTGGTTGTGTACACACACACACACACACACACAATACAGACAGGCCTTCATCAATAAATGAGCACAAAACAAAAAGAGAAATATATAGACAAAAATTAAACTGAAACCCCAAGAAGTCAGACTCTGCATGCAGTGCAATATCAGATAAATAAGAGATGCAGCTCCATTCTTTTTGCTATTTCTGAATATCGGCACCAGAAAGGTAAATAAAGCTGCCACAGAGCCTCATGTTGAAGAGCACTCAAAGCCCCTGCTAGTCCTACCCGCATGCCAGCAGGAAGTGTCTGTCAGAGGAGGCGGAACTAAAAGGAGCCTCCAGCATGCTTAAATACAAGGCTCTGCAGTGGCTTCATATACCTTTTCAGTGCTGACATTCAGAAATAGCAGAAAGAAGGGAGCTTCTTCTGAAAAAGTCAGAGTAGGGGGTGCCTTTTGCTGCAGCTGCTGCCCCTAAAATCGTGCCGCCCTAGGTGTTTGTTTAGCTCACCTAGTGGAAGGACCAGTCCTGATTACTTCATAATATACAGTACCTGAGACTGTAGAGAGTTTATGTTGCTAGTAACAGTGCATTTTCCCTAGGAAAAAGTGCCAGTACTGATATGTATGGCTCTTTCATTAAAAAAAAAAACAGTACTAATTTGTGGTATCAAGGAAGGAGAACTTTATTTCACACAACGTTAGCCCAAACGCCTGACACAGGCTGTGTTTCGAATCCTCTTCATCAGGGGAATTCAGGCACACTACATCCATAAATACATGAACAAACAATAAATACATAAAATGTTGCTAATAAAAACATCATAATCAAAACATAAAAAATAAATAAAAACAGCAAATGAATAAAATCAATAAAATCAAATAAAACTATAATGAAAACATAAAACTCAATTAATAATAAATATTAATTAAAATGTTGGAATGCCCAAAAACAGAAAAATGCCATAAACAAATGTACAATAAAAATCATCAAATGCGACATAAATACAAACTATTGTAAAAATGTGCAAACTTGTAAAGGGGTCAAAAAGGGTGTGACTACTAAAAAGTACCCTCGAGTCCTTTAAAAACAAACCTTATCAACAGGTTCAAAACGATTATGTAAAAACTTGTGCTAAAAGGGAGAAGAAAAAGAGAAGAGCCGGTATCAAAGAACTAGTATCACAACGAAGCAGGAGTGATATAAAACAGATGCTATTTCCAAAACCAGCAAGAATGATATTAAAAAAACCTGCTTTTTACATGATGATTTCAAATGATTAAAAAAACGAATAAAAAAATGGGGGGAACACTGAACAGGGAGAATTGAAACACGGTAAAACCATCCCAAATAAGAGAAGTCTTTAAAAACAAATGTGCTTACAGATTTGTATTGAAAACTTCTGGTTTAAAAATCTTTTAAACGGATCCCCTTTCTTTACTAGAAAAAGGTAGTGCTTCAAAACAATAGAATCTAAAAAACAGGTGTATTTTTAAACCATATAAACTCTCACTTGGTTTGCAGCTTGTCGTGCTGTGAGGGCTTGCGTGCATCAGTGATGCTGAGAGCTAAACTATCGGTAGTTTAACTACTGGCAGGGTCTCCCAAGATGGTCAGGTCTCAGCTGAGGTGCCAGACCAAGACAAACCACCCATCTGGGCAGCAGCAGAATGGGACAGTGTTGAAGGCGGAGGATCACATTTTTGTGACAACGGCAACAACACCAAACTTAAACTGCGCAGAAGAAAGGCCCGGCAATCTACTTCTGTATCTTGCCATGAAAACCCAATGGATAGTTACAACAAAACAAATTGTGCTATGATGCTGGAAGATGAGACCTCCAGGTCAGAAGGCACTCAACTAGCTACTGGGGAAGAGCTGAAGACTTTTCAGAGTAAAGCCAGTATTTATGATGTGGTTGGATCAAAGCCCTCGGGAAGTCTGACTGCTGATGTAGCTGCGCATGAAATGAGAGTCAGAAGCTGTAAAGATGTCTTACACATTGGAACATGGATCGTACGAAGCATGAACCAAGGGAAGTTGGAGGCGGTCAAGAATGAAATGGAACGTGTACAACTTGATCTGTTGGGTGTCAGCGAACTGAAATGGACTGGCATGGGGCACTTTGCATCAGATGATCACATGGTCTACTATGCTGGAAATGAAAGACAAAGAAGAAATGGTGTTGCATTTATAATAAAGAAGAAACTTGCAAGAACTGTAATGAAATACAATGCAGTCAGTGAACGCTTAATCTCTATTCGTCTACGAGGATTGCCTATCAACACAACTATAATTCAAGTATATGCCCCAACAACAGCTGCAGAAGATAATGAAATTGAAGAGTTCTATGAACAAGTACAAGCTGAAATTGACAGAACATGCAAACAGGATATCCTGATAGTCATGGGTGACTGGAACGCAAAAGTTGGCAACAAAGAAGAAGGCAAAGTAGTTTGAAAATATGGACTTGGCAACAGAAATGAAGCTGGAGAAAGACTGATAGAATTCTGCAAGACCAACGATCTATTCATCTCAAACACCTTCTTCCAGCAACACAAGCGGCGACTGTACACATGGACTTCACCCAATGGATTATATAAAAATCAAATTGACTACATATGTGGAAGTCAACGATGGAAAAGCTCTGTAACATCAACAAAGACAAAACCGGGAGCTGACTGTGGTACAGATCATCAACTACTAGTATGCAAACTCAAGCTAAAGTTGAAAAAGAGCAAACCACTCATGAATGCAGCAAAATATGACCTTGAGAATATACCATTGGAATTTAAAGACTGCCTGCAAAATAGATTTGCTGCTTTAGATACAAATGACAGAGCTCCGGAAGAGTTATGGAATGACATCAAGAAGGTTGTGTTGGAAGAAAGCGAGAAGTCTCTACAAAAGGTGAAAAAGCAAAAACGGCCAAAATGGATGATGGAAGAAACTCTGAAAATTGCCCAGAAACGCAGGGAAGCTAAAGCCAGAGGAGAAAGAAAGACAATCACAGAACTCAACAGAGATTTCCAACGTGCAGCAAGACAGGACAAGGAAAAGTACTACAATGACACTTGCAAGGAAATAGAAGCAGAAACTATTAGAGGAAGAACAAGATCAGCTTTCCTAAAGCTACGAGAGTTAAAGAAAAGGTTCCAGCCTCGAATTGGAATTTTACAAGATGCTCAAGGTTCTATGTTGAATGATGCTGAGACGATCAAGAAAAGGTGGAAGGAATATACAGAGTTTTTATATGATAAAGATCAAGTGGACCAACAGCCGTTTCAACCTGTACCTTATGATCGGGAACCATTGGTGATGAAAGAAGTTGAAGCAGCATTGAAAGCCTTATCAAAGAACAAAGCACCAGGCATTGATAACATTCCCATAGAAGTATACCGTACTCACAAGACTCTGCCAAGAAATATGGAAGACAACATCATGGCCAACTGACTGGAAAAGATCTGTGTTTATACCAATACTTAAGAAAGGTGATCCAACTGACTGTGGAAATTATCGCACAATCGCTCTGATCCCACATGCCAGCAAGATTCTACTGAAGATTATTCAAAAGAGATTACAACCATACCTGGAACAAGAACTACCTGAAGTGCAAGCAGGGTTCAGGAAAGGGCGAGGAACGAGAGACATCATTGCGGATGTGAGATGGATCCTTGAAAAGACTAAAGAATACCAAAAGGATATCTATTTGTGCTTTATCGACTATAGCAAGGCTTTTGACTGTGTAAACCATGAGAAACTCTGGGCCACATTAAGAAGCATGGGTATACCAGAACACCTGATTGTTCTCTTGCGCAATCTGTACATTGATCAAGAAGCAACAGTTTGAACGGAACAAGGAGAAACAGAATGGTTTAAAATAAGCAAAGGTGTAAGTCAAGGCTGCATACTTTCCCCCTACCTGTTTAATTTGTATGCAGAACAAATCATCAGAGAAGCAGGATTGTATGAAGACAAAAGAGGTGTGAAGATTGGTGGAAGAGTCATCAACAACCTTCGCTATGCTGATGATACCACATTACTGGCTGAAAGTGAAGATGATCTGAAACATTTGCTTCTCACAATCAAAGAACATAGTCTCAAAATGGGCCTGCACCTTAATGTAAAGAAGACAAAGATCATGACAATTGGCATAATCAACAGGTTCATCATTGAAGGAGAAGAAATTGAAATTGTGAACAACTTTAACCTACTTGGATCAACTGTCAATAAAGAAGCAACAAGCAGTCAAGAAATCAGACGACGCATTGCTCTTGGCAGAATGGCTATGAAAGACCTAGATAAGATTCTCAAGAGCAGAGATGTCTCTCTCCATACAAAAATTCGACTTGTTCAAGCCATGGTATTTTCAATAACATCATATGGATGTGAAAGCTGGACAGTGAAAAAGACAGACAGGAAGAAAATAGATGCCTTTGAATTATGGTGCTGGCGGTGAATACTGTGTATACCATGGACTGCCCGAAGAACAAACCTAAGCTTTCTTTAGAAGCTCAGATGACAAGACTTTGACTTTCATACTTTGGACACATCATGCGAAGAGAGAGATCATTAGAGAAAGACATTATGCTTGGCAAAAGAGGAAGGCCAGCAATGAGATGGATCGATACAATAACAGCAGCTACGGGTACCAGTCTGTCAACAATGAGCCGCCTGACTGGAGACCGAACACAATTTAGGATAGCTATCCAGAAGGTCGCCATGAGTCGACTCCGATTCGACGGCACTTAACAACAACAACAAAGTGGCGAATGAATATATTTATAGCAGAAAACATTTTCAGAAGTACAAGAACCCGGAGGAACAGCATGTCAATTTAATGCATGATAGAAAACTTCAAACTTTTAAAGGCCGTGAGTGAACGGATTACATACAATCTGGTTATCTACCTAATGTTTTTAAAATTTCAGAAAAGGATTGTCGTGTAACTATGATACTGCAAATCCACTACCTTTTAATTGAGTCACGATTCGATGTATTTGCTAACCTAGACCATCAAACCATAAAGTCCATCAGGAGATTAATATTTTATTTGAAATATATCGGTATAGAATATTTCCGCAGGGGAAAGAAACACTTCCATTATTGCAATGACTTTTACCTGCAGGTTGCAATGCTTGATCGCAGCCACCAAATGATATCTGACGAAAACTTTCACTCGTATATCAGACTTTGCACAGCAAAAGCACAGTGTTGCTGTCGCCCGTCAAAGGATAATACAACTGTTAAAAAACACCAGCACTTTCATGAATACATGAGGACTTTATCATTTGACTTAGCACTTGAGCCACTGTTGCTTTGTATCAAGAAAGAAAAAGATAGGAATTAAGACAGGGGATTTTTGTTGGAACTATGCCGCTTACACGGATGATGTTATATTATTCCTTTCTAATCCGGTGACCTCTACAAGGAGCTTATTACAGAAGGTGAATCTTTTTTCTTTGTTCCTGGCGTCAAAATAAATTGGGATAAAAGAGAACTGCTTCCCCTTAATGACCTCATCACACAGGGGGATATGGTGGAGTTTCCCTTTCAATGGTTACCCTAAGGAATAAAATATTTTGAATGCATTTTTCTCCATCCTCGGAGGAAACAATTAAGTGGAATTCTGGCACTCTTTTAGCTGATTTGAAGAGCTCTCTGCAGTGTTGGTCTCCTCTTTGGATGTCTTGGTGGGAGAGATTAGACACCACTAAGATGAAGGTGCTTCCTAGTATCATTTACAAGCTGGGAATGCTGCCAGGTTTTTGTAAAACCCACTTCTTTGCTCAGCTGGATAAGATGCTTAATAATTTTTTGTGGAAAGGCAAGAAGCCTCCTAGAGCACTCGCAAAATTGAAACTGCCCAGGAACAAGGGAGGAGGGTTGGTTTCCCAGATTTTGAGTTATACCATATTGTTTCATTGTTACGGTATGGAGCAGAGTGGCTCTTAGAAGACTGCACCCCTCTCCATGGATAGAAATGGTTTCTCCCTTTAAGCTCGCTGCTCTGCCTACAATGGATGTTCCAGACTCTAACTGAGCCTGCCTCTGATCAACAGCACCAGTAAAACTTATGGAGCCTGTTTGTGAGATACCGTACTCAGTATCTGCTGCATCTTTGCTCTGGAATAATAAACTGGTGAGGGTTAAGGGTAGGAAAATATTTTGGAGAGGATGGATAAAAAGAGGAATTTATTGTATTGCTCAACTCCTTCATGAAGAGAACATTATTAGCCAAGAGAGTTTGATTGAGTTGTTTGGTTTATCAATATTACAAGCTGCTAAGCTGGGCTGCCTGGTTCGGGGTATGACACAGGATTCACCATGGGAGGTGTTTTTTTCCCTGCCTCTGGCCTTTATGATATTTGTATCAAGCGAAAATCAAAGGGAGTTTAACGTCATATTTTTCGAAGATAATTTTTCTCTTGTGATGGTACTTCTTTAACAGGTCTTTGTAGAACTTGGGAGTATGATGCTCATATTTCCTGGATACGATTGTAGGCGGATCAGATGGAATGTGTTTTGGAGACACACTGTGAGACCAACCATGTCGAGCAGCCTAGCACAGTCATTCTATTTCATTGCCCATCGTGCAGTGTTGACTCTCCTACGTATGTTTAGGGCTGGCCTGGAAGAATCTCATGTGTGCTGGCGCTGCTCGACTATGGTCGGTACATTAACGCAGACATTATTTGAATGTTCCTGTATTAAACCTTTTTGGAATGAGGTTTGGAGATTCATATGCGAGGTATTCCAGATGAACTCTGTTTTGATACTGCAGTTTGTTTTATTCAGCTCCTTATGTATGCAGGATTTCCTCACTAACCATGATAAGGCACTGTTTAACATTATGATTTCAATTGCCATTCAGCACATATTGTATAACTGGAAGGATACATCCTTGCTGAATGTGACCTTCTGGTGGTATGCAGTCTGTACCATTAGGAAGCTGGAAGGCGCAGCTTCTGTTTCACCAATTGTATTGGTAAAGTAGAAAGAATTTGGAGATCTTTGGATCTGCACTTAGCTGACATCTGATCCTACTCTACGTCTCACCTTTGCCATTTTATTTTATTTTTCTTCTTTTTGTAGGGGGTATTAGAAGTTGAATACTTGTATTACTTTTTTGTTGTATTGCTTCTGTTATTGATATTGAAAAATAAACATTAAAAAAAATACATGAGGACTATGGGTCTATTTTAGCAGGCAATGAAAAGAGTGCCAGTACCATTATGTACCCCCTCAAAAAAAAGCCCTGGCAATTACTGATATGAACTGCTCCTGGAAAGATTGGGCAATAGGGTTGGCAATGGCTAATGATTTACCTAAGATGGCTAATACCTTTGGGCCAGCCCTGGGTAGCCACATCTATGGGATGCTAATTGAAAAATCAAATTCAAAATGATTTAGTAAGTTACTGAAAACAATACAGTTTAATTGATGATGTAAGGGTCAGAGTATTTTATAAATATGGGATGTGATGCATTTTTATATTTATTTGAATTAAGTACATTATTTTAACTGCCTCTTTGTACATTTTAACGTAACCCACTTGAGCTAATAGTATGGGTGGGATAGAAAAAGTCTGATTAAATTAAATTTAACTTTATTTGGCCTTCTCTATCGGGAGACTATAAAAATCATGATTCAAGCAGAACTATTTCTTAGAGTTTAACCATTTAGTACAGAAATGATTTGCTTGCTGGCCTTGAAAAAATACAGCTTAATTGCTATTGGACTATAGCTTAATGTTTTTTGTGGTTTTATTATTTTTATACAGCAGAAGACCTGCATGTTAATGCTGTTTTCCGCGCCAGATTCTGTGTGTCTGGAAAGTTAACAGAAAGATTGATGACCATTATTCCTCAGGGTTCACAAAACGATTGTGGGAGAAGTTGTAAAGGGTATGCTAGAAGGATTGCACAGAAACATGCTTCTCTTTGCCATTTTTACCCTTGCTAACAACAATTCTCCATTGTTGCCACTTAAAGTGTGTTTAATATATAAATAAACGATTGTGGCACCTGAATATTTTGTGGCTGATAACAGTAGAAGAGAAAGTTCCTTCACTCTGGGTTTAAAATAGTCCACCAGCCTGCTGATCAACATGGCAACACCCCAGCTCCTACCTTCTCCTGGGATCCCTTAGAGGTAGGTGGTGACTTCATAACCTGGAACACCTCAGGCTCTTCTCTCCTCCCCCCGCCCCCCCCCGTCTCTTCTCTCCAAGTTAAAAGGGTCGTTCCTGGCCACACCCTTCCCAGGTATGTTCAAGCTGGGATCCTTAAAGGGACCCAGCTTCTGGTGCTTAAAGGGGCATGCTTTCCCTCCACTGGAAGAATATCAGTACGGGGGATGGGGAGCCTCTCATATACCCCATCACAGACAGGTTAGGTCAGGTGAGAAAACATGCATGGTTTTGTGTTTTGCTTTTTAGCTGGGATTAGGTGCCAACAGATAAAGCAGGTGCAAGTCTCTGCACAGCACTCTCTGCTTGTTACATTTCCGAAGTGAAAGCACGTTTCTATTTTTACTTTGAACACAGGTACAAAGACCTCTTAGGATACATGGGTAGATTCTTTGGAAGAAGAGCTCTCTCCTGCCCATTGCTCATCCTTCCACCTGAATGCTGATCATAAATCAAAAGTACCCCTGGACTCCAAGGCCTTGTTTTTAATTTAAGCATCCTGACATGGCAATGTCTCATGACCTGACCTGACCCTACCCTACTCTTTTCAGAAAGAGATGCCCAGTGGTCTAGCGTTCTTCTTCCCCCTTCTAAGTCCCTGCTCCAGACCCATTCCCCACCTTTAGAAGAATTTTTGTCTGGGATCCAGCATGATGCTCCTGTCCTGGACACTCAAAATTCAAAATGGCATCAGCCAACCTGATGTTGCACCATACCTCTTCTGTTGGGGGGGGGGGCACTTCCCATTTGTGAGTAGAATTTGGGGGATGGGCAATGTATAATTGAGGTGAGGGAGAGAATAGGTATAAATCCTTTTCAAAACTCTTCTCCCAGAGTCCTCTGGCCTTTAAGGCAAATGAACAATGACCATGGAGCTAGCTCATGGGAAGGTTGGACTGGTGCATTGCATGCATAGGAGATGATGAGCAATGACCATGGGTAGCTGGTGGGAAGGTTGAACTGGTGCATTGCTTGCATAGGAGATGATGAGCAATGACCATGGGTAGGCTAACTCATGGGAAGGTTGGTCTGGTGCATTGCATGCATAGGAGATAATGAGCAATGACCGTGAGAAGACTAACTGATGGGAAGGTTGGACTGGTGCATTGCATGCACAGGAGATGATGAGCAATGACTGTGGGTAGGCTAACTCATGGGAAGGTTGCATGCATAGTGGAATATAGGGAGCAATGTGTTACTTTTTATGGGGAGGTCAGAGGGCAGCACCATATCTGTTCAGGGAGGAATGGAGGGGGGTTACCTTAAATGAATAAGGGAAATTGGTAGTGTGTGTTGCCTTCAACAGGAAGGTTAGGGTGAAGAATGGCACAGGGGAAGTTGGGCATTCTGCTATCGGTCTTGAGATGTGACGTGCTATATTACCTTGTTTCTCCTGTATTGTTTTGTCTATCTTGATTAGATTGTAAGCTCTATGAGCAGGCAGTGGTTTTTATATGCTTGTACAGTGCCGCATACACCTTGGAGTGCTATATAAATGTTTAATTGTAGTAGTAAATAAATATAGTTTCTATTAATTCCTATTACAATGATTTTGACATTTTAGAAATGTCTCAGGAATAGTAGAAAAGCCAGAATAAAAAAAACCCTCTTCTTTCACTCTTATCACATAACACCTCAAATACAGGATAGCAATCTTGTCCTAGTTATTAGGAATGTGCATTCATTGTGATGAAAGCCAGGATCTCAGTAAAACTAGGGGATCTTCCCATCAATAGTGCGCATCTTACGCAACAGTGTGCACTATTGAGCAATAATGAATACTACTTCATGTGCACTAGCACTATTATGCAATAGCATGCACTATTCACGTATCTGTAAATAGTACATGCTATTGCATAAAAGTTTGCATTGTCACAAAAGCATGCACACCATGGCTCCCTCAACACCCTATGGATCTCACACAGGGATCTCAAATGATTGTCAGAAGACTGTGTTCATGAGGAACTTGCTAAACCAAAGGTAGACAAAGCCATGGGTCCGGATGGGATAATCCAAGAATACTGAGGGAATTTGGGGACTTTCTAGTGGCTCCACTGTCTGACCTTTTCAATGCCTCATGTGGGGTCAGGAATGGTGCCAGAGGACTGGAGAAAGACACATGTGGTCCCTTTACCTAAAAGCGGATGTAAGGATGACATTGAGACCTACAGGCCGGTTAGCGGTACCTGAGCGCTAATTGTGTCTGACAATCTTAAAGTAGCTAACAGGTAGAAAAGGTGACTGCGAAAGCCAGAAGGATGCTTGGGTGTATAGGGAGAGGAATGGCCAGCAGAAGAAAGGAGGTGATGGTGCCTCTGTATAAGTCTCTGGTGCGGCCACATTTGGAGTATTGTGTGCAATTCTGGAGACCGCACCTTCAAAAGGATATAAGCAGTTCATATCCAATCTCCACCCATAACCTGCCCAGTTCCTTCCCCATTGCACGATGAGCAGTTAACGTAGGAATTAGCATACTAATTTGCAATTAACTGCTTACTGCACTTTAGCAAAAGGGCCTTCTAGTAAATAAGCCTCATGACCTTTTCAAATTAGTAAAATCACTGACCAACCAACCTCCCCAACCACAACAGGAGTGTATCCAACCTCAGGCATACGCTAACTACATCCAATCTAAAGCAATAAAAGTAATCACTACTACACCTCGTGAATCCTATCAGAACCCCCACATACATCCTCCACTCACCAAGCTCTCACCCCCATCAGTGAAAACCATCGAGGAAACAATTGCCAACATCAATACCACGACAGCACCAAATGACCCATGCCCAGCGCACTGGATCAGAACAATGCGCTCAGAACTAAGTCCATTCATAGCTGATATCGCAAAGCAATCTTTTACAACTGGAATCTTCCCGGACGCCCTTAAGAAAACATCCATATGACCATTACTGAAAAATAACCAGCTCGATCCGAAGAAAGAGGACTCCTATCGACCAATCTCAAGTATCCCTTTCCTAGCCAAAATACTGGAGAAAACAACTCAAAGACAGATTCAACAGCACATAGACACAACCTCCCCTTTAGACCCATGTCAACATGGATTCAGAGAGGCGCACGGCGTAGAAACCCTATTAACCTCATTAACAAACACACTCACCAATGGGATAGACAACATCAAGAAAGGCTTTGCTTTGATATTCCTGGATATCTCTGCAGCGTTCGACTCAGTAGATCACGAACAACTCCTGATGAGACTCCACGCAAAGGGAATCCAAGACCGCGCATGGGACTGGTGTAAGTCTTACCTTCAAGGAAGATGGATGCAAGTTCGGATCGACAACAAGTCATCTGAACCCTTCCAGCAAAGACAGGGAGTACCACAAGGATTGTCATTATCCGCACTATTTTTCAACATTTATATGCAGCCAATTTGTGACATAACCCGCTCCTTCAGCATATCCTGCCTCATGTATGCCGACGACGTTTTGCTATTCACACCTATAATTGTCACATGCCCAGATTTCACAATGTTGACTAAATGCTTCGACGCAATAACAGACTGGCTCTTCAGTCAGAATCTATGTATAAATTTCAAAAAGACAGAAGTGCTTTTTATCACACGGAACAAAGACTTCTCCCCGCCATCAACACTAAAAGTCAGAGACGCAGAAATTCCGGTCAAATCCAGCATACGCTATCTAGGTGTAATATTAGACCAACACTTGGACTTCAAAGATCACATCAAGTGCACAGTAAGATCTATTTACTTCAAAATCAAAACCCTCCGCCACCTGAGACCCATGATGGAAACTGACGACTACCGAACTGTTTTCCAGGCCCTAGTGACACCTCATTTTGACTACACTAATATAATACTACAAGGCCTCCCAAAAAATACTCTGAACCCGCTACAGTTGGCCATAAAAGCAGCAGCTCGTGTCCTCTGCGGAGTAGCTAGAAAAGACCACATCTCACCTATATTAAAGCAGCTTTACTGGCTCCCAATAAGCTGCAGAATCACTTATAAGGCCCTCCTCATCACCTTTAAAGCATTCAATAAAACATCACCCTCCTCAATTGCTGATCTGCTCACTCACACCCCCAACAACAGATCCAGAAGAGCACTTGCGGAAAACACTCTAGTCATACCAAGTGGATCTATAAAACTTAACCAATCAACCATCAATAGAGCATTTACAAGCTATGCCCCCAGGTGTTGGAACAAACTCCCTTCTAGCATAAGGGCAATCAGGGACCTCACTCAATTTAGAAAGGCCCTCAAACATCACCTGTTCCTCATGCACTTTACACAGCTCGTTGATTCCCCCTCTACCCACACACTCACCCAGCTCGAAGATTCCCCCTCTACCCACACATTCACTCAATCATGTCAACCAAGAACACATGCACACTAAAACTGCATTCTGACTGTACACCCTATGATATTACAGAACTTTTAACTCTTCTTGACCAGGAGAGTACAAACGCGCTGTAATCTAACTCTCATTGTAAAACCTGTTATGAGTTCAACCTGTTAATCACTCGCACCAAAATTTCATATGTATATAGTTTCCCCAGTTAAATCCATATTAAAACCCTGTTTTATGTAAACGTAGGACGAAATCTGTATGTCCAAGTGTTTATTGTTCGATGTAAACTGCACTGATGAGAAATAGCGCGGTATATAAGAAATGTTAAATAAATAAATAAATAAATACCCTGCTAATACATTAAAGGAAATTTTGATATGCACACTGACAAACCTCTATTTTAAAAAGTCCTTTTGCCCATTGTCTATGGTGATTTTCTTTTTTTATTCCAAGCAATTTCTATTCAGGATAAATTGAGTGGCCTGGGGGAAATGGATGGATTTTTACCCATTGCATGATAATTTATAAGCAATTATAGAAGAGCATGCTCGTGGAGCCCAATTCAGGGAGGAAGACGTTCGGATGTCCTCGAGGAAGACGGAGCTATTAGGACCTGATTCTGGTCTGCGGAAACCAAACTTTCCAGTGGTAGCCAGAATCGGGCCCAAGGACGGCCCGACGTGCTCCTGCTGCCTGTGGGGGTGTCCTCCCCGCAGGCGCCCCCAACATCTGTGGCTCAGTACTACGCACTATCAGAACTATAAATGTAGTTGACTTTTTGCTAACAGTTGATAATTTAGACTCCTTAGATAAATCTGTAGAGCATGCCAGTAACTCCATGAAGCAAATTAGTACAGTGCATTCTTATTGCAACATTAATTTTTTTCTTAAAAGTGCTATTTGTGCTTTGGATATCTGCAAATGAGCACGAAGAAATCTGGATCACAGAAATTTCTCAGAGGCATTTTAGAAGCTGGTTCCAAAGACGTACCTGGGGCAAGGACGTCCAAGCTGTGAAGGGCGCATGGCTGAGGTGCATCTGGGGTGTTCCCAGCAACTTGGATGTCCTCGCCCGATATTAAGATTGCCCTGCACATCCCAAGCTGTGTCCAAAGTTATACCTGCTCCAGGCATGAATAGGCATCGGTAAAGTGCTCATTTGCCAGCCAAACACCTGGAGAGTGTGGAGGAGGTACAATTATATCCCCTATATGTTCCATGTTGACAATGAACGCTGATGAAGAATGAGGGCTCTTGTTTTTATTGTTCATGGCAATGGACATCCCCATATTCAGAGTAGCATGTGATAGATGTCCTACCTCATGTTTTTGTAGCGGGAACATCTAAGTGGATGCTGGCATGGGCGTCCACATCGAAGACATCTATGTTCTGTAACCAGGCTGAAACAGACGTCTCTTGTGTTTTTCTGCATATTTTTCCCTGGACATCCCAGATTGCACTTGGACACCCTTCTAAAATGCCACTTCACAAGTTAGAAATGATTTGATTTAAATAACTTAGATGCAAAAGCTTATTTAGATATTTCTTATGTGACCCTCAACAGAAAGGTATTAAGAACATAAGGGGATGAAACTCCCTTAATATTCTGGACCAGATATTGGGTTGAAATGAGATGCCTTTGACAATGAGTCTGTGGCCAGTGAAAGGGTTAGGAACTTGTTATACCCTTACTGGGTCTGTGGCCACTCTGTTTGGAAATACCTTCTGCTTCATGCGTGACCTAGTACTGAGAACAAGATCTGAGAACATACAGTAAGATGTGCGCCATACTGGGTCATACCAAGGGTCCATCAAGCCCAGTATCCTGTTTCCAACAGTGGCCAATCCAGGTTCTAATTCTTGTTTCTTCAAATTGCAGGAGATACAAGATTCTTGATTATCTCATTCATCATTCTTTTCTTAATCTTCACAGATCAGGGAAATCAGATGCCCAGGACCAGTTAGTTGATGCTGGGACAAACTGAAAATGGTAATTTTCATGAATTTTACGATTCGTACAAAAACGAATGCACCTGTCTAGTAAATAACATGCAATGTACTTTTGTAAATAGGGGTGTTACTATGTTATGCTACAGCAAAAGCACATTTCTTCAGAATGCACACATGCTATGATATTTTATTGTATTGTCATACACTAAGAAGCAGACTTACTGCACTAATTTGCGCTACTGATTTCTCAGGTCGCCAGGCAATTTTTAGTGAAAATAAAGGGGCCAACAGTAATTTAAAGCAACAATAGTGCAGATTACCAAGTTTTAGGAATTTGGGAGGGTTAATTACTACACTGTGGTAAATCTGACATTGTATCGCAGCTTAGTTTACCGTGGGTGTTGCTAACCTGCAGTAACTCTGTACTGCAGGTTTGTGCTCCCAGTCACCATCTTAAAGGGGCAATGCCACAGAAATCCGGTGGTCTGTCGATCCCCTTCCACCATAGGGCTTATGGGGTAACCCTGAGCCAAACAGGGGCCCCCCACTAAAGACTCCTCTCTCATCCTGACAGATCCTCCCTGGTAGCCACTAGGTCTACTTGTTGATGTCCCTATTCATCTAGGAGGTTGGCCAGCAGGAACAATCCCCTCTCTCTGCCCATAAGCAGCACTTACCATATGATGTCTACTGCACGGGTCTCCACTAACTCTTACTGTGCCTTAAATCCCAAGGTAAGTGCCTATTGCACGTTAGTAAGCATGCCCCTTATTGATTTATCGATTTATTCATTTATTTTACTTGGTTAGCCTGTTTTCTAGTACATCTGAATAATGAGCTTGTGCGCATGCATTGTTTTGCCTTAATAACATTTATTAATCTTACAGTATACTACGCAACTTCTTATGCATTCCAAACAGCTATTTTCTATATTTTTACCTTTCTCTGCACCTAGGAGTTAGAATAAAAGAGCAGTGCTATGTGGAATATCACTCTTTATTGATGGTGGTAGTTTTGAGGATAAAATTAGAGTGGATAAACATCTGTGCGCTGTGGTAGATCAAACTGATTACTGCATTTTCAAATGTCATTTTGTTTTTTAGGCTTAATTTTCTTTGGAAAAAAATACAGTCTTTGACTTCACCATTATTCATGTTCTTCCTTGAATAGCCAGCCCTGATAACCTCTGCCACGGTCAAGCAAAAATCATTTCCTTTTGCTTGGCAGGTAAAGAACTTGCTTGCAAAGCTGATGACCCTTGATCTAGCCCAGGTTACCGTTCTCTTTTCATTTCCATTTATAAAACCTGCATGTGCAGAAGTAATTTAAAAATAGTATGCTGTCCGTCTCTACTGTTGTAGTGATGAGGCATCAGAGCTCTACTGTAAATAGACTATGAATGCAGAAATCACGGATCTCATGGCTCACTGCAGAGTTTTTGAATGGATAGCCGGGTTGGTGAGCCAAGACTTCTTTTGGCTAAATCCATATTGACTCTTTCCCATTAAATGTCTATCTATGCATTAAATATTTTTGTACTTTATAAAGGTTTCTACTATTTTGTGCAGCACTGACAGTTTCCTCGATCACCCTTGGATCGCTTTTTAGAAACTGGCGTTACAGACGCATCAGGGCTCCCTCTATCACTGGGATTTAGTACAGATACAGTTGTTAAATTTGGAAAGGATAATATCCCTTATTACAGATACCACTGGGTGATGGCCCCCTTAGCAATCCCTTGGTGGGGTCGGATTGAAGCTATCCGAATGGTCCTAACTCTGCAAATTAACTACATACAGTACTTAGTACACTGTCTGATTAATGTCCCAAAGCTTTCTATCAACTGATTGAGAATGTGCTTGTTAAATACATTTGGAGGAATCACAGGTCTCGCATTGCAGGGAGGGTGCTCTCGGTGGCCTGGGGTGCAGGGAGAGTGGGACGCCCTGATTTTTACCTGATTCATCTTGCCTTTTTGGCCCAGTATGGCACATTTTGGTTTCGACCGAAGGGGTCCTCCTAGGATCAGCCTAATTGGCTTATTTATTTATTTATTTTATTTTATTTATTTATACATTTTTTCTATACCGCCACTTCCAGAGATCAGTGGCGGTTTACAGGTAACAAACATTAATAATAGAGCACTATTATTTTACATAGAACAGATTTAGAACAAAGAACATTCAACTATTAAGTGTAACTTAAAAATACAATGAGATGGGGGGGCGGAGCCTGATGTCCAGCGGGATAGACGCTTTGCGTTGAAGCTCCCGAGAGGCCTACTCAGAATCCTGAATTAATACCTGCATAAATTTCATTTTTTTGCTCTGAACTTACCGGGGTGCCTCGGGGGGAACGGCGGGCCACAAACCAGTGCGACTGGACCTCGGGTCTCCCTCTTCTTCACACGGAAAACGCTCCAAAACAGAGTTCTTCCCCACAAAAGATGGCCTCACTTTGGGAAAACCCCGCAACGCCACAGGGGATCTTGGAGGAGATACGCGGTGTGAAGGAGCTGGTACAATCCAACGGAGCGGCGCTCCGAACCATGCGTGAAGACTTTGGCACACTTCAGAACCGGCTTGAAAGTCTCCCACTACGACAGGACAACATGGCGGAGGTCCTTGACTCGCACGCGGTGCACTTGGTGAAATTGGGCAAGGCTGAGCGTATGATACCGAATTTTCAAAAAGAGCTGGAGGATAGCAATGATCGAGCTGGTTGCAACCATATGGGGCTCATTGGAGTACCGGAGGATGTGAGAGCAGGAGACATGCGAGAATTCTTGGTCAAACCTCTCCCCCCCTTGCTAAAGATTATTATTTACAGAGATCTGGAGACTGACCGAGCGCATCGTGTTCGTGTTCCTGCTAATATGGCGCTCAATCGGACGACCCCCCGGGCTCTCAATTTTCGATTATTGCGATATCAGTGAGTAGAGCAAATTCGCATTGCTGCCCGGGCGAACTATCATCTTGAATTTGAAAGTCATAAAGTTTCTTTTCCCCTGACGTGGCAAAGTCCACAGTTGACCGGCGGAGGAGACTCCTTGCTTTTCGCCCTGGACTTCAATAACTACAGGCTCACTTTGGTCTAATATATCCAGTGAAGCTCAGAGTGACTCTCCATAACCCAGCCATAACATTCGAAGATCCCGATCTTCTAGCAATGTTTTCGGACTCCAAATAACGCAGATCAGATGCGCTATTCCAACCACTATGATTCAACAATTTTGATCTGTAATTCGCCGGATTTGCCCGCCATCTTGAACGGCCCGACGCGGTGATCCCAGCCTGGAATAGAGACTGCCTGGACTTTTCTTTCTATCTATAATTTACTAGGCCTTCTCTCCCTCCATGATGTGCACCTCGGTGGGATTCGAAACATGCATAGTTTTACAGGTTATATGTTTTAGCTTGGGCCCTCTCTGGAGTTTCTCCCCGCAGACATTAGGTCGCCAGTAATTTCTGGGGTTTTGCTTCTTCTCTAGTGCACCTCGGTGCTTATTTGTTTATATGGGGCGTTTCCATGATTTTCATTAACCCATTGATTATTAGGTTATGTGCACAGTCATACATAGTTAAGATGAGGGACATTGGGAAACTGTGTGCATTATTGTGTTCTTTCTCAGAATTTATAATCTTTCTTGATGGCCTTGTGTTAGTTCTTCTCATAAAACGTAAATGGCATTAATAGTCCAATCAAAAGAAAGAAAATCCTTAGCTATCTTAATCATGAGCATGTTAATTTAATGTTTCTTCAGGAAATGCATTTAAATTCCGCTGCGGCATTGAAACTTAATACCACGCCTAATATGGCGACTGCCTTCTCTTCCGCTGTTTCCAAGCGGTGTGGGGTAGCCATTTTGGTTAAGAAGTCTCTTCAAGCTATTGTAATGGATGTTAGCTTTGATAAGGAGGGTGGATGGGCCCGTGCACATCTTCAGGTTGAGACTGTAATTTACGTGTATTGGTATTTATGCTCCGAATGTGGATAATCCTGTTTATTATGCAAGTATTATGCAGTTAGCACAGGCATTTGCCAGCCCTCCATTAATGCTCGGCGGCGATTTCAACCAAGTACTTGAGCCCTTGACAGCTTGGCTGCCGCCCAGAACGAGTGGTCTACCCAAGAGTCTTGATTCTTTTACTGCTTTGATAACAGCTTCTGCGCTAGAAGATATATGGAGGCTGCTTCTCCCCTCACTCCCATTATTCACCAATGCGCTCAGACAGCACAGAAATTTTGGGAGCGGGAGTTGCATGTAGCTTTGACCCCGGAGCATGGGAGCCCAGCCTGGAGCAGGTTGACATGGATCTTTTGATCTCCCTCACTTACTCAGACACTTTTTTCTTTTAATCCACCGAATTTTCTATACTCCTGATAGGTTAGTCAAATGACCGCTACCCAGAGCAACAGATTTTGGATATGCCACACGGCCATTCACATACTAATTTATATTATGTTTGAACGCCCGGTACTATAATATTACTGGAAACTACTGGGGGAAAAATAGGTCCCCTCTTAATTTCCATGAATGGTGGCATCCTGTCAGTTTATACAGTAAATATGAACAAATACCTCATCTGTTGGTTTCTCCGTTCAGACCCTCTATCATTTGTCTGAATGGAGGATACTCCACGATTATGTTTGAAATGCTAAAATGCTAAATGCTCCCATCTGACTGTTTAAATCTATTTCACCTGATCAGTCTCTATTGCTCATACTCTTTTGTTTGTTTGGATGTACATATGTATACGCCTCTTTTGATGATACTCCTCAGTTCCAGAGAAGAAGCTTAGGGGTGGGGGGTAATTGGGGTTGCTTTCCTTATGTGTATATTTGTATTTGTCTCCTTTGGTTTGTTGTTTCGTTTGCTTGTTGTAAAATGAAAATAAAAGTTTCAAAAAAAAAAAAATACAATGAGATAACAGGAGGGGTAGGAACATTTGAACTGGGTATGAATTAGATAATGTTTCAAAACATACTACCAACAGTATATCAACAGTAAAGTCAAATATTTACATTAAATTACAGTTATTCATTTTAGCGACATGCAATTGCTTTCTAAGGGTAAGCTTAATCTAGGTGAACAATGTGAATGTGTGGGAAAGGTTTATGTCTTGTCTAAGTAGGGTCAGTGAGTGATTGATGATCGGTGTTTTTTTCTCTGTTAGGATTATCTTCAATGTGGAGGTTATTGTAGTGCAGAGTAAATAGATGGGTTTTTAGATTTTTTCTAAATAATTGAAGATCTTTGATTTCTCTGATTTCAATCGGGCTTACTCTCGAACAGGCACTAGTGGGTTAGTGGGCACGACACTAGTGGATGACATCCACTTTGTGCCATTCATACAGCTCTTAGAGCCTTGGATAAGTATTTGGAAATGCCCTGGGAGAGCTCCCAATGGATCTCTTTGTGGCGTAAGCCAGAGGGGTGTGAATGCTTGGCCATGTTATGGAGGATGGCAGGCTGCTTTTGTTTCCTGAACTGCAATCTAAGTATCACTTCCCGGGCTCCCAGGCATTTCGGTGGCAGCAATTGAAACATTGCATCCAACACTCAAAATATACCCTGGACTCATTAGTGAATGAACCAGGCTTGAAAAGTTTTATTATGTGGGTTCTGGAGAAAGGCCATTTAGCTTCCATTATTCACAAATGCCTTCGGGAGGCGCAATACTTATCTTGAGGGGCCTTATGGAGGTATGAAGTCACAATATGGGTATACGCTTGGAATCGGAACAGTGGATAACGTTGTGGTCTTCACCCCGCTGCTCTTTGTGCATGGAACAAACTTCCTCTATCTTTACGCCAAGTCTTTTCTCTCCCCCTCTTCAAATCCATGCTAAAGGCTTACCTCTTTGAGGCCGCATTTGGATCCTAATCCCTTGTTCTCCTTGACATTGTGCTGGGCAGACTAGATGGACCATACTGGTCTTTATCTGCCGTCATTTACTATGTTACTATGATGCAAAGTTCCATATTAGGAACCACCACCCAGGCAAAAGATTTAGGCATCATTGTGGGTAGCACATTGAAACCCTCCTCCCAGCATGCAGCAGCGGCCACGAAAGCAAATAAAAAGCTAGGATTCATAAGGAAAGGAATGGAAAATAAAACAAAGGATATTATAATGCCTCTGTATCGTTCCTTGCTACAACCGCACCTTGAATATTGTGTGCAATTCTGGTCGCCATATCTTTAAAAGGATATAGCATTATTAGAAAAGGTACAGAGAAGAGCCACCAAAATGGTAAAGGGGATGGAAAGATACCCCTATGAAGAGAGGCTAAAAAGGTTAGGACTCTTTAACCTGGAAAAGAGACGAGTGAGGGGAGATATGATAGAGGTCTATAAATTAATGAACGGAGTGGAACGGGTAAACGTAGATCGATTGTTTACGCTATCAGAATATAGAAAGACTAGGGGGACATGCAATGAAACTACAGGGTAAACTATTTAAGACTTATAAGAGAAAATATTTTTTCAATCAATGCGTAATCAAACTCTGGAATTCATTACCGGAGGATGTAGTAAGAGCTGTTAGTGTAGCTAGGTTTAAAAAAGGTTTGGACAAGTTCCTGGAAGAAAGGTCCATAAAGCATTATTAAAGGGAACCCGTGATATCCACTGTTTGATCTAATACAAGCATTGTGGAACCTGTGTCCTTTGGGGAAACTGCTAGGTACTTGTGACCTAGATTGGCCACTGTTGGAAACAGGATACTGGGCTTGATGGACCTTGGTCTGACCCAGTTTGGCATATCTTATGCTCTTATGACTATTCTAATGTTTTACATCTCTATTGGGGCAGTTTTTACTGTTACTTTAGTGTACAAATGCCCCTCGCCTGTGCATTCTATTCATTTCCACTGCATCTTTTGCTCTCCCAGACAGCAGACACACCAAGTCACTGCAGACTTGTCATAGCCATTCTTCACAATGGGACGCATTGGAGTTAGGCGTGAGATTTTTTCTAGCCCCGCCTTTATTGCACATTTCAGCAGGTATAACAGGGACGGACATGGGCCTTTCATGGATATGCTTTATATGTCTCAGCGCCTGACCACTCCCCCATTCCGCCCCTTCCCGCCAACGTCCTCACATCCCCGTTTTAGTGCCATGTATGTGCAGGGCTGCCTGGTGTCAGAATATGGGTCTAGATGTTTTTGAATATAACACATCTATCCCGCACCTACACAGGGCTTATTTGTATTTCAGAATGACCTCCATAGTTTATATCGATTTTCAGACAGCCTTTAACAAAGTCCCTCATGAGAGACTTTTGGGGAAATTAACAAGCCATGGGATAGGAGGTAATGTACTATTGTCAATTAGGAACTAGTAAACAGATAGAAAACAGAGAGTAGGAATAAATGGCCAGTTTTCTCAAAGGAGAAAGGTGGAATACCCTAGGGATCTATGTTGACTGCCTGCTTTATAACATATTTATAAGTGATCTTGAAATAGGAAGAACGAGTGAGGTGATCAAATTTGCAGATGATAGGAAATTATTCAAAGTTGTCAAAAATTGCAAGATAAATTGGAAAACTGGGTTTCCAAATGGCAGATGACATTTTATGTGGACAAGTGCAAAGTTATGCATTTGGGGAAGAACCACCCAAATTACGGTTACTCGATGCGAGGTTCCACATTAAGAACAACCATCCAGGAAAAGGATTTAGGCATCATCATGGATAATACGTTGAAACCCTCTGCCCAGTGTGCAGTGGCAGCCAAGAAAGCAAATACTACTACTACTACTGATTTGTATAGTACTAAAAGGTGTATGCAGCATTGTACATATAGATGTAAGACACAGTCCCTGCTCAACAGAGCTTACAATCTAATGAAGATGAAAAAACATTGCAAAACTAGGGACTAGAGTATGGCAAGATACACCAGAGAATGAGGAGCATCAGGATCCAAAAGCAACCTCGAAGAGGTGGGTTTTCAGCCTGGATTTGAATAGGTCTAGAGAAAGTGCCCAACACACCGAACCGGGTAGTTTGTTCCAGGCATATGGAGCAGCCAGAAGGAATGAATAAAGTCTAGAGTTGGCAGTGGCAGAAAAGGGCACAGATAAAAGGGATCTGCCAAAGGAGTGGAGTCACTGAGGAGGCGTGTAGAGTGAGATAAGAGAGGAAAGGTAGTGGGGAGCTGCAGAATAAATGCACCCGTAGATAAGTAAGAGAAGTTTGAATTGGATGTGGAAATGGATAGGGAGCCAGTGAAGTGACGTGAGAAGAAGGGTTACATGAGCATAGTGACATTGGCAGAAGATAAGCCGCACAGCTGAATTTTGAACAGATTGAAGGGGAGAAAGATGATTCAGAGAGAGACCAGCGAGGAGCAGATTAGAATAGTCAAGTCGGGAGGTGATTAGTGAGTGAATGAGGATCTTAGTAGTTTGTGTAAAAAGACGGGAGGTGACTAGTGAGTGAATGAGGATCTTAGTAGTTTGTGTAAAAAGACGGGAGGTGACTAGTGAGTGAATGAGGATCTTAGTAGTTTGTGTAAAAAGACGGGAGGTGATTAGTGAGTGAATGAGGATCTTAGTAGTTTGTGTAAAAAGACGGGAGGTGATTAGTGAGTGAATGAGGATCTTAGTAGTTTGTGTAAAAAGGAAGGGATGAAGTTTGCAAATGTTATGGAGAAAAAAGTGACAGGTTCAAGCTGGGTTCCTTAAAGGGACCCAGCTTCTGGTGCTTAAAGGGGCATGCTTTCCCTCCACTGGAGGAATATCAGTACGGGGGATGGGGAGCCTCTCATATACCCCATCACAGGCAGGTTAGGTCAGGTGCTAGAGAGATAAATATCCAGAGCCTTCCACATTTTCAACCTTAACAATGAAGTTTGTAGATACAGATGCTGCGCCTTCCAGTCTTCAAACCAAACATAGCTTATACCACCACAAAGTCACACTTAGGAAGGACGCATACAATAATACAATTTTCAAAGACAGTTTAAGTTTCAATTTAAACATTTCACAGACAAAATCCCATACTCCAATCCAAAACTTTTTGGCATAAGGACACTCAAACAACATATGAGCAAGACTGCCCATAACAGTTGAGCGATGCCAGCAGACCCCTGAAGGAGTGAGACCAGACACCATGATAACCACAACAAATAATGAATTTGTTAAACTGCTGGACATAGTGGGATGCACAGTATATCTCCAATAGGCATCCCAATTAAGAACATCTGGAGGAGACCCAGATTTAACTCCCAAGTCCTTTGTAGACCCATCAATAACGGCCCTTTGCCACGCATCGCGATGGGAGAGATAAGAAGAAAACCAGGACAGAACAGAGCCCCTAAATCCAAAGAGGACAGGGTATCGAGGAGAAGGTGGTGATGAACGGAGTTAAAGGCAGCAGAAAGATCAAGAAGGATGAGAATTGAGTAAAGGTCTTTGGATTTGGCAAGGAACAAGTTGCTGGAGACCTTGGCAAGAGTCATTTCTGTGGAATGTAGAGGAAGAAAGCCAGATTGCAGTGGATCCAGAAGGACTTGAGAAGAAATAAAGTCAAGATAGTGGCAGTGAACCACTCGTTCAAGTAGTTTTGAAGCAAAGGGGAGCAAAGAGATGGGCCAATAAGTTAAAGGACATGTAGGATCTAGTGAAGGCTTTTAGAGGAGAGGTGTAACCACAGCATGTTTGAAGGCACTATTTTTTTATATTTTGCCTCCAATATCTAAAAAAAAAAAAAAAAAAAGCTTTTGTGGCTTTACTGGGTAAGTGACACTATAGTTTTACGTGGAAGCTGCCACACGATGATGCTCTTTTTTTTCGATGCAAATTTTTATAAAATTGCTGATCTCCCTGTAGTTGCTGGCATCCTTAAAGATATTTACAAAAGGCTCCAGGTTCAGCCTTTGCCTGCAGCTATTGTGGAAAGTGCAGACATCATGGTAATGCTCCGCAATGTCGGCGCTTTCCCCACGTTAGTTGCTACCGCCAGGCAGTATTTCCGCGTTAGCCTTGCAGTGGGAGCTAACACGGTTTAGTAGATAGACCCATTGGTGTATTTGTGATTTCGTAATATCTTTGCAGAAAAGGTCCTTTTTGTATGGCTTCATATGAATCCGTATTTGAGTTCTTTGCTGTCACAAGTGTATTAAGATAAAGGTGACATCTCATTGCTGTGTTGCACTCATGCATATGATCTATGCTTACTGATTTTGACATTTCACTGTCACTTTGACGATGACCTGTTAAATTATCTTTGTCACTATCACAAGTAGATACAGGGTCCCTAAAAGGATCTCTTCTGCAAAACGTTTGCGCCATGATTAGAAACAGAAGAGCTGGTGCACAAAGGTTTCTTTAAAAAAAATGTTTATTTTATGCAGATTTTGAATAACAAATAAAACAAAAAAGCTTGTACAGAAAAAGATTGAGCATAAGCATCAAGAAAAGGAAAAGAGAAAAGCTTTTCGCCTAAAAAAAGGAACAATTATAATTTAGCTCATTCTTACTAGCCCACTATATCAGGGAGACAATAACGGAAATGGAAAAGGCAAAGGAACCTACATTCCTAAAAAGGAAATATCAAGCAAGAGTGTGGCCTTTCTAGTCTGCCCTTCATATCAACTAGAATAGTTCCCTTTTTACCTTTAGAGATCTTTTGTGTTTGTCCCATGCTTTTTTGAATTCAGATTCTGTCCTCGTCTCTACTACCTCCACTGGGGGACTATTCCACATATCTACCACTCTTTCCATAAAGAAATGTTTCTGCATATTACCCCTGAGTCTATCGTCTTTCACCCTTGTCTTGTCCCCTCATAGCAGAGCTTGCTTTCAATCAAGCGTCTCTATCAAATCTCCTCTATCCCGCCTTTCCTTTAACACATACATGCTAAGATCTTTAAGTCTGTCCCCATATGCTTTATAATGAAGACCACTAACCAGTTTAGTAGCCACCCTCTGCATCGACTCCATCCTGTTTATATTTTTTTTGAAGGTGCGGTCTCCAGATTTGCACACAATACTCCAAATGAGGTCGCACCAGAGACTTATACAGAGGCACTATCACCTCCTTTCTTCTGCTGGCCATTCCTCTCCCTATGCACCCAAGCATCCTTCTAGCTTTTGCTGTCGCCTTTTCTATCTGTCTAGCCACGTTAAAATCATCAGAAACAATCATGCCCAGGTCCTGCTCTTCTTTCATGGACAGAAGTGCTTCACCCCCTTCACTGTAAATACATGCAAAGTGGGGGATGGAAGGGGGCATGGACGTTCCCTATCTCCTTCCCTCCCCTTTAAGCTCTCCTCCTATTTCTCTCCTATTATGTTCTTCCTCGCATCCTTGCTCTCTCTCCCATGCTCATTTTCCCCCTGCGGTCATCCCTTCCCCTCTCACCTGTTAAGAGTCCATATCTGAAGGATTATCAGCTCAGCCAGGTCAGTGCTGTCAGCTGGAATCTGAAGACTGTTATAGATATCAGAGAGAAAAGGTGGAGGAAGGATCGGGGGCTCTTTCTTCAGATACTGCCATCGCCACAAGTTCCTCAACATTTTTGTGTAGCAGGGTCTGGCCTTCCTGTCGCCCCTCTACCCTGCTCCTTTGGATCTTCATGTGATGGAGTCTTGCCTCCCATCAACTTCTGAAATCATCGATCTTTCACGGTTCCCACTGATCTCCTCAGGCTTTCTCCATATGCATAGGTTTGTTAGCACATGCGCTGGTGGGCAAAGTGGCGTTCTATAGTTGATTGCAAAAACTATCTAAAAGCCCATTTTTCAGAGCTTTCCACTTCGGTAAAGAGCACAAGTTAAAAAATCCCGGGCAGACAGCGCATTCCCTTTATTATCGTTGTGGCTAATCCAGAAGCAAAGATGGATTCTAATGGGGAGAGGAGCTAGAAACTAAAAATGTGCAGCTCTCAGTCAGAGAGTTAGAAAAACTTCATAAACTAAGAAACACAATGGAACTCTCTAGAGAAACAAGAAGCTGGACGCATTCAACAAAATGAAAGCTATGGAAGGGTGGTCCATTATTCCTCAAGATGTGCTGGTTACACAACAAAGAGACACTGTTCTAGCTCACATCTGACAGTATAATAAAGGCAATTACTCTAATTTGCATATTAAACATCTTATTACTACTTCATTGTAAATATTTCCAACTTGACTTTGAAAAGAATCTCAATTAAACAGCTTTTACCTACTGTACCTTTGTCAGTACTGACATAATTTGAAAACATGCTGCGTCAAACTGTCAGCTTGAAGAAACCCCTAAAGCCTTTTTCAATCTCATCCTAATCTCTTTGTAAGGCTCCTTGGATGACAGATAATTGGAAACAACCACTGGTTTTGAAATGTTAATTTTATTCAAGTGAAAATAAGAGGGTGCCAAGCCGACACGTCTAGCTAACCACTAGTTTGAAAGTCCAGCTCAAAGTTTTCACGGCTATCACATGGCCTAGAGCAGCAGAGTCATGTAGAGCAGAATTTTGGCATGCTTTAAAACCCAAACACAGACCATGGACTATTGCGCCGTGGAGAAAAATAGTGTACCAAAAAACAAAATTTGATGTAGGATGATATGCAATCTTAAGGCAGCAGAAGCTCTAAAAAAACCCAGGGCTTTTATTACAGTGGATACGTGCACAGCATAACCTTACATGAACTCTCTGTATAAGTATATTCTTTTTAAAATCTGTTCTTTTCTATTATTAATATTTAAAACTAATTCCAGTCCATCATCATTATTGCTATCTCCCCGGGCTAGCTAGGTAAAGCAGTGTGGAACTTAAACCCTGAATGAAAAATGGAACTTCAAGTGAACCTTAGAAAACTGGCTGAAACGTTAATGAGATTTAAATTAGTAACAGCAAAAGCGTTCCCTTAAAGAAAACATTATTGATTTTCGAGCACCACCAAATGAAAAAGAATGACATTTATTTAAACTTTGCTCTAAATGCATTACAGATTCATTTGTAATAATAAACAGACATGCCCCACAGTAGAATAGGAGTTATATGTTAAAGTATAGATCCCTTAAACATTTAATCTCATACTAATGGAATTAAGATATTGAACATATCCCAAAATGAATTATGGATTCCACAGATTTTCAAAGGTCCCCTCTACCTTCTCAGCAAAGTTTACAATTGAGATCGGGCCCACCCACGTTTACAGAGTGCAACTCCGCCTGAGGTAGGACGAGAAAGGGAATTCAGACGTTCACAGCAAGTTAATTTAGGTGCAATAGCTAACTGGCCAGTGGTTGAATATCGCCTCTGCTCAGTTATCTTCAGCACTGTCCAGCCAACTGGATACTGCTGAAGCAGCCTAGAAGCAGGGTAAACTGTGCAGTAGTAAAGCATCAGCAAGGTCATGGTCAGCAGCAGCTGCAATCAACCAGTTACAAAGGGAGGGTAAGGTACTAAAGGTTAGTGCCCGCTCACGCCATTCTCACATGCCATCTGTCTGCCTTATGCTCCATTTATGCAAAATGTATGATAATAGCAGTAGCACGTTCTAAGCATTAGTAAATATCTCCCTATTTACCAAAACGTGCTACATTAACGCCATTAACATAAGTTCCATTGGATAAAATGCAACCTGTGATATACTGTATACGGGCTGATTTTATCAGAGATGTATGGATAGTTACAGTATGCTTTTTACACATGTAAGTCCCTATTTTAAAGGATTTATGCGTGCGAATGGGCGCTTACATGCAGGCTTTAGGCAGCTGCTATTCCGTAAGAATGCACGTAAGTCCAGTCACGCAAACTTTCAGTATTGGCGTGCGTAGGGATGGAGCATGGGCCATGTGCATTTATGTGTATAAGTCATAAAATATGACCAACTTGCTTTTCTCTAGAGCAGGCGTAACTGCTGCAACTAGATTTAGGCGTGTCTTTACACCCCTGTTTTATAAAGCATGTACATATGTCACTTTCTAAAACAGTTCCCAAAAACGCACGTGGCAATCCGTATAAGCTGCCCATGAGTTTATAACATAACCCGTCACATGTGCATTAATACATGTTAGACTATGGAAATATAGTAGCACCTTTTAGTAAATTTAACCCTATTTGAACCACCATGTTTCAGAAATGTACAAGTGATATATAATAAAAAATTCAACATGACTCACATAAGCTGTCATTTCGACTGAAAATATCTTTCTATGTTTGTTTGCTGGGTTTTCTTTCCTTCTCATACAATTCCACTCTTTTCCCCTCCTTAAACTTCTGTCTTCTAATATCTCTCCTTGTTTTCCTAATCATTTTACCCTTTCTTTTTTATTTTTCCTCTATTATTCATTTCTCCTCACCCTCTATCAGTATCGGTTCCT
This sequence comes from Ichthyophis bannanicus, assembly GCA_033557465.1. Taxonomy (NCBI): domain Eukaryota; kingdom Metazoa; phylum Chordata; class Amphibia; order Gymnophiona; family Ichthyophiidae; genus Ichthyophis; species Ichthyophis bannanicus. The sequence continues at coordinate 26,898,635 of CM066036.1, read as the reverse complement.
CTCCCCCCACCCCCAGTCCTCCTTCAACACTGCTCCTATTCCCCCCTCAAGCCACCACCCTCCCTTTCTCTATCTCTCTCTGCCTCTTGTTTGCATCGTCTCACTTTTCTCAAACTACTGCTTCCTCTGTTCTCTCTCTTTTCAGCCAGGTTGCAGTAACTCATCCACTTCCTGGTAGTTAAGATAAACCCCTCAGGCCACAATGACTTTTTTGTCTCCTTACTGAAAGCTTCCTTGTAGAAAGATGATACATAAATAAGTTTAAATAAATAAATATGATTATCATATATTAGGGATCGTGAAAGCTGTATAACTGATCTCCACTCACCAGCTACACACTGAGCTATAGGTTCTTATACAGTACCACCTGCATTAATAAATAAAATTTGCGAATTCTCAAGTGAACAAAATATTTACAGACTGATACTGAGTGTGTGGCAGTCAGCTTTTCTTTAAACATCAGCTGTCAAGGGTAAAACGAAACTGGAAATTGAGCAGAAAATCCAGTTTGAGCAGTGACCGTCACAGGCTATCCGAACAACGGCAACATTCGGCTGATATCTGGATAGCCAACCTGAAAGTTGGGCTTGCCGTTTTGGTGGCCTAACATTATGAAGTTTCTTATTCAGTTAGCAGACTGAAAATCACTGCTAAGCGATAACATCTGGAGCTGCCTTGGTACTCTCCAGACAGTGCTGTGGCTGCCAGAGGAAATATTCAGAAAGTGTCCGGAGCAGTGGTTCTCAACCCAGTCCTCTAGGACCCCCAGGCCAGTCAGGTTTTCAGGATATCCACAATGAATATGCATGAGATAGATCCGCATGCACTGCTTCCATTGAATGAAGATTTATCTCACGCATATTCATTGTGGATACCCTGAAACTGCAGAAAGATCATTAGGACCACCGGAACTGAAACTTGCCCATAGCTTTCTGCTTCGTTACAAGGCCAGAGACTTATCAGCCCCCCAAACCCCCCATCTTCCCTCATAGAACAGGACTAGCAAACTCCAGGTAGTACCAGGAACGACAACAGGAATGATTTCATTATGAAACTAATGATGGATACATGGAATGGCTTTCCAAGGGAGATGCTATAGTCAGAAACCATGCCAGAATTCAAAAAAGCCTGGGATAAGCACAGAGGATTCCTCTTATGAAGAAGGGGAAATACAACAATCAATTGGGGTTCATGGTTCTGCACCAGGAATGAATTTGGCAGACTAAGGTCCTTGTCCATCATCATAGTAACAGAAAAAGCCTATCTGGCCATCAGTCTGACCTGAAAGTCACCAACCACAGAGAGTGTGACCATCTGCAAGATTTCTACCAACAGGACAATCTTTTTGTCTTCCTCCTTTGTACGCCACTCTCCTGCTTAGAAGAGCATAAATATTCCCCACTTAGTTCCCTCCAAAGTAACATCCAGTCCCCTAGGTCCTCTGCATAGCCTGCTGGCAGGGCCAGCGTGACTATTAAACAAACTGCAGTTTGAACAATCAGCTATAATTATGTAGCACCCTTCTTTTCTTTCAAAATGTCCGCCAACTTAAGTTAAATAGTTATGTGGTGTTCTTTTTCCATTCTACCATTAAAGCACTTGAGATTAGAGGTTCTTGACTTCTTCTGCTCTGTTACAAAAGAATCACTTCCGTTACTTGGGTACCTTGATGGTCCTGGCAGGTTTCTGCAGAAACGTCATTCTTCAGTCTGAGCAGCTCCTGTGCTGATGCAATGGCTCCAAGCCTCTTTTAGTTTGCTGATGCTAGTTTGGGTGGATGGTTCAGGTCTTCATTTAGGTGGGTTTAGAGTATCTTTTCTGGGTACCAAAGGCAAACACCCACTAGATGAGCAGGTACAATGGCTTTGGGGCCAAAGGCAGAAAACTGTCTTTCGGAGAGGTTTTTATAACCGAGGGGCTGTTGCTTCTCAATGAGTCTCCTCGCAGTCTAAACATACCTAGCAGAAGGGTCCTCCCTTATTCTGGAGAAGTGCAGGCCTTCCTCTGTAGAATTAGGTTGGGACACTTGAGGGTGGTGCTGTCCCTAGTGGCAACATTCAAGTAGCCTCTACATATGCATGCATATATTTGAGAACGTTCACTGGAAAAGTCAGATTGTGACAAAAGCCTTGCCTCCACCCTTTATTTTTGGTATTATAAATCTGCATTTCTATTCTTTGCAAACTGCACTGGCTCCTGAGCTTGGAAGATAATCATCAGACAGTCTTCTAAGAAGTCAAACATGCCCATCAGTCACAGACGTGAAAGATTGCCTTACTAATGGAATGAAGCAACTATTATAGGTGCCCTTTCAACTCTGATATTCTTTTGTTGAAAACAGTCTAGCACAGAATTTATCACCTGAGGATTGTCCAAATTGACACTTACAAAACAACTATGCTAATATGACATTTTCATCTTACTCTTTTATGCTTTTATCCTATCTTTCAGTGCACCATGAACATATCCCAAGAACTCCTAAGATTTGACCATGTAGCTTTATTTGAGACTATTTTCTACATTTCTGCTAAAGTACCAGCTTATAACCATTATTAAACTAAAAAGGCTACATCTGCAATTTATTAGAAAATTCCTAACGCGTAATGGCTAAAGAATGTGTCATGGGGTCATTTTCGAAGCTCTATTCGTGATTTGCATGTCTGAAAATGCCCTTTCAGACATGCTAATCACATCCACATCAGAAGAGTCATTTTAGAAAGTCTTGAATTTACACGTGTCTGATGTGATCATGTCTATGCCACACAGAGGCATGGTGGAGGTTTGTCTGGAGTGGTCTGTAAATGATCCATGTGTATGACCACCAATGGATATGTCTACGTCTATACCTGTTCCCGGGCATGAACAGGCGTTTGAAAAGTGCTCAATACAGCCATCAAAAATCAATAGGGAGGGAAATGCCCTCTGACTTCCCCAATAATTTTCACCCCCTCAAAAAAGCATACAAGTAAATACAGGGGCCTTGCTGTGAACTGCAGTCCTGCGGCACTTCTCTGCCCGGGGCATGAATGTGGAGACAATGATGCCAGCTTCACCCGTGCATGTTTCTGACATAGTACATTTCCCTGCACATGACCGAGAGCTGTTGCTGCATGTCCCCGTTTCCTTGACGTTTAGCTTTGCAGGTGGGGATAGGTTGATTTTAGAAGGCATTTAGACATGTCGCCTTCTCTGCTGCCCCTCCCATGGCATTTGGGATGTTTTGACCAGGACGTCCCAGATGGCACCTCAATAGCCTTTTCAAATGCTTCTTCACCTGTTTAGAACTATAACGATAACTATATATGGAGTGGCCTAGTGGTTGGGGCAAGGTACTTCAGGCCTGAAGGTCAGGGGTTCAAATCCCACTAGAGGACAGCAACCTTGCACCAGAAGGACTGGGGTTTCTAGTCCCACAGGTGCTCCTTGTGGTCTTGGGCAAGCCACTTAACCCTCCATAGCCCATGTTCCCTGTAAAATAGTTATCTCCAAGTTATAATGCCCTGTTCAATGTAATTTCAGTTTGTTCAATGTAAACCGCACTGATGCAGAATAGCACGGTATATAAGAGAATGTAAATAAATAAAATAAATAAATATCTAAGGAAAATGAGGTTTCCCCTTGCATTTATTTATATATTTTTTTTCATTTCATTTTGTTTTGTTTTAATCCACACTAAAAAATGTTAGTACATGCTATTGTAGAATAGCCCACACTAAAAGCTGGCTGCCAGGTTTGGAATTAAGAATTCCCCCCTCCCAGACTCCTCTTGTATCTTCCCATCCTCACTTCTTTTCTCATCCTGGGGTCCAAATGGTGTAATTTTTAATACAGAGTTGCTACTGCCGCTGCCTCTGACCTGGCTTATAGAAAGATGGCAGAAACCATATTTATATCTGACTCCTCTTGGCTCCCCTGACATGCCCTGAAAATTCGGTGTGGATTGGCTAAAACACCAAAGAGATATTAGTAGCAAGCAATTGCGTGTTTATGGAATAGCTGAATCCAAAGAACCAGAATCCTCATGTCCCCCACCCTCCCAAGCTGAAAAGCTATGAACTCCTAATAGGGAATGTTCTTGCGGTGCAAGATACACACACACACACACACACACATGCACACAGAGGGTGATTGCTAGGGAGGTACACAGTGGGGTCTATTCTGTTCAGCAAATAGCGGGTCTGGACATCCAATTCAGATGTCCAGACCCGCTATTTGCCTGGCTGACATGGGGGAAATAGAACTCCCCGCATGTAGAACTGAACTGGTGGGGAGTTCTGCTTGTGGGCGGATGGGGGTGGACCACAAGTGAGGCCAGGGTGGGCTGTGAGTGGCGCTAAGACACCAGATGTACAAGGCCGATTCTGAGGTTGGCCCCTGTACGTCCGGGGTCAACCATTTGCATGGGGGACTTGTTCCACCTCAGAAGGGTAATGTCCCCCTGGATGGAGGGCAATGGACAGCTTGGGCCCTGAAAGGCAGGTGAGAGGATGCGGGGGGGTTCCCCGCAGCCTGATCCTGGCCACGGCAGGCCTGATCGGGGGCAGAACTATGGGGAAAGCAGTTTGTGCAGTCCTGTTGGTGATCTCGACTCCTGCATAGAGCTGCCAGGCCATGGCAATATGAGGCCATGGCACTGCAGCTCCATGCAGGAGCCTGGCTGGTCTAGCTAGAAGTTTGTTGGACATCTTGGTGCCCAGAATCAGGGCACAGCCTAGATGTCCAGACCCTGTTCCCTATTCTGAACTCATGGGCACATCTAGCCCCCGTGGAATCTTAGGGTCATTAACATGTGCGTAAAATAACTGCCAGTTAGGTATGTACTTGGCACCTAAAAGTATGTACCCCCTTATAAAATCACACCCATAATGCAGTTTTGCCAAATCATTTTTTACTTTCATACCTGCGACCTTTAGAGAAAGAGCCACATGGAGAGATGTGGCCAGACGATCATCCCCTACACCAAAAAACTTTGAGTGGCAGGAATCACATTACGCAAAGCCTCAACTAGTGCTAATACTACAGAGGTCTTGATATGGAAACACAGAGCTTGATATGGAAGGGGCTAATCCCATGCAGTAGATCTACCTCTTGAAACCGGAGAAAGTTCAGGGTTACTAAACTCAGGGGGAGGACTGTAAAGCATTCCCTAGAATTTAAGAGAAGACCAATAAACGTTATTTGATGAAAACAGAAGAGAATCAGTCTCTTGCATTTTCTCATCAAGCTAGCAACTACCTGCCCCGAGGCACAGAGAATTCTGTCAGAAGACCAGAAGACAGACTCTTTATGTGAATCCTAAGAACTCTCTGACTCAGTTTACTAAAAGTGTCATGCCTTTGGAAAGAATTTTATGAGCTTCAGCTGCTAAAACAACTGAAAGCCAGAGAGGATACTAAGCTTCTGTTAAATTGTTTGCCCTCTCTTTAATGATCTACCAGAAGAGAAGGCAGCCGAGGTAAATCTATGAACTAGGGCTCTCTGATTTAAATGGGTTTTTTTTGTGCTACATAACAGACTGTACTAAGAGCACCTTTGAAACCAACTGCATATTATTTTTAAACATCTTTTTTAAAGACACCCACCAAAACTAAAAGGCATAAACTTGTAGTAGTGCAAAGTCAAATGAATGGTAAGTCAAGGCAACAGGCAACAACTGCACTTTTCTGGTGTCCAGCGGCCATCAGAGTTCTGAGCCATATTACAGAAGGCGTTAGACCTGTAAAAGATCGAACAGTGTCAAACAGAAAGGGATCTTGCTAATTTAACCAATGCAGATGAATTCATCACAGTCGAGTTTACACCAGACTGTGATGAATCCAACTAAGCCATAATACATTCACTTTGAATTACATATAATAAAAGAATCCTCCAACTGGAGACATGGTCTTTTAGGGCTTTTCATACTAGAATGAGGTAACTTTATAAGGAGGCACCTATTTTTAGGGGCTAAGATATGTAAATGCCAGTATTTTAGTAATTTTCGTGCTTTAAGTGGCAACGAGTATGCCAATGACCTCTTATAAAATGCAAACCATCATAAAAGTGCACACATTAATTTGATGGCATGTAATTTTGTCCCCTGGGTCACTTGGAGTCAGCATCGACCCAATGGCACTCAACAACAATTTTCGCTGTGGGCATGCATGTGGGTACAATTTGAACAAAGTGTGAGTACTGCAACCAAGTACACAGGTTGATTATAAAAAATGAGAATTTACGAATGTATTTGTAAAATGTAAGAAACCTGTAAACATCTCAATTTGAATTGAGGCAAACCTTCATAAAGCACATTTCCATAACTGAACTTGATGCTTACCAACATTTCAGTCAATACTTTCAGAGGCGGTAGAGATAGCAAGACGCCCATGAAACTTCAATGGAGATAAAGGACTGAAAATCAACAAAGCAAGGCAACCCCTCTTTCAAAGAAGGTTTATTTATTTATTTAACAGGTTTTTGAACCCTGGTTGCTTGGTTCCTAAGCTGATGTGCTAACCACTAGGGTACTCCTCCACTCCTTTGGTGTTATAAGGTCTGGTGCTGAAAACAAAAGATTCTTTCCACTTTCCAGAATCAGAGATGCAAATTCCCTCCCTCCAGAATTCCTACTTGCACTTTTCTTGCTCCTTCTCCATGAACCTTCCTGCTAAAATTCAAATTTCAGATTTCCCACCTTTTTCCAACAAACTTTCCCACTGAAATTCAAATTTCCCGTCTTTTCTTCGATGAACTTTCCCACCAAAATTCTAATTTCCTGCTTCAAACCAACTAATCCAGTTTAAGACCCACTGTATAGAAGAACAGACATTCACTGCGTAACCACTTTACCCCGAAGAAAGCCAAAGAATGATGGATGAAATGTCGGTTCCACCTACCAAGATGCAGCATGACCCGGAAATCTGCAAAGATCATGATACTAGACGCGTAAGCCTAAGAACAGCTGCTGACCCGACTATGTGAGATTGGTGAGATATTTTTCTTCTCATCTACATGGAAGACCAAACCTGGTTTATTTAGGTCAGGGGTGTCCAACATATGGCCCGCGGGCCAGAGTCCAGCCCACCAGGCATTTTTATCTGGCCCAATCCAGCCAACCTCCCTACCCATCGGTGAAAATGCCCCCCAAAAGAGCCGCCTCACGTTTAAAAAAACAAAACAAAACAAAACAAAGCTCCGTTCCGCTCCCTCTCCTGCAGCCCGTATCAGGTCCATTATTCACTTTCCCCTCCCCAAGCAGCTGTCATAGCGATAATTTAAATGAAAAAGAAAGCAAAGCGGATCCTTCTGGCACTTTGTAACCCCTGAAACTGTGTCCCGCCCTCAAAATGGAAGAGACACTAGAGCGCGGAACGCAGTTTCAGGGGCTCCAAATGGCCGGAAGTGTCCACATCGCTTTCTTTTAAATTACGGCTATGGCAGCTGCTTGGGAAGGGAAAGGAGCATAACAGAGCCGATATGGGCCGTAAGAGGGGGAGCGGAACGGAGGCGGCAGGAAGGAGAGATGAATGGAGGCAAGGAGAGAGGAACGGAACATAAGAACATAAGATATGCCATACTGGGTCAGACCAAGGTCCATCAAGCCCAGTATCCTGTTTCCAACAGTGGCCAATCTAGGTCATACGTACCTAGCAGTTTCCCCAAAACACACAGGTTACGCAATGCTTGTACTGGGTCAAGCATTGGTATCGTGGGTCCCTTCTTAATAATGGTTAATGGACATTTCCTCCAGGAACTTGTCCAAACCTTTTTTAAACCCAGCTACACTAACAGCCTTTACTACATCCTCCGGTAACAAATTCTAGAGTTTGATTACACGTTGAGTGAAAAAATATTTTCTTTTATTAGTCTTAAATAGTTTACCCTGTAGTTTCATTGCAAGTCCCCTAGTCTTTCTATATTCTGATAACGTAAACAATCGATCTACGGGGCTTCAGGGGCTGCAGGAGGAGGAGCGGAACGGAGGTGGCAGGAAGGAGAGATGAACAGAGGCAAGGACAGAGAAATGGAGCTTCGGGGGCTGCAATAAGGGGAATGGAGTGGAGCTGCACAGGGGGAAAGAGGACGGAAATTGGAAAGGAGCTGACAGAGGGGGCTTTTAAGGGTCTGACAGAGAAAAAGAGGGCTGGAAACTGGAAAGGAGCTGACAGAGTGGGCAAAATAGGGCTGAAAACTGGAAAGGAGCTGACGGGGAGGAGAGAGGCTGGAAAGGAGCTGATGGGGGGGGGGGAAGGCTGCAAAGGAGCTGACCTGGGGGGGGCAGCTGGTCTGGCCCGCTATCTTTTTAAAAATTGCCCATGTGGCCCTGCAAGCTAAAAGGTTGGACACCCCTGATTTAGGTGGACAACTTTCTAATTCTAGAATTTTATTGTGGGATCCCTCCTCTTTGTCAATTTTATTTAATTTGTTTTAAGCACCATTGGGGTATATAGCTGATAATCTTATGACAGAAATTTTTACATACGCAGATGATTTTCAACTCATATTGAGTGTATCACAGGACGAAGAGGCTATTACAAATACGATCAGATGTCTGGCCTAGATGGAGAGCTGGGATTAATAGTGAATGTACAGAAATCTTCTGCACTGTGAATTTCAAAAAAGACACAGTCACCTATGATATAGGCTGTGCTCTTACATGTTGAAGATACAGCAAGTCTGGGAATGAGGTCTGACTTTTGCACGGAAGCCGCTACCGCTGTTTAGTAAACATACCCCATAGTTATCAACGTATTTTCACATTGGAACAGCAGTGAAGGCTGGCTACAGTGTGCTTTGTATGCTGCATTAGTTGAAGCCATATATAAAATATGAAAATATAAAAGAATAGACTGAGATGCTGGTAAGCAGAAAGCTCGATCATGGAAATGCGCTTCATGAAGGTTTGCCTCAATGCAAACGGAGATGCTTACAACTAGTGCAAAATACAGCAGCGTGGTTGGTGTGTGGCCTATGAAAGTATGACCACATCATTCCAGCGCTCCATGAACTGCTTGCCCATTGAAGCACGCATACAGGTTAAATTGTTGTGCGTGGTTTACAAGGCTCTCTCTATAGAGGGGCTCTTTAGAATTTAAGCAGGCGGGTGCTTTGCAGGATTCTGACCATTTGTTGCGATCTTTGCAAAAGGGACTATTTTATTGAAAGAACTCTCTGAAATTCACAGTCTAATACAAGAAATTCAGTGTTTTGGTATCAGGGTCCTCACTTATGGAATCAGCTCCTGTAAGAGCTCAGGGAGGAGCTTAACTAGACTAAATTCTGCAAGTTATTGAAAACATGGCTCTTTGCCCTATATTATGGTGAGGAATGAATTTTTATGGAGGGTGGAAAGGGGCATTTTTTTGATCCTTTGTCATTTTGTTTTTATTATTGTTTTATTTTGTTTTTTATTACTCTTCTAACTGCCGGTGTGCTGCTGGCGAGAGGCAGAATAGCAAATCAAGTTAATTCATTCATGTGTGACTAGGCATTTCCAAGGGAATTTAAGATAAAATATGACTCCTAAAGCCAGAATATGAGGTCTTAACTCTAAGAGCTCTCTTCTATGCAGTGGTACCCTTTTCAGATATCCTACTCTGAATCATGCTTGCCTGAATGATTGCCAATTTTCCCCCATGGCCTACTTTAAAAGTTGCTTTATCTCACTTTTAATTGTTAGCAATGGTAGCGAGGTTCCATTGTGATTAATGTAGAGCTCATATCAGTATCTCTTTCCAACTCACTTGGAATCTGAACAAGAATCTGGCACTATGAGCCGACATCTGCAACTACCTAGACATATTTCCCTTACTTTATATCCCTTCACAACCAAAGCTGATTTAATAGCTCTCACAGCCCTGTAAGGCAGTATCCCAAAGGTCTCCAGGAAGACTAAGTAGGCAGAGCAATAAAAGAGAACACTGAAAGTCCTCTCTATAAATTGTGAGCACTAATACTGTACCTGTGCTAACTTCCTGTTTGAAATGTAGAAGGTCCTTGGGCCTTACACAGCATTTTTTCTATTTGGGACTCTTGAATGGACAGGAAAACACAGGGCTGCAAAACTGTGAGGATAAAAGAGTGTACGAGGAAAAGCAGTCGAGAGCCCAATGTACTAAACATTTTCCCCATAGGCATAGGAGGTAATTTTGTAACAGGCTGCCTATCTGTGAAGTTCACATAGGTGCCTACTTTTAGTCTATTTTATAAAGGTATCTTTGGGGTATGTTTACTCAACTGGGCTTCCTGCAACTAGGTCCCGTTGAATAAGCATATAGCCTAGGTTAACTGTTAGCCCGGATTAGTAGACATACCCCTATGTATCTTTATAAATTACTAGCACAAATTTTGCCGAAGTAGTAGCTAGACTGAAGCTGCGCACACTCACCCCTGAGGAGCACATCAAATACACACATAGACCATCATTCTACCTGCTCTTTTCCCTGAACACGCCTACTCTAAGGTCACAAACAAGTATTCGTCTTATTGTACTGAGCATACTTTTACGCATGAGGCAATTTTATGCACGTACACTAAAATATGCATGTGAAAAATTTGTTATATGATGACCTCCACAAAGGGAAAAAGCTCTTAATATATCTCCGCTTCTTTGTCTCCTCCCTCTCTTTCTGATGAGCTGGAACCTGCCCCCTGATAGCATTCAATAAATCAATTGACGTTGTCTAGAACCCATTTGATCTCACTACAGCTCTAGACCCTGCTAACTGGGGATAAATCTAGTTATGAAAATTTCAACAGGTTCCTTTTCTCCTTATCAGTCTTGCTAATAGCTATGGCTATACTCAGAAAACATTCCAGTCACTTGGATTTGCTTAAACAAAAATGGGCACGCCTACAGTAGGTGTTGTGTCTGTTATGAAATAACTATTAATGGACATTAGAGGAATGTTCATACATTTTCTTGTAATCTCACATTGATTTAGGAACATGTGTCAACTCTCATGGAGCTGAATTTTCGTGAGTTCATGTACAGTACCCATAACCGCAATATAATAATGCTCAAAATGCTAAGACATATACCGTGGCACATGTGGCGACATACCATCATCATCTCTTTTGGCAACTGTGAGAATGGGTAGCAATTAGACCTAAATACATTATTAATTTAGTGAGTCAGGCAACAGTTTTGCATTGCTCTGCAAATGACCAAATCCTTAAGCTTGCTGGGCCTATCATCTGCTTAGAAATGCTACTACTCGCAGCAGCGCTTCCTTATTAATTGGCCAGGTGGTGCTATTCACTGGCTCTTCCAGACATTTCTGACTGTCCCCTGATTACCATCCAAATATTCTAAATTACTTGGGCCGTGCTGGGCTATGAGCCAAATCCTTCCATTTCACACAGGATACCTTAGAAATGTATTTTCACTTTCAGGAAAAGCAATAAGTTTCTCCAGTGGGCTTCATTGGCCTCTTCTGCTATAGCTGGACTGGTCATTTGTCTTGGCTGCTCAGACTAGCCAGACAGTCTGTAGGATTAATTGTTCTTGACCAGACGATCATGTATATTCTATAGACACAGCTGCAAATCTGATGTTTCAGTGAGGTAATCCAGCTACTCTGTATTCACACCTCAGATGCTGCAAAATAATTTGTTATCACGCCTGAAATGACCGATCCGCTGCAATGTCTGCTTTGTAATTTCAGAGTCTGGGAACCTCTCACACATAGCAGCAGCTGCATTATAAAGTACATTGGTGACATTTTCAGAACAATAACCTTAAAATCAGTCATTTACCCTGCTTTGCATTAACAGTCTTTCTGTGGCTGTGGGCCTGCTAAATCTCACATCTATAGCTATTTTTGAAGTAAGAATTCAATGGGGATTAATCTTTAAAATGTTACAGTGTAAGTCATCAGTTCCAGATTGGATCAAACCATCTTATCCACTCCATAATGAGTTTCTTTCTTTGCACATTGTCACGTGTCCCTATCCCCAGTCACGCACTTAGGGGATTAGGGTTGCCATTTTAGTCCTCCTTAAAGGGTTTGAAAACTATTTCCTTCAGGAGCAGTGCCCTCTGGGAGTTGTAGTTTCCCTCTTAAAAAGGATAGTCATGGAGACATCGAGTGAAGGCAAACATGACACAGTTTATTTCCCCAAAATATGCACAAATAAGGTTCAAATGCAAAGTATCTGGATATTTCCTTCAGGACAAAAAGTAGAGAAGATCTTTACATCCTTAAGCTGAGTAACTTCTCAAAGGCATTAAACAGACGCAGATGTTTCATTAATCAAAACAGGCAAATCAAAAGTACAGCTTCTTAGGTTCAGCAAAGTAAAGAATGTCTTTCTGCTTCCTTAGTGAGATAATATACAGTGCTGTGCAAGCTTGTCTTACTTAACCTGGTTCCTACCTTAGCAAGGTTAAGTTTCCTTGGTAGTGCTTTTCCCAAAAGCATTTACTCAGGCTGCTACTCCTTAACCAAGGATTCAGTAGCCTCTGCACGACACAAAGAACAGTCCATTGGCAGTTCAGTAATCAAGGTGTCTGGTTCATTATACTCCACTTGCATTTCCTCCTGCTCTGGAATTATAATATCCTGCACTGAGCCCTCATGACCTGCCTCTGGTGGAATTCTTGCTGAGGATTCCTGTAACTCCCTCCAGGACTTCTCTACCCGGTAAGGAATATGGAGAACTGTATTACTGGATATCTTTCTTTGGTTCTCTTGCCCCAGTTCCTCTCTGAGGTTTAACCATGGCTCTCTGTTGGAGGCTGGGTTCTTCTGCCTCCTGGTTTGAAACCTAGGGACCCACCTCTGAGTGTTGTGAACCTCTTGGTCAGGAACAGAAGTTTGGAACCTGCCCTGCTCTCTCCGCCTGAGCAGCTCTTGCCTGGTTTCCCTTGTGCCAGACTCTTTCCAGGTCCTCCTTCTTTCCTCTGCTTGGAACTTTCTTTCTGGGAACTTCCAGCTCAATTTCCAGTCCTGCTCTGAGTCCGTCTCTGACTTTGTCTTCCTGGACTCTCTCCTTGAGTGTTTGCTTGCTCTGCTGTTCCCTTCTGAGCAACCTTTTCCTCCTAAGCAGCTCTTCCCCCTGCTCTTCTCCCCTCTGCTTTTCCCTAAGCAGGGTTTATAAAGGTGCTTCCTGGGCAGCGTTTCTCTCTGCCTTAACAGGTGTTCATAATCATGCTCCAAGCCTGCTACTCCGTCAGCAGAGCTTGGGTGTGGCAACCTAGCCTCAGAAACTCTACGCTTGCTCTGAAGCCTGTGCACTGCTGGAATGTTTTTAAAGGTGCAATCCCTGATTTTCTCTAACTCTGCAGGCTCACCAGTGCCTTCCTCATCACAACGTCTAGTAACAGAGTGCGAACCACTCTCAGCATTCTCAGTAGTGAGTTTACACCTGCCAACTCTGCAGGTACTTTGATGTCTGTAGGCTCCTCAAGGGAAAGAATTTCAAAGGGGGCCTCTTTATAAAAATCTGTTGCAGACTGTGGTCCTGTAAGCTTCATGGCAGGAGGAAAGGGGGATAAAGGATGGAAGTAGCCCTCTCCAAGTGCCCAAAGAGATGTGGCCGAGTCTCTTATAACTAAAATGCCCTCCTTTTTAGGGATGACATTCTCTGCTTTGCATCTACTAGATCTTAGTTAATGCTTTGCCTAGGGTGAGGTTAGGGACACAAAGAAGAGGCCTCAACACCTGGCCAACAAAGCCAACCATCTACAATGGGATCAAATGCTGTTTGAATGGGAAATAACACAGGAAAACAGAGGATGTTTCTGGTGTCACCCAAAACATTTTCATGCTTTAACTTAGGCTTCGACTTCCTGTTGTTGAGGGGCAGGACCGGCAAAGCTCATAGCGACACAAATGCAAAGTTCCCGCACCTTTACGTGATTTATTTTTTTTGCTGCTGCCATAGGGGACAGATCTCAGAAAGCGGCAGTGGAGGGGAAATGATTAAAAAACGATACACGTTGTAATGTAGTGGATCTTCCAGAAGCTATGGATCTGGGTGAAGCTGAAGAAAGTGTGTCTGAAACTGACAGCATAGAAAAGCACATGGTCCAGGGTTGCCATGAGTAACGTAAACAAAGAGTATCACGAGGGGAGAGAACACACCCAAACTGCAAACAAGCCTCGAGCTCAGTGTGTAATGAGAGGCAGCTGGATGAGGGCGGGGTGCAGTTAAGCCCTAGGACACACGCACATAAAAATTACTCACCTGAGGATAGTGAGGGAGCAGCAAGAGGAAGAACAAGGAGAGCAAGAACAGGAACAGAGAGAGCAAGGAGAGGACTCAGAACCAGGAGGAGTCTCAGCAGGAGAGTTGATGAGAGACCCAGCTACAGGACTGAAGGAAGCCTTGGTCGGAGGACTGGTTGGGGAACCAGTTGGAGAAAGGGACCAGAGGAAAGTGTCCAAGTTGAAAGCTGCAGGTCCAGTGAAGCAGAGACGTCCTGGCCAGAGGACATTTATATGTCAGAGAGAAAGCAAAGGGTAAAAGGCAGGAGAACGCAGCCGTGCTGTGAAAGCCTTATTGACCCAGCTGTGCTGAGAGGTTCCTGTGTGAGAAAGCCGGAAGGTAGGCTATATAAACCTTATAGAAGAGAAACTGAATGTAAAAGTTTTCCCTGTAACTGCCAGAGTTTGTGGGGCTCTCCTATAGCAAACTCCAGTATATGTGGTAATCTTCCACCCTGCTCTGTAGCAACGGGGGAAGGAAAGTCTCAAAGCAGTGAAGAGAGACTGCTCTTTGGAGGGACGTATAATAATCCACAAGAATACTTAGCTGAGGGTGAGTGTGAAGAAATGCCAATAGAATTTCTTATGGAACAAACCCCAGAAGAAGAAATGGATTGTACGCTGTCTGTAGCAGACCATGTCACGTCTCTATGCTAGAATAGCTGTTTAAGAGTTTTGGTGAAACAGCACTGAAAGCAAGAGAGTTTGCCTTTGTTAAAAGGGACTGCTGCAGTTACGTTTTTGTTCAACTAATTGTTTATGTGAGCTGAAGATAGAAGCTGTTTCTGTTTCGTTTCATTTTTGTACCAGAAGTATGGTCATTTTTGTTCTTGTTTTTCTTGCAATGAATCCACCCTGAAGGGGAAATAAAATCCTGTCTTTTGCCTAATTCCACTCGACTACAACTCATTCCTTGCTTAGTAAGAGGGACTACAATACCCAGAAGGCAGTGCAGGGCCAACTGCACTATCCTTCTTGCTAGGTTTGGACACGCCCAGGCTGACCTACCCCCATGCTTTTGCCTCTGGGGAGGGTTACTGGTGACAACGTGCAGGTGTCTCCTGTGTTAAAAAGCTGCCTGGAAATGGTTAGCGATGGAGCTGCGGGTACACGAGACCGAGAGCGATGGGAAAAACATTTGCATCAGGGCAAAACAGAGGCCAAAGCACTGGTGAAGAGAAGTGTTTTTCGAGTCTTGTCCTTGCTTCCTTGCTGTGTTAATGCATGACAGGGACAATGGGCATGCAGGGACAATGGGCATGCGTGGACCGGGCCACTCAGCGCTGAGGAGGGGGTTCAGTTCAGGTGGATCTCTTTCTCCCTGCCAGACCTGGGAAGTGGGGACCTCCGTTGCCTCTATGTGCTTGTGGCTGTTGCGGTGTGAAGCTATTGACCCGCTGGAAGTGCAACAAGCCCCACTGACGCCTGAGACGAGTATAAGGAGTGACAAAGGAGAGTTGCCTGACGCCGAGGATAAGAGGGCCTTTAAGGGTGGGGAAAGGCTAGGCACATTGTTGTGGCCTTGGCTGACTTGGTTTGTTTGTATCTTACATAAGGTGTGCCGCTGTGGCTGAGTTTATGCATATATGTACAATCTGTGCCCTTGACCTCTGTTTGCAAAAATGCATTTGCTCCATTCTGGAATCCAAGTCTTCCTTTTTAATCATCGGTGAGTGAACAAATGTTTCCCAACACACTGCAACCAACTTCCAAGCCCTAGCCCCAGGCAGGAGCACTCCTGATGACCTTCAGCTCCCAAGAATCCAAACAGGCCAAGGCCACAGAATGTGCAGACACACAAACACACACACACACACAGCCAGCCGCAGTATAATAGAGGATACATTATTGAAATGCTGAGTCCGGGAGGGGGGGGGGAGGAAGGAGGAGATGCTGGATTGCAGATGGGGGAAAGAAAGGGAACAATAGTACTTGCAGGAAGGAGAGTAGGGTGGCAAGGGGATATGCTGGGATAGGGAGAGGAAGGCCAGCAAACAAACAGTGAATACTGGAGAGAGAGGCTAATTAGGGTGACGGGGCAAATTGCTTGGCATGGAGAGAGCACAGAGACAGGGGAGATGCTGGACATAGGGGTGGGGGTAGGGAGAAAGAAGGGACATGCTGGACACATGGGCAAGTACTGAGACAGAAGAAAGTTGAAAGTAAAGTTCAGTGTCAGAGATGGATGTAGTGGAGGAAGCAAAAATGATACAAAGAGAGATGAAAATGACAAATGGACAGAAGCCCTGTAAAGAAGGTTAAGAGACCAAAGATTGGAGCCAACATAAGTAGAAAAATTTAATGGCTAGACAACAAAGTTAGAAAAAAGAATTTAAGTTGTAATTTAGTGATTGGACTATGAGTAAAGTAGTTCTGAGCTGTCCATAGAGCTGAGTGTTTTTCTTTTGATCCATATCTAAAATTTAGTATGCTCTTGGCCTATCACAGCCTGTTCATAATGATGCTAAGTATTTACTGCTCAGTAGTTATTTTTATTCTGGCTATGCATTTGCCCCTTTACAACAATTTTCTTACAACATTGGATTTGAAGGAGAAATACTAGCATCATGTGAAAAGAGTTAAGAAAGGAATTTCGGAAAACTGTAGCAGCATTAATAATAATGAGGGAGGGGATGTCGATCTGTAGCTTGCACCTGCCTTGATTTTATTTAAACCGGAAGTCTGCAGCAGAGGTGGGGCCAAAGCTTCAGATTGGGCAGAATGAAACTGCAATGCAGTCACAGAAAAAGAGCGTAAATGCTGTGTTGCAGTTTCAGGGCCAATTGCTGCTGCTGTTGGCCCTGGAGAGGGGCCCAAAGGTAGCAATGGGAGTGAAGGAGGGGCGTCAGGAACAGCAGAATGGAGGACCTGCCAAGGGTGCCTCCCGTCCTTGCAGTAGTCCTGACTGGAAGGACAGGTAGAATCCAGTGAAGGTAGGATCCAGTCCCAGCCCACCCCTTGCCCATTCAATGCTTTGTATATATGTTTTTGATCATTGTCCTGCTGGACGACCCATGACCATCGAGCCAGACCTAGTTTTCTGACACTAGGTAGCACATTTTGCTCCAAAATACCTTGGTAGTCCTCCGACTTCATGATTCCTTTAATACGTTTCAGGCCTCCAGTTCCTGAGGCAGCAAAACAGCCCCACAACATTATGGAACCTCCACCATAGTTAACTGTAAGAAGGGTGTTCTTTTTCCTTATAAGCTTCATTTCTTCGCCTGCAAATGTATTGTTGGTCTGCATTGCCTAAGAGCCCAAGTTTGGCTTCATCTGTCCACAGAACATTTTCCCAGATGGATTGTGGTTTCTCAAGGTGCATTTGGGCAAAGATCAGGCTTGCCTTTCTATGTCTGTCTCTGTGCAGTTGTGTCCTCCTTAGCCTTTGCCCATGAAGTTCATTTTTGTTTAGTGTGTAGTGTATGGTGCAGGTTGAAACCGCCACTCCTGTTTATTCCAGGTCAGCCTTAAGCTCTTTGGATGTTGTACATGGTATTTTTCCAACAGTTCCCACTAATCTTTGAAGACTTCTTGGATTAATTTTCCTCTTCCCACATGTCCTGGGAGGTTCCTGATAATTCCATGAGCGGAAAACGTCTTAATAACATTACGAACTGTAGACACAGAAATTCCAAGGTCTTTGGAGATGGTCTTGTATCCCTTGAAGTTTGGTATTTGGTAATAAAGGCTTTTCTGATGGTCTCAAGCAGCTTTCTTGTCTTCACTATTGTGAAAATGGAACAGGGAGTGACTATGGCCATTTTAAACATTACAGTCATCATTTATTGGTTGATTCAAGTCATGTGAGTACTGACAATTGATCACGGGTACATCTAAGTTTATTGCAGTGGAAATGTGGTTCTTCTGTTCCAACTGATTTGAATTGTTTATAAGGGTACCAATCATCAGTCCTGGCAATGTCCTAGTTTTTATACTATTTCCTTTTTAAATTGATCTTGGTTTATTTGATTATTTTGTGTGTCAAATAAGTGTGCATATATAGTCCAAATCCATTTCACTAGCCACTTTTTTTTTCAGAAGATATTGGACATTAAGGGGTTGATCTGTAAGGGTGCCAATAATGTAGACCACAACTATACTATGCCTATTCCCCACCCTATCCCATCCCATGATTGTCAATTAATGTGCGTTTTAGCGTATGATAGTGGACATGTTAACTTGTTAGTGTGCCCGACAGCCAGTTGCCATGCGTTAAAATGCACGTTAACCAGCTAAGGGGCTTTAGTAGAAGGGGCGCTTAAATTGCAGCACTAGAGCAGGGTTGAGGCCCAGTGGCAGAATAATATGGGAAAGCCCACACTGCTCCTATAAGCATTATACCCACTTTACAGTACTTCGAAGTTTGGTTATTGCAGCCCTGCTGCAAGCACTAAATTCAATATAAGAACATCTATATATAAAAACAAATTTATCATAGACTAATGCTTGCTTTTAAGTTTCCATTGTGAAATTTATGTCTAGTTGGGAATAGAAACAACCGGCATGAACATAATTCACCCTAAACATCAAAAGTCAGACACGACGCCTTTCTACTATAACACTGTTGGTTACTTTTTTATGAAATATAAGAGAAAGTTCTTTAAAAATTAATCCCCATACAAAAAACAATAAATACAATTTTAAAAACGATATGCAATATGTCTCTGACTGTGGTATTGTAGGCTTTCTTCTTCGTTCAGTTTCTTGATCTCTGGATTATCCGGCAGGCCTGCTTGGATTTCCCCGTGACTACTCATTCATGTTGTAACAGTACTTTAGACCTGGCAGTGAAGGGATTAGTCTAAAAAGCTGTGAAACCTGGAAATACTGGTGCATTGCTACTCACTGTGGCTTTCGAATGAGTCACTTAACCACCTGTATTCAGATTGAGACTGTTAGCTTGTTTGAATAAAAACACTGCAAACATTTAAATTATCACTGTGAGTGTTGAGGATACCATATAACTATCGGTAACACATATTATAAGCTGTATCACATGATATAGTGGAAGTGGAGGAGTAGCCTAGTGGTTAGAGCAACTGCCTACTACCCAGAAGATCAAGGGTTCAATTCCCACTGGCATTCCTTGTGACTTTGGGCAAGTCACTTTACCCTCCATTGCCTTGGAAGAAAAGGCTCATCTAGCCACTAGAGTGTGTATATGGTAACTAAATCCTATGTATCTATCTTATTTTGTCGGATGTTTTTGCCATGAGAGGTCTCCCCCTCCTGAAGCGTAACTTCCCTTTTAATCAAAACCGCGGTTAATATTCCGCTAATTCTTAATTGTGAAATTATGCACACTATTCAGTGCTACACCGCAATATAAAAGTCTCAATATAGCTCAATAAATATAGCTGAAATACTCATCTAATTAATGTGTTATCTGGTTCGCTCAAGGGGATCTATGTAAAATCTCCCTCACAATCTTCGCAGTCAATATCCATTGAATGCATTGAATGCACAGAGACACCTTGGTCTGATCATTCTATCATCAAAATAAATATCCCATATCCCATCCCCAGCATCAATAATTACATAAGGAGAACCCCCACTACAAAATTCAAAAAGTTTAATGAAACAGACTTCCTTGACTTAACAATCCCCTACTTCTTATCAACATCTAATTTGGATGATGCTGTTAACAACTGGAATGATACTATCAATAATGCAGCTAAAAATAATCAACCTAATAAAAAGACAATATACACCAAATCAAATAGTTCACCATGGTTTAATAGCACTCTAAGACAAATGAAAAAAGAACTAAGAAAACTTGAAACAAAATGGAGAAAATCCAAGCTGACTGTACACAAAGAAATATTCAATAACTATCTATCAAAATATAAGGAAACAATCGACAACACAAAGAAAAACTATTATGCAGCAATTTTAACAAAATCATACAATAGACCTAGAGAGTTATTTTCTATAGTCAGAAAATTAACTAATAACGAGCAAACTTCCAGCAAAGAAATCACAGACATCTCAGTTCAAACCCTAGCTAATCATTATCAAAACAAATCTAAGAAACCTTCCATGCACGCAGATAATATCAACATCACTTATCAACCTGTAGATGAATGGTCAGAATTTTACCCCATTTCAAAAGCATCATTAAAAACAATCATCTCCAACCTAAATACCACAACTTCATACTTGGATCCATGCCCAGTTTCATGGATAAAAAACACACTACAAACTCTAATATCCTATATTCTCCCAATAGTAAACCTCTCACTCACCCAAGGATACCTTCCTTCCCCGCTCAAACATGCACAAATACGCCCAATTTTAAAGAACTGCAAACTAGACAAAACATTGCCAACATCATATAGGCCCATATCTAGCATACCATTCTTGGCCAAAGTAATTGAAAAGGTAGTGCAACTTCAGACACAGGAATTCATAGACTTATCTTACCCACTCGATGAACAACAATATGGTTTCCGACCTCGCCACGGAGTAGAAACACTCCTAGCAGTATTAATAGACACACTCCTAAAAGGAATTGACAATCACAAACAGGCATTCATTCTCCTTTTCATTGACATATCAGCAGCTTTTGATAGCGTGCATCACTCAATACTGCTCAACAACTTAAAACAGTTAGGCATAAATTCCACCGTACATAAATGGTTCACTTCATATTTACATAACAGAACACAAAATGTAAGAACAGGTAATCAAACATCAAACACATACAAACAAGAAATAGGTTTACCACAAGGTTCAGCACTGTCAGCCCTACTCTTTAATATCTATATAAAACCGGTTTGCAATATTTTTAAAAAATTTGGAGTACAATATCACCTTTATGCGGATGATATCATGATGTACATACCTTTCACAATTCCTAACCTACCGATTCAACTTCTATCTGACTGCTACAATGAAATTACATACTGGCTAAAAACCCAAAACCTCCATATAAACCATGCTAAAACTGAAGTCTTAATCGTAACAAAAAACCAAACGTTCACCCCGCCAACTCACATAATACTACAGAACCAAGAAATTAAAATAAAAAATGAAATAAGATATCTAGGTGTCATTTTAGATACACACTTTACTATGGAAACGCACATCAGAAATACCTTGAAGAAAATCTACTTCAAACTTAAAATCCTCAAACAATTACGCCCCCTTGTATTTATACAAGATTTTATCAATATAACACAGGCTACCATAACTCCCCACTTCGATTTCGCCAACTTAATACTTATAGGCATTTCAAAACAAAACATCAAAAGGATCCAACTCGCGCAAAATGCTACAGCCAGAATCATATTAAAGATAAATTCTCTCCAACACATTACACCGATACTAGCATCCCTTCACTGGTTACCAATACAAAGCAGGATAACATACAAAACAATAATAACTACATTTAAAGCCCTAAAAGACATGGCCCCGAAGACACTCTGTAATCTAATAAGCAAAGAACCACCTAAGCCCACTAATAGAAAAGGACAATCAAATAAACTTAAGATGCCAAAAGAATATATAAGAACTCACAAATTAACAAATAATAGAGCCTTTTCCCACGTAGCCCCAACAGTCTGGAACTCTTTACCGGAGGACTTACGATCACTAACAGAGATAACAGAATTCAGAAAAAAATTGAAAACCTATCTATTCACTAAACACTATAATACCATAGAAAACCCTCCACTCAACTTAGATAAAGGCTAAACAAGAACCTGCCTAAAATCAAGATTATACTCCCTATTACAATAAATACGTACAACTTAAATGAATAACACAGGTACACTAAAAAAATTTTTTTTTAAACTGCCTCTAATGTTTCGATTGATTTTTACGTTTTTTGGTGCGCTGAATCCAAATCTGGTAACCAATTTGCTCCATCACGTACAGATTTTTTGCTACATTGGGTTAGCAGTTTGAGGTGAACGTTTCAGATTGAGTGTGATCGAGATAAAAGTTTCTTGGATGAATTCTTTATACTAATTGTTTAGTAGTTATTCAAATAAGAATAAAGAAAATTGTAACAAGGCAGCACATAAGAATAGAGTAATGTCAACAAAACACACTGTGATGGTAGCAAAATTGTCTGCACTTAAAACAGCCACATACATGTGCACAAACATTGAGCATATAAGAGCGAGGTTAGACACAAAGCAAAGCAAAGAAATGTGCAAAAAATGTTGTACAGGTATGTATGTAAGAATAGAAAACGCAAACCGCACCATTGCAATACATGCAGACAAACACCCGATGGTGTGAAAATAAAATTCTAATAAATGAGATCCGACACTGTGGTAATAACTAGCAAATTTTTATTTCAAAGTTTAGTAAAAACACGATATTTGTCAACACAGTTTAGATTTTAAAGTCATTCTTGGGTCAATCAATCTCCTGGTGGGCCCGTTTCTTCTTCCCCCGAATGCTTCTCTTGGTGCGCTGCTTGGCGTATTTTTCATCTGGGGTTTCCCGCAGCAGCAACCAGCAGAAATCAGCCATCATAGTGGTGTTCCATCTTCCTTGGTACCTTCTCTCTGCGTCCTTGATGTCCTGGTGAAACCTTTCACCTTGTTCTTCACTGTACGCCCCCAAGTTTTCGGGAAAGTAGTTCACATGGGAGTGCAAGAAATGGACTTTCAGGCTCATGTTACAGCCTTGTTCTTTGAAGGCATTGAGCATCCTGGCAACAATATCCTTATAGTTCTCATCCCGCCTGTTCCCCAAGAATTTGAGAACAACATCCTTGAAGGAATCCCAGGCTTCTTTTTCCTTCTCAGACATCGTTTCAGCGAATGCTCCATCTGAAATGAGTTTCCTTATATCAGGGCCAACAAACACTCCTTCCTTTAGCTTTGCTTCAGAAAGTCGGGGGAACTTTGAGCAAAGGTACCGAAAGCACTCACCATCTTTTGGAAGGGACTTGATGAATTGCTTAATGAGACCCAACTTAATGTGGAGAGGTGGTAATAGAATTTTATCACGAGGTACCAAGCTCTCATGAAGAACATTTTTCTCACCGGGTCTCAAATACTCCCGAATTGGCCAGTCTTTTTTCCCCCAGTGTAGGTCGCGGGCCCGGCTATCCCACAAGCAAAGGAAGCAGGGATATTTGGTGAAACCGGATTGCTGCCCTAATAGCATGGATAGAATTTTAAAGTCTCCACAAATCATCCACTTATGCTCATCATAACGAATCTTCTGAAGAATCAGGGCCAAATTCTCGTATTTTTCTTGGAGAATAACAGAGTGAGCAATAGGAACTGAAGCGAATGTGTTGCCATTATGAAGAAGAACACCTTTTATGCTGTCTTTTGACGAATCAATGAACAGCCGCCATTCAGCAGGATCATACTTGAGTTTAAACTTTTCCATCACTCCGTATATATCGTTGCAAAATACCAAATCTTCCTCTTTGCTGAAATACTTCAAAAATTGTGTCTCGCGGTTGCGGTACCAATAAAAAGTTGTTCCTGGTGACAATAGATTTTTCTGTTTAAGCCGAGAACCTAGCAGTTGGGCAGCATCTTTTGGGAGTCCTAAATCCCGGACTAAATCATTCAATTCAGCTTGAGAGAAAAGTTCAGGTTTCGGATCTGGTTCAGTTTCAAACTCGGAAGTACTGGACTCATCGGGAAAAGCCATCTGATGAGTCTCATCATGATCAGAACCGTCCACACAAATATGATCCAAAGATTTTGGTGGTTCAGGCACAGGTACTTCGTTGCTATGAGGCATAGGCCTAATTGCTGAGGGAAGGTTGGGGTAACTTATTACGTTCTTATTTTTTAAGTTGTATCCCTTCACAATGCAAGAGCAAAAATAGCAGTCACTGCTGTGGTCTCTTTGTTCACGCCACATCATAGGTATTCCGAAACGAAATGCTTGTTTTTACCTTTCATCCATAAGCGTAGATCTTCCTCACATGTCTTGCACACTTTGTGAGGAGCCCACGGTTTGTCTTGATCGCCTAACTTCAAACCGAAATAGGCGAAATATACTTTTTAAATAAATGCAGAAATGTTCCTCTGCCGCTTTTCATGGTATATTCCCCACAAATAAAACAAAAACTGTCTGGAGAGTTGACGCAACCTCTGGCTCTGTGAGCCATCACAAATACACAGCACTGCAAACTACAACTGTAGTGAACCACTTCGGAATAAAGCTGGATTACGACTGAGCAAACAAAAGGTAATAATGAACTTGCAAGAAACTGAAATTTGACAGGAACGTTCATGTCGCAACCACCGTGTTTGAGCGAGCGAGTGAACGAGGCGAGGCGAACAGGAAAGAACATGCGCCAGCGCGAGTACTGGATTTAGCCCCCCGCCTCCCAATTGTCCTGTTAATGTATAAAATGAATACAAAACACTCTAAAATATCATGAGGGAGTGTTTCTAGTTAGTTAACCATTACAACCTCTATTTTGGGCCAAGAAAATAAACTGCAGTCGGCTAAAAAGAAATTATGTGAACATTCCTTATATGGGTAAGAAATCTAATTTTGCAAGAAAACGTGACGTGATGGAACATTTTGGCTATTTTTCCTGGATTCAGCACCCCAAAATCTATAGGAATCAGTTGCAAAACTGGAGGCAGTTTTTTGGTAGTGTACCTGTGTAATCATTCCATTCCAATGCATTGATACCCCACTTGTATGTAGTTAAAACTGAGTTAGAGACAGTACTTCAGTTTAAATTGTTACACAATCTGTGTTAGTTGATTTATTGAACTATTCCGCATAGTTTTTACATACACTTTGTTGTTTCAAGTTAAGATGTTCATTGTACAAAGTTATAACTGTTCTATGTAAAACAAGCTCTGCATTGTTAATTGTTGTTAAATGTACACCGCAACCGATCGCTGGAAGATGCGGTATATAAATAAGTGTTAAATAAATAAATAAATATCGCCGAACACAGTAATGCGTTTAGGGCCAAGTCATTCCATTCTGGTCCTGTTTCAACGCTTTATGCCACTGCAGAAGTTCCAGATTTTTCTGTTAAGAGCGCCAAAAAGAGTTTCTTGCTCCTTTGAAAACGCCTTCAGTGATTCAGTCAAACTTCCTGACCAACGGATTATCCTGGAAGATTAAAAAAAAAAACCCAAATCCAATCACCTGCTAGTACATCACAACAAACTAGCCCAATCCTGTTCTAAATTTAAACCATTCGGTTCTAAAGATGACAAGCGAAAGATCCATGCCTGTTCAAGCAATTGAAGTCGTTGCTCCCTATCTCCCCCTCTTGGATTTACAGGAATATGATCTAAAACTCTCCATTTTAAAGTCCCCAAATGTATACTGAAAATCTATACAATGTTGCACAATAGGAGCAGATCTTACACTATTTCGAACTCTCGAGGCATGTAACCGGGTAAGGCGGACGACGCCTCTCGCCCCTCCCCAAGCCCCACCCCCACTTTCCTTCCCCCAAGAGAGCAATTCAAAACAAACACATGACAACAAGTTGGGACTTAAACTGGTCGCAGCTTTAATAACCTTTTCAACACACATAATCCAACATCGACATATTTTTAACCCCCCCCCTTCCCCCCCAAGCAGAGCGAGCTCTCACCCGCCGTGTTAGTAGCAAGGTGACGCCGCATCCGCTTCCCCCGGGCACAGGCCCGACATTTTCCACTCCCTCCCTCTTCCGGCTTCGCCATACTATTAGCAAAAGCCTGAGGGATTAACCGGGTCGGGGGTACCCCACCCCCGCCCTCATGCTTGCCACCGGCTCCGGACCCCGGAAACCTCCGGGATCCCGCCAAAGCCCCCCATCCAGCTGCAACAACCCAAACACCCCCCCCCCCAAAGCCGCCCCCAGCCAGGGTGGGCGGGGGGGACAACAGGAGCCTCCAGCCTGGACCCAGCAACTGCCGATGCAGAGCTGGGTCCCCGCGACACTTACTCCCCCCCCCCTGCTGCCGCAGCCCAGCCTCCCATTGGCTCCCGGGCGTTTAAAACGCCACGGGGAGCCAATGAGGCGCCCGGCCGCGCGGGCAGTAACAGCCGCGCGCCGCCGCAACCGAGAGGGGGCGGGGCGAACGGCCCGCCACCCCCCCGGTTAGTAGCGGCCGCGCGGACGGGACCCGCGGCCTTGCTGTAACCGGGTAAGGCGGACGACGCCTCTCGCCCCGCCCCAAAGCCCCGCCCCCACATTCCTTCCCCCAAGAGAGCAAATCAAAACAAACACATGACAACAAGTTGGGACTTAAACTGGTCGCAGCTTTAATAACCTTTTCAACACACATAATCCAACATCGACATATAATTAACCCCCCCCCCCCCAAGCAGAGCGAGCTCTCACCCGCCGTGTTAGTAGCAAGGTGACGCCGCATCCGCTTCCCCCGGGCACAGGCCCGACATTTTCCACTCCCTCCCTCTTCCGGCTTCGCCATACTATTAGCAAAAGCCTGAGGGATTAACCGGGTCGGGGGTACCCCACCCCCGCCCTCATGCTTGCCACCGGCTCCGGACCCCGGAAACCTCCGGGATCCCGCCACCGGCTCAGGTCAGCCACGACCAGAGCCGCCCCCCAAAGGTAAGCTGCGACCAGCCCTCGCCCCCAAAGGCATACCTTCCAAGGCCTCCTGCCAATCGTTCAGCAGTAAATCTAGCCCTATCGGGGACAAGTGCACCCCATCCGGCCCATAGAGGCCCGGGCAGTCCACGTCCACCCAAGGGTGAAAAATTTGACAGCCCCCGTGCTGTCCCACCCACCGGCCAATTTGACGGTTAATTTTGGTCACACCCCGTGACCACCGTCGCTGAGCCCTACAGGACGGCCTTGGAATGATATCCGACCATAGCAATAGTACATCCGGAAACATCCCCAACACCACCCCAAAGTCCTTGATAGCTGCTCGAATCAACTGCCGGCAGGTCCATGAAGCGAGATCGTTGCCACCCAAGTGGAGCAGTAACACATCCGGGGTGCCTCGGGAACGCTGGAGGTGCCGAAGCAAAGGCAGGAGTTGGATCCACCGGAGTCCGCGTTCGCCCAGCCATGTGATCGTCACCGCCCGCTCAGGAAGTCCCAAATTCAGCCCCACTGGGCGCATCGCTGCTCGCCGACCCGCCCAGAAGACAAAGGAGTGGCCCAAAATCCAACAGCATCGCTGCCCCACACCTGAAAGACAAAGAACAGCCCCGTTAATGCCCCCCCCCACCCACTCCCCTACAAACGCACGTAGCTCTGGAAGGCTCCCGACCGCCATCGCCCAATGC